>OY735211.1:63896513-63904013 GCA_963457665.1 Thysanoteuthis rhombus
ACCCAAATGACTATCTACTTTTGGACCGTATACGTATTTTCTTACTTCATTTATTTATACATAAATTCCTTGATGGATATAAAATTAAGGCAATCTACCCAACCTAAGGTGTTAAGGAAGAATAGCTATCTTTTCCTCCCTGCTAAGGTAGCGACGGTAGATTTTTTGATCTTTTTAATTTCTTCGCGTGTGTATGTGTGTGTATATATATATATATATATATATATACACACACACATATATATATACATATATATATATATATATATATATATGCACACACACACACATATATATATAACAAATAACTAGTAGAATGTGGATTCGCTACACAAACTAGCTCATGTTTCTGTTACACTGTTAACCTGATTTGTGTCACATACATATATATATGTATATTTATATATATATATATATATATATATATATATATATATATATATATATATATATATTTATATATGTATGTGTGTGTGTGTGTGTATATATATATATGTGTGTGTGTGTGTGTGTATATATATATATATATATATATATATATATATATATATCTGAGGTGTCTGTCATGACATTCAAAAAAAGATAAACATAGGCACGCCCCAACTAAATTTGCTATACATACTCAAAAGTCAAGACATGAGAATCAGAAGTGAAGGGAAACTTTTTCCCACAATATGGAGTCAAAAGTGAAGACACAGACGGATCTATGGGAAGGCGTGTTGATTAGGCTATTTAAAACGTCCCTAGGGCTTCCAAATGCATAGTACTCCATCTGCATCACCTCTACTGATTCACAGTAGTATACTGTCTCTGATCGTTGGGAGGGGCCCTTAAAGGAACTGAGACTCTCAGGTCCAAAAATCTCTTACTATACTCCTGAGTGGGAAGAAAATATTTTGCACTTTCTGAAAGGTTTATTCTTTTTTTTACACCTTAAATATTTCATCTGGTGTAAACAGGCACTCCAACTAGTTTCTTGTATAGAGGTATCTGATGGTCCGTCATGCTGAAAAAAAAACAAGAAAAAACGATTTAGGTGCAGCTTGATCAAATTTTTCAAACATACTCGAAAAAAATCGGCGTAGTTTCTAAAAGAAAGGGGATTTAAACGATGAAGTTGTTGCTCTTTTGAAGTGTCAAAACTGAAGTGAAACTTCCCCCCTTCTAAAGAGTCAAAAATCAGGGGAGACGTTTGCTCCTTTTGGGTAGTTAAAAAAAAGAACTGGCGGCTTTTTTCCAATTTTTTTGTGTTCAAAGTGAAGGGATACTTATTCACAATTTAAGAAGTTGAAAGTGTACGGAAACTTACCCCCTCCTCCCAGGGTGTTAAAAGTGAATATGTTTATCCCACCTCTCAGGGGTTAAAAAATGAAAGTAAACTTTTTTGACTCCAAGGTGTAGAAGTGAAGGTGTATCTTTTTTCCCTTTCCATGGTCAAGATTGAAGGGATTTTTTCTTCAATAAGGGGTCAAAAGTGAAAGGGAACGTTTCCTTACATGCCTGGAAGTAGAAATATTTTTGTTTAACCTGAAATATTCCACCCAGCATTACTTCAACTATCAGCGTATTTTTTTAAAAAGATTTTAGAGTGGGAGTTCTATTTGCTATGTATCTATGGCACTTTGCTTCCTATCTAATATTAATACCTTTTTAGTTCATATGTTTATAATATTCCAAAGAGCCTAATGATGCCCGATTCCCTTCAATGATCAAAATTGAGCCGATAATTCACTTCACAGGTACCTCTTTAGCTACCAAAATGGATTGAAACTGAAGATGGACTTTTTCCATCTTCAAAGAGTGAAGACTTTTCTATCTTCAAAGGTTCAAAAGTGATTGGAAACTTTTCCCCTCTTTAAGGGGTCAGGAGTCATTGGAGAGTCGCCCCGTCTCAGGAGATCAAAAATGAAGGAAGATAAACCCCACACACACAGTTCAAGAAGTCAGAAGCGAAGGCAAATTTTCCCCCACAAAATTGTCAAATCTACAATGCAATCTATTATACAACAAATACTCTAATCGTTGGAGGGGTCCCTAGGGGGACTAAGCCCCCCAATCTCTGACTACACCTCTGAATGGAAAGAATCTATAATGCGTGTGTGACAGCTTCAATCCTTTCCTCTGTTCCTCAAGTAGTTCACCCAACATGAACAGGTTCTTCGGCTAGTATATACATCGTATAAATATCTACGTTTACAACAACAGAATAGCGGTTGAGTAATCTAAGTGCCCTATGCCTGTCTCCTGCCTATTTGCAGAGTCATTTTCTCAGTTGATATTGAGGAGTTGTGTTGAGACTGTATCCTGGTGGACGCAGGTTCAAGTTCCGCACAAGGCTCATTTTTTTTTCATTCATTCACATGGCTGGCTGTTCAATTTAGAACTCCAAACACCAGTACCGGACGAAGTATGTTCCTTACATAAAAATGTCATCACAATTATCACATTCTGTCGGTTATAAAACTGTCCAATCTAATAACACACGCATGCATATATATATATATATATATATATATATATATATATATATATATATATATATATATCATTGTAATGTCGGGGCTTGTCTAGTCTTCACTCAGCCGGTTCAGTCGTCTCTTTAAAGGCAATTATTTAGAGTAGACTCGATGTGGAAATTGTTGCACATTTTCCTTCGTTAATTTAACTAGAAACTCTGTGCTATGTTTATAATCCCCTTAATACACGTGGCTTCTCTGGCAAATAGGAATTTCTGTGTGTAGTGACATTTTTACAGCCCATCCAACTCATTCTATATTATCATTCGTCACAGTTACCAATCATCAAAACTTTACATTAATGCACGCGTGTGTTTGTGTGGTAGGGGTATGTGTTTGCATTATCTGACGTAGGTAAACGTATCCGACAACCTCTTCTGGAGTATACATGTATATACATATTGATACAACTGTGATGCCGTGGGTGTATTTATACGCAAAGAGACCTACATATTGGTTTGTAAATACACGTGAATTTATACTTACACGCATTCAGTGATAAGCAGAGATAATGAAAATGCTAAACCGATAAAATTTAGCGGATGCAAGGATAACAGCCTACCGCCAACTTTTAACCGAGCAAGCAAATGAAACGATGCGAAGCTTAGGTACTGATACAGGCCTACTCATTTCTACAAGAAAATGGTGTCCGTTGCAAGCCAATGTGTAGCTAATACGTTGATCTAAAGATAACAAAAATATTCATGCAAATGAAAGATATTCTGACGGATGTCAGAGGCAAAAGAACACTGAATGCCTCCCTCTATTTTGTTGAAAGAAAAAAAAATCCAGTTGAAATTAAAAAAAAAAAAAGGTGGACTCAGTTCATGACCTCAATGGCTGCTATAACCATATCAGTCATCTCGAATACGTACTCTTTCAGACCTTCGTTCGCTTTATGTAAAAAAAGAAAAAGAACAAATTTATCACCCCTCCCTTCAACGGAAAAATATTTGGGGGCTGATTTTCAAGACCTAATATGCTTAAAATAAATATTAATGAATATTTAAATAGAACTATACCATTCTTTAAGATATCGAAAAAAAATTTCACCCCAGAAAATGAATAGATAAGTTTGGTTGGTCACTTTGAGAAAACCGTCATGTGACCAACTCCTTTTGTTGAGCATGCTAGGTTTGATCAATGAAAAAATTGAAAAAAGGGGTAATCAACTAACAGGTTACTTTTGTGACCTTTTGGGGGTGCACTGATTAATGAAACAGTCCGATTTTATGAGAAAAAAAATGGGGGGGGGGAAGCTGTCGGACAAAAACTAAAACTAAAGGATTAATTCTGTATAAAATTACATTGTAAACCCCCCACCAAAAAAGAAACTACTGATGGTGAGAGGATACAATGAAAATGAAAATAACCCGTATTGAATGTACATATTATAAGTCCTCCGTCTCCTTTGGTGCTGCCTTTAACCGTGGTACATACGTATATAGATAGACAGATCCACCAAGAAACTGAAAAAAAAAGACATTTCGACTGATGACATGTTGAAGGACGTACCCAACAGCTTCAATGTAATCAGCGAAGGGGTTGTATCAAATATTTATGAACTAGCATTGTGGCCCTTGGGGTAGGCAGTTGTTCAACTATACATATACTTGATTTAGTTTTGGTTCTTTTTTTCGGGGGAGGGGCAGACTCTGAGACCCTTAAAACAGATCTAGAGAGTCGTAGCTTGGACCAATAGCTTTAAATAAACTCTGATATTAATGCTTTCATTTCATTATGTATGTATATCTTGATCATCATATACCGTCCTGGATAGCCTTGGTTCTATTTTTGAGGGTTTTGAAGTGAATAAACAGCCTGCAGTATAAATACAATAAAAGATAGAGAGTTCAAGTTATCTTTGTTTCCGCTAAATATTTAGCGGCTTATCAGTTTAGCATATGCGTTAGCTATGCCTGGCTCTGGTTATATGCACCTTATAGAAACTGTATTGCAACTTACGTCTTTATGCTTCATGTCTTGTTGGGGATAATCAATTAGAAAAATTGGAAAAATGGATGTTCATTGAATAAGTCATTTCTTTCACCTTTTGTTGGATAGTAGTCACTAACAAACGCCTGAATCTCCAGGAAACAAAGAGCTACGGACTAAGGAATAAATTTACCATAAACTTACTTGGCAAATTGAATCCCCAATAAAATACCTTTTTAGGGGGAAGGTTTTGAAGAAACACAAAAAAAATGCTTCAATGCTGCAACACATATGCATGGATATACGCACACATACATACTTAGATACATACTTACGTACATACGTATATATATGCATACATACGTACACACATAAGTACATACATACGTACATACTTACAGGCATACACACGTACATACATACATACGTACATACACACATACATACATTCGTACTTACATACGTGTGTACGTGCGTACATACATACATATATACATACATAGCCAGCCAGCCAGTCAGCCAGCCGGACCGACTATTAGATTGTATTTGGCAAGAAAAGCTCCTGTTCAGTTCTAGCATTTATAAGCCTTGACTGTCCAATGCTTTATCGGCAGTTGGTGATTTTCTATACTCTCTGCCGATAGATATTCACCACAATGAAATGTGTACATATCCACACGCCGTGTGATTTAAGAAATGCTCCGACGTACTGTTCTGACAACAATAATTTTAGATTATCAACTTTATCTTACAATGGCGTCTTCAATGTTCCCTCTGGTATTTGGTGTCTAGAACGGTAACATATGATCCTTCGATTACTGCAAGTTGCGTTGTGGAGGTTCTGCAAAGTGAGATTAGTTAGTCCAACACCTACAATAAGTACTTAATTAGATTAGGATTAGAGGAGCCAGGGTAATATAGAAATATTTTCCATGTTCCTGAAACCATCCCAGTATAACTTGTTCAATGTAACCAGGTGTATTGTCCCGCTAGAAGATACGACTACCATCGTAGATGACTGTTGCCATAGAGGGGTGTACTTGGCCTCCACCAATGTTGAGGTCGTGCAACTTGATACCTTCAACATGAATAAAAGGACACAATGGCTCTAAGCTGAACGTTTCTCAAACCATCAAACTACTTCCATCGGCTTGTTTCTTCACAATGAATCTTGGTTCTATCGCTTCCCCAGGATAACAAGGCACCCCTACCTGCCAACCATCTTCCATTCATAGAAGGCCTGGTTCTGACGTTCGTGTGCTCATCGATGACGAACATTGGTTAGTCCTGGCATTCTAACTGGCCTACATCCACTTAATAAAGATCGATGTACTTTGTGTTTGGACACGTTCCTCCATTCACTTTGATTAAAGCCATTTGCAATTCGTACCACAGTGGCCCAACTAATATCTCATACTTGGCAGGGAAGCATCCAGTCACCTTTTTGCCTCGATATGATTTTATTGTCCAATTATCATTGTCGACGAAGGGTGATTTTTCCCTCAGTTGACCAATGCCAATACGTACAAACATCAACTGAATATGAGGATTCCACAAGCCGTTCTGTTTCAGAAATGCTCTGACGTAGTATTCTGGCCGTAATAATTCGACCTTAATCCAAGTCACTCAAATCTTTCTTCTTGTTCATAACTTCGGTATCTGACACACCAAAGAGAAGTAATTGAGTCAGGCTCACCTACCCATATACCTCTAACCCTGATATGTGGCAGCCATTCTTGTCACATATCGCTGGTTATAATGTTTTGGTTCATCGATTTGTATACACACGCACGTATACATGATGTGTAGGTACATCTGTATTCACATAAACACTGTATTCACTTGAACACGTATATATCATGTATAAGTACATTATTATACATATATACAAACGCATAAATAAACATATACAAATGAATAGATTTGTATTTACATATGCATGTATTTGATCATACGTGTTTAAGTGGTTGTATCGACGCTAACACACACACACACATATTTTTATAAATATGTATATATATATGTATATATATAGTAAATCCGTTCAAATTCCTTCGTAGAAACATACTGAGTATGCATAGGCACATACATAAGAAGATGCATGCGTGTTTACTTATATACGTAGGTGTGTGCATTTCA
Source organism: Thysanoteuthis rhombus (assembly GCA_963457665.1). Lineage (NCBI taxonomy): Eukaryota > Metazoa > Mollusca > Cephalopoda > Oegopsida > Thysanoteuthidae > Thysanoteuthis > Thysanoteuthis major. The sequence continues at coordinate 63,903,104 of OY735211.1, forward strand.
ATTTGGTTGACCAAGTACCAGACTTGACTCCCTCATCTCTTTTTTCTCAATACCTGTCGATGAAATTTATGAAATCTTCAAAACTGTTTTTTTTTTTTTGTTCCCTTCATACTTTGTTATTATTGTACAATGTATAAATGGTCTCTCGTTGTGATCATCCGTTGCTTACCATCTAACCGTTTCGGGTCTTTCGAAAAAACAAAAACAGTTATATTAATGGCACCGAAGCAGTCTTAATCAAACACCGCTTTGCTTCATAATATAGTTTGCCATTTTACATAAGTTTCTATATGTATTGTACATTGATATTTTTTTATACTACATATCTATTTTTTGAAATAAGGCTAACTTACGTAGGTTACCCTAAACCCATTTTTAACGATGTAGGATCAGTGAGTGTAACGACAGACTTGACTCACTTTTTTGTGTCATTACTATTGATGTTCACCCATGTGAATATCAAATCTGTTGAGTAGGATTTAATTTCAGGCTGAATGCAAACAAACCTATGATATTGTCTTTAAGAATACTGATTACACAAAAAAAAAACTTATTCGAGTCTTTGTAGAAACATGATATATATATATATATATATATATATATATATATATATACGCGTGTGTGAGAAAACAGGTGTAGATTACTTTTTTATTTGTATATATAAGTAACTTGGTCATTTCATTGCATATATATATATATATATATATGTATGTATGTATGTATATATATATATATATATATATATATATATAGTAAGAATGGTAGGTGGTATTTGATCAACACTGCTGAGGTGCCTCGCTGATATTACCGTTTTGTTTTTAAAATCCCCAAATTAGTTACATAGTAAACAACTGATTTTTCCTAGTTAGAGAAAGATTTATACATAACAAAGTATACGTGAAACAGGGAA
>OY735211.1:63906513-63971513 GCA_963457665.1 Thysanoteuthis rhombus
CGGCGACAGATCGAGGGAGTACATAGATGAAGCACAGTTTCATAGTCGAAGTCAGCGAGCTTCTACTATATCTTGGTTGTTGTGCATGACCAAGCATCGTCAAGAAATAAGTCTTGTTTTCGTTGAGTTCATGTTCAACCCAGCTATAAAAACTGTTCCCTTCACCAATTTGCCTTGTTATATGAATATGTAATATCTGTGACAAATTCTCTGGGTGTCTAACGTGGATTCCGTTCGAGCAACATCTTTAGTTGTTTATTTTAAATTGCAAATGGACGATATTAATGGTTATATCCGACGTAATGACGAAACATCTTATAAAGACAATGAATAAAACAGACTGGTTGAATAGGTGTTTAAACACGGTCGTCCCGCAGAGAGTGATCCTCACATCTTCAGCAAGACGAAGAAATGGAAACAAAGATGAAGAACTGGGATTTTCTGTATTTTGGGAGGGTGGGCTGGGAGTGAGTTTGTGGTTGTCGATGGATCGATTGCTGGATTTTGTTGAGATAAGGGATCATATATGTGCCATTGTGTTATCGATGTTGGATGGGGGATAGGTAACTGTGTAAGGGTGTGGTTATCGTTGGTTCTCCTTCTTTTTCTGTGTTGATTCCCAGAAAACCACCATAACAAAACATCTACACCACACTAAGTTCTGCCAGATAATAAAAGTAGGATCCATTGCAACGGGCAACACCTTAAAATAATATGCCGGCTTCTTCAACATATCAGGATACATCGCAACAATAATATCATTTCCGAACGGCCTCAAACAATTCCACAGAGTCACACCTGTCGATACACGCAGCTTAGCTACATCGTTATAGACATACATACTCTTAAATGCATGTATAAGTAGGCGAGAGAATGATCGCATATTGGAACGGATATATGTATACGTTCAGTTTAGGCATACACGCCCAAACCAGTATTCACTGTGATTTTCAAACGTAAATGATTTAGTATTTATTACCAATGTGACAAACCGACATACACTGGTGTACGACTGTATACCGTATGGGGACTGGATTGACACACTCGATTGCATAAGTAAAAACCGTGTGTGGATAAATTGCCGCTTCGCAACACTGATGTGCAATATATATATATATATATATATATATATATATATATATATTGTCTTGTTTGGGTTTCTTTGAACGAATGATCCAGTTTATTCTATATCCCTATTTAGGATATTTTTTTTTGGCGGGTGTTCTATTTTTCTAGGGTGTAGGATCTTCCTCTTAATTCTATTTATATATCTTTTCTTTTTATTTGTTTAGAGGTTGGTCACTCTATCGTGATGGGGTTGTTCTTCAAATTGGCCGGAGGTAAATAGTAGTAGTAACTCAACTTGGATATTGTATTCAATTGCGTTCAATTTTATTCCTGATTTGTAATATATATATATGTATATATATACATATATATATATATATATATATATATATATATATATATATATATATATATAGAGAGAGAGAGAGAGAGAGAGAGAGAGAGATAGATAGATAGATTGATATATCAGAATAATAATAATGACTATAATGATGATAATTATAACAATAATGATGATGATAATAATAATAATAACAACAACAACAGCAATATTAATAATGATAATAATAATAATAATAATAATAATAATAATAATAATAATAATAATAATAATAATAATAATGTAGGACATAAATGGTATAAAGAATCGTCCATTATTTTCTGAGCAACTTAATACCGTGGAAAATGTTTTCCAGAGTTGTGTTATTTCTGGCACACTTATGCATTTTGTTATGCCTTTTCGGTATCTGCACCAAAGTATCAATAAGAAAATAGTATCATTGATCAGAGAAGCAGTTAAAACGACAATGATCATTGGTGAAAATAATGACGGAATTTTGACAAGAGTAAAAACCTAGAAAAGCTAGAGTGCGCAAAGCGGAATATGATACAAGACGGCACATCTGAGAAAGGAACAAATATCAGACGATATGAAAAGTGACAGTTTCGTATTGTCTTGTCAATGTCGTTGCACGAACGCAGAGAAAAATATGGCAGCAAGACAGAAAAGAATTGAAAAAGATTGAGAAGATGCTTACCTTTATTAAAAGGAATGTGTATTGGGAAAAGGAAGGGGCAGAAATGTTGTAGAGAGAATTAGAAGAAAAAGAACGCGGAGAAGAATGAGAAAAGAAAGAAAATTAGAGGAAGAGGGATTAATAGATGGAATGAAGAGGATATAAGTTGGAAAATAGAAAAAGGTAAATGATAAAATAACAATGGGACAAGGAAGAAGAAGATGATACGAAAGAATAGAAAGACAAAGATAATAAGAAAAAAGACGTTGATACGAAAAAGGGAAAAATATTGCCAATAGCCATGAAAGATAAACTAAAAGTGAATAAAAGAGGAAAACAAAGGAAGAAAAGAGATCTTGATGAAGGAAAATATGGAAGGAGGAAGAATAGTAAAAAAGGGAAGAAGAAGAAAAAGAAGAAGAAGAAGAAGAAGAAGAAGAAGAAGAAAGAGAAAGAGAAAGAGAAAGAGAAAAACTAGAAAGAAAGTAGAACAAGAAGAGAGAGAGGAAGAAAACAAGAAGGAAGGAAGGAGAGAAACCAAGCAGATCTAAGAGAATAAGAGAAAGAGCAAGTACAACAGAAAGAAAAAGGAGGAACAAGAACCAGTTGAATGAGAACAAAGGGAGGAAAAAGAAGAAGTAGAACGAGAATGAAAAAGAGAGGAAAAGGAAAAAAATTAAAAAAAATGAGAGAAAAGAAAACTGAAAATAGTTAAGCAAAAAAAAAAACCCAAACAAGAAGAAAGAAGGTTATTATGAATGATAAGAATAAGAAAGAAGAAAAACGAAAGAAAATAAATCCTTCTCTCTCGTCTCATCCCTTTTATAGGACAGATAAGATAGAAAGATACCGGATACATATCAGATAGCTGTAATCTTTTATTGTTATTTTAATACTAATCATGACGGCACTGTTGCTGCAAGTTTTTCATGTAACTATTATCATATTGTTATCAATGCGCATACTGAGATTATTTCAATGGGTACCAGTCTGTAAGGTACAAGCACAATACATAGCATTTTTTTCCTATCGGATTCCTGCTGAACAGTGCAAGGAGAACAATCAGTATTCGAAATCCATTGAGTATTGAGCATAACGACGTTTTTTTTTGCGGGTAGGGGGTGGATGTACAGGAGGGTTATCTTTTGCTAATTTCCGGCAATCGTATGAAACCATGAATCCTGTGATCTCATAATGTTTATTCATTTGAATACGACCCGTGCTGCCATCATCATCATCATCATCATCATCATCATTATCAGCAGCAGCAACTCCAAGTTTTATGTTCCAATATCCAAACATAGCCGTTCAACGAGGTGGGGGCATAAAGTTCCACCCAATCAGGTCTCCTTGCGTTTGAAAGTTAGAAACTTATACAGGCCGGGAATCAACAGTTCACCATGTACAGTGACATCTTAAGACAAGTCGCAGGTTAACCACTCCGTAGTCCTTTACCTGCAGACCAGGGTGAATATAGCAATCAGCATTCAAAATCCATTTAGTGTCAACAAGAACGACTCTTTTTTTTTTTTGGTCGGGGGCTACAGGGAGGTATCCCTATCTTCTGGTAATTTCCGGCAATCGTATGAAGTCATGAATTCTGTTATCTCATAATGTTCCATTCATTTGAATACAAGACGCGTCGCTGTCATCATCATCACCATCAGTACTATCACAACCACAATCAGCAGCAGCCATGTTAGTAGCGGTAGCAGCAACAGCTCCGAGTTCTTCTGCTTCTTTATAATGACATCAGAACATAGGCGTTGTTGAGGGTAAGTCCGGCATTCTGTTCCCCCTGGATCAGGCCTTCTCATGTGGGCTAGGAAGTTTGAAAGTGGGTGTAAATAAACGTACAACAATCAAAACCGAAGACGCAGAACTTAGGGAAATAGACTATACATTTACCTTGGACGACAGATTTCCATATAATGCTCAAAAGAAGAAAAAAATCAGTGAAGAATAATTCTAGGATGGCAGGCCTTCCGCAGAGCAAACTCAACCCTCAAAAGCAAGATCCCGTTAGTTTAAAAAGAAGAGTATACATAAAATGCATCCTCCCGATAGACACCTATGGAGCTGAAACATGAAATCTGCTAACTCCCAAACTGAGAAGCATGCAACGTACACACGAAAGAATCATGCTCAACCTCACATGGAGAGATCACAAGACAACACAATATATCAGGGAAAAACAGGAGTCTGAGACATCATAGAATCCATTAAGAAGCTCAAATGGCAATGGGCTGGTCATGTTGTGAGGATCAAAAACATCTGTTGGACATCATGATTCTCAACACGGATCCTGTGAGATCATGTGCGTGACCGAGGCTGGAGAAATTGAAGATGGAAATTTGAACTAGACAAGTCCAGAAATATTGGCTCTGCGACACCCATGATAGAGAGGTCCGGCGAATCGTAGTAAAGGTCTATGCCCAATAACAGAATATAAAACTATGATGATGATGATGATGATGACGACGACGACGACAACGACGATGATGATGATGATGATGATGATGATGCTTGAGATCAAATGGTCTCTTTAAACAGTGACAAGTATAAGTCTTAGGTTGAGGATTCCTCAACCTGCCGACAAGTTTTAAGAAAACAATCAGTATTCAAAATCCAGTCGGTAAACTGCACGAAGTTTTTTCTCAAGATGCCATTTGTTCTTTGTTGGTTGTATTTTCATCTTTTGATAATACCCGACAATTATACGCTTGAATACATCGATAGAGCAAACTCAACTTTCAAGACTAAGAGAATCCCATTTGTCCCAAGAAGGAGAATTTACACTCAATGTGTACTTGGGGACCAAAAAAAGGAACTTAACCAAAAGATTAACCTTTAAGCCATGCTACGTGCCATCTATCAGAAGCCCAAATAGGTAGAATCTGTAAAATGATTACATTCATTCATCATCGTCTTTAGAAGCAACCTTTTACTGTGCTTCGTTGGACATGAAGCTTCCCCCAAATTACCCCAGTTATTTCTTTCATGGGCGTAACATAGCCAATACTTTCTGGGCTTGTCTAATTCATCACGCTTCAAAACTCAAAAAAAAAAGAAAAAGAAATGCAGAGCTGGAAAAGTAGACCACTACATCTACCTGGGGCAACGAATATCTTTGGAATCCTCAAAAGAAGAATTCTGGTAGAGAATCACTCTAAGCAAGTTTTTGCTAGAGCAACCTCAACATTCAAAGATACGAAAATCCCATTAGATCTAAAAATAAGGATCTACAACCAATACATCCTCCCAATACTCATGTATGGAGCTGGAATATGGGACCTAAACAAAAGATTGATCCTTAAAGATAACAATGGAGCGAGAGAATTATGCTCAATATCATACGAAGAGATCATAATATAGAGATTATATTAGAAAAAAACGCAGGATTCAGAGATATCATAGAATCAATTAGAAAACTCAATTGGCAATAAGTGGATCATGTTGCAAAGATGGTGGATAATAGCCGGACATCACAACTCACAAAGTGAATCCCCCAAGATTATATGCGGAACTATGGTCACCAGAAAATCAGATGGCGTAACGAACGAGATACATTCTAAGAATATTGGCTAAACGATGCCTTTGTTAGAGAGGTCTGATGAATCCTGGGGAAGGTTTCTGTCCAACGACAAATGCTAAAAAACAGGTGATATTTTATTTTTTAGTCTTCAGACTCGTGGATGGGGATTTATGCATGAATGACACTTAACTGAAGGTTGAATCCCTCTTGCTTCTCTTCAAGTCCCACTCTTACTTTTACGCAAAGGTTGGAAGAGGAAAGGAAAAATAAGGAAAATGAATAATGTTCAGAAAACTTAATGGTCGTACATTTAAACAAGCAGAATAATTGTCTATTGCTGGATTTTTTCTATGTTACTAATATTGTATTGTTGTCAAAGTATCTACCGTGTCAAATGTCAGTGGTTATCAGTCGATAAGATGGCAAACACAATGCATGTCTATGTTCTCCTATCAACGTTACTACCGTTGAGTGCAAAGAGAACAATCGGTATTTGAAATCCATTGAGTATTGGCCCGGACAACGATTTTTTTGGGGGGATGGGGCGATTAGAAACCGTGAACCAAAACTGTCAGTAAACTATGTATATATGTATCAAGCGTATAGGCTGCGTTAATGGAGGTAGAAGACGGAAAATCTAAACATCTATACCTTATTACGCCTCGAAAAAAAATCAATGTCATCCTATAACACTTTTTCTATGAGGGGGCAATTTGCAATGTGAATTTATGCTAAATTGATCCTATGTTTTGTGTCTGTTTATTTTATTCTTTCAAGTTCAGCATTTTTTCATTGATCAATGCCCAACAAAAGGTGAGAAAAATAACTGCTTCAGAAACTTTTGTAATCAATTACCCCAAAGATGGCATGACACCAAAGGGACGTTGATTACGTTACGGTTTCTATTGAGTGACTAACCAGATTTTGGTAGTTATCTCCATCTTTTGTTAATTTCCGGCAATCGTATAAAACCATGAATTCTGTCATCAGATAATGTTTTATTCATCTGAATACTACCCGTGCCGCAATCATCATCATCGGCTCTGAGTCCTCTTTTCAAACGTCCATTAGTTGCAGTATGTTTTATTCCTGGCATCGAAGGGTTTCTGAGGCCGCCTTCTGACGATGGAATAAAATTGAAGTAACCCCAGTGCACACACAAACACATACACATACATGGGCTGCAAGTTTTGGTGAAGTGTATGGAGATCCTCGGATGCCAAGTCGTCAGAAACCCGCAACCCCACCTTTTGGCTGATGGAGTCAGAAGGAAATCAAAGGGCAAAACGTTGGCTGAAGGTTTTGCTCTGCGATCACCAAAGGGGGGAATCAGTGTTGTCCTTCTCCTAGACTGGTTAAGTTGCCAAGGCTTGAGAGCACAGTCTACTCTTCAACCATAGCCATAGATGGGGATTGTAGGGATGGATTAATTTTCCCACCAAGGGCATTAGTGCAAAGTGGAAGTGAACAGCCTCAGCTATTCATTTTGCAATATCACCACCATTATCTGCTGCAGCCACGGTGGCTCCAAGATCTTTAGTCCGACATTCATGGTCCCAAAGCCAGGTCGAATTAGCGATTGGATTAGACTTAGAGTACCTGCAGGTTGGCCTGGCGGTTATAAACTTGGGATATGGACTCCGACCGTGACGGTTTGTTCTCTCAGCACGAGTACCCTCGGGAAAGGCATGAATCTATTTTTCCTCAGCTATTGGTGAAATAGCACAGAGAGGAATAAGTGATGGTTTTCGCTTTGATCTCTTAGATGATGCATGAAACAGACACATGAACTTCCCTTCAAGAGACAATCTCAATGCTCTATGTCGGTCTGGCCATCCCATTTTCGATGCTCTGAATTGTTAGGCTACCTGCTCCTCCGTTGACTTAAAATTATCTTCAGCCTAACTATGCAGACTTTATTTGCATACATTTTTTTCAATCAAAGAGAATTATCGCATAATACAAAGCAGTGTTATTCAAACAGTGTCCTTTGGAACTCCAGGGTTCCGTGCAATGTTTCCAGGAGTTCCACAAAACAAAGCAACATTTTCACGAAACATTTGATAATTCTTCATTACATAAACAATGCATTCCTTTTAAATGTCTTTTTTATTACATTTTATCCACACGGACAATACTTAAAAAAAAAAAAATACAACGGAAAAAAAAATCCTAGGTTAGTCACGTGACACAGACGCTGCTCAGTCCGTAGTCGTTTATTTTTCTGTAAGCTTCGTTCTTACCTTTCCAATCGAGTGCGTATGTTACATCGGTTCATACACATTCGGATAATTCCATAAAATCTTGTGCCAAAATCCAATTGTTACATATATTTGCAATCATACTTAGGTAGGAAGGGGAAATATATTTTTTCCCTTATAAAAAAGTACTATTCATGTTAAAGAAAGAGAAGAAAGGAAAAGAAAATGCCGTGGAGAAATCGTTTATGTTCTTAGAAAACTTACTTATCGAAGCAGGTTCCCCAAGTCGTTTGAGTTTGATAGCTAATTATTTAGAGGCACGTTTTTTACCATCAAAAAATGACGGCAAATTAAGAGATTTTGTGATTGCATTGCACTTATAAAACATTGAAAACATCATATTACGCAGAATATTCTTGTTTATGTTCTATATTTCCTGAATATTAAATTAATCTGAAGGTAAAATCAAGTAAACGTACAATTTATCAACTTCAAATTATCATAACATTCTATTTCTTTTGGATTACATGAGTAGACATCGTTGATGACGTGAGCGTGACGGACGACGTATGTAGATTGCTAAATGCCGGGATTATACAAACGTTTATCATCTTCAACAAATATGTTGTTGATGGAATTCGAGATAAGTAATTTTGTTTACAGGATTTTGATAAGTACTTCCGGATTTTGCTATCAGTCCAACAATTTTTGTGTCATATTTCATGTTTTTTCTAGCAATCAGTAAACTATGATTAATCCTAATATTCTCGAATTATGCAGACAATTGTGCACACACACACACACACACACACACACACACATATATATATATATATATATATATATATATATATATATATATATATATATATATATATATATATATAAATATAATGTGTACTTTAGAGAGTGATACAGACTCGGGAGTGAAGTTTTTGGTGGTAAGTTTTATTAATCCTTATATGTCAATAGTCCATACATGTTTCGGGATTCTTCCCATCATCAGTGGTGTGTGTTGTGTGAGTGTGAATTAAAATGTACCATGTGGAACCAGAGTCCACTGCCAGGGGCTATGCATTGTGGGTAAGTTTAGTTGTCCATATATATATATATATATATATATATATATATATATATATATGTATGTATATATATATACATACTCACAGTATATGTGGTAAAATCAGGCTAGCAGTATATATATACATTCGCCTGATGAGGCCCGAAGAAGGCAGAAACATGAGCTAGTTTGTGTAGCGAATCCACAATCTATTCATATATATATATATATATATATATATATATATATATATATATATATATATGCGAGTGTTTGCGCACGCACATGTATACATGCATGGGTGTGTGTTTACTAAAGTTTAAGTGTGCGTAGGCACACACGTGTGTGTGTGTATGCATAGGTGTGTGTGTGAGAGAGAGAATGTGTGCGTGTACTGGAGGATATACGTATGTGTTAACGTTGTAATCAAATTACCCATACTGAAATTACCTATTTATATATACATATAGATATATGGATATATTTAAGTATATACATGTGTGCATGTATAATAGCGCATGTGTGTGTATGTGTGTGAGTTTATATGTTCGTCCATTCACACATGTATGTATGTATGTGTGTGAGTGAATGTGTCTCCTGGAGGATGCACGAGTGAGTCAACATTCTAGTCAAATTAACTATACTGAAATTACCCATATGTACGTGTATCTCATATGTGTATGCGTGTGTGCGTTCACTGGATGTTGTAGGTATGTATGCGTGAAAATTGTAATAAATGAAGATATAAAGATAAGTATCTTTGCATATTTCTATTCTCCGATTACAATTTTCTTCTCACATGCACTTGCGTCTTTCCCTGTCAAGCCGTCTGCATAGCCGTATAAAAATACAAGAAATTTCCCTCATTAGTCAGACGTCAAATTAGGCATAAGAAACTTTCTAATAAAAAATATCACAAATATGTTTGCTATGCATTTTTTAAGATACACGTATATACTTATCTGGATATAAACAAAGACATGCTTATAAACATAACAATATATACATATACATGTATATATATACGTATATATATATATATATATATATATATATATATATATATATATATATATATATATATATATATATATATATATATATATATATATATATATATATATATATATATATATATATATACGTATATACGTATATATATATATATACAAATTTGTTGAAAATACACACTGCTCCATATTTAGTAAATAAATCAATAAAATGAAACAATAATTATATATCTGTGTTTTACTTATTAATTCATAAATATATATATCTATATATCTATATCTTTCATTTTTTTACACATGCTCACTTTTATATTCATTTGTTAATATATTGTACGTATGTACATTTAAATAAAATGTTTGTTTGGATGTACAAATTTGTACGTACGGAAAGAAGAAATTTATGTTCACATTGAATTAGTGCGTGTGTGTCAAGATACATTCATGCTATGCTAAAATTGCCTAATTGGTGAAATCTACTTTTTTTTCTATTAAAAAAAAAACAGTTCGATTCCACTTTGAGTACATAATTTTTTGATAGTAAAAAAAAAAAAATGTTTTTTCATACCTTTGTTTTGCTTAAATCATCTTTTAATCAAATAAAACTTTAAATTTATGTGTTTTGAAGACGTTGAAACTTCGCCAATAAGGCAAATTCAGTGCAACACATATATACAAACATATTTCCGTTCAAATTCATAAATCTGCTTATATGTGTATGTTTGGTAACTCTGTGTATATGTATGTGTGCTTATGTTTCTATAATTGTACACATTTGTGATCGTTAGTATACGCATCAAAACATGATTCAGTCGTCTTTTATTTCGTTTCGTTCCTTATATGTTTATTTGAATTCTGTTTTTCCTTGATTCTTGATTGTATATGTTAAAAGAAATACGCGCCTTGGCGTTCGTTTACAGATCTGGGCATTGGGAAAAAATGTTGATTTGTTTTTATCAGGGTTCTGAAAATCTTTTATTAACTTTTTGGCAGAGCATTTTTTGTCTTTTGGGAGCGACAATTGCAAAAAGTTATTTGCCAAAATGCAACACAATCTCCCAGTCGTTTTTTCATCAACAAATTTAATCTCCATAATATACATATATATGCTCCTCCATAGAAATAGAGCACTCCAGTGGATGAATAATTTAAACTAAATAAATATAGAGCTTAAATTCAGCTTTATTGACCGTCCAGTTCTGTGGTTCGGCGGTAGGATACCGGCCTCTGAGCCTGAAGTGAAGGTTTCAATCCTGCCTCGTGGTACTAGATGGGATAATGGATTGTCTATAGTCCAACTGAAGAGTTGTAATGCAACGAAACAGCTTTCTGTGGATGACACGATAATGTGTGTGTGTGTGTGTATATATAGATCGATATTCATACATTTATGTACATAAATGTGTATAGCCTTATGTTTTTAATGAAATGTTTACTTTCTTCTGAACAAAACATATTGTCTTTAGTTAAAAATTACACAATAAACACGATTATTTTCAAGTATTATATACGACCAAACTCTACAGAATTTAAACTCCGGAGATATGAATATGTTGCCGTTTAAAAGTGAATATAGCCCTACGAAAAAAAGTTAATTCAAAATTTATATTTGGTGTAACCTCCTCTGGTTTCTATTACTTCAAGTACTTTAGGTAACATTGACTTCATTAGATTTGTACAAACAGCCACTGGATTTTTCCCAGCCTGATGGAATTCATTCTTTCGAATCAGTATTTATGAATAGTCATCATTCTTCTACTTTTCGTTTCATTAGATTCAGTAAGAGGAGAATAGGATTTAGATCCGGCCACATGCTAAGCCAATCGGACATTTTTGTCTTTAGCTTCTCAAACTCAATTATTTTTAGTGGTGTGTTTTGGATCAGTGTTGTGCAGAAACGCATATCTTTTCCCCAAGCGATTGAATTTATGCATCATGTTTTCTTTCAATATAGTGATGGATGTAACCTTCAGTATTCATGATTCCTTCGATGAAATACAGCTTATTAGTACCATTGGATTTTATGCGACCCGTACCATTACGTTTTCACCGTCATGCTTAACTGTTGATAACAAACAATTTTCCTCATACGCCTCCAAATTATGTCAATTTTGAAGCCATATAAGGATAATAAGGATAAGGATAATAAAACGAACTCTTGATATTTTATGCAGTCGCGATATATATATATATATATATATATATATATATATATATATATATATATATATATATATATATATACTCACATACACCTTGATATAGACATAGATATTCAAAATAGTTATAAGATATATCGAAAATGTGTATTTCCCAAAAGCAGAGTTCAATTCAGACCCTGGGGAAAAATAGTAATGCATGTGAAAAACCTTGACTACCATGGAGGCATATTCTTTTTTCTTCCACTTGGTACTACACCATCTTTTGATCCTTCGGGGTATTGAACAAATGATGGGACAGAAAATACCCCTGAATATATGAGGATAAAAAGGTAACTCATCACGCTGATAGCAATACTTCGAAATGAAATTTAACCCATAATTTAAGCCATGATCTATCAAAGATTCAAGTCGGGGTCGCCGCCTCATTTATTCCCGACTAAAAATCCTGCTTGGAGAACTGAATTAAGTTGATGAATAAAATAATTGAATTGCAAAATAAATGTATAAATGAACTCTACATGACGTTACAACATCATATGCAGATTGCATTTCCTGAAATATCCATTGATGGATTGTATGGATTTTTCAATAATTTTGAATAAATGTTGGCAATACTGGCATTTCCAATGTTGTGTAATGTCAAATGTGTTTAGATGCGTAAACATCCGGCAGCCAATTTACACTGTTTAAAATTCTGTGCAGCACGAACTGCAAAGTATTTTTTAGTAATGATGAAAATTGATAAAATGCTTAATGAAGGGAGAAAACTCTAGAAATTGCTGTTGCTCTTGCATGATGAAGAGATTCGTCTCGAACTAAGATGCTTGTTGTACACGAGCTGAGAAAGGGAAGGCCCTTTTCTGGATTGCAAGGTCCTAGGAACTGGGTTAAAGCTTCACAATAAATAAATGAACAAACGACTACACTGAGGTCAAACTCCCTTGCTTATTTAAAATCTAGAAGGGAAGCACGATAAAAATCTTCTAAAATCAATCAAAACTTGCAATCATTTGATTTGAATAAAAAAACTAAAAAAAAAAGTATTTATTGAATGAGCAACGAACCCCGCCCTCATGACGTCTGTTTAACCAATGGCAATAGATACCGACATGAAGCTATTTCATCTTTCTGTTTTTGTTTAATCCACCCTGTTTGAATTCTATGCTGAAATCGACAAATCTTTAATTTTAACATCTGACTAATTGCAATTATAGAATCAACTCTTTAGGAGTTAGGCAGTTAATGGAGAGTGAGAAATATATATTTATGAGAAAGAAATAGATAATCTTTGAAGTATGAATCATCTAATAATCTCATTATTGCCTTTGTCACGAATACTTAATTTGTTGAACTTGTATAATAAAAGGGACAGTAGCCTCGCTATGGATACCAAAACGGCAACAGAAGTTAAATGAGAGAGGAAAGGATTAGAAGACAGAGGGTAGGCATGATGATTCATACACGTACACTGCAAAGGGTACATTCCAAGTACGTTTTTGAACCAAGACGAGTTTAGTTGCGTTTGGACTTTGAGAGTGGATGGAATTTTTTTTTTCAAAGTTGTATTACCGTATTTTACGGCATGTAAGTCTCGCTTTTGGTATGTTTTGTTCTGGAAGGCTAACAGTTTATTAATACAAATTCAAATGAATAAGAACCAAAAAAAAATAAACCGATAGTGTTGAGGGTATGGCGATCTGGGGGGGAAGAGGGGGTGTTTTTATCAGGATTTCGAGAGCATGCCTGTAAAAATTGAGGTGCGTATTATATGCTGGAAATTAGTGGTGGTACGTCTTATATACCGGAAAATAGAGTAAGTGAGATCAAATGGATTGTTTATTCTATGTTTCTCGGTCATGAGTTTATAGCATGGAATTATCGTGGGTTGCAATCGGAAAGCTTTCAAGAAATCCATTTGAAGAAATCCATTTGAAGAGAGATGCATTAGCACACAATATAAAGATAGAAAAAAAAAAGAGTCTTTTGATGCCACTAATGCCCTAAATGTGCCTAGAGACTCACAAAACCACATTAGGAAACATTTCAGAACATGTACCAGACTCATTTTTTACTACCCTCCGATGCCCAAGCATCTCTCTTAAAGTGTAACCAAGGCCGAAAATATCAGAGAGGAGGCCTTCATCATTATCATCAACATTAGTCTTTTAACGTCATTCATTGGACATAGACTTTTCCCAACATCTGCTAGACTTATCTATCGTGAACATTGCATGGGAGATATCCCCTGTCTAAATCGTCATTTTTTAAACTGATGGGATCTTTTTGTTCTTGAATCTTCAGTTGATGTTATTCACAGACAAGTACAAGGTGACGCTGGATATTCCTGACGGCTTGCGAAAACTTCAGCAAGGAGCCATTGGAGTTTTCTGTTTGGTATGAATAATTGGCAGTGAAGTGATTTGATCCTGTTGGCGTCAAAATATGCTCTCTCTACATTGACATCCTACAGGCCAACCTTCAGATATGGCCCAAGAAGACACTGGCATTCAGACAGAAATAAGTCGTATTTATGCGCGACAGCGTTTCAACCCATACAGCTGTTACAACCGTTGAATACTCAACAAATTAAGGTGTAAAAGATAAATGAGTTATGGAGTAACCTACGTGCCTATCAGATCTGACTTCTGGAAGCAACAATTCTGATAGAATCAACATTTCAGGACCGATTGGAGATGTTTTGCTTCTTTTTAAAGCAATTGATGTAAGTATAGTGAACTAATGTGATTGTATTCATTTTAGATATTTAAAAACCTGGGCACGCTAATCTCTCTCTCTCTCTCTCTCTCTCTCTCTCTCTCTCTCTCTCTCTCTCTCTCAATATATATATATATATATATATATATATATATATATATATATATATATATATTGTATTTCATGTATGTGGATATTATTATTAGATCTGTCTCTTTTGTCTTGGTTGTATGGTCTTGTTTTTTGCCTTTTACTTTACATGCAAAACTTTGCTTTCCTGTTGCTCATTGTTCCAGACACACGCTTTATCTTGCGAGGTCGTATTGTGTGAGTGTGTGTTTGTGTGTGTGTGTGTGTGCACATGTGTGTGCAGCGAAGGGCGTTTCTGTAAAGCCTTATGAGCGACAACGGAAGTCTTTCACACTTCATCGAACACAAAAAAAAACAAAATATCTTTCCCGAATTATCTCCCTTTGAAACTTGTTCATTTTTCTTTTTCTCTGAAAACAATTGAGCGAAGCATTATGTCCTGCACAATAATAGGAAAATTGCTTTCGCAGCTTCCATCTCAACCCAACTACCCCCCCCCTCCGATCCGTGATTAAAGGAATGGTAAGCTAAGTTGTTTCTTCTGTCGACGATTTTCTCGACTTTCTCCTGCGTTTAATAATAGCTTTAATTGTTCTTGTCGTATTTATAATTAATACCTTTTCTGATTGTTCTGTTGTTGTGTGCTGTACCGACTTTCTAGCTCTTTATTGATGAAGGCTAACACTGATATGCTGTTAGAAACCGACAACCAAAACTAAGATTCTTCAGTTTTTAAGTTGGCTGACTGGCTTGTTGGCTACGTATGTATATATCAAAGGCTGTACCAAAGCTGTTAGAGGGTTGCGTCTGTCTTTAAAAGTAGGTTTTTAGCGGAAGGCTCGGTTTGAAATGTAAGTTTATGTTATATTGATCTCGACAGTATTCATGCTTGTTTCTTTTAAAATTCGTTTCATCGATCAGTGCCCCCCCCAAAAAAAAGCGAGACAAGTAACTTATTCATTGATTACCAATTAATCCATTTTTAATTGATCACCACCAACAGATTATGTTGCTATAACATGTTGGTCACGTGACGTTTTCTATTGAACGACTATCCAGACCTGTTTTTATATGGTGTCCAGTTTTTTTTTTCTCGTACTCTTTCTGGAGATATTGGGCTGATTTGTGCTTTGATGGAAGCGGGAGCGTTGAGTAAACATAAGTCATTCGTGGTGGAAGATACGAGAGATGAAAGAGAAGGTGTTCTGAGCGTGAAGAAAAAAGAATAAGAATTGAAGATGAAAACAAGATTTTGAAAAATGAGAGAGAAAGTAGCAAGAGGAGTAAAGGGGGTACGATGAAAAAACGAAGGATAAAGAAAAAAGATAGAAAGAAGAATGAGATGAAGAACGAATGAAGAACGGAAGAAAGGAAGACATGAAAAAAAGAAGGAAAATAGGAGATACATAAAAGAAGAAACGATGCATTAAACGGAGTTTGAAAAACGAGGGAGAAGGAAGCAGGTGAAGGATTAGATGTACGAGAAAACGAAGGTAACATAGAAATTTACATAGGAAGTTGAAAAGGAAAATGACTGGAAAATAAGAGCAAAAATGAAGAAATAGAATGAAATGAAGTAAAATGAGAAACAAAAAAATGAAGGGAAATGAAAATGTTTGAAGAGAGAAAAAATCCGCATGAACAAATAAAAGAATACTCATGTCAAGTTTACAATGAAAAAAAAAAATGGAGAAAGTTGAAAAGAGTAAAAAAACAGGACAAAGAGTAAATAAATAAATTTAAAGATGAAAAGTTGAAAAAGAAAAAAAAAAAGAAAGCGATTGATAAGAAAAACGGATGAAACTGAAAGAAGAAATATGAGTGAAAATTGGCAAGCGAATGAAAATGAAAGAACGAATAAAAAGGACACAATGAGAAAGAAAGAAAATGAAAACACGAGAACGAATGAAAATATAAGAACAAATGAAAATGGAAGAACGAATGAGGAATGGAGGAAAGTTTAGTTCAGACGGGGAAAGAAAGAAGCCAAGGTAAAGGAGTATGAAAAAGAATGAAATTTTAAATGAATGAAGAATGAAACTGAAAAGTGAAAAGAAGGAAGAGAGTGAATCAATGAAAACAAAACATGAATAATAAAGAAGTAAATGTCTTGTTGGTCATGCAAAAGAAAATGTCATGTGACAAACATCTTTTGGCATCACGCTGTAGAATTGGATAAAGATGAATAAGCAACTTCTGTGGCCTTCTGTTGGGGAATCATCACTAAAAAAACTGAATAAATGAAAAAAACAAGCATGAATACTGATGGGCAAAAAGTAAGGGATCAATCTATCGGAAACTCGCATTGCAAATTGAATTCTGACTAAAAATCATTATAGAAGATGAGCGAATTTTAAAGGAAAATATTTTCTTTTCAAGACATAAGGGTTATATGTTTAAATTTTCAGTCCTGTTGTTCCATCGGTGTGAGCTGTAGTTGTGGTATATACATGGATACATAGTCAGCCAGCTAGCCAGCCAGACCGACGTGAAAACTGAAGCAAACTATGTTGACAGTTTAGACAGATTCAAATGAAAATAAAGACGTCTATTACTGTAATCTAACGATTACAACCAACAATTATTGAAGGAAGACAGATTCAGATAATTATAAATAGATGTGCAACGAGGAAACCAAACTTGAGTTTTAAATTTAAGATCTGAATTTAACCAAATTTAAGAGTATCGTTTTAAAGTGTGGATTTTATACGGCGTGCATTGATATTGAGGAACGAAAAAGTACAGACATAAATTACGTTCTATTATCTTTTCACAGTCTAATGTCCCATATACAGGTTACAGGTTTGCAGATAGAATTAATGCATTTCTACTTAGATCTTGTTCAATCTTTCTAATTTTTTCAATCTTATCATTAATGAATAAAACTTTTATTTTGAACTTCTTGCCAGATTTTTGTATGATTTCAGGTGTCATTTTTTGAAATTAACTTTTTTTTAGTTTTTTAAATAATTCAATGTAATCTCCACCTACTGTTTCTGTGAACTAATCTCTTGACTTGCAATAGTTTTACAAAGATATAAAAACAAATGTATCGCAAGAATTGAATGAATTTCATTAAATGGGTCCATTCGACTTGGTGCCTTAAAAACAGGAGTTTACTGTTCACCCATGCGTGAATAGGAAATCAACAAAATTTACAGTCATGCAGATTTGCTGTCCGTTTTTGGGTTAACCGCTTCATTTTGTGGTTCGAGAAATAATACACTTCTTCTAAAACTCAAAATAGTGGCCTCAACACCGACAACATGAATCCACACATGTACACAAAATACTATAAATAGACCTGGCGCTGTAATAGAGCCCCGCGGGAAAATGACTAATGAAACCAATTGGACATGCTAGAAAAACCTTTAGTGAGTATGAATATACTGGCTAGACATTCCAGATCAGTTGCAAAAAATAATTTAGCGCTATTCTCAATAATGGTGGAATTTCTCTGTGATACATTACACAGAGACACATTTTTTCAACTTATATGGACATATTGTATATTGTTGGGAAGGAAATTTCACGCTGTTGGAAGTCCACGAAATGAATTCCTTTGAAGCATACGGTTTTGGAGGCAGGCTTTACACAGCATGAAATTCCATTTCTCACAATATGCAATATGCCCGTATTTGATTGAATTTTTTTTTTCATTCCGACTATGGTACCAAAACCAAAAATGGTACTATTTTTTTTTATGTTTTTGCAACTGATCTACAATGTGTATTGAATATTTTCTTATTAACTGAAGGTCACTAAAGCAAATTTAGTTCGTTTTATTGTTCAACTTGAGACTTCCTGCTGGGCTATATAACAGCGGCAGGACTAATATATGATTTTTATGTGTAAAATTTTGCTGCGTCACCAGAATATCCGTGTGCATAGAGATCGGCGTATAGCTAACAGGATTCTTTAGGTGATTTGCGATCATGACCAAGTGATCGATAAGCGGCTCTCTTACCAACAGAGCCAAACTGACAAGCCTTGCATATATACGTATTCATTCATCATACGTATGATACATAAATTACAGTTATCATCTCCAGTCGGAATAAAGTTGGAGTAGAATTTGGATCTTATGGAAGCTAGACTAATATATATATGTGTGTGTGTGTGTGTGTGTGTGTGTGTTTGTGTAAGCGTGTGTGTGTGTGTGTTTGGGATGTTATTGCCTCAATGCAGATGAAAATGACAATCGTAAAATGAAGAGAAAGACTCAAGAGATAGGTGTCTCATCTCATTTTTTTTAGTCCGTGACCGTAGTTCATCAATATATATATATATATATATATATATATATATATATATGAATGTGTGTTTGTGTGTGTGTGTGTGTGTGTGTGCGTGTGTGTATTCTACAAAGTTTTGCCGCTCTAAACACTAAACTTCAAAAAAGACTTTTTCGAATTTTCTTTAGTATTACTTCTGTCACTTATTTCCCAATATCTGTTAATGTCATTCATGCAATTTTCTCCGGTGTATTTTTTTTCTGTTTTACATGTCCTTTGTTACTATGGTACTACGTGTGAATTTCCTGTTGTTGGGATCATAAGTTGTTTACCGTGTAACAGTTTCAGGGATTTTGAAAACGAAATAGTTATATAAACATGGCTGCCAGCATTGTTAATCAAACATCAACTCCCTTTTAGCCATGATTTTAATACATTGCTCATGTCACGCGTGTAGTTAGTTATCCTATTATCATATGTATTGTATATAGATATAATTTTATACCATACATCATTTATTTTGTTAAAAGAGGGCGTACTTACGTAGGTTAGTCACAAAACGTATTTAACGATGAGGGATCAGTAAGTATAACAGCCGTCACTCACTGTTCGTGTTGCCTCTATTGAGTGTTTCACCCATCAGAATATAAAATCTGTTTTAACCCAAGACTGCAAGCAAACCAACTTATGATACCATCTATAAGAATATTGATTTGGCAGAAAAAATATTCGGTTTTAATCCCAACCAACATATTCAACCGAAAAATTTGACAATTTTCCACCAACCTAAAAGATTATTTTTCCACGTCGAATACAATTAAGTTTCAATCAATTTGCTGTTTTTTTCAAAACTTTCAATCATCAAATAAAGTGTTCTTATATACATGGTTGAAACGAAACGAAACCATTTTTTAGCAGGTAGTGACACTTCAACGGGTTATTCCATATATATATATATATATATATATATATATATATATATATATATATATATATATATATATATATATATGTATGTATGTATATATATATATATTTATATATATATGTATATACATATATGTATACATATATATATATATATATATATATATATATATATATGTATGTATGTAGAGAGAGAGAGAGAAATAGTGTGTGTGTAGAAATACCATTTCCTCTAACCCTATGATCGAGTGGTCTGACAGATCTTGAGGAAAACGGACAGACGTTAAAGAGCCTATAATGATGATGATGATGATGATGATGATGATGTATTCAAAAACATTCTTCATATTTGTTCAGTGTAATCTCAAAATAACTTAAATATTACTGTCATTTTTTGACGTCATGGGTAAACCAGTCACCTAATATTTTTATGTGTCTTTTGAGGTCTGTTGTTGGACATAAACTACCCTTCCACAAGCAGGTGTTAGGCACCATGGATAATGAGCCTTACCCTGCTACACTGGCTCCACCACGATGTGTCTTCAGAGACGGGTAAAAAGTTGGATTCATATTTTTCCCAAGGGAGTAATTGCAAAATGAACAGAAAGTGTCTTCAAACTCGACTTACCGAGCGTTTTCTCCGCCCCATTGATCACTTGGCCACTCATACCACCATGGTTACCTACTGTACACGTATGATAATTACGAAAGTGCTGATGTTTCCCGTCATGCTAAGGGATGCTACAAACGTAGTAGAATAGAATTTCATTTATGGAACTAAAGTAACAAAATATGATTTGACGTAGTAAGACTGAATTGCATTTATAATAATAATAATAATAACAATAATAATAATAATAATAATAATAATAAAAATAATAATAATAATAATAATAATCTGTTTCAGTCAACTAAACGATATTCTCCCAGCTAAATGCAATGAAATTGTCTATTATCTATATTTAGCACATTTAATGTGAGTATATGTATATTTCATATATGCTGTCATTCTAGAATCATTCTAAACTTACCTAACAATGATAAGACAAACCTTGAGGATTCTAATTCAAAGTTAGCAATGAACTTGCGTGAGACTTACCAGAAAATAGATCACACTGATCAGCGAACAATAGCACTGCAGATTCTCATATCAAAAGTTTATAATGCAGCCTTCATACGAAGTTCAGTCCTTGACTGGAGAAAAGTACGACCTGGTCACATAACACCTCATGTATTTGTTGTAGTGAATGTTATGGAGAAAATGCCTGGGTAAGGCTGAACAGACATAAAAAAATGATAATCCTATCGAGATAATTGAATCAAGCTTGCCAGAGCAGGTGTACAGGGCTTATAGTGCATACTGCACCTCAAGGAATGAAGAATGTCAAAGGATAAAGACAGAAGAGAAATGGAAAGTTTGCCAAGGAAAAGAAGTGATGCTAACGGGGTTGTTAAAAATTAGCCGTAAGTTCAACGATGCGTCCACCGTCTAGGGTTGTCGTTGTTGTAGTATTTGTAATGGGTGAGGAAGAGGAAAAAGAAAAAGGAAGATATCTTTCTTTGAGTCAATATAGTTGTGAAGTATTATGATAGGGAAATATTCCGAGAGAAATTGTTAACGGCCGATTCCGGTGTTATTTCAGCCATTTTTGGACTATTAAAAATACAACTCGTACATTATGATATCAAAACAGTCGGCTTTTTTAAATTATCACATCTTTAATGATATCATATCTCTCCTTTTCTTCCCTCCTATTCCTGTTGTTTAACGTAACTTGAATTGACCGCTTGACCAAAATCTTTAAATTTACGTACCCCACAAAAAAGTCAATCCTTCCATAAGAGCAGATTGTGTTCATTAAATCTTGTCTATTCTCGTATCAATACCATCACGAGAACTGACCGTTAGCTGTGGTGAAGCTGGGTTCGAGTCCACATTGTAAATTTCTTTTGAGAGTTTTTTTCTGTTGGGATTTCTTCACTTTTGAAAAAAAATCTTAGATTATGTTTTTAGGTTTTACCGGGTTCCTTAGATATATCGTGCCCTAGTACTTGACCCCCTCGGTATTTGCGTGGTCTACAGGATCTACACTTCTACTCTCTCGGTGATCCTTTTTTTTTTATTGATAAATCGCTCTACACTATTTTATTTTACAAAAAAATAAAAGCCAAACCTAAAATTGCGTCCTTCAGCGAGCTTTCATAGAGTTCATCTCTCAATCATGATGATTGCTGATTCGTTTTTCGCCATTCCTGCTTAGGAAACTATCTTGTATATGCTATGCATTCATTTATGTTATTTTTGTAACGATATCAGAGCGTTAAAAAGATACGAACTCCACAAATATGTGGAACTGTTGCCTTTATATTCATTGATAGAGAAAAAAAAAGACAAAGACTGCACCTTTTTTTCAAGTCTGTCGGGCTGTCTGTCTATTCATGTATGTATCACGCGTGTAGGCCGCACCGATGGAGCTAGAGGGCTGAAAATTTAATCATTTGTACCTTATTATGTTTAGAAAAGGCATTTCTTTACCAATCCAAATTTAAGTTTGAATTGTTCACTAGTTTTGTGTCCGGCAGCATTCAAGATAAGTTTTTTTTTTAATTCTGACTTTTTGTAGCGACCACTGCTAAACTAAAGGCATGAAAAGTAACTTAATAATTAATCACCCCTATTTCTAATTTTTGAATAGATCCCACCGTCACAAAAAAAAGAAAAAAAAAAGGCATGTGACAGTTTCTATCGACTGACTAACCAGTCAAAGAAAGTCCGTTCAGTTTAGTGCATGGATTATCGTTAGCAGCAAGATGTACTCCCAAATCAATTATGCTTCTGCTTTTAAAATATACAACACCGATGTGGTATCGTTTCTACTCCCATAACGTCCCCAGCTGAAGTTAATCGTGTGTACTGATTTACATACCAACGTATCTACTATCTACCTAACCCACAAATGTTCATAGTATAAACTCGTAACTTAGCCCACACACACATCTCAGTGAGTTGGACAAAATCATTTTTCTTCATTTTCTTAAAGTAACTCCTAAATAGGTTTTTATTGGAGAGTTCAATTTACAATGAAAGTTCATATCAAATTGGTCTATTGTTTGTGTCCGGCAGCATTCATGCTTGTTTTTTTGTTTGTTTGTTTGTTTTGATTTCTTCTATTTTTACTTTAGTGATCACTGTCCGAAAAGCAAAAAAAGTAATTTATTTTTTATCAACTCATTTTTTTTCAATTTTGACCAACCAGACGTGTTTTTTTTTTCATCATATATTTATGGTTCAAATCATACTAGTGATATTTTCATAAATGTAACTATGATTTACCACCACCACTACTTAATTTAAGAGGTAAAAAGCAGCATATATGGATGACGGTGATTCATAATATCCCTATGAATGCAAATCATTTTTATTTCGTCTGCGAATTGTATTTACCATTCCATCTTTTTTACTCATAAAACTGCTGTCATTACAACTACAGTAATGAATATGGCTTCCCTTCTATATGTCTATATGTATAGTAGAGATACTAAGATGACAAAGTTATCCCAGCAAGGAAGTTTTATGAGTTAACTACAAAATATTGTTTTTATCTGTAACTATTAAGACAGTAAAAGTTTATTCGTTCGTTTTTTAATAATTTTCTTGCTAATTAATGCCCAAACTTTTACACCCCGAAGGCTAAAAATAATCTATAAAGGTAACTTGACCCCACAGTGAACGTTGGATACGTGGCTTTGATATCCGAGATCTACACAGTTTAGTTTAGGGCCAATTCTCATTTCTGCGCTCCTATTTAAGAATGATTTATTTCTTAAGAGAAACAATAACCAGTTAAAGTACCCATGGCCAAACAGTTGAAATGGAATCGGTGGACTGATTTCAAACCCCGAGAGAGAAAATTCAAAGTTTTCTTTCTACCTTATGTGCTTTCCATCTATCAAACTTTCAAATCTTTGGAAGATAATCAACGCACACCCCATCCTTTTTTATTTTATCAGATCAGTATAAAGTATGATTTATGTTCCTACATTTATATATTTAAAAGTTTTTTTTCTCCCAGGGTAACGTCAGATCTCCCTGATAGCTGGCATATAAAACGAATCACAAATTTTCCTGCACCCAATATTATGTAATGATAGGATGATAAACATGGAGGAATCAATCTGTAGACTGTGTGGAGATCATAATGGCTTGTACTGAAAAGCAGATCTGGGAAAGGTTCTCGTATAATACAGTTTCGTGTCCTAAAGACATGATAATCGAATTTTAAAATACGCGAACTTCAATAAAACAAATGTCATGTACAATAAATATGTTGAAGATAAAGACACAACGATTAAAATTGAAGACACAGAACTAGAGAAAGTTGGCCACTACATCTACGTAGGGCAACGATTCTTAATGAAATTATCAAAAGAAAGAAGATCAAGCAAAGAATCACACTAGTTTGGAAAGCTTTTGACAGGGCTAGGTCAACATTCGAGAGCAAAAAATAACTGCTAGTGCTAAAAGGAAGAGTACACAACCAAAGCATCCTTCCGATAGTCACCTATGGAGATGAAACATGGAACCAAAGCAAATGACTTCCCCTCAAACTCAAAACCACTCAACGTGCAAAAGAGAGAATCAGGCTTAATAGAAAGATTACGATAGTACATAAGAGGAGAAACAGGAGTCTGAAACGCTATAGAATCTTTGAGAAAACTCGAACGACAATGGGCTGGTCATGAAGCGAGAATATCAGACAACCGCTGGATATGACATCTAACAATGTTGATCCCTAGAGATCACAAGCAAAACCAGGGCCGACAAAATATAAGATGGTGCTCCGAATGTACTAGCTCTGTGACGCCCACGATAGAGGGGTCTGGTGAATCTTCAGGAATTATATACCAAACGATGGACACTAAAAGGTTAATGATGACAATGGTGATGAAGATATCGGATACTTTTTACAATCATTGTATTGATTTTCAGGCTATATGTAAAAATGAAGAACACATCGGGCTTCGTCATTGTTATAACTACAGCGAAGATGGAAGTACTGATAATAGTGTATGATTTGTTCGTACAAATTTCATTGTCTTTATTTTTATTTTATTCTCAAAATTTCTGTCATGTACCCTCCAGCTTCCCTCGGGTGTCTGTTGTGAAATAGCCCCGAGCACACCAGACGTACGAGGCAGTCCGGAAGGTACACAGCCGAAACGATATGAGGAAAATGAATGAAGACGAGGGAATTAGTCTGAACGAATCTCACACAATGATCATAACACCCGGTCTAACAAAATTCAAACATATACTATGAGAATAGTTGTCTGGATAACTACTGTAATAAAGATACACAGTCATGTCAGATTTTCAGATAAGGAAGATGCAGAACACATCTGCTTATATATAGAGTCTTCAGTTCTAATGACTCTTGAAATGTAATGTTAAAATCATTTTCTTTAAGTGAAGCAAGAAGCTCCATGTTGTGTTAAAATGAAGTTTCAATGGAAGAAATGTCAATGGTTGTGATACAAGTTGTAGAAGCAGTCGACTGAACCCATTTTAGTCTCATACAAATCCTTTCAAACTGTTTGCTTTGGCGACATACGTTCCAAAGTGAAGTTTTTGACGACGCATCGAGTAAGTTTGCCAAGCCAAGTATACTTAGTCGTCAAGCAGCTCAACGGCGATACTCCAAAGTGTCACGACACATAGTTCTGATTTATCAGATCAGGTATCATTAAATTGATGCTGGGCGATTTTTTGCGTCAAGCTTCGAATATAGGAAGGCCTGTCCGTCTGCCTCACTTGAAAAAACATTTGCCGAAAAGTCAGTTTTCACCGGGACCCATCAGCGATATAAAAGAAACAAGTCCAGCCAGGAAACATGCTTCATAGTGAACACTCGTTGCATTAGCTGCCTTCATCACAATCTAATGTCGTAAATCATGAGCTTATTCATTCCAAAGCTACATTAAATATTTGCAGTATAGAGTTGGCAATACGATTGTAGATTTTTGCCACTATATCTGTGTTGGCTTTATGTCCAGATTAGTTAAGGCGTTGTCTATGGAAGACGAACAATCAGGATGCGAGTTCTTCATGGCAAAGTGTTTTTCTTTTCTGACTTTACGCCACTTATTCGGACGGTTACACAGTATTCAACGGAAAAAAATTGTGATAAAAATCTAAATTACGATGAATGGATGGGTCGGCTTAAAATGGTGATGAAAATATTTCATTTCAAAATAATACACGTTTTTGTTTTTTTTCCATTTTTTTTTTCCCAAAACATTTCGGCCATTATCTCTCCGATCTTCCTTGGATGTCCGTTGTGTTGTGGAACGCTGTCGAGCCTTTTTTGAAGGCAACTTGCTGATCCTTCCTTATAGATATCTCGTTGAAAAGAATCTGTCCTCATTGCATGCTCAGATAAACGAAAACGAAGTATTGGCATTACGAGCCCGTTACGTCCATTAATCACGAAAGAACCATTGATATATTTTAGATTTCCAAATCTTGGCCCAAGATATGAAAGCACATGTTAAGTTCCACGAGGTCTTGAGGTCACTTAAGAGTACAGGAGAAGACAACCCCTAAGAATAAAGAACCCACAAGAACCAGACGAGATATGTATAAGAGGAGATATGCATCTTTCCCCAGAACAAAAATTCAAAGAACTTCAATAACACGATATATCAAAGTTATACAATCCATAAAAAAAATCACAGAAACACAAGAACCACACGTGATATGTATAAATTCCCCCAGAACTAATAACTTAAAACCCCCTATAAGACAATTCGACACAAGAAGGCCAGACGCTACACGTTGAGAAAAATAAATGGGGAAATCTGTTTAAACAAACTACATTCAATGATTGTAACAACACCTCTAACAAAATCCAAACAAAAACATCTTGAGTTCTTCCAAAAATACATAAATGCCCACAGAGTATAAAATGTTTTCAAAAGATAACTTATCTAAGTTTAGAAATAGCAAAATTTTCCTTGGGGTGTTTTTATTGATATTTATCAAATTTCTACCGCGATTGCTTTCGTCTCTGTCTGCTTGCTTGATTTTTTGTTCACATATTGATTTATTCCGAGCTTTTGAATCAAGAGGTTTTATTGGAGCCAAATTTTCTAATTTTACAAACAATGAATACAGCCAAGAGGAACTGTGGAAAATCGCATCTGTATTTCCAGCTGTTTGGGAGTAGAAAATTTAATTCAATTATGAAAAATATATCATATTATCATGATTTTCAAATTACTTTTTGCTCCTTGAGGTTCAATGTGGCTTAACGGGTAACGGCGTGGAAAATGGGCTCGATTAATTCACTCTTTGGCAGTGACAGTTTGTGTTCAATTTGCACAGATCCTCTTGGGAGAGACATGGATTCATCTTCTTAATCGAGCTAAGGGTGAAATAGCGCTGAGTGTATCAGTTGGTTCCCCGGTTGCTTTGTTGGTTCGTCTGTCAAAAGAGAAAACGGGGTATGATATTTTATAATTCCTCCATCTTCTTCCCATAACTCCAAGTCACCACTTCAAACCGTTGTCTCCACCAGCAAGGCAATCCCCAACCCACCAAATGTAAATGGTGAATAAGAGGTAGGCAAGACCTCTGATAGAAAAACATGGCAACTTCCAACCGATCCAAAAAAATTGAAAAGGGGCAGGCAATACTGGTTTGTTAGGTGAAAAGTACGATTTTCCGTGCAATGGTCATCGACTTTTTTTTGCCTAGCCCCTACTATTGAGACTTCTGTGTGGGTAACATTTCCATGCCGCCCACAGATATTTTAAATCAAGCTAGCTGCTTAACTCCAAAGACTCGTACAAAGTTCCTAAAAATAAATCTACAGCATATCTATCATAAGTTAAGATAATAATGAAAATAGAATACACTGTTTCTGTTGGCAATTTTGATAATAACGCACTGTTAGCTACAAAAGACAAACAAAGAATAGTGCATTACAAATTTGAAATACTCTATTGCGACGAATAAAGATATGACTTGGGTTCCAGTAATATGTCTATCATCCACTTAAAATCCCAAATAGCCTACTAATGGGCAGTATCGCACAGATTGGCAGTCACTGCTCCAAATGATAAAACTGTCATCATTTTTGACAACAAGAGTTCTAGCAATAATATAAAATCCTAAGATAAAGAGACCTGCAAATTTCATTTTGCCAATGTTCGCACCAATCTCCAATACATTCATATTCTTTCTTTTCAATAACTATTGTCTAAAAGTCCGAAGTTCCTGTCCCTTTGGTTCACCAGTTGGCAATAAAGGGGTTAACGCTTAACATATCCACAAATACATCCCATTAAACTCTCCTAAACGGGGTCAGCACCTCAATTATTCACGGACGTTGTTTTGAATGCCCGAACAATGGCTGCTAGCCTTGTCCACTTAATTGACCAACGCTTTGAGAATCGATTCTTTCTCTTATTATTTGAGGTCTGTTCACGCTCTGCAACCAGAGCAAATGTCACACACACACACGCACACATACACACGCACACATATACGCGCGCGCGCGCGCACACACACACATACATGAATATGCAGATGGAGGCAAGGAGAGTGAGCAGAGAGATGAATAGACTGAAATAGTTCGATAGATAGATATGCATAGACTGAAATAGATGAATTGATACATAGAATACTTAGAATAGATAGATAAATGGATAGATAGATAGATAAAAGTGGACTGAGATGGATAGTTTGTTAGTTATGAACAGACTGTGATAGATAGATAGATAGATAGATAGATAGATAGATAAATAGAATAAACCGTTAGATTTAACCACCTAATTGACCTACACTATGAGAATCGATTTTTTCTTTTACTTGAGGTCTGTTCACGCTCTGCGACCAGCGCGAATGGCACACATTTCTTGCGGTCTGTAATCGATAATCACAGGAAAAAAACATTTGCATTGATTGGGACGCACTGATAGATCGAAGCGACGATTGTCTCATTTGCCAATTCCTATTTTGAGGTCGGAATTGCAGATGACTGAACAAATTTACAAATGAAAAATGTGCAATTTATATTTGTTCTTTCCCTCTTCTGACTGTTTCACTTGTCTCCTTCAATCAGCAAAATATTGCCACTTTATTCATTACACGACACATACACATACACACACACATATATATATGTGTGTGTGTGTGTGTGTGTGTGTGTATGTATGTATATATAGATGTTTATATGTGTGCGTGTGTGTGTGCATGTGTGTTTATGTATATATATATATATTTGCAGGTGTGTACATATGTATAAATAGATGTATATTCTCATATAGATGCATTTTTCTGCATTATTGACACATCCTTATATTTACCCCCCCCCCTCTCTCTCTCTCTCTCTCTCGTTTCAAGGATAGATAGACAGGGACGAAGAGAAATAGATAGATAGGAACCGACTGAGATAGATAGATAGATAGATAGATAGATAGATAGATAGATAGATAGATATGAACAGCCTGAGATAGATAGATGGATAGATAGATAGATAGATAGATATGAACAGCCTGAGATAGATAGATAGATAGATAGATAGATAGATAGATAGATAGATAGATAGATAGATAGATATGAACAGCCTGAGATAGATAGATAGATAGATAGATAGATAGATAGATAGATAGATATGAACAGCCTGAGATAGATAGATAGATAGATAGATAGATAGATAGATAGATAGATAGATAGATAGATAGATAGATAGATATGAACAGCCTGAGATAGATAGATAGATAGATAGATAGATAGATATGAACAGCCTGAGATAGATAGATAGATAGATAGATAGATAGATAGATAGATAGATAGATAGATAGATAGATATGAACAGCCTGAGATAGATAGATAGATAGATAGATAGATAGATAGATATGAACAGCCTGAGATAGATAGATAGATAGATAGATAGATAGATAGATAGATAGGTATCAACAGACGGGGTTAGATAAAAGTACACTGAAATACGATCGATAAGATTAATACATAGATGAATAAACAGACCGAGTTAAGAACAGAGAAAACTTATGTTTTATTAATCCCCTATTCTCATGTCAGCCCGAATGAAGCTGCCACACCTAATGCTGACCGTCCGACCCTCAAACCCCCTTTGTCTCTCAAAAAATCACTTTGTCAAACCAAAGCAAATATGAACATTTGAAATGTCCAGACGAAATATTTTTACGCCTGGTTGCTGGTCACCTCAGAATGCCACTAGGGTGGTCCAGATCCTATCAATAGAGCAGCCATTCCGGGTGGGCCAGATCCCATCAATAAGCTGGTCGTTATTCTACTGACCGATTCAAACGGGACCATGTGTTAGAACCAGATGAACAGCTCGCGGGTAAAGTGCGGTGTAGATGTCGAGAGATGTCTCTCTGCTTTGTTTGTTAAAGCGTGAGGTTGGTCGTTAAGAATCAGCTATGCGGAAGTTGAACTCTGTTTTATCTGAGTCTGGGGAAAAATATATCATTAGAGACATTCCTTCACACCTAAAATGCTGTTTTCAAAAGAATTATATATATATATATATATATATATATATATATATATATATATATATATATATATATATATATATATATATATATATATATATATATGTATATATATATATATATATATATATATATATATATATATATATATATATATATAAACATGCATACATACATACATACATACATACATACATATAATGTTTGAGGGAGACATTTTCACGTTCCTCCTGTCTGACAAGAAATTACAGTATTTTTTATTTTTCTCAAGTTGTTAGCAAATGTTTGTTTCAGTTATTTTTCTATCCATCCATGTATTCATGTATTTATCCATATCATTCTGTTCATATTTACCCATCTTTCTATCCATTATATTCTATTCATGTCTACCCGTCTGGGTATGTGTTGCTCTCTCTATTTCTTTTCCCCTCTCTCTATATCTAGGTTATTTTGTTCTGATCTATCTATGCATCTTTCAAAATATGTTATTCTGTTCTGATCTATTTATATACGTACATGTGAATTTATCTATCTGTGTATTCAATGAGTATCAGTGTCATATGTCCCTTTAAAGTAGAGGCTTCTGGGTTAAGCAACAGCAGATTTATCAGTTTAATCCACTGCACTTTGCCCCAATATGACAAAACTTCATTTTGTGCAAAATTGAGATAGTAGACTTAATCAACCTGGTCTGAGTTTTATTATTCACATTTATTGCGTCAGCATGCATCAGAAGAGACGATCTGGCTTTAAAAATAAACGATTAATAGTCAATATTAAATAACTGAAGCAATCTTTTTCTTTTATTTGTCTTTCCGGTAAATTTGAATGACCACGCCCCAACTTATCTGAACGTTTGCAAATGAAGCAAGTGCCTTACAAAGGTGTAAGACTCTTGTAAAGAAGTAATTAATACTCGCCATCACAATCAATAATTGAAGAGGAATAAATACGGCCAAAATAAATTGTATCTATGACATCATTGGCGTTTTCCACTGGAGAACATTTTAAATGGAGTAAGAAAAAATATCTAGAAACACCGAGATTCAAGAAAACCCTGATATTATTAATGAACCTGTCAAAATGGACCACCCATATAAATAAAGTTTGTTTTTTTTCCAAAAATCAAAAAAAGAAAATAACTGATGCTAATTTTCAAGTTGTAGACGAGACGGTGTGGCCAGGAGCACTGAAATACAAACACATAAGCAAACAACTATACACTGAGTACCCGACTTCTTAACCCTCGTATCAAGCTAAGCTGTGTATACACTGTAACTACCGAAGAAAAATATGCAAAATATTTGATAAGTTTGACTTGATCTCACGTAGGGTTACAATGTCAGTGCAACCAGTGAGGATCGAACTCATTACAATAGCAATGGCCAGCAAAGCCAACTTGTTAATCGTTACTACACCGATAGTGAAACTACAGATTTCACAAAATCACTGGAAATTTCGGGGATTTCACGAAATCACTAAAAAAGATGAACCTAATGTAATTTATGTAATTTTCTTCGGTGTTTTTCTTTCTCTTTATTTTATCTTATTTTTTTGTTGTTTGTTTGTTTCATTGTTCCAACCATTGAGCTAAACAGTCGCCGGTAATGCAACCCCGCCCCACATTTATCTGTTTCAACTCATTTGGCTTTTACCAGTGGCTGTTTAGCTCAATGGTAAGAGCAACACGACGTTGAGGCAGCTACCCTATTATTTGTAGATTCGATTCCTACAGCTGTCCTATTTCCTTCAATTGTTTATTTTATTTAAGTTGTCTTGGCCATATGATACATTTATCCTTGCAATAACTGGAGATCATTTCAAATATAGTTTCAATACAATATAGCACAATTTATAATCATTTCAAATGAGTTTTTCTATATATATATATATATATATATGTATATATATATATATATATATATATGTGTGTGTGTGTGTGTGTGTGTGTGTGTGTGTGTTGGTGCTTATGTGTATTTGTATTTCTCTGCTTGCACTGAAGCATCTCTTGAAAACGTTGATTTAATAATATCAATGTTCTTTCATGAATCAATCTGACATATATTTTATTAATCACATTCTCGCCGGTCGCATGACTGAAATTCCACTTCATAACCAGAGAATACGAACGAAGAATTAATTCGACAGTTTGCACATCTTTTACCATTCTCTTCGTGTCAGAACTGCACCGGTCGCTCTCTGAATTTATTGAAGAACCAATTCCGAATCCTTCGCCAATATTTCTTCTGACTTGTCTGATGTCTGCAGTAAGTGTCCAGACTTTTAGTCTTTTCTTTTCTCCTCCTATTTCAACGATATTTCATTACAGAAAGTTTTAAACTGGTGATATTGCAAATTCCCTAGTGATTTTGCTAAATCCCTAGTGATTTCGCTAAATCCCTAGTGATTTCGCTAAATCCCTAGTGATTTCACTAAATCCCTAGTGATTTTGCTAAATCCCTAGTGATTTCGCTAAATCCCAAGTGATTTCGCTAAATCCCTAGTGATTTTGCTAAATCCCAAGTGATTTCGCTAAATCCCAAGTGATTTCGCGAAATCCCTAGTGATTTCGCTAAATCCCTAGTGATTTCGCTAAATCCCTAGTGATTTCGCTAAATCCCAAGTGATTATATTTAATCCCTGAGCACATCTGTAATATCATGATACTTGCAGTTCCATAATAATTGTAGTAATGGTTAACGAGCTTGCAATGTTGACTCCAAAACTCTAATGATTTCGATGCTTACTGGGTACCCGACATCTTTGGCCTTGTATCAAGCTGAGCTGTGTATACACTGTGAGCATCGAAGAAAAATATGAAAAATATTTAATAAGTTTAGCTTGATCTGGCACAGCGTTACAATGTCAGTGCAACCAGTGAGGAACGAACTCATTACAATAGCAATGGCCAGCAAAGCCAACTTGTTACTTGTTACTACACTGATAGTGAAACTACAGATTTGACAGAATCACTGGAATATTTGGGGTTTTCATGAAATCACTAAGAATATCTCGAAATCACGAGTTTCACAAACTTCTATGACATATATACATCTCATTTTTTCCCTTTTTTTTGGCGGGGGGGGGGAGACTTTTTTAACGATATTCCACGTCGAATAGATTCAATGCCTTCATCGTACCGTCTCTATCCTTTTCTCCACACTAATTTAAAACTATCATTAAACACGGTTGTATTTCATGTTATTCTATATTCGTTTCGTTTCAGAAAGACGAAGCTAAATCTCTTTGTCTGCTTTTCCTTGATTTATTGTCAACAACGGGGATTAAAATTCCTGGCTCGTCGCTTCCGATTAACAAAATGATTCATGAGTTTTAACAAATTCCCTGTTATTCATTGATTCAAATTATTATTTACATATCCACTCGAGAGACTGTTAGTTGCCATTATTATTATATTAGGAGTTTCCACATCAGTGGTGGCTCGTGGTTTTGACTGGAGATGAAGAGACAGCAAGTCTCCTCAATACTCCAGGATTCTCTTTAATATTTTATCTTGTTCCAGGAGTGCCACCAGAAGGATAGTTTCAGCTGTTCCCAGATTTGTAGTTCCTTCAACCTTTCGGTTCTTCAGAACTGCTCCCAGGACTCCGACCACTTTACTCACTATTATCATTATTATCATCGGCTAGATTTCCATATATCGTGTGGCAAATCCAGGTATTTTTGAAATGATAAACGTAGTTTATTTTCTATGGATTTATCAATAAGCTTTCTTCGATCTCCATTCTTTCAGGGGAGACAACTATTCTGACTAAAAGATAGACTTTTATATTCGTTTTGGCTTTATTCAATAATTGCTCAAACGTTGGAAGACTCTTCCCATGAACAAACTACACAAAATATTTGAGATGAAAGCATTACAATCAGCATCAGTTGCATGAAGAATACGCCAGAAATCTAAATAAAGTTGATAAAAATCACAAACTGCAAAAAAACACTGACAGTAATACATTTAACTGTTGGCAAAAACCCATATGCCAATTAAAAGGAAGTTGCCTTGATTCCAGTATCGTATATCAAGCCATCGCCAAATCCGAAGGAAACACAGATGTAACATACGGAGAAATAACAGGAGAAAAATTAATAAGATCACAACGCAGCACTATCGTAATCCATATGAGTATAAAGAACAAAAAAAAAGCTTTAGAAATAACATGGAAGAACAATAAACTGTACCAACCGTATTTGAAAAAAAAATGTATCCCTTGTCTAGAAGAAAAATTAGGAATCATTACATTTGTAGCCCAAAATTGGTTGTAAACATAAAATCATAAGTAATATCGAAATAATGGCAATTATTTCTTTTCATGTTATATCCCACAAGATTATGATTCTAACGACTAAAACAAAGTAGCAATATAAAGCCAAATAAATTGAAAACTACTCAGAAACAATTACAGCAAAAATAGTTCAATAACTGAATAAAAAAAAAATCAAAACGCAGATATCCTTCCCCCAAATCCAAGGAACAAATAAACACACTGCATGATATTATACGCAAGCAAATTTCACAGATTAGTAATATTTCAACTCAGGCTCCCTTCCCACGATAAGCTATACTCACACAATCCAATCTCAAGTATTCATTCACCCACTCATAGTGCAATCCAATTGATGTTAATTATGTTAATATTCAATTTTAACCCCAACTACATCTCCCAACAGATACCTTGCTTACGCCCACACTTCATGTATATATTTTTTTATTATTTCAATTTTTCATCCATAAATTCATCTTCAATCCTATCCTCCATATAAACCATTTAAATACTTACTAACAAAGTCTTTACCGTCACTAACCTCCACATAAACTCTCCAAATACACGCTAATGGTAGATATTCCTCGTGTACTAATGAGCTTGTAATTGTTATTAGGATAATCATAGAGACATTTATTTTATAATGAATTTGATGACTCACCCAAATATACACAAATAAATCAATTCCTACTCCTAACCTCAATTTTAACTGCCCGAATACATACTAATTGTAAATGTTCCTCTGTACAAATGAACTTTTAATTTTTATTAAGTTTCCATACACACTTTTATCACTTGAAATGATATATATTTCAACATAAAGATAACAATGGAGGCAATTATATTTTCAGATAATAATAATAATAATAATAATAATAATAATAATAATAATAATAATTTAAATGGGGAAAGAAGGCAGGACATAAAACCAGATGCCACAGAGGCCAAGAACTATTGGAATAGCATATGGGGGCACCCAAAAAGACACAATGTAACACCGCAATGGCTAGGAAACATGAGAAAAGAACTAGAAGATATAGACAAGGGAGAACCAATAGTACTGAATGAGACCACATTGAAACATACTCTTAGGAAAGTAGCCAACTGGAAAGCACCGGGGCCCGACGGGATCCATGGGTATTGGTTCAAAAAGTTCACCACGTTACACGGTAGACTCACCCACCTACTCCAAAATTGTCTAAATGAAGGCAAAGCACCAGAATGGATGACTAAAGGCAGAACCACCCTCATCCAAAAAGACCTGGGGAAGGGGAACATAGCAAGCAACTATAGACCAATCACTTGCCTACCACTTATGTGGAAAATCCTGACCGGGCAAATAGCAGAGAGAATATACATGTCAATGGATAGAAGGGGGCTACTACCAGAAGAACAGAAAGGGTGTAGGATAGGAACCAAAGGGGCAAACGATTTACTCTACATAGACCAGATGATCTTAAAAGAAGTAAGGAAAAGGAGAAAGAATATCGCAATGGGATGGATAGATTACAAAAAGGCATACGATATGATTCCACATAGCTGGATACTCGAATGCCTTAGAATGTTCAAAATTAGCGAACCGGTGGTTAAATTCATTGGTAATTCAATGAAAAACTGGAAAGTAGATTTGACAGCCGCAGGGGACAAACTAGCCGAGGTAGGGATAAAAAGGGGAATCTTCCAAGGAGACTCGTTGTCCCCACTATTATTTGTTCTAACAATGATACCGCTTAACAGAATCCTGAGAAACAGCAAAGGATACCACTTCTCTAAAACAAAAGGTAAGGTCAACCACTTAATGTACATGGACGATATTAAATTGTTTGCAAAAAACAGGGGAGAGCTTGAGACTCTGTTCAACGAAGTAAGGGAATATAGTAAGGACATAGGAATGGAGTTTGGGATAGAAAAATGCGCAATCATGGTGATGCATAAAGGAAGGCTTTCAATGACTGAGGGAATTGAACTTCCGGACAACAACAAGATTAGGGCATTGACTGCACAAGACCGATACAAGTACCTAGGTGTCCTTGAATGTGACACGATAAAACGGGAAGAGATGAAGGAGAAAATTAAGAGAGAATACCTCAGAAGGATAAGGAAAATATTAGAAACCAAATTAAATAGCAGAAATCTAATAAAAGGAATGAACACCTGGGCTGTGTCAGTAATTAGGTATACAGGACCATTCCTAGGATGGACAAAGGAAGAGCTCCAATCAATGGATAGGCGAACAAGGAAACTTATGACGATGCATAAAGCATTACATCCTAGGGATGATACAGATAGGCTATACGTTAAGAGAAAAGAAGGTGGTAGGGGGCTCATCAGCATAGAAGATTGTGTCCAGAGAGCTAAAGTAGTCCTAGATAGATATGTGCAAACAAATAGTGAAGAAATCATAAAGAGCGCGAGGGATAGTGCGACAAACAATAAAGTAGAAAACAATGGAACAGTACAGCAAACTAGAAAAGAAAAGTGGGAAGGGAAAAAATTGTACGGCGAGTTTAAAAGACAGATAAAAGAAATAGCAGACGAGAAATCATGGACGTGGTTACGAAAGGGAAACCTTAAGAGAGAAACAGAATCGCTCATCATGGCAGCCCAAAACAAAAGCATAAGGACAAACTACATAAAAGCAAAAATCGACAGAACACAGACAAACAGCAAATGCCGCATGTGCGGTGAGAGAGATGAGACAGTAAACCACATAACTAGTGAATGTAGCCAACTCGCCCAGAAGGAGTATAAGCATAGACACGATAGAGTAGCAACGATGATACACTGGGAACTAAGTAAACAAATGGGATTCGACCATGGGGAAAAGTGGTATCAGCACAAGCCAGAGGCAGTTTTGGAGAATGACAACCACAAACTACTGTGGGACTTTGACATCCAAACTGACCACCTCATCCAGGCAAGAAGGCCGGACTTAGTAATAGTAGACAAAAAAAGGAGGGCCTGCCAAATAGTAGACGTTGCTGTACCTGCAGACCATAGAGTAAAAAAGAAGGAGGGTGAGAAAAGGGAAAAATACCAGGACCTAGCAAGGGAGTTAAAGAAGATGTGGAACATGAAAACCAGGGTAGTACCGGTCATAGTGGGAGCACTAGGAACTGTCCCCAAAACGCTGAGGGAGAGACTGGAGGAGATCGGGATTAGGGGGAGGATAGAGACCGTACAGACCACAGCACTGCTGGGCACTGGACGGATACTGAGGAAGGTGCTAGAGATATAAGGACTGCAACGAGGCGTAGCTCTGTCATGATATGCGAAAGAGAGAGGAGACGTTAGCTGAAGACCTGGGGAGACTTATTGTCACTCAGCCTTCAGCGATAACCACTGGGCAACCGGTGTGAAACTGTAAATCGCAGAATTACTGCGATCTATGAGTACGAGGAGAGGAGGGCTGGAGACTTGAGGAGACTTGCTGTCACTCAAACTCCAGCGGTTACCACCAGGCAACTGGTGTGAGATTCCATAATAATAATAATAATAATGACAACCACAAACTACTCTGGGACTTGGATATTCAAACTGATCACCTCATCCAGGCAAGAAGACCGGACTTGGTAATTGTAGACGAGAAGAGGAAGACCTGCCAAATAGTAGACGTGGCTGGACCTGCAGACCAGAGAGTAAAGAGTAAAGAAGGAGAGTGAAAAACAGGAAAAATACCAGGACCTAGCGAGAGAACTGAGGAAGATATGGAACGTAAAAGCCAGGGTAGTGCAGGTCATAGTTGGCTCACTGGGAACTGTCTCAAAGACACTGAGGGTGAGACTGGAGGAGATCGGGATAAGGGGAAGGATTGAGACTATATAGACCACAGCACTACTAGGAACTGCACGGATACTGAGGAAAGTGCTAGAAATATAAAGACTGCAACGTTAATTGTCAACAGTGACCCAACAGAGGAAGGGAAATGAAAATGGAATTGCAAACTGCTACACCGAGGAGACTTATTGTCACTCAGCCCTCAGCAATGACCACTGGGCAACCGGTGAGAAACTATAAACTGCAGTATTACTGCGACCTATGAGTACTAGGAGAGAAAGACTGGAGACTTGAGGAGACTTGCTGTTACTCAAACTCCAGCGGTTATCACCAGGTGCCCGAAGCAGCGCAGTAAACAAAACTGCAGAAAGCAACGGAGCTGCATAGATACGGGAAATTGCAGACGAGAGATCATGGACATAGCTACGAAAAGAAAACCCGACGAGAGGAATAGAATTGCTCATCATGGCAGCCCGAAACAAATGCATTGAGGCTCTGCAGACCACAGCACCGCTAAGGACTGCACGAATACTGAGGCAAGAACTAAAATCATGAGATCTACGACCCTAGCTCTTTGCAGTGGCCTAACAGAGAGGGGGGGGGGTAAACAGCAAAGAAGCAAAAACAACGCACGCCACAATGGTGCTGGAGTTACGAACCACAGCTCTGCTGTGATAAGTGAGGGAGAGATGAGATGAGACGAGAGGAGAGCTGAAGACTTGAGGAGACTTACTGAAACTCAGCTTTCTGCGATAACCACTGGGCAACTAGTATGAATCTGTAAACCACTGCACTGTTGTAGACTGTGGGAGTGTGGAAAGGAAGGCTGGATACCTGAAGAGACTTGCTGTCATTTAGTCTCTACTCGTGACCACCAGTTAAATGTTGTGATGATAATAACAATAACAATAATAATAATAATAATAATAATAATAATAATAATAATAATGACATCCAAACTGACCACCTCATCCAGGCAAGAAGGCCGGACTTAGTAATAGTAGACAAAAAAAGGAAGGCCTGCCAAATAATAGACGTTGCTGTGCCTGCAGACCATAGAGTAAAAAAGAAGGAGGGTGAAAAAAGGGAAAAATACCAGGACCTAGCAAGGGAGTTGAAGAAAATGTGGAACATGAAAACCAGGGTAGTACCGGTCATAGTGGGAGCACTAGGAACTGTCCCCAAAACGCTGAGGGAGAGACTGGAGGAGATCGGGATTAGGGGGAGGATAGAGACCGTACAGACCACAGCGCTACTTGGAACTGCACGGATACTGAGGAAGGTGCTAGAGATATAAGTACTGCAACGAATAGTAGCTCTGTCATGATATGCAAAAGAGGGAGGAGACGTTAGCTGAGGACCTGAGGTGACTTATTGTCACTCAGCCTTCAGCGATAACCACTGGGCAACCGGTGTGAAACTGTAAATCGTAGAATTACTGCGACCTATGAGTACTAGGAGAGGAGGGCTGGAGACTTGAGGAGACTTGCTGTCACTCAAACTCCAGCGGTTACCACCAGGCAACTGGTGTGAGATTCCAAATAATAATAATAATAATAATAATAATAATAATAATAATAATAATAATAGTAATAATAATAATAATGATAATGATAATAATAATAATAAAAAATCATTTGAAAGCTCCATCTAGCATCATCAATGTTTACTAGTTTTAAACTAATTCAAAAATTCACGTGCCAGAACACTCAGTTCGAATATCAGGCTTATAAATCCATCGTACACACCACACAGTTACTAACTGAACACTGGCCTGACCAATGCTCCATGTCTGACACACACAGATTAATGAAAAACAACAAAAACAACACTAAATATGAGAAAAATACACCATAAAAAAACGATCAAGTTGTATATTAAGGCAAAGTAAAATCAGAAAGAAAAAAAACAACACCTACACGTTGATCGTAGTGACGTGAAACTGACCTGATAGAACGCAATTATGAATATATATGTATATGCTTGGAGCAGTCATATTATATATATATATATATATATATATATATATATATATATATATATTACATGTGTGTGTGTGTGTGTGTGTGTGTGTGTGTGTGTGTGTGTGTGTGTGTGTGTGTGCATGAGCGCACTTGTACACGCAGAAATAATTTCCGATTTTTATACGTTGTCAGAGAAAAAGAATGCTGGGTCTCAAAGCAAACACGTGCAACACAATTTACCTTCTTTCTGCGGGTACCATGTTAGACAAAGCCGACAGACCCGAAGGATCTCTCTCTCTCTCTCTCTCTCTCTCTCTCTCTCTCTCTCTCTCTCTCTCTCTCTCTCTCTCTTTTGCACACACCACTTCAAATTCAATGATCTCAGGTGTGGCTGCAGCGGTTGCTGACCAGTCCCATCCGCTACCGGCATCGATGTTTGTAATCCGGGCCGATAAAGTCGTCACCAGTCTGAGGTCGATCTCTAGTGTTGGCATAGCGGGCTCTTCGATGTTCTTGAAGCTGGTCGAAACCTCTTCTACTGACCTACTTGAGGAGGTCGAAGATTTTTGGAAAGAGTCTATGATGGAGGAGACTGAATGGAGAACAAAAGCAGACATTACAGGAAGACAAAACTTTCACAATCAAGTAAAAGGCAGGGAAGTTATGCAGGTACGATACCCTTTTCCCTTCCCCTCGGATCCCGGCAACGACGTTACTGCAAAGTGCAGAGAAGAGACGCAGGAACATCGAATAAACAATAAACAAATCTGCTTAGTCTCTCAATACAAACTATCACGTGAACAATGTTTTTTGGCAGTATGCCATGACAGGGGTGATCATTAAAAAATTGGGATAAGGGGTGATCAATAAATGTTAGACTTTTCTCGTCTTTTCTTGGGCAGTGATCACTAAAAAAAAGTCTGAATTTTCAGAATTCAAGCATAAAGCTACCGGACATAAAAAAGGGATCAATCTAGGGTAAACTTTCCAAATTGCATCCCATCCACTAAAAAACTGTTCAAGCGTAAATTTTTATAAAGAAAAAAAAAAAGCATTTTTCAAGACCTGATAAGGAATAAATGATTAGATTTTCAGCCCCCTATCTCCAATTGTATGCCATGTACATGCGATGCATACAAAGTCAATCAGCTAAGCTAGCCAGTCAGCCAGCTAAACCGATTTAATAACTGGAGAAACACATGTCGTCAGTTTTGGTCGACGGTTTCTAATAAATAGTCTTAAAGATGCTAAAAACACTTCAGTTGTCTTCGATTCACTGTTTTAATAAACAGGATGGGTTGAAACTGACAATCTTGCTCATATAGTCTACAAAAGACTCACATCTTTGAACACAGACGATCAAAAATCACTTTTATATATATATATATATATATATATATATATATATATATATATATATATATATATATATATATATAGAGAGAGAGAGAGAGAGAGAGAGACGGACAGAGACAGACAGAGACAGACAGACAGACAGACAGACGAAGAGAGGGAGAGAGAGAGATAAAAATTTCTTTATATAAACCCCTGTCAAATAAGTGTATACGTGCATGCTTATGTTGAGTGTCAAAGTTTTAGATTGCTGTATAAATTAGTATCTTGAAACTAAAATATCTCGGTCAAATTGTTATACATAAATATTCATCTCTCTTTCTATCCATCTCTCTGTCTGTCGTTCCCTCTTTCTTTCAATATATATATATATATATATATATATATATATATATATATA
Organism: Thysanoteuthis rhombus; assembly: GCA_963457665.1. Classification (NCBI taxonomy): domain Eukaryota; kingdom Metazoa; phylum Mollusca; class Cephalopoda; order Oegopsida; family Thysanoteuthidae; genus Thysanoteuthis; species Thysanoteuthis major. The sequence continues at coordinate 63,948,849 of OY735211.1, forward strand.
TATATATATATATATGTCTATCCCCCTCTCTCTCTATATATATATGTCTATCCCTCTCTCTCTCTCTCTCCCTCTCTTTATATGTATATATATATATGTATATATATAAGTACCAAGTACCGTGTATAAATAACGAATACAGCATCCTCACAAAAGAAAAAATCGAAGAATTGAAAAGCAATGCACAACCATCAAACAAAAGAGATAAATAAACAGAATGAAAAAGAAATCCTACCACCTAGAAAAATAGAACCCCCCCCCAATATGTTCTAATTAGGAATATAAAGTAAACCGGATCATCTGCCTGTAGAATCATTACTCCATTACATATGCATATATATATGTATGTATATATATATATATATATATATATATATATATATATATATTTGTGTGTGTGTGTGTGTGTGTATGTGTGTGTGTGTCTGGTTCTAACAAAATCCATTCATCAGTGGACCACGATAAAAAAGAATACGATTACGAAGTTTCTTTCTCTCTATCCCAGGCGCTGAATTGTCAAAGTTATAGCCTGCCAACAAACACAACAAAGAACAAAATGAAAGAATATGAAAAATAGAATATTTCACTGATAAACTCCTGTCTTGTCTTCAACTTACTTGTACACTTTATACACATACACATAGGCGCGCACACACACACATATACATATATATGTGTGTGTGTGTATATATATATATATATATATATATATATATATATATATATATATATATATATATAGAGAGAGAGAGAGAGAGAGAGAGAGAGAGAGATATAACCTTACTTTCTATGATGATCAGTTTGACCAAAGAATTAATTCTCAATTTTGATATAGAGATTAAAACGAAACCTCTTCATTATAAAATTCTATGGGGGAAACACATTTTTTCTGGGGTTCACTAATGTCTGGCGTTTGTTGCAAAGCAGAATTCATGATCAAGTACGGTTGTTTGTTATTTCCCTAGGGATGCGTAAAGATTAGAACTTTACGATCTTAGAAGATGCGAAACACAGATTAAGACAACCACAGATTATAGTCGCTTCAGTGAGCGAAAATACCGGGAAACTATTTATTTAGTTATGAAAACAAAACTACCAACAATAAGTAGAATATCTTTCGACGAAGATAAGAGAGGACATTTTAAAATGTCTTTAACATTCACAGTCAGATGACCCTTAATGGACTGTTTTAAAACATTAAACTCCCTGAAAATTTATGAGCTTTTTGCAAATGACGCTACCATCGTGGAATAAAACCCTTACATTTGAACAGGTCTGGTGAGTCAATCAATAGAAACAACCACTTTCGACAGGTGTCTGCTGAGGCGGGGGATGACCAATTAAAAAAAACGGGGAAACAGAGATGATAAATTACTTCTCTTGCCTTTTGTTGAGGAATTTTTTTCAAAAAATAAGTGTAAATGCTGCTGGCCACAAACTAAGGGACCAATTTAGCATAAAAAAGAAAACGTTTTTTCTCGATATGATAAGATGTTTAAGTCTTTAACCCTTCAGCTAAGTTAACACATACATACTTATAAACCTTTGCCAGACTCAATTACAAACTGATCATTCCTATGATAATAGTTTTTGTTAATGGTTTACTAACATCAAAAAATCACAACCTTTCTAACAAAAGGCCATAATAATGGAGAAAACTTGGCTTCGAAATTGCAACATATATTTATAGTTCTCATGGATCAGTGATAATCTTTGAAAGTATTTGAACCAATTCTAAATTGAATATTTGACTGATACTTCTGATTAATTTTTACAGCAACATATTTGCCAACAAAAAAAGTTATTCAACAGCTGAGGAGACAAACCTTTTTAGTAAATGTATTCGAATATATATATATATATATATATATATATATATATATATATATATATATATATATATATATATATATATATATATATATAAGTAATCTCAGATTTTCTAACATCGTCCTCCTTGCTCAGAACCTTCATGATCTCTAAATAATGCTAAAGGAACTAACTGAAGAAAGCAAGAAAGTTGGCCTCCAAACCAGCAAAACTAATATAATGTACAACGAATATGTTTGGGACAAAGACACATAGATCAAAATCGGAGAAAAAGTAGACCACTATATCTACCAAGGACAGCAAGTATTCATTAAGTCATCAAAAGAAAAAGAAATCTAGCGAAGAATCACTCTAGAAGTGAAATAATATTTAGAAATATCGAAAACACCCTTTAAACTAAGATAGTCAATCATATATCATCATTTACAAACAAAAAATTCAAAATATCACGGTTGACATATTATTAGAGACTCGAACCTACAGTAAGATGGAAAAAAGTAAGACAAACATTCATATGCCAGAATTGTGAAACCCATGATAAGTATGCCTGTTTGAAAAATTGAAAATCCCCACTTATAAACACTATATTTCTATTGACAAACATATTTCACTAACCACTTATAGACATACACAAAAAAAACAAAACACCATAGATGTTTCATTCACGCAGCTTTCCCAAAGGATAACCCAATCATCATGATTATTTCAGTCATGTGGAAACATACCAAAACCAAAATAATTAAATTAACAACCAAGGTCATATAAAAAGGAACCCTTTACATCCGGAAACAAATTCAAGAGGGAACAAAATACTCTCCGGGAGAAAAAAATACCAAAAACTACTTACTAACAAAAAGTACCTTCCTAATTGATAATCTATAACTATTAACAATCACGTCACCCCCGCTGAATGAAACAAGAAAGATATAACAAGTCCAACTGGACTCTTTTTTTCGTCTCTGTTGTTTATTTTTCATCAGGTTTCTGTTATGTACTCTCGATTCTTCCTCTGGTAATTAGGCCTTCGTGGTTTAATCGGTATAACGTTGTAACAGTAAGCAAAAACTCCAAAGGATAAGGAAAGGTAGTTCAAATCTCGATGAAGACATGTTTTATTTCCAATTCACACTGCTTACCTGATAGTTTTGATGAAAGCACGAGTAAGAAGGCAACAAAGAACTTGATAAAAACTATTAATTGAAATTGTTATGAAGTATTTGTTGAATAAATTGTAACTGCACAATGATGATGTATTCATAGGAGGAACTGTATCGAATCTACTGATCATGTCACATGATCTAGAGCGAAAAAGCTAAAGAATAGGGTTAAATGCTAGCGAAAAATGACAAAAGTAACGTTCAAGTCCCGAAAAAGTCCACACTGAAAAGCAAGTTTTCGATATATTTGAAATGTAAATTATTCAATCAATACATAATACCAGCTATGACGTATGGATGAAAAACCTAGAAACGGACAAAACACTGGAAGCAAACAAAGAATAGCAAAGAGGATCATGGGAAGAACATGCTAGGGATAAATCTTAGCTGTAGAGAAAAAACATGGATCTGCTAGAGGACAAGCCTCAAGAATATCGCACAAGCAACAAAAATGGCGATTGGCATGGCACATAGCAAGAAGGAAGAACAACAGCAGGGGCGAATGGCTAACAGATTATCGTCCAAGGGACAATAAACGAGGTAGGAGAAAACCAGGCACAAGATGAAAGAATGAGTTAGAAAGTTTCACCGACAAGAGACGGCAGAGGTTAGCGCAATCGTAATCGTCATGGAAGATGGGAAAGGCATTTGTCCTTGGGTGGACTTAACTGCTGATGACGATACTATATGTATTTATATATGTAAGTAAAAATCGATTTTCTGCCATTGTTTGCCACATCCCTCTCTCTGTTCACATTGCTTTTTCTTTCTATCTATCGATCGATCGATCTATCTATCTATCTATCTATCTATCTATCTATCTATCTATCTATCTCTGAATCTTCATCCCTTTACCGTATATTTATGCAATGTCGATTCTGTAATCGCCTCTCTAATATAAATCAATTTCTCTCATGTGCATTAGTTTATTTCAATTAAGAGCCTCGTCCCAAAGACCCCCAACAGTGTATACGGATAGGCTGATGCCATGGGTTCACCTCAGCTTTGAGGATGCCTAAGGGCAGGGTAGAGTATCCCGAAAAGGACAACAGATGGCGCTGTACGCGTCAAACGAACCCGCCTGAAAATATAGTTGTTGTTTTAATGGCGGTCCGGTGTGTATTTTTTCAGCTGAGTACCATTCTGTTTATTCTACACACATAATTATCTCCCTTGCCTGATTCTGTAACTTGGTGTTTTCTAGTCGAGAGAAATGGGGGCTGTGGAATCTCACCGTTTGTGATTCTTCTATTACGTCTCATTTATTTATGTTTTGAGGTTTGTTTTGTCTTCGAGAGTTCCCTTCCTTCAATTTCTTTTGCTTTCTCTTCATGATCTCTTTCACCCTGCTCAAATTTATCTCATTAATGTCACATGCGTCTCTCTTTCCATCGTAGACTACGTGTATCTCAGTCTCTTCATCTATACGAATCGCAAAGTGTTCATACCATGGTACCTAGTTATCTCATATGGCAAATATTTACAAATGTCTTATATCTATCTATCCTTTTATTAGAAACCGTCAATAAAAACTGTCAGGCAAACTGTCAACATAAATTTCTCCAGTTTTTAAATTGTTTTGGCTGGCTATGTATGCATGCGTCACACTTACAGACCGCATCAATGGAACTAGAGGATTGAATATTTAAACATTTATACCTAGTTATTTCTGTAAAATTGTGTTATTTGTTTTTTCTGAAAATAACCTCCACAAAATATAGACTTGCAGTTAGGGCCATGCGAGTTTATGGCAAATCGATCCCTTGAGGGTTTTTTTGAAAATTCAGAAATTTTTAGTAATCACTGTCAAACAAACGGCAATTTATTATTACCCCTTTTTCCCAATTTTGTAATTGATCACCCCAAACATGGCCTACTACCAGAAGACGTCGGGACAGTATTTTCTTGAGTAATTAACAGGACCTATCTATGTATTTGTTATTACACGCGGGTGTACTTCAGCTTACTGATTATATATATATATATATATATATATATATATATATATATATATATATATATATATATATGTGTGTGTGTGTGTGTGTGTGTGTGTGTGTGTGTGTGTATGTGTGTGTGTGTGTGTGTAGGTGTGTGTGTGTGACTAAATTGCCGAGGTAAGTTGAAAAGTCAAAATTACCTGCTACCCTGTTGATATGTGCATGTATGTATGTGTGTGTGTACGTGTGTGTGTGTTCGTTTGTGTTCGTCTGTACATATTTGAGCGATTATACATGTGAATATACCTCTGGATTAGGGTTTAGTTAAAGGTTAAAATCAGTATCTGTGTTATTTGACGTTTGTAGGTGTGTATCCGGGGTAATGTGGTGGAAGGGTTATGTTCACATTTGAAGATATCAATGTAAGAGAGTGTATTTATGCAAACGCTGAGTTTTCCATGATTTTAGAGAATTAAAAAAGAAAAAGACAATGTATGCGTGTGTTAAAATGTAATTGATTAGATCTACGAATTTTGCAGATAGGGAGAAACTTTCATTCGGCATTTTCGGAAATACGAATTTGTGTTTTTTTTTTCACTTCAAAAAGTTTAGATACGTGACATATATGTTTTGTTGTTGAAACTAAATTCCAGCTTATGGCAGAATGCACGTGCCTTCGTAAGTTCTGTGGTGGCTTTGTCCAGTTAATGCTGTCGGTATGGAAAAACGTGAAAGAACACGTTTGAATTCCGGACGAATGATAATGGAGATTTGGGAATGAAAAGAAACTTTTGTAAAAGGAAATGATAAAAGAAAGTACAGGGAAAGATAAAAAAGAGAATCAAAATAAAATAAAAAAAATCAAAATCCTGCCGATTATCTGCCTAATCATCTCAGTTTACTTCCTAATATCTTTCTCCTTTTGTTAATATCCATCTATTTTGTTTTGCTAAACGCCCCCCCTCCTTCTCTTTCTCTCTCTCTCTCCACATAGTTATCAGAAACTGAATATATGCAAATTAGCTAACTTAGCCATCTTGCATTGAGCAATATATATATATACATATATATATATATATATATATATATATATATATATATATATGTATATATATATATATATATATTGCTCAATGCAAGATGGCTAAGTTAGCTAATATATATATATATATATATATATATATATATATATATACATATATATATATATATATATATATATGTATATATATATATATATATATATTGCTCAATGCAAGATGGCTAAGTTAGCTAATATATATATATATATATATATATATATATATATATATATATATATATATATATATCCATTTGATAGTGAAAACTCATAGGATTGTTTTCTATAAATTCCTGTGATAGTTTTGCGTTTCAAAATGATCTCTTTCCATTTTGGCAAAACAGTATTATAGTCATGAACGTAACAAAAGTATTGTTGTTAACATCATACATTTCTTTCAGTTAACTTGACTAAATGAATGTACATTACCAATGAATCAATACACCAATTTTATGTGTGTAATTGTACGTGTGCGTGAATGTGTCAATTTAAGTGCAGTCCAAAGCAGAGAGATGGGCCAGTTGACGTAGGCTTAAGATTTTGAGGGACATAGTTCCTCCCAGTAGATGTAAAGATGAAGAATACAAGATAAGATAAAGAAGAGTATCAGAAAGGGGCCCTTCAATACTAAATATGAATAAGGAAGATTTATCAAAGATGAATACAAATAAATTCCGTAGTCTTAGTTAACATGAATATACTTTAGTATTTACTGCTTCTCTTTACTGTTCTGTGCTCTATTTTTTTATTCATATTTTGAATAAACTTGCTCAGCATTACACTCTATTTATTCGTTTCTAGTCCTTTCATTCTATTACTTGTAAGAATATTATGTACACCACATGTATATGCACATACCCATGGATCATATATATCTAGTACTGATTACAAAAAATGCTTTATGACTATTCAAAGAGTTCCTCCGGCGATTGTTCTCCTTCTTGTTGCATACGACGTTCCAATCACCCCATTCAACGGTCTTCTTCAGGAATATTATCCAAATGTGATAGTGGTAAACAGACTTTCTCTCCAATGATAGAAACGCTTATACGGTAGGTTTCGGGTGTTTTGTCAAACAACAAGGGGTTCAGTCGTCCAAAGTAGTTTTTGAATATCAATCCTCCTCCTCCTCCACAAAACTTTAGACAGTATACTTGATAAGCGGTTTGAAAATGGACATACGTCCCCGGTCTGATCTGGACCTATTACCATATTTGCATAAGCCTGCAAGTATGGGTATGTGCTTATGTTTAATGTTTTTTGTCACTCCTCCGTACATATAAGTAAGCAAATATCTTTTCCCACCCTCAGATATTAACTGCGAAGACAAAAAACCGGAGTTAGAGATATCCCAGATTCGATTAGAAAACTCAAAGATCAATTTGCTTGTCAAGTTGCAAAAATGTCAGACAACCCCTGGACACCACAACTCACATTACGAATCCCCTGAGATCATATGCAAAACTGTGGCAGACATAAAATAAGATGGCTTGATGAAGTAGACATGTTCAGAAAGTATCGGTTCCACAAAGCCCACGATAGAGTGGTCGGGCTAATTCAATGACGGACGCTGAAAGGCTACTGCTGTGATTGCTGCTGCTGCTGCTGATGATGATGATGATGATTAAGTAAGCATCTTTTTCCCTCCCTCGTATTCTAGCCAGGAAGACTCTACAGAACGTTCCCAAGCGCCAACCGCAACAGACTAACACGACCGACATCTTAACATTTCCTCTTCCGCTGAGCTTTTAGTGTTGGCTTGAATCCAACTTAAATACAGGACGATTATTTGCAGACACTTATAAATGTAGCTCCACCTTTTGGACGTTAGCGATGGAAACGAAAGACACGTGACTGTGTTGAAATCCAAATAAGAGAGATGGTAGATTTTTAACAGTTTGTCTCGGAACGGCTCAAATGTTAGGTTTTTCTGTCGTTTATTATTTAAGTTCTTGTAATTCTCTTTCCCCCGTCTCTCTCTCTCTCTCTCTGTTTCTGTCTGTCTGTCTCTCTCCCCCCTTTCTCTCTCTATATATATATGTGTGTGTGTGTGTGGATAAGTGTGTGTGTGTGTATGTGTGTGTGATTGCTTATATATTTTATTGGAACATTTATTTGAAATGATCTCTTGTCGTTACACGGCTGATGTATCACTTAGCCTAGACAACAGAAATAGAATAAACAATAAACAATATTCCCTTAATTTATTCATGGCCTGCGCTGAAGCAAATGGTCAATGATAAACTAAGTAAGTGGAATATGCAGATACCATTGATTTTCGTCTAGAGTTTATGAAACGATATAATTTTGATAGTGCGGACCAGGGAAATTATGGGTCCATACCCTTCCACGCTGGCTCATGAAGTGTTGTAGGGGGTCTGGTGGATTGGTTATAACTCATGTCAATCAGAGTACGCCTCACACACAGAACAATTCGGATTCGATTCACGGTGTGAGGCGAAGAATGTGTAACATTAATAATTGGGAAAAATTTCCTTGTGCTCACAGCAGTTAAACTCACTCTAAGTTGTGCGGTTTGGGTTGAATGGATTTTGATACCATACATGATCTTTTCGTATTGCCACCAGAGCAATACACGCAATATTGGAAATTCAAGATCAAAATCAGTGATAACAATAACTATTCGAAAGTAGGGTCTATCGCAGAAAAGTCAGTTTGAACCAACTTTTCAAAACGATGGTCTGTGCAGTTTAAGGCAATTTTTTTGTACTTGCACTGTCTTAGACTGACCTGCATCTGGTATGCAAATCCAGAAGGGTTCATAATACTCTTTACATGTCTTCGACAAGGCCCACTACACAATAAAAATAGTCCTGGTGTAAACTCCAGCATCTGATACCACTTAAGGTAGTCACCTTGGATCTTGTGATCGGAAGGTGCTTTTGGGCAATCCTAAAATTCCAAATTCAAATTCTGCATTTTAACAAAAATGTATGATTTGACATCGTGATCAGTCATAATATACCAGTCCATGCAACTGTATTCCAATTACAATTTTCATACTTGCCTTGGCTGCTATTTTGAATTCTTGTATGTATTATCCAAGTGGAATTTCACAAGAAATAATCATTTCATATTCGTGGAAGCAATACTTCTAGTTCAAAATATCATATATGTCTCGTTTTGTGATTTATCACCATCATCATCACCACAATCAATACTACCATCATCACCATCAAGACCATCATCAACAATATCATCATAACCCTAATCATCAGTCCATTGACATCATCATCATTATCATCATAATCAATATCATCAATGATTATGGCAATGGTAATTATCTGATATTAAAATGATAGTCAAAATAATGTTAGGATGCATGTATGGGACCCTGTAGGCCATTATCTGTATACTTGAGGTCTGAGTTCCCCATAAGATAAAAATTAAAACCAATATTAGATCTATTGTAAATGGTTGCGGTCAATGCATTTATTCATAAATCAGTTCTCCATCCTCTTGTGCCTGGTGACCTAGAAATGACATAGAAGATTCCCTACCATAAATATTTCACAATTAATCCATCAAAAAACACCTGCGATTTCCTAGATATTCTCCTACAGGTTCCATTATCTTCCAACTTTGGTTAACACAGTATCCAAAAACTTTTCGCCGTCCATTGGTGTTTTTACTGCACGTCAATCCTGTAATATATTCCATTCTCTGATGCTGTCGTTCCAGTTGTCTCCTGGTTAACCCCTATTTCTCTTTCCGAGATCAATGGTCTCTAAACGTTTCAAAATGGGAGTCACATCATAAAATCTGCACATTTTGTGGAGGACCAAAGAGAACAGACAGTTTTATAAATGATTGAATAAATCTATAAATGAAAGAAGTCTTATTTGGGTCTTTTATGTAATCAACACAATGCAGAACAAAAGGGAGATGTAACAATTTCAAAGAAAAATAATCCTGTCCTTGCACTGAAAAATAATATGAATAAATGGCTTCCATTCTATCTTAACAGACAATGGAAGGATATCGGGGTGCCCCCCGCCCTAAACCCAGGACACATGCCTATGAGGAGTGTATGGAGATCATAGGATGCCGAGTTGTCAAAGCTCCCCTCCCGGCTGCTCTAATGCGGACTCGAGGGAGTTGATACTCCAGGCATGAGCTTGACTGCTAGAAAGATAGTAAACCATCTCTGCTGAATCAGAATTGTCCTTTCCCGAGACTCAATGTTCACTGCAATTTTACCCATGATCTGGGGAGAAGAGATGGAGTCATGCCCTTCCTACTGATATTACTGAGAAGTGGATATAAACAGCCCCAACGGAGGATTTGAATTCAGGTCACTGATTCCATTATCCACATCGGTACTGCTACTGCTAAATCAATGACACCTTCGGGAAATAATGTATAATGAGTGAAAATATAAGCAAATGATCTAACAAAACAATCACTTACTTGATTGGGCGTTCCAGGTGTCTGTTCACGTGGTCAGAGAAAAAAAACTGACTTTTATTATTTGGAAGAGCCGGATAAAATCTTGTGGCAGGTTAGATGTGGCCCGAAGGCCAATGTTAAGAAACCTTTGTGATATATTATATAATGCCTCTATCTCTATCGACCAAGGAATGAAACCAGAATGACATTTAAAAGGCATATTTAGTTGAAGTGCATGGGAATCCTGAGATACTAAGTCAACAGAACTCTCTTTCGGCTTTGCCGGTGTCGTCTAAATGAATGTAGAGTACGATACGTTGCCATCAGCTTGCTGGAGAGATCTCAAAGTAGGTATCCAAACACCAATCTCTGATAGGAAATCAGAGCTATCTTTGCAGAAATAGGTACGTTTGACATCAGCTTGGCCACGGTAGTTGTTGGAAAGACTAAAATTGGGCGTAAAACGGCGTTATGGGGGCTCAACTCCCTGGTTCAGAATCAGAATTGTCCTTCTCCTAGACTGGTTGCCTTCCTAAGACTAGGGAGACCAATCTGCCCTACCATCTTAACTATTAGCTGGTGAGAGGTAGATAGATTCATGCATTTCCAAATGATATTTATATGAAGTGAATATAAACAGCACAGGCCAGAGTTTGAACGATTCCATTGTCCGAGTCGTTGGCGAATGTACCTATTCTTTCACCAATAACTGTCCTATATCACGTAACCAACGAACCACTGGAGAACAATCAATGAAATGTTACCCGAGAAAATCGTTGTAATTGACTAGTACGTAACTTATCAAAAACTGTCAACCAAAACTGTCAACGTGGATTTTACCAGTTTTTGGCTATGTACGTAAGCATGTATCATGCTTACCAGCTGCAACAATGGAAATAAAGGGCTGAAACTTTGAACATATACTCCTTATTGTGTCCATAATTTTTTTATATGATATCCTGCGTAGATAGGTTTACTGTTGAGAGTACAATATACAATGTGACTTCATGCTAAAATGATCCTTTAGATTTTGCCGCTTGTGTTTTGAAAATTCTCACTTTTTTCATCAATCACAGGCTAAATAAAAGGTGAAAGAACATCATTGATTATTCAGCCCTTTTTCCTATCTTTTTATTGATCACCAACAAGTCATGCTGGTAAAAGACGTTGGTTACCGGACGGTTTCGATTGAATGACTAACTGGACCTGCTTATTTTCTTTTTGTAATTGAAAACAAATCGCGATCATTTATTCTCAATTCCAAATCACATTGACCTGCAGACCGGACTAGAAGAAACATTCTCAAATATTAACGCAACATTAATTACATTCAATTATTTTTCTTCTTCTGAATTTTTAATTTTACTAACTTTTGTTCATTTATTCGTTGATTTTTATAATCGAGGATTTTTTTTTCAAAATGTCATTTAAATTAAATTTGCTGCTTTGCATTAAATTTATGAGACGCCATCCTAAACGCCGGGAATTTCATACGACCTTAACAGAAATATCAGACTCGTTAATTGCAAACCATTAAAGAATAAAACACAATAGTACCTCGGTTAGTGTTCATGATACATTCCAAAAAGAATGTGACGCTGAACTAAACAACGCTATACGGTATCTTATCACATGTCAAAAGTCCATATGTCCGTCTGTATGAACGTAAAAATTTTAAAAAAACTACTCCATATAAACCCATTAAACTTTCTTTCGGTACGAGTGGATTCCCTTAGGAGTGTTTTTAGCTAATTAGTTTTTGAAAACCACCATCCAGAATATGAGACGTAGACTTCAGAAAGAAGCAAAAACACTTTAACATATATCATATCCTGGTGTTTATTGATGTAAATGGATACCTTGAATAGCAGGGTTTTGATGTAGTACGCTTAAGGTACATTTTTCCAAAGGATGAAAATTCAGGGATCAGAGGTTATGTCTATCACATGGGAAAAAAAATAAGGAACTATCATTCTTTATTTTTGAGGGTAAAAATCTTTGGGGAATTTCGAAATCTGAGCGTTTTTTCCCTTACTTTCAAGAGTCGAAACCAAACAATTTTTTTGTTTTTTGCTCTTAGGGATTAGAATTGTAAGGGGGGAAATTTTTTAACTTTCAAGGGATTTTTCAACTTTCAAGGGCAAAAATCAGGTTGTGGAATCATTATCAGAGGTCAAAATGTTTGGGATCTATTTTTTTATTTTTAGGGGGTCAAAATTGTGATTTTAAGGATTTTGTTCTAATCTTAAGAGGTGAAAATAGCGTGGGAAAACGACTTTTTTTAGAGGTCAAAATTGAGGGGGATTTTTCCCCACTTTTAAGGGCCAAAGCCGATAAGAAAATCTTATTCTCACACCTTTAGGGGTCAAAATCAAAAGGAATTTATTTCTATTTTTACGGGTCAAAATTGGAAGGAAGATTTTTTTTCACTTTTAGGAGAGAAGTAGTTTTTTTTTCCTCACTTCTAGGGGTCAAAATGCAAGAAAATTTTTTTTCATTTTTAGATGTTAAAATCAACGGGAAGATTTTTGTATTTCCTCTTAGCGGTAAAAGAAGGGGGGAGTTTTTTCCTCATGTTTTATACGTCGAAATATTGGGGAAAATATTTTTCGCTTCGAGGGGTTGAAATATTAATACAATTCACACAAAATCCACCAATTACAATAAATTCGTTGTTACTGCTGAACTCTTTAAACCCCAATGCTGTTGTATTAACAGGAATCTACAATATATATATATATATATATATATATATATATATATATATATATATATATATATATATATATATATATATATAGTGAAGTAATGATTCTCTGTAGAAACGCGTTTATGTGTCTGTCCCGTTTGGCTTTCTCCAGACAGATGATTCGGTTTATCTAAAATTTCAAAAGAGAGGGGACATACTACAAAGAGCTGATGATTTTACAGCATACTGATAACGAAAATCCCTACTCGATGATCTCCTAATTTTCAATTTACAACTACCACAGGCATGAGTTCCCACCAAATGAAAAAGATAATAGCGAACAATGACCAACCATTGAACAAAGTAACAAAAAAAAAGATATATGAATAGAATAAAAAGTAAATCCTACAGCCTAGAAAAATAGAACTTCTCCCCCCCCAAAATGTCTTAAGTACGAATCTGAAATAAACCAAATCATTTGCCCGAAGAAATACAAATACGGCAGATACATAGAAGTGTTTGTGAAGCGAAGCTTTACTTAGTGATTTTGACTCAAAATTTGAACGTTTTCAGTCATCCTTAAAATATGAAAGATTGACAGGAGAATTGAAAGTTTGTACAACAAGATTCCTTTTATACAAATGCATGTAGATCTTATATATATATATATATATATATATATATATATATATATATATATATATATATATATATATATATATATATATATATATATAGTACAAATCAGGGATACAACATAATATAATACAATATCCGATGTAGGGAAGGGTTCGTTTTTTTTCATAAAATTAGAACTCAAAAGGACAAGTGGGATCTTTCATCGTCTTTTGAATGGTGCCAGCATTCAGCCGAGATTCTGGATAGTGGACAATCACAGATCAGATATTTGGTGACCCATAAATACATTCGTTTTCTGCTTGAGAAGGAGTGAAAAGCAAAACTATATCAACAGAATGAAGAATTTCTAGGAAGACTTACTGGAATGAATCAGAAGGTCACGAATTTTTATGTAATAAATTTGTGTTTTTGTAATGAAAGTGGTGAATATTGACGCAGAGATGTTTCATCGTATGAGTTTTATCGATGTGATTATAATTCAGCTCTAAATTAAGTGCATTGATAAGGCACATAAAATGGTTTAAACAAACGTATTTTCATCATTGGGATGCAGTCTCATTTTTTACTATATATATATATATATATATATATATATATATATATATATATATATATATATATATATTACCAACTTGCTCACCTGATAAAGGCCGTAGAGTACATCGGCTGAAACGTTGTATGAAAAACAAACAAGATGAGAATAGTCCAAATAATAATAGAAATACATACTCAATACTCAGTTTAGAACGAGTCGCTCACAGAGAACCTTTGGCACACACTTAAACATACGTGTATAAGTGGGTATTGTTCAATATGAGATTACTAACATTCATATATCTATATACATATATATTAATCTCCATGTTTATGTTCCTTTATATATAATAGCATACATACATGTGTCAACGTATTTTGTATGCTTGTTGACTCATACATACACTTACACACATTTCCTCTATATGTATGTATATATATGTGTGTGTGTGCAGAGTATAAATATATATATATATTTGTGTATACTCTCATACTCTCTCTCTCTACATATATATATATATATATATATGTATATATATATATATATATATATATATATATATATATATATATATATATATATATATATATATATATATATATACATATTGTTCACCGCACATTACTATTTTTTTCAAATGTTTTGAATTTTCAAGATGATGGATTGGCTTCATTACATGGAATCTTCCGGCCAATACTCGCACTTTTTGTGTTAAATGTCACATGCACTGATAATGGAGGTCAACTATCCGAGAAGATTTCGACTCTATCTTTTATTTCGTTCAGAATTCACTTACAGATGGACTGAAAAGGTGGTAACATTATCCATCCTCCTTTCTCTTGCACCTCAAATTTCGTGGAAAAAAAGTCGCTAAATTCTCTGGAGGGTTTTTTTCTGGTTTTTATCTTTCCGTTTCACCAAACTAGTAGAAACTGTCAAGAACTGCAAACTAATACTGTCACCGAGACTGTCGGTAAAGGTTTCCTCAGTTTTCGATTTCGTCTGGCTGACAGGCGGGCTAAACAGAAAAAGAGTGTCTCGTTTGACGATCTTGGAAGAAATAATTTGAAAAATTGTTCGCTTAAATTCATTAGTTTGTCCCGAAGTGAATTTATTATTAAATACGATAAGTATTACTTTGAACTAACAAATTCACGTGAAACATATAAGTTTAATTTTCAAGGTTTTACTACAGAGCTGGATAGATTTCGGAACATACTCCTTATCTCGTCCAGGAGAATTTAAAAAAAAAAATTTTTCAGTGTAGTGTTCATTTTGCAATGTGAGTTTTCTGCTGAATTGATCACTTAATTCATTTCTGCATTAACTGTTACTTTTTGAAATGTTAGATTTTTGAAGCCCAATAAAATGTGAGAGACTTTTTTTTATTGGACAATGCACAAAAGTGAAAGGAACAACACATTCATCATCGACCACCCATTTTTTTCCAAATTGCAATCGATCACTCCCAATATAGCATGCTGCCAAAGATTGACGGTTTCTATTGAGTGACCAACCAGACCTGCCATTTTTTAAATCTATAATCCAGAGCTTCTCATCATTTTTGTGCTTGGTGTCCACTTTTTAACTTCTGTGGGTGTAAAGTTTCTGCACTGCCCAAAAATATTTGAATTGAAAAGAAATACAAAAACTGAAAGTTACATATCCTGCCAACTCAAACCTTGAGAAACGATGTTAATAATTTATTATCTTTTTTTCACAGTTGAAAGCTGTAAGCCGATAAAAAAATGTAACCTGACACAATGTTTTGAATTTTTTACTTAAGATTTTTGCAAAGAATTTTTTTTTTTACATGGAACTGAGTAACATTTTTCTTTCTCTTTTTCACCAAACCCATTTATCTTCACAATTCAAAAAAGAAAACCCTATATTTATCCCATATTTGACACTGAAGTTTGTTTTTTTTTTCCAAAGCGTATGGCTTTAGCACTAAATGAAGTTAACTTAGTCAGTTTGGGGAGCGTATTATCATGCTAATTTAAATATCTCTATTATAGAGTCAGACTTTAAGTAGTATCACATTCATACATGAGCCGTGGTAGTGCTCTTCAACCAGGACTCCATTGAAGGATCTTCATCATCACCATCCTTTCAGCGCTCTGACACCTCTATCATGGAGCCAGTACTTTCAGAACTTGTCTTGTTTGTCACACTATCTTATTTTATGTCGGCCAAAGTTTGCATATGATCTCTAAGGATTCACATCGGGAGAAGTGATTTCCAGCAGTTGTCTGACATCCTTGCAACAAGACAGGCCCATTGACGTTTGAGTTTTCTAATCGATTCAACAATATCTCTGACTCCTGTTTTTCTCTAACATGATATGTTAAAGACGATCTCATTAAACCTGAAATGTACCATATAAATAGAATAATCACTCCATTTGGAATTGATTTTCTTTCCCTCCCCGTAGCAATACCACAAAAATAATCCTCATTAAATGTAGGTGAGTAAACACATGACTTTTTGACTATCAACTCATTTTAAACTAAATGCATATGTAAAATTACCACTCCCTTACCATGATTTGAAACCACAACCATACGTTTAAAAGGCAACTCTCTTATCAGCTGACCTGAGTCTCACATAGCTACAAATTTATTTATCACATATAAAATACAAAAGTTGCTGTAATCATCTTCAGTCAGAATAGAAGTAAGAGTAGGTTTTCACCCTGCAGCAGCCAGGTATATTTATATTTGTTTGTGAAATGTTATAAATATTCAAATAAGCCTTTGGTCAGCCAGTATCTCAGACGAAATTTGGAGTTTTAATTTTGAAATATTTAATATAAGCTTTAATTACTCTACCATGTAACCCATATTTATACCCTTATAAATGCTTAAATCGCCCATTTGGTACAGGTAACGCCCAGGTGAGAGAGCAATAGTTTGACGTCAATTTTTAGGTCACAGCTCGAGTTGGTTGGAATAAAATTTCTTTAAAAGTGATACAGAGCTTTCTACGACGCCCACGATAAAAAATGTCACGTGTGTCACGACGCTGATCATCCTTGAATCTATCTAAATCGTCACTTTATTCCATTTTTAGTCCAAGTGATGTCCAGGAATCCATGTTGATGCCTGTAATGTCCAGCGATTGTCTGACATTCTTAAAACGTGGCCAGTCTGTTACCATTTGAGTTCTGTAATTCTACGATGTCCCTAACTCCAATTCTTCTTTAATATACTGTATCCCCTCGATATCCCTCCATGTGATGTTAGGCGTGAGTCCCTTTTAGGCACTTTTCATGGTTTTTAGTTTCAAGAGCCCATGTTTATGTAAGCTTCAATGCTTCAACACCATGGGGGACTCTCAAGAAGACGCACTGGTTAATTTTGTATTTTGCTTCATTATATTCAGCATTTTATGTTTATAGTTCAATAATTAGAATTGTATGTGTTGGATGAATTTCAAAAAGTTCAATTTGACAAGCTGATATAGCCTCAAAACTAAACGAGTTGGACCAAGGATTGAAAAATTTGAAAAGCAAAAACAAATATGAAACCAAATTGAACATCGAAGAGTTCTGTTGAGAAATCATAAATTTTTGGTCTAAGTTCTATCAATTTTGATAATGTATGAGTATCTGCTTCTTGGTCTGAAGTGAAGGTTTCAACCTTACATAGAGATACTGGAAGCCACACAAATGAGTTGTAATACAACGAAACAATTATTAATTTTATATAAATATATATATATATATATATATATATATATATTATTGTGTCATCCAACGACGGCTGTTTTGATGTATTATATCTCTTCAGTGTGGCTATAAACATCCCATGTATGAAGGTGTCAAGTAAACATTTTGAAATATATCGGAAAAAATTTGGACTCATTGTAGATATTTGTATATCTAAGAATATTTGCTAAAATATTGTCAATCTTCTTTGAGTTTGTCAATGTAACTGTGAAGATTACAATGTTTCGTAAGGCCTTTGACAATACTTGGTGTTTAGTCTATGGAAATGGAAATGAATTGAGCGATAGATACAATAAAACATCATTGAATAGATGAGTGACCAAGAAGAATAACAAGGCTGGAAAGTCGTTTGATTGATTGTAACGAAGGTCTCTTCACCCGGTTGAACCTATTAAGGTTTCCATCGGCCATTTAAGACCTTTGAAGACGGATATTCAATGTCTGAGCCATTCAGTCATGCAATGAGTCCAAAGAAATATTCATGCATATAATATAAATAATATAATGTACATGTGTGTGCACGCGTGTGTATGTATGTGCAAATGTTTGCGTGCATTCGCGAAAGTGTGCAGATAGGTTTCAGTATGCGTGAGTATGTTTGTAAGGATGTATACAAGTTTCATCTGGACATAATATTTAGATGGATAAGTAAAAAGTGAGGAAAAGTCTCATGCTGGATATTATTTGATATTTAATAACTTCGGATATTTTGTAGAAAGTGTTTGTCTTAACAGTTGCATTTCCCGTATGAGTTCACAGAAGACATTTATGTGGCTGGTATCAACAAATCATCGATATATATATATATATATATATATATATATATATATATATATATATATATATATATATATATATGTGTGTGTGTGTGTGTGTGTGTGTGTACATGAAAGTAGAGACCTATCTATCTGGGGGTTCTAATGAATATTTTTTGTTTTTCTATTGACTATATATTTTAGAAAAACTTGTTCAAAAGAACGGATTCTGCCTTACACAATACACACACACACACACACACACACACACACACACACATATATATATATATATATATATATATATATATATATATATATATATATATATATATATATATATATATATGGAATGGAATACCCTAGTAGATGGGGAATTATGCATAAGTAAATATATCGCTTAATTCGGATCTATTGACCGTCCAGTTCCGCGTAGGGCAGGGGTAGAGTATCTGCTTCTGGGTCTGAAGTGAAGGTTTCGACCCTACATAGAGATACTGGAAGCCACACAAATGAGTTGTAATACAACGAAAAAATTATTAATCATTAATTTTGTATACATATACATATACATATATATATATATATATATATATATATATATATATATATATATATATATATATATATATATGTATATATATATATATATATATATTATTGTGTCATCCAACGACAGCTGTTTTGATGTATTATATCTCTTCAGTGTGGCTATAAACTTCCCATCATCCATCCAGTACCACGAGGCAGGATTTGCTCCAGACCCGGAGGCTAATATCCTCCCTCTGAGCTTCGGAACTGGACGGTTTGTAATGCTGAATTAAAGCAATATATATATTTACGTATTCCCCATCCACCAGAGTGTTCTATTCCTATGGAAGAGCTTTGCATAAGCTTATAATGGATGGGTTACCTCATCTAAGAAGTGCTCAACCCTGAATAGTGAAGGATATTGATCACATAAATTGAATTCTGTGATAAGTATGTCTAATACTACGGATTTATTAAATACAGTATTGTTTACAGTGTGGATGTAAGGTAATGCGAAAGTGATTTGACAACATGGAACTTAACCAAGAAACAGACCCGTAAGCTGAGAACCATGCAACGTGCACATGAAAGAATAATGCTGGGCCTCACATGGAGAGACCACAAAACAGCACAGTACATCCGGGAAAAGACAAGAGTTAGAGACATCATAGAATCCATAAAAAATCTTAAATGGTGGTGGGCTGGCCATGTTGCAAGAATGGCAGACAATCGATGGACATCACGACTCACAACATGGATTCCCCGAGACCATATGCGCAACCGAGGCCGGCAAAATATTAGATGGAGAGATGAACTAGACAAGTTCAGGAAGTACTGGCACCGTGACGCCCATGATAGAGAAGTGTGGCAAATCCTGGGGAAGGTCTATGTCCAACGACGGACGCTAAAAGACTGATGATGATGAGGAAGTGAGAATTTCGTGAAAAAGTATGTTCATATAAAAAAGATGTTAATATCATAAAGCTATGGCTCAATGTATTTCACCGAATTCCTTTCGACGTGTTCAGAAACCCTTTTGCAATGCAAATAATCTGGAATACGAAGTTTTCACATTTCTGTATAATATACTAAGCGGTCCAGTGTTTGTTGTTGGAGGAAGGATATGGAGTATCTTTGAGACTGTGAGTGAATCGGAAGAGGTCAACTTGAGGTACTATCCATACACAAAATATAATGGAATATTTACACTAATTCTGTCCACAAGGTAACCCGGTCATTTCAGGATATCTGGAGAATCATTTGCATACCCAGGATGAAAATTGACAGACAGCAAGAAAAAGGCGTCACTGTGTATGCATTCTCCCGTGCGTTTACTCAGTTGGGAGTAAACGCCTATCGTAATTTCTCATCTGAACTTCATAGCCAAGTCATGAAAATTATAAATTAATAAGCGCAAGAGAATAGATGTTGGAGAAAGCAGAAAAGGAAATTGTTTATAAAAAATAAATGAGCAGGAAAGAAGATGGAAGAGAAAATGAATGGAAGAGAGAAAAGAACGATGACAATTGAGGAATAAATCAAAGTATAGAAGCCCCTAACAAAAAAACACACAAAAAACGGTTAAAATAAAGGGAAAGAATGAGA
Source organism: Thysanoteuthis rhombus (assembly GCA_963457665.1). Lineage (NCBI taxonomy): Eukaryota > Metazoa > Mollusca > Cephalopoda > Oegopsida > Thysanoteuthidae > Thysanoteuthis > Thysanoteuthis major. Next base: position 63,969,751 of record OY735211.1, read on the forward strand.
AAGAAATAGGGATATATATATTGGGAGAGGGGATGTGAGAGAGTGGCAAATAGTTCTTTATCACGTCCATTAACTCCAAGATATGTATTTTTTAATCGATACCCATAATTCTTACAAACTTTGTATATTTCCATTAACAATTTGCCAAAGAAATCATCCGACAATAGTCATTCTAATCAGGTAGGCAGATCTAAATTTCAATTTTCTTTAAATGCTGACTTATGGTTACTTACATATATAAGTAAAAAAAGGTATTTGGATCGAGTTAAACTCACCATTTTCCAATTTTTTTTTGTTGTTAACAGTATAGGTAAATCTCAGGAAAATTGGCCCCCAAAAACGTTCTTTTGTTCTCTAAAGTCCTTATTAAATATGCTTTAGTGGGATGTTCAATTTGCAATGCAAGTTTTTGCTAAATTTGCTGCTAGTTTGAATCCAGCTGCGCTAAAGCGTGATTTCTGAGAGTTAGTGTGCAACAAAAAGGCGAGAGAAATAACTTATTAATGGATCTGATTCTATTTTTTATTTATTAGAGACATAGAATAGAAAGTAGACGTACGATAGTCTGAAAGAGATAAGAAAAGTTAAAAGAAAAGAGAAAAAAGATTCCTTAATCATAGAAATTAAAAATACACGCCATCACAGTCAATAATTGAACAGCCGTAGCGCCAAAATCTGAAGTCATGTAGAAAAGTTCCATCGAAGAATTAATATCGTTGGAATAAAAAATGTTTATGGCTTCACTTACGTATTAAAATTTTCCCAAAAATGAATGAAATAATTCTTCAAAGTGAGTCTATTGGAGTACTGATGCTAATCGTCGGTAGACAAAACGGTATGGCCATTAGTGCTGAAGCAAACAAACACACGAACAAACCCATAACTCCATAAACACACACACACATATACAGAAGGATAGAATCCTTAACCATCTTTGCTGGCTGCGGTTGTTCAATTTTGCCGACTTTAATGGCTATGGTTCAATAGATAGACGGTAGGAAGGTGTGAGAAACAGACAGACGGACAGACATACAGACAGACAGACAGACAGACAGAGAGAGAGAGAGAGTGGTGATAGGAAGAAGGTAAACAAGGAAATAGTGAAAAAAGAGATATAAATGTAAGAAATGGATAAAGAAAAAAAGTCACTCCTCTAACCTTTTGTTGGACACATGAACGGACGCAAACTAAGGAGCATTTTAGTATGAATTTGAATTGTAAACAGATCCCGCATGAAAAATAATTTTACTCGGAACAAACGTTTTATTCTAGACCCATTTTCATCCTTGTAGCTCCATTTCCATACGTGTGATGCACACACACACACGCACACACGTTTATACATAGCCTGCCAGCCTGACCACTTGAAACAGCGACAAAACCTACTATGACAGTTTCGGTGACAGTGTTTGTTGATACTATCCTACATATCAAATTACGAAGACCAAGAAAGTCAATGACAAGAGAGAAAAGAACTTGAATTCGACAGAGGTAATAAAAAAGGAAAAAATCAAATTAAATATAAAAAAATAAAATCATTTTTTGTAAGAAGAGACATTAAAAAGAAAGATATAAACGCAACACAAAAGAGAGAAAAGGTGGGGGAGAAAATGCAATTAATGATTAGGGAGGGGAAAAGCAGCCAGTATCAAGAGTGACTAAAAAGAAAGAGAAAGAAGAAAAAGCCTTAATAATCTCCAAGAAATCTTTAAGAAGAAAAAGAAAAAAAGAATCTCTCCTCTGGCATCAACTCCTGACTGTAA
>OY735211.1:63976513-64061513 GCA_963457665.1 Thysanoteuthis rhombus
GTTTCTTATTTCCATCTTTCATCATTAGAAATGATTCTTTCAATATTGTCCATGCAGCTGTATCTCAGTTTTGATATGTTTGAGCTTAAAAATTGATGTAATTTGTTGTTCCATGGGAAATATCTTTTAATTTGATCCAAGAATATTCTACTGACGTTGGTTTTGAGCTGCTTATCAAAGGAAGGGTTAAACAAAATTATTATCCTTTTCATAAATATTTTATCAATATGGGTATTTTTTTGTAGTTTATTATAAAACTTCATATTTTACAAATCCACCATTTCCAAGTGTTTTCTGGTAATTTAAAAAAAATTTTTTTCATTTGATGAATTTAACGTTAATCTAGTATCACCTGAATTTGGGACCTATTTTCGAGTGATTGGTCGATAATTGAATTTGATATTCATGTAAATTGGGGGTATATTCCGTTTAGTATTTGGTTTGATGGATTTGGAATTGAAATTAAAGGTAACATCCAAAAAGTTGGAAATTTTGATGTTTTTTTGATGCCCATTTTCCTTAATTCTTTTATTTCCTGCTTCTGTCACATTTTAGGAGATTGGAATTTATCATGTTCAGATAGGCCGTCATCTCTACACAAATCGATCTTGGAAATATCAAAGTTAGTTGTTAATGTATATAAAAAGTAAAGTCCAGTTAAATCAGATACGTTGGCAGAATCGTATGTGCACTTCGGAAAGTTAAAGTTGGAGTTGTTCTTATAATCTACTATTCATTGTTGTTGTTTTTTAAAACTAATATTCAACATGATTTGCTTATGTTGATATCGGAGTTGTTAATTTGGGGGCATGCCTATGTCATTGCAATGGCATTTTCTCCGTTATAGAAGAGCACAAATCAATAATGTCAGATTGTATCAAATGGCATTGAAACTAATCCACTGGTTCAATTCGTAGAAAGTTTTTTTCTCTTATCATTTCTATGTTAATCCTTTTCTGTGTGATTTTTCCGATCTTATGTTTAGCTGAATTGGTAAGTCTGGCAGTTGGCTTATAGGAAAAATCTCTTTTTGTGGTCTTTAACGAGTATGTATGCGGTTTTTTGTGCCTTGACACCACTCTGTCATTGTTTTAGGCTTGTAAGTTAATCTCCTTTTCCATTTATGAAAATATTAATTGCATGTTGGATATGAAGTAATATGCCAGACAAAAAGGAAATGAAAGATCAACTCTGTTGTCTTCAAAATAGGTCATATGAATATGAGAAGGTGATATATCTACGTTAGCAGCAAGCGGGCACTTTATTCTTTAAATTATCTGTCATCCACTCTGTCCCAGCCTTAGTACACAATGAATCATCTCTTGGTGAGCAGTGAATCAACGTAAGATTGAATTATCCAAAGTTCCAGAGGGAAAGTAACTTCGACTATGTTGCAGAAAGAGATCATAAAAATCTCTCAAATATCCATTGACCAAAGGCAGACACACGAACGGAATAACTGAACGCAGAATGACATTTGTGCGGTCTCAAAAGCAATTTAAAAGATTAAAAAAATAGGTATAAACGAGTAGAACAGGTAGTAGCCTTTCTGCTGTGTATTCACAATTATAAAAAAAATCACAATCTCCACTGAGTCCTTTAATCATCAATATATATATATATATATATATATATATATATATATATATATATATATATATATATATATATATATATATATATATCCCGTGTTATATATAAGGGGTGGCAAGTATGACCAGATACACTTCAAAAAGTTCATTCTAACATACTTCTACAGCTCCAAAATTGACAGAATCTGGACTCAAGATTTCTGATATTTATTCATAACTTTTCAATGCTCACTCTTTTTAATAAACTTTTGATATTTTTTACTTTTCAATCTTTAGTCTAAATCTTGTCAAACATCAAGCTGTATAAGGATGTTAAAAAATGAACTTTTTGAAATGTTTCGGATACTTTTTGCACTCAATGTATATGGGTATTTGCTTAGTTCAACAAAACACTACTTGACTTGTGCATGCATGATATTCGTTCATTGATTTTTTTTTCTTTCCAGTTGAAGCAATGCAATTGCTTCTTCGTGTGAATGTGCCTTTAGGCAAAAGAGCAGGTGAATTGAAGAATTTACGAGTGGGATATTCATATATTATTCATAGACAGACTCGGATTTTAGGATTAGTTTGGCAACCAACAGCCCAAGGCTTTGCATTCTCATCAATCTTGTCACGTTCATTGATCACAGAAATCATATTTTTCCAGATACGGCATTTAAGACTCCCCATCACCATGTGTCATATTATATGAAAAAAAGGCTACTTTCAAGAGAAGCATGTCAAAATCACCTAGGATAAGCAAATACGGCATGTTGGTCAATGTACTATCTGGCCTAATCCATAACAGTGATTTCTACAGTGAGCGCTATTCTCTCCTTAGGTACAGCGAGGGAAAAAGTGATGGGGGGGGGGCAATAGAAGGGGCGCTCGAAGACAGAGGACGGACAGGGGCATACAATTGGAATTTTCGTTATTCCATCTTTGAGACATAGTACCTCAATGACTGCTGAGATTTCCAAGAACTTATCTGCGATCGAGCGTGAGTCAGTATGTCATTGCATGATTGTATAGATAATGATAGTTTCACCATCCTTGGTCGATGCAAAATGAGGATTACAGAGATTTCCAAGGACGTATCAGCGATTGGACGTAAGTCGACTAAAGACTAATGATATCTTTAAAATTTATTCCTGATTGACGAAAAAGACTACTGTGATTTCCAAGGGCGTATCTGCAATTGGGGGATAAGTCAATGTACGATGGAACGAATAATGATATCGTAAAAATTAATCCTTGGTCGATGAAAAATTAGGGGTATTGGGATTTCCAAAGACGTAACCGACGTAAGTAGGTAGGGTGCAAGTAAACATATGACTGTAAACATTACTATCAAAATAATTCCCCGTCGATTAAAAATGAGGACATCTTAGATTTCCATGGACATATCTGCGATTGAACGTGAGTCAGTAGTGCGGAAGTCAACCTATGACTGAATGAATAATGATATCTTCACAATGAATCCTTGCTCAGTGCAAAATGAAGAGAATTGCGATGTCCAAGGGCAGACAACTCATCCCATTCTGGACAGTTAGACAGAACTGACTATTATCGACCAGAAATAGATCCTTGGCCAAATCGTAATTGTAGCTGGACAAACAATCTCAAACAGGAAGAAAACAGGAAACACAGAGATCTGGCTTATGAAACAAAAACAACGTTAAAACCCGGGCAAATGTCATGTCGGTAATGGATGACAGTCTGGAAATGAACCCAGGCCTTCCTGAAAAACAAGAAGGATAGAAATGATAATAATGGAAGCATTCCGAGGGATCTCAATTAACAGGATGAAAATACTTTGGAAGGTGCGTGAGATCTGAAGAGAGTATTTCCGATATTTGACAGCAAATAATTTCATGTTACACAGCAAGCATTATCAGATTTCTATCACTTGTTTCGCTTATTGTGGTCAAAATCATCATCAGTGTCATTTTCGATTTCTTTAAAAGGTTTCATCCAAGTGTTCTGATGATTATTAACACAACCTTCAACGTGTCCAGAAATTTGCAGTTTGGGGGAAGGTCTTGATGTTTATCTTTTTCAAAAACCGTCAACCAAAACTGTACACAAAAGTTTCCTCAGTTTGTAAGCTGGTTTGGTTGGCTGGTTGGTTGTTGCATGTATCACATGTACATGTTGCACCAATGGAGCTAGAAGACTGAAACTTCAAACATTTACTCCTCATTAATTCTAAAAGAAAATTGTTCTAAACTCCCTAAAGAGATTGTCAGGGGGAATTTCAAATTTACAGTGTAAGTTTACGCTAAATTTGTCGCTTAGCCTGTGATCAGCAGCACTCATGGCCGACCATTTTTTTTCGGTTGATCACTCCAACACGGAATGATGCCAAAAGACATTGGTTGCCTGACTGTTTCTGTTGAGTGACTAATCAGACCTGTTCCCAATCTCTTGTTGTTTGCAAGCACCACCCTTTGCCTTTTTTTGTCTACAGGAAATTTGGTTTGAACTAATGCCCCTTTTCATGATTACTGCATCTGGTTTATTAGAGCAAAATAATATTTTCATCTTGTAACAAAATGCAGGGTCTTTGAAGCACCAAAGATATTTCCATCGTGGATGTGTCAATGATGAGATAACCTGGCAATGCTCATTCCTCTTCAGTCCAATTTGGGCGCAAAGTAAGAATATAGTAATATTCCTTAAACTGGCTGCAACTAAGAGTAAAGAGTGCAGTTTGACTTACTATTCAACCATAGATCGGGGAGGGGGAAGGAGATAGATTCATGCCCTTCCGAAGAGCATTAGTGCAAAGGCAAAATGAACTGTCTCAGTTTGAACTCGGTTCAACGTTTCATTTTACCCTGTTGTCAACCGTTCTGCCATGCAGAGCTATTCCACATAGAAAAGGATGTCTGAATTGATAGAATATCACTTACTTTCACTTTGTTAGTTTCTTGCATTATGAGAAACTCGATCATAACTGTCAACATGGGATTCTTTAGTTTTCATGTTATTCTGACTGACTAGCTAGCAGCAATGAAGCAAGAACAATAAAAATCTAAGCTCATAATCATGTCTAAACTCCTTTTTCAGGAAATTTCAATTCCATTTGTATTGTAAGTTCATTCTGAATCGATCCCGAAGTAAGTGTCCGGCAGCATTCACTCTTGTTTTGTTGGTTATTTTTAAATCGAGACGTTTTGAATGAACACTGTCAAACAAAATGCGAGAGATATAACTTATTATTTGTCACCCTTTTTTTCCAAATTTCAGTCGATCACCATCCATACTGCATGCTGACGAAAGACGTTGGCCTCGAAAAGGTTTCTATTGAGTGAATAACAAGACTCATTGGCTTGTACAGTTCCTGATGAGTTGCCGTTTCTACTCAGTCACATCTATTCGTAGCTATATCTTTAGAAATAATTCGATCCACCTACTTTTTGGATAAATAGATTCATCATGAGGTTTTTTTTCTCTTTCATATTCTACGGAGCTTTACATTTCGACTCCTAGACATTCTGTTAGCAAAACAACGGTTATTTCAATTGTTGTAAAAACAAAACCTGTCTGCTACAGGGACAAACTCCAGTTCTCTTTCCAGCTGAGGATGATTACAGTAACTTGAATTTTACATATAATTTTCAAAAAAATATGGCCCATATTTTTTAGCTTCATACGACTAGTCAGTTTGATTCGGTCCGTAAGAGAACCGCCTACCAATCACTCATTTGTGCTTTCAAATCACGGTAGGGAAAGGTTAATTCTATGTATCAGTTTGGTTTAATGCGAGACAGATAAACAGGGAAGAATTTACCTACTTTAATTAGCCAAGGATATTTCTAAGGGTTTTTGATGTTTTCGTTCTTGGTACGATTGAAAAAACAGAGTCAACCTCCTGCTTGGACTGGGGCCTAGCGAGAATACAGCGATCGGTGCAGGGGGGTTACTTACTGTCGCTTGATCCCAAGCGAGAATCATAAAACATTCGTGGTGTCAAAACTCATAACGATAATATAGACATAGAATTTGAGTGAAATACATCTTGATGAATGAAGAAAAGAAGGCTATCAGTTTGAAATCTGACAAGTGAGTTGTTATGCCCTTCGTGGTTTATGGGTGGGGCTCGGTGGCGCAATGGGGTGTGATTGATGTGGGGGGTCAAAAGTGAAAAGGGCAGAGGATAGATATGAATAAGGGGAGAGATGAACTGTTAAATTCGGGAAACATTCGGGTGGGGGTCGTCAGGGCGAGGGGAAGGGGAAGACAGATAAGAGTAAAGACGTTGCAAAAATGTAAAATAAAGGCTGGAAAAAGGCCAGGGAGGCAAGAAGACAGGGAAAGGAGAAGAAGGAAGGGAAATAAGAAAGAAAGAAAGAAAGAAAGAAAGAAAGAAAGAAAGAATGAATGAAAGGAAGAGTGAAAGGAAGAGTGAGAAATAGAAAATAAGAAACAGATAAAACAGAAGGAAAAAAGAAAGAAGGGAAGGAAAATAATCAAAGAAAGTATAAAAAGAAGAGAGAAAGGGGGAAGAATGAGGAAAGTAAGAAGGAACGATGAAGGAAACTAAGTAGAAAAAGGAAAGGAAAGAGAAATTGAGGAAAGAGGGGAGGATGTAAAGTAATGGGACGAAAGTTAACGAGTTAAGTTAGATGAAAGGGAGATAAAAGTGAAGGATAATAAAAGGAGGAAAGGGGAAAGAAGTAAAGAAAGGAAGAGCGAAATGAAGGAATAAGGGCAGGAATAAAAAAAAGGAAAGAAAAGGAAGAAAAGAAGGAAAGTAGAAAGAGAGAAAAAGAAAACGAAAGGAAGAAAAGAAATTAATGTATCAGGAGGAAAGAAAAGATACTTCTAGATCAAGAAAATATTTATTAGAATTAATGTGGGATTCCTGACAGAGAATTGGATCCGCGGATTCTAAGTTTCGACTGGGGCTGTTTTATGTTCATCATCAACATCATCATCAGCAGCAGCAGTCATAGCCTTTTAACGTCCGTCATTGGATATTGACCTTCTCCATACCCAGACGTCTCTATCGTAGGCATCGCGGAGCCAATACATTTTGAACTTGTCTAGTTCGTCACACCGTCTTATTTCCTACCGGCCATAATTCTGGATTTGATCTCTGGGGATCCACGTTATTCTTCCAGCATGGCCTGTCGATTGCCATTTAGTCTCCTCTGTGTTTGTGTGTGTGTGTATGGAGGATGGGTGGATGTTTGTGTATGTGTGTGTGTGTGTGTGTGTGTATGTGTGTGTGTGTGTGTGTGTGTGTGAGAGAGAGAGAGAGGGAGAGAGAGAGAGGTACAAACATTTCAAAAGGGGAATCTAGTAAATACAAGACATGCAAGAAGGGGAGAAAAGCCACACTACTTGGAAATAATTTCAAATTTAATAACTTAAGTATTCAATTAGAATGTTTTTTCGTGTACATAGTAGTATTTTTCAGCTCACAGAAAAGATCCCTCCGACCGTTTTCAATGAGAAAACAAGACAAATGAATTTCCAGGTTGAAATGTTTCAGCCAATGGACCCATCTCCCAAAACACACACACACACACACATGCATATATGTATATATATATATATATATATATATATATATATATATATATATATATATATATATATATATATATATATATATATAGAAAAAAATATATATATATATATAGATTGATAGATAGATAGATAGATAGATAGATAGATAGATAGATAGATAGATAGATTGCGATGCTCGGAAAGTAATTACATGTTTTCAATTTTGGGGAGTAATTATGTAATTTTTTTAAAAAAGATAAAAATAAATGCCACAAAAGTTTAATTAAATACTATTTATCGAATATGTAATCACCGTCATTATCAATCACAAGAGCTCATCAGCAAAAGTTATTTTCGATTTCATTTCGAAAAAATTCTTCTTGAGATATCTCTTCCGACTTTTTCTCTGATCTGCCATCCATGGGATGCTCTATTAATCGAAACAATTGATGGTTTACAGGGCCTAAATCCAGTGTGCGATGGGGATTCCACATATAACCCTTATGTTGCCATTTCTGGTGAGCTTACAATAGCAGTGGAATATGAAATTACTTTCCAAACACCCTAATATCTCCCCCCCCTCTCTCTCTTTATATATATATATATATATATATATATATATATATATATATATATATATATATATATATATATATATATATAGATAGATAGATAGATAGATAGATAGATAAATAGATAGATATAGATATACGTATTCATTGGTTTTTGTTTCTCTTTATCTTCATCTCAATTTGTTGTTGCTTTTATCATAACTAAACGCAGATCGGTTTCCTTCCTGCAGTAATTAATAAACAGGGAGAATCGGAATAAAGAATTAGTTCCCGGCGAGAATTGATCATGTCACCCTTTATGTTGTAAGGAAGCTGGCTTACTATGCAACTGTTCTTATCACTGAGCTACAGGAAATAATGACAAGCGCGGGTTCAAATCAAACCTTTAAACCTATCCCCCTTTCTTGTTTTATTCTGCACCATATTCGTCAATAACTGATAGTTCAGTAGTAGTAATCAGATTTATTCATTTATTTTTTTCATTAGAAGTATCATAAATCATAACAATTAATTTTTTCCGCTATCATTTACGTTCATCTCTTTTTTCTTGCTTTTTATCACAAATGAATGACTTGTGTATGAATTTAAATGTCGAGAACAACAAAAGGTGATCCTTCTTACAGACAATTCGAAATTATTTTCCCTTTCGTCTTTTATTGCCACGGAAAAATATATTTGAAGTCTTTTGATGATAAAGGAAATTAATATTATCCATTTTGTTGTTTTTTCTTCAGTGTGATACATCAATAACAATGATAGAAACCTCGTTTTTTTTTTTTGGCAGAACGTGAAAAAAATGATGGAACATGATAAACGATGTCCGTAAATAAGTAAGTTTTTTTTTTTGGTTGGAAATACAAAGAGATCTAATAACATAAGCGAAAAATAATCGAAAGAAATCGTTTTGAAAAAGAACATAACGATGTAAAAGAAGCTGATGAATACGAAAAAAAAAAGAAAAAAAAGAACTGGTCGGTCACTTGCATAGAAACTGTCACGCAACTGTTGGCTGCATGTCATGTTGGGGTTGATCAATTGAAAAAAATTATCATTTTTCTAATTGATTTTATGATATCTCTGACTGACGTTTTTCCACTGATGTAATGTATTGTTCTCTTCACTATAATGTCCTGAAGAGAAGCTGGAAGTGCGTTGCGGTGTAACGGTTACTGGTATTGAAAACAGAATCAGAAGACCAAGTTCGACTTTTAGCTGGTGCTATTTACGTTCACTGTGCACTGATGCCGGGGAGAAGTCGATTCATCTCTTTCCCAAAGGTATCAGTTTGATCATTTATTACCCTCACCCTCTGCGGGATCGAGATCATTAAATAAATCCGACCACCCCCCTTACAAAAAAGAGAGTATGCTGCCGGAAACAAGTGTGTCCAGATTAGCATAAGTTTGCATTGCAAATTTAACCCCTGGCCAATAATCTAAAAGAGTAGATTTTTAAAAAAAAGTTTTAAGACATAAAAAACTGTAAATGTTTAATTTTTCATCCCTCTAGCTCTTTTACAGTGGCTTTCACTCGAGATACATACATTCATACATAAAGAACTTTTAAGCCAGACCAATTTAAAACCTATGTTGATTGTTTCGATAATAATTCTGGTGGATGGTTCCTTCTGATGATTAATAATTAGTAAGTGGGAGCTTTAGATGGAAGGAGATCCCGGTGAGTCTAATAATATCCAATGCACTTGAAGAAGTTCATTTCAACATCCTTTTAATCCTTGAAAATTGACAGAGTTCGGAACAAAGATTGTACATGACTTTTCAATGTTCAATATTTCAGTATTTTTTTTTAGGTATATGAGGATGTTATAAATCATCATCATCATCATCATCATCATCATCATCATCATCATCGTCATCGTCATCGTCATCGTCATCGTCATTATCATTCTTTTAACATCCATCGTTTGGCATCGTTGGACATAGACCTTCACCAGGGTTTCCCCAGACATCACTATCGTGGGCATTGCGGAGCATGTATTTGCTGTAATTGTCTGGTACTCAACCGGCCTCGGTTGCACTTGTGATCTCTGGGGATCCATATTGTCAGTCGTGATGTCCATCAGTTGTCTCTTCAGCACGCGTTGCATTCTTTTCATTTTGAGGATCTGTCTCTTGGTAAGCTTCCATGTTTCAACTCCATGTCACTATCGGGAGGATGCATTGGTTGTATACCCTTCTCTTTAGGATAAATGGAATCTCCTTGTTTTTGAAGGTTGAGCTTGCGTTGCCATACCTTGCTATCCTAGAGTGATTCTATGCCTAATTTCTTCTTCTTTTGAAGGTTTCATGGAGATTCGTTATCCAAGGTAGATTTAGTGGTCTATGATCTATTTCAAATCGGATACTTTCATCACTCACTATATGTAGGAGATGAAGACGCATCATAGGAGGAAAAATATAGAAAAAAAGAAGGGAAGCTAAATGAATAGAAAAACCAGAAAAACGAAATTTTAGAAAAAAAAAGCCTCAAGTAAGAACTCGTCACGTGACCAACGTCTTTTGGCACTATGCTTCGTTTGGGATGATTAATTATGAATTGGAAAAGATGTTATCAGTGAATAAGTTTCTTCTCTAGCCTGTAGTTGTACTCTAGCCATAGTGATCAATAAATAAAGTCTGAATTTTCAAGTTAATTTTCAAGTTAATGCTGCTGGACGCAAACTAAGAGGGCAATTTAGGCTTACACTGCAAATTTACCCCTCACCAACACACTCAAAAAACCTATGTAGGGAGGGAAAGAACGTTTGTGTAAACATAATAAGGAGTAAAAGATTGAAAAATTCAGTCATCTAACTCCATAGGTGCAGTCTGTACGCATTATATCTAAAGACGAGGATTGACAGTCAGCCAGAGTAACTTGAAAACTGAGAAAAACCGATGTTGACTGTTTCGGTGACAGTTTTGGTTGGTGGTTCTAATCGAAAATGACATTGAATTAACACTTGAAAAAAATTTCAAGAGTACATGCCTTTGCTAAAGCTATTCACCGTCCGAAAAGCTGAATGGCGGTCAGTTCATATATAGCTGCAATGAAGGGTACGTGAGTATTATCTCAATATTTAAAAAATATTTTTCGATGAAATAAAAATTTATTCAACCGTCTCTTTAGCTCATGGCTCATTCTATCACGAAACTTCATTGAAATTCATTGAGAATTATTGGGAATATTGTGCGTACAAAGACGATTAAAACATACAACCGACAAATCATTCACTCAATTTGTCCAGGAAAAGGTATGATCTCAGATAGAAGTCTTGCAAGAATAAACAATTGACCCCTTAGAACGTGTGCATTGTTACGTAGTCCCGTTAGAATGGGTGCCGTAATAACGAGATTTCACTGCATTAACGAAAATCCTGGGGAAAGAACCGAGAGAGAAGGGACAAGAATCGAAATCTGCAGGGGAGGGGAGGATGTGATGTAGTGCCAAAATATTTAATTGTAACTATTATTTTTCCATTTACTTTTTATAGATGAAGGTTTGCAAATCGTTCATCAATAATTAGAAACGGTCATACAAAACTGTCATCCAACCAGACCACAGAGGTTTCTCTAGTTTTTCAGTTGGCCCGACAGGCTTGCTATGAATGTATGTAGTTATATATGCAGGTATGTATCGCACCAGAAGGTAGCTACGATGAGGCTGAGTATTTGAGCATTTATTCCTTATTATAAGTAGAAATAACTTTTTAAGTTACTTCTGAAATAGTCTTTTGAGTAAAGGGTTCAATCTACCATGTTAGTTTATGCTATATTAATTCTTCTATCTATGTCCAGCAGCATTATCGCTTGTTTCAAGAAAATTGAGACATGTTTTAGTGATCACTAACAAACAAAAGACAAGAGAAGTAGATTTTATGTTGATGACCACCTTTTCGATTTTTTTCATTGATCACCTCTAACACAGCTTGCTGCCAAAAGTCGTTGGTCATTTGACAGTTTCTCTTTGGTGACTAACCAGATTTGTTTTTTACGACTATTTACCGTCATCTTAATTGATGTTTACTCGGTGCCGTAGATACTGTAGATTAATGACCTGAGAAATATTGCGATTAAACATCTGAAAAAAAAAGATGGATGAAAGTAAAAAGATTCAAAAATTAATAATAATCTTGTTATCATGTTGCTATCATCGAGAGTAGAACAGGAGGAAGGAGACAACGGAAGTGGGAAAGAGCTTTAAAAAGAGGATGGGAAAGAGGAGAACGAGAAGGATAAGGGGAAAAAAAGAAAAAGAAAAAGAAAGAAAAAGAAAGAAGGAAATGAGAAGAAAAGAAATAAGAAAGAAAAGGAAAGAAGAAGAAGAAGAAGAAGAAGAAGAAGAAGAAGAAGAAGAAGAAGATGAAGATGATAGACGGATGGAGAGAAAGAAGAGACGAAAGAAAAGAAAATTAGTAGCAAAAAGAAAAAAGAAAGAGGAGAGACGAAAAAATAAGACGGAGGAAAATTTTTTTTGAATAAGGAAGAATAAGAGAAGAAAGAGAATGAGAAGCAAAAAAAAAAGATGACGAAGAAAGCAGGAAAAAGAAAAAAGAAAAAAAGGATGAAAGAAAGATGATGAATACGAAAATAAGAGACTAAAAAGTGAACCTGATGAACCTGCCGGAGGCGTCAGACAGAACATTCTGAAGCAGAAATAAATAGAGAAGGAAGAATCCTCAAAAGAACAAAAATAATCAAAATAACCGGCTGAGAACATTTGGCCCAAGATGCAAAAATCTACTCATCTTAAACTCATTGTTATCTTATTAAATTTATTGTTAAAAACATCACGAAGGCATTTCTTTATAGCCAGATCGCGTTGGACACACTGGTTCTGGTACGATCGCTAAAGTTGAGCAACATCCATCCTTGTCACTACCTGAGTAAACCTGGGTGCTGTAAGCAGCTTGGGGGCATGGCGATCCCGGTATATATCAGGGAGATTCCTATCTGTACTCTTGATGAAAGCATGTCAAAGTCCCCCTTTCCTCAAATCCCCTGATTGGCTTGGATGTGAACGACCAGAAATAAAAGTTTCCGCTTATCGTCATCAGCAGTAGAAGCAGGAGTCTCTATATTAGTCAGAGAGGATTCGGTGATTTGGTATAAGCAGTAACATACTGAAAAGCAAATTCGATTATAGCACGCGAATGTTTCATCATTTGGTCTTTATTTTGAGCTAAGCGTTTAGAAACTAACTAATTTTGATAATCATAACCTTTTGATAACATTATTCGTGATCATAATAAGTGGCTTCCTGTGTACTTGCCGTGCGCCTGAACTAGAAAATTGACTACTTCGAAGGAACGATGACCATTTGATAATGATGAATACCAGTATGCTATCATTATCTCCGATCGTTGCCCTGACCCCCAGCGACCACACCCGTCATCAGCGTTGTTTATTCCAGGAGACAGAAAGCGAATTTATGACTTTGGCCTCTTCTGTTGGCAGGCTTGCATTGTTATTGGTATCATTCAGTAGTTTGATGGTATCTTCGGCTACAATGGCCAAAGGATGGATACAAATTTAGGTCAATGGTTGAGAGGGCGTCTACCAAATCAATTCCCTTCTGTGGTGAATTTGAACGCGTGAACAAATTGCTGTCACATCACGTGAACTCATACAAGCGGACGAGGCTTCAAAGTCATGAAAATCAACAGATAGGTTCCCACTTGTGTCAAGTCACCTCAGGGGATTTTACGAGGACGTGATATCATGTGACTTGCAGTCGCTACTGCAGTGTGTCTCCCAGCAATTCAAATCAGCATTAGACTGATCTACGCACTTCTAACGCTCATGCAAACTCACATATGTCCATATGACGTGATAGCAATGCAGTGCCGTCTTGATTCTCACTAGCTGTTCAATTACAAACAAGCTGATCTCAGGAAATAATTATGCAAAGACATATTTGGTGGCCACTGTCTGAGTCCGGGAAAGAGCCAGGATGTTAAATGCTCGATCTTCTTAAAACTATTCCTTCCACTTCAATCGGTCAACGAAATCAGAGAGATATATGAATTTGGTCTCGTTTTTTCGTCTGTCTGTCTGTTCACACGGTAACTCCAAGGGTATCGAATGGATTACAATGAAATCTCTCAGGAGGGTGGGCAATAGGGTACAGAAGAGGTATTTATTTTTGGCCGGATCTAGGAAATGTTTCATTTCCAATACAAATATGTTCACACGATATCCTCGAAAGTTCTCAATGGATTTCTATCAAATAGAGCGATAATGTTTACAATAGATTAAAGGAACTAGTTGGGACGTATCAATGTACAATTACCTTCTCTACATCGTAGTGATATGTTTAATCTACATAATATCACCATCAAATGAGAATTCTGCTTTCAACTGTTTTATCTGCACATACCATGAAGGGGAGAAAACAAGACTGGCTGTTTCAGGGTCAGAACTTCACTCCTATTGTGGCTAAGATACTCAACTGGAGTTCGAACTTGGCTCACTGAATTCATTCTCTGTGTTGTAACCCATTCAGCCCACATCTTCGTTCATCCGGAAACTGATGGCAAATTTCCGTTGGGGAAGGTGCAGCACTAATAAAAGGTTTTAGCGATGCTGGAAAATGATTCTCAAGAAAAACTTACTTTGTTTATCACGGTGTTGGTGTGTTGGGGAATGTGTTTAGGCAGTAAAGTATGTTGAACGCGTCCTTGGAGGCGATGATGGCTTTGTGGAGGCGTTGGTATAGTTCGTCCGAAGCGATGATTGACACTACACGTTGTTGGCTGAAGTGACCTTTGTTGGGCAAAACGAGTTGATCAGCCCACGTAGAT
Source organism: Thysanoteuthis rhombus (assembly GCA_963457665.1). Taxonomy (NCBI): domain Eukaryota; kingdom Metazoa; phylum Mollusca; class Cephalopoda; order Oegopsida; family Thysanoteuthidae; genus Thysanoteuthis; species Thysanoteuthis major. The sequence continues at coordinate 63,990,982 of OY735211.1, forward strand.
AGGGTCGATCAGTTTTTATAAAGCACACAAATCAAACGGAACGCACGCAGTCAGAACAGTTTTTGACGTACGTAGCTTATCACACGTATCTACGCTGAATTGCCAGTGCACACTTCTCTCTCCCTGTCTCTCTCTCCATCTCTCTTTGCTTCTTTCTGTTCCTCTTTCTCTGTCTCTCTGTCTCTCTCTTTCTCTCTCTCTCATTCTCTATCTATCTATCTATCTATCTATATATATATATATATATATATATATATATATATATATATATATATATATATAATCTAGAAAGATTCACAGCTTTCAACACTATATATATATATTGTTGTTTTTTTTTTCAAAGAAATTTTTTCCATTCAATTACTTCCAAAAAAATACATGAATGTATCATATAAGTTCTAAGGGTTTGCTTTTTTTTTTTTTTTTGTCCTACACAGGATTCGATATTATGGTACTATGCGTGATTTTTTCTTGGAGGGATCGTCAGTTGTTTACCATATGACCGTTTCGAGGATTTTAAAACAAAATGGTTTTATTAATATGTCTCCTCAGCAGTGTTTTTTGAATAAGCTTTTTTCGATGACCTTTGTTGAAAGCTTTTCTAGCCTAATGTACTTGACGAGAGCTACGATTTCTATAAATTTGAAGATATTGTGGCAATTACTATTAATAATAAAACATTTGAATAAATTATCCTCATATTTTGACCAGTACTATATATATATATATATATATATATATATATATATATATATATATATATATATATATATATATATATATTGTTTTTTTTATCATCTCACAGGAATTCAAATATATCCGCTGTGACTTCTGCACGTCTAATAACTAGTGTTTGAAAAAGAATTTTTTTTCCCCGAAAAACTGGGAAATAAAAGATCTCCAAGGTTAAAGAGTTTAAAGATTTATAAAACCAGCTCTGACGTAAATCCTGGAAATTCTTGACATGACTTAGTGTTTTTTTTCGCTGTTCACAAGGGCGCAGGAATTTACGAGAACGAAGAACAAGGTAACTGTCAGGAATTCGCCTTTCCTGATTTCCTTCCTTCCCTCAAGAAACTTACCAGATTTTCAAGCTTGTCAAAAAGACAGGTCTGGTTAGTTACTCTATAGAAACTGTCTCGTAACCAATGCCATTTTGTAGCATGTCGTGTTCGGGAGGTTCAATCAAAAAATTTGGAAAAAATAGTGGTCTATGAATAAGTTTCTCATGACTCATTTTGTTGACCAATGATCACTAAAATGTTCGAATTTTAAGAAGACAAGTGTGAATAATGCTGGGAAGAAACTAAGGGACCAGTTCAGCATAAATTTGAATTGCAAATTCAACTTGCCAGTAAATACCTACTTTAGGAAGGAATTATACAAAAACAAAAAAGATGTTGTTTTTTTTCCAGGCGTGATATGGAGTAAATATTTGAATTTTTAACTCTCTACCTCCTTCGGTGCAATCTGCAGCTATGGTATATACATACATATCCAACCAGCCAGACCTCCACAAGAACCGGAGAAACCAATGTTGACAGTTTTTGTGACAGCCTTGGTTGACAGTTCCTTATATGTCAGTCTTGACGGTCTATCATCGAATAAAAAACGAATGCATAATCTCAAATTCTGTTTGACAATCGAATCAAATATGTTGAACGTATCTAACTGAGCGTGTCAACTTGAAATCTTTATTCGTAGCGTTATTCGTGGAGCGTGCGAAAGGTAAATGCTATTTTTACCTTCTCCTCTATCTATCCAGTGACCTAGTGCAGAATCTTTGGGGCACCACAGATTTCATCAGAGGTGTGTCAAGGGCGAGATGGCCTGACAGAGGAAATCCATCATCAGCATTTGCGTCTGTAGCCACTATTCCTTGGGGATAAAGGAATATATTACCAGAGCGTGGAGAAGGATATATTCCAAATATAACTCAGCGGTAACCCAGCTTTGAGTAAATAATAAGACCATCTTTCTATATGGGTACATTAAGTTGGGCTCACAAAAACAATCGTACTACAGTATAGTTAACTATAGAATTCCAAATTTCAAACCATTGCCCTTGATGAGAAGGCCTGACCCAAAAGGAGGTTAAATGTCCCGTTTTTTCATCCCCTCCCCCAGCAGATGCCCATGCTTGCCAGATCGGTTTAGTATCAGCGTCATGTAAATTAGTTGCCAACTACTGCTCAGAGGCCAGTCTACCTTAATATTTACCCATGGATGGGGGAATAGAAAGATTCATGCCTCTCTCAAGAATATAATAGAGAAATTTGAAATCGGCTTGTCGATTCCATCATCCGTCCAATTACGCTGGGAGAATGAAGAGATTTGCTGTGGGTACTTACTGTGCACAAACTGTGATGAATTGATTTTGTGCCTCGTAACGTAGAATTCAGATCACCTCAGCCTTCAAATTTCTCCCGAATTGTGCACATTGTTTTTCAAATTGAAATTTCGAACCAATCAACCAACGAAGAACTAAATGAAACTTTTTACTTATAATGTTTATTCATTCATAAAATATGGTTCATATCTCTCATTCATTTTTATTGTCATTTTGCTGTCTTAACACGGGAATGCCACTTAAGTAAGTCCGTTTGCTCAGACTAGCCATGCTTTGGACAATAGGTGGCAGAAAACATTCAGTCTTTTGGTACTTGATTAAGCTCGAACACCAATGACCAGTGCCAGTTGGTCCAACGGTCAGAAAAGAGATAATCTAAGAGTTATGGAGTATGAAAAGTACGTGACACGCTGAGCACTCCAATCATTTGCTGGATTTTGGTCCATATCTAGTTGTCCCGACTTTGCCCAACAGGGAGGGACGACAGATTTAGGCTGACATCGTGCGCTTCTTACTCTCACTTCATTCCAAATCAAACGACAGTTCAGACTGCATTATAGTTGCAACACTCAGAACCGATGCCATGGTGTTTACAACATTAATGAAGGACATGGGAAAGCACAAGTTCAATCTCAAAACAAATAATAATAGAACATGATAACTGGTTTTAAAAAAAGCATGGGCACATTGATAACATCGGCGATGATACTCAGGACACTTCCTTTGCAAGACACGGTTTAAAATTACGTAAATGCAACGATGGACAGGGAAATTAATGAAGATGCCTACCAAATTCAAACTTAGATGAATGAGAAATTCAACGATGCTGTAGTCTACGAGAATACCGATAACGGAGCTGGTGAACACTTCCTGGCTCTGAATCTCCAGCGATAGCCACCTGTCATGATGTATGGACATCAAAAAAAAGTGTAAAATAATGAGGATTATAATAATAGTTGGATGTTTGGTTGGGAGCATGGTGGAAGCATCTTTTTCTTTTCACTACTACCGTTTTGGATAGAATTTGAATCCCCTGACGTTCAACAAGGCAAATATTGATTGGGATCCACGTTGCCCAATTTCGGTGATCTCATGAGAACTCGTGTATCCGACATGAATTTACCGTCATACGCTACCAAGCAAAAAAAAAAAAAAAAAAAAAAATGAGCCAGGCTTTTAATCATTTTTTTGCAATTGCTCTTTCATTCTAACTATTCTAGATGAGATATTCGACCATGCATGCAGTATTTGTACGTAGGGTATATTTAAGTATGAGATAGCTTTCCCTCTACTTTTTCCCTTTCAGAAAACTGAGATGTTTAGTCAAGCTGTCCGGTAGTTGTTTACAGACTGCTACGTCAATGTTTTTCCCCCATTCATCTCTGACTGGTCCCCTCAGCTGGTCAGTGTTCTCAAATTTAGTTTCAATATGCATCCATATTTTCTCTGTGGTTCCGAAATTCTTCCCATGATGGAAAGAAAGTGGCTCATTTTTTTGCCCATAGTAATGGCGATAATAAATGAAGCTCTTATGCGGAGAAATGAGACGAAACGGCAATGAATAAATACTGAGCACATGAACTACTCCCCAAAGTCTACAAAACATAAACGATTGAGTGACGGCAGGAATTCATTGGGAATTATGCAAATGACCTTGGTATTACCATGTAAGCAAATAGTCTGAGCTTAAACCTGAAACCCTCCTTGGGAGGAGAAAATTAAGATAAACCGATCGTCCAATTCAAACTAGGAGACAAGATGTCTGTTTGTCTGGATAAGGCCGATCTGGCAAATTATAGCGTGAATCAGAAACAAACAGGACAGATCTGATTAGTCACTCAGTAGACACCGTCACGTGACCCATGTCTTTTGGCAGTATGATGTGCTAGGGTTGATCAATTGGAAAAACAGAAAAGGGGATGATCAATCAATAGGTTGCATCTTTCGCCTTTTGTTGGGAAGTGATCACTACAAATTTTCGAATTAAAAAAAACGCTGATAGACTTCAAGTATGGGATCAATTTAGCATTACTTCGTATTGCAAATTGATCCACCCATGTCTATGTTGGGAGGGGAGATTCAAAGAACAGAAAACAAATTCTAGATATAATAAGGAGTAAATGTTTAATATCTAGCTCCATTGGTGTGGCATCTATGCGTGAAACGTAAAGACTAGATGAGCTTGAATTCTTGAGAAGCTTATGTTGACAGTTTTACAAACGTTTTCTAATATGTGCTTCCAAGGCAAAAGAAAATATGGCCAGTGTGAATGATTCATTCATTTCTTTTCACTTGCAGCCGAGCTAGTCACAGGGTTTTGGATAAGGGGCTCAGGGCTATCGGTTTGTGACGTTGATTGTAGTGTAGGGATCAGTCTCCCCCGGAGAGGATTTCATGCCATCACTTCAGGAGGCTCTATATATGATCCCCAGTCGTTTTCAGCTCCCACCATAGCTAATAGATCCCAAAATTAGTTTTTTTTTTATCAAGCTTGGTGTTGATTGTTTGGTGAGTGTTCGAGACCTAGTATATCCTGCCGGATTCTGCCAGAAAAGTCTGAATGATGATTCAATCATAGGTTTTTTGTTTGGCATCAGGAACGGCTGTAAACCTGGGGAATATAAACAGTCTAGTAGATCCTCATTGACACTCTTGGTAGATGAAATGATGATATATTGATTATTATTATTGTTAGATAAAGTAATTTTATCGTGGTTTGATGGTTAACCAGCAAGTCCATAAATAGTGACTTCTATACTCACTGAGTTTCAAACATTTTTGACATTGAGCCAAAATAGATTTGTAAGTAGATATAATGAAAACGGCAATCGATGGTAATTATAGAAATGAAATGAGAAGAAAGAGAAGAAGAAAGAGAAGGTTGGGGGAATGAATGGAAAGGGGAGGAGGATAAGAAGAAGAAGTAAAAGAAGGAGAAGTATAAAAAGGAGAAAGATTAGCCGAAAAGGAGCAAAAAGATGATGATACTGATGAGGAGGAGGAAGATCGAACATATTTGATGAATTCAACAAATATTTCAATTGTGTCCCTGTGATAACTCCTACTGCTCTGAAGACGCCTCGTTCTTTTCTCCTGGCCATGCTCCTGGGGAAGAGCATTAAGTCTTGAGAGTTGACTCAGTGGTTGCAAGTTGACCTACCCTTAAGGATATAAAAGAAAAAAAACAAACAATCGAAGCAGCTAGGAGTGTTACCCGTTAATCCTCACATGCAAAGAACTTGCCGGAACAAGTCTATTCTTATACTGGTTCTGGGCAGGTCTAAGCAAAGCTGGTAGTAAGCCCAGGTCAATTGGGAATTGTAGATCCGCTTTAAAAGAAATTTTGTAATCAGTGCTGACTGCATATAATTTATTAATGGGTTTTCAATCATCTCTTGCCATTCACAGAGTTTTTTACTTGCAGTTTCGTTCATTTCTAGTTCAGTCTTGAATAGATTATTGGGGAGAGTTTTTGGAGTTTTGCAGCGTAAAAACAGCACCATAGAAAATACGTCGTACAGTATGAACATAGAGTTCAAAAAGGTGTAGGAAATCATAAATGCATATATATTCATAATATAGCAACTACCACGGACTTTATCAATATTTTGAATTCATAAAAACAGGTATAACGTCTAACCTCATCGCCCCATCCCCATCATTCTATGACACTTCTTGGGTAAGCCTCTCAAAATCATTCCCATCTACCCCTCACTTAGTTTTTGGAACTGTTTCTTGTTTGCTATTACTCGTGATTTAATTTCTACCGCTTTTTATCCGTTATCATCCTTAATAAATACCGTGGTATTATTTTTATATACCATTTCACTGTGTCCATTTGAAGAGTGTAATTTCCGGTTACTCTCCTGCACCCCACAGGTCTAACACTCACCTTCTCTCCAGTCCAACCTTTTGCACAACTAACGACACTCCAACCACGCGGAAGCCAACACAATCCCACATGACACACTCATTGTAGCTCAGGTGTTTATTAAATACTGTCAACAATAATGTCTCTGAAAACAGGTTATGCAAGTTCTTTTTTCGGTTGTTAAAGTAGTCTTGCTGGCTAGATTGTTAGTCGGCTGGTTGGCAACTCATGCATCGTACGTATAGGCCAACCCAATAAAGCCAGAATTCAAACATTTACTCTTTATCGTGTCTACAGGAAAAAAGATGTTTTTTTTCGTTTTATAGAAATCAACCCCCGAGGATTAGTTATTGTTTTTTTTTTGGGGGGGGGGTCAGTTTGTGTTCAGGAGCATCCACACTTGTTTTTCGAAAATTCGGACTTCGTTTTGCTGATCACTGTCCAACAAAGGGTGCCAGAAGTAACCTATTCATTGATCGACTCTTTTTCCAATTTTTAATTGATCAACCGGGTCTGCTGCCAAATGATGCTGTTCACATTATGGTTTCTAATGAGTGACTTACCAAAACTTTTGTTTTTGGGGGTTTTTTTCGACCAATCATTCTGCCTCACACTTATGTTTATTTCCCCAATTGATAATCCTGGCCCAACGGTAGATTGCTTGTCTCTTGTTTGGTAGGCCATAGTTCAATCAACCGCTCAGTCATACCAAAAACTTGTTAATGGTACTCAGTACAGCTGTGCTAAGCCCCCAGCAGACTCTGTGCCAAGCTCCCAGCAGAAGGGGTAGGATTGATTGATCTCTCTGCAAAGCTAAGTGGTTGCGTCCAAGGCAAGTTAGATATACTTGTTCTCGTAGGAGCATCGGTTAAGCAATGCTGAGAGTGGTCATTACTTCGGTGTGTGATCATTGGTAAATACCATCCGCCGTAAGCAGAACTAGGTTTCTACTGGAAAGCCGAAAGTAGGTCTTAATAATTATTGCCCATGAATACCTAACCCCGTGATTCCCTTGCTGAGGGTAAAAGTGGAAAACGGCGATGAAGCTACTGCACACCTTCAGAGTCTATCGTGAGATACAGACCCAGATTGAGCATAGTGTCGAGATTGGTATTCTTCCAGGAGGATAAACATGATCACCGCTTGAGACTCTGCGTATGCTACCTAAGCTGCTTATGGCACTCAACAATCCCAGACAGCCACCCACCAAAATACTGACCAGGCTCGACGTTGCTTAACGTTGATAGTACGAGAATCACTGTGTCACACGCGATTCGGCCAAAACAAATAAGATTAACCCATCCATATTCCTTTTTTTTTTTTCTCATTTTTTAAAAGATCCTTCATTTATTTCTTGTCGCTCACAGACGGTGGATGGGTGGTATGCATGGGAAGGAGGCTTTTGTTTGCATTATTGAGCGTAGTGTAGGGATCGGTTTTCTCCTGGGGGGGTCAACAGGGTCAGTACATAAGGCTCTCAGCATGATCCCCAGCTGCTTACAGCACCTAGTATTCCCAAACATTCCCTAATTTTCCAAGCTCACCAAGCTTACTAGGTTAGAAGTTGCTCAACTTCGGTGACCGTACGAAAACCTTGATTTAGCCGTAACTTTCATGTTTATTTTCTTGTTTCTATTGACTTCTCTTTCATTCCTCATTTCCCTCGAAACATTGGTATCTATTTGCTTTACTTGTTACTTTGGTAGTCTATTAAAATACTATTTTGGCTTACCAGGCCCGTCACACAGTTCGATATAAGCCGTCCTCACCCAAGTAAGGAATAGTTGGGGATCTCAGCCTATCCCCCGGCGATGGCCCATGATGCAAGGGCGGAACAGGCAGAATATATGCCTTTCACAAGGGCATTCGTACAAATTGAGAACAAAGTGTCCCCTTCGGGGTTTTAACTCAAGATGCCAATCTCATTCCCCAGAGCATTAACCTCTCGGCCACTTGCACATTAGTATACTTTTCAACACATTATGTTTTCTTTCTTTTGTTTATAAGAAACCGTCAAGCAAAACTATCAACGTAACCTTGTTCAGTTTCCAAGCTGGTTTGGCTGGCTATGTATGTATCATGCGTACGGTCTGAGCCAAAATTGGTACAGAAAAGTTTTTTCCTGATACACCCCACCAAAAGGTTTTTTAATGGGGGGTTCAATTTGCAATGTAGTTTGATCCCTTAGTTTACACCCGGCAGCATTCACGTTTCCTTTTCGAAAATCCAGATTTTTTTCTGATCCCTGCCCAACTAAATTCGAGAGAAATAATTAAATCATTGATTAATCCTTTTTTTCAAAATTTTTGGACCGATCACCCCAAATATGCTGCCAAATGACGTTGGTTACGTGACAGTGTCTATTAAGTGACTATTCTCCTATCCCTTCCTATTTGTTTTAATTGTTGTTACTCAATCGTGATAATTGCAAAACAATTTATCAGATAATTCTACAAAATGGATTTTCCTTTCCTAATTGCCGAAATGGAAAAACATCCACTTATAAATCTGAAAATAATTCTCTTCGTTGTTTGCATCAATTCATCTGATTCGTTTCTTTTTTTCTTCCCTCTTTCGTGCATTATCAGTTGTCCACTCAACAGCATCAATTGGCATATATATATATATATATATATATATATATATATATATATATATATATATATATATATATATATATATATATATATATACATAAATATATATATATATAAATATATATATATATACATACACACGCATATATATATATATATATATATATATCTTCATGTATATATATATATATATATACACATATATATACATATATATCTTTATGTATATATATATATATATATATATATACACACACACACATATATATATATATCTTTATGTATATATATATATATATATATACATATATATATATATCTTTATGTATATCTATATATATATATATACACATATATATATATAGATATATATATATATATACACACACACACACACACACACACATATATATATATATATATATATATATATATATATATATATATATATATATATATATATATATATATATATATAATGATTATTTCCCATAAAAACAGCGAACAATATGTAGTATGACATAAACTATATGTTCAAATCATAGCTGAATGGAAGATGGTGTTTGATCAACACTGATGGGGTGCCATGTTTATATAGCTTTTTCGTTTTCTTCAAATCCCAGGAACAGTTACATGGTAAACAACTGATGACCCCCCCCCAAAAAAAAAAAAGAAAAAAAATACACATAGTTTCATAATATCAAAGTATGTGCGGGAAAAAAAACAACTTATCAAGTTAACCATACTGAAATGATCACGAAAAATTAAAGAATATGTTAACGAAAGTATAAAAATGGATTGGAAAAACAATGAGTATTGAATTAAATACATTTATATAAATGTTAGGGGGGTTAGGTAACCAAAGAGGTTGGGTTTAGTCTCTGTTAAAATGACAAATACTTGTACTGACTAGAATCTAGGAATGGGGAAATCGGCCCTTGTTTATTTGGCAGATTGATAGGTAGTTGGGTCCGGTGGGAGATCGAACATGGTATGCCAAGTTACAAACTGACCAAGTATATTAATGGAATAGCCCATTGAGATGTCACCCATCACAGACACATTCATTGGACCTGATGCTAAAAGAAGAAAATAAGAAAAAGAACTTACTCTGTCCAAAATCTGCAACGTTGTTTACACATTTTTTTAAAGGATTTGACAGCATTTGTTTCTGTGATAAAACTATTTTTTGCCAGATTTTGGTTTGCATCGGAGATGAGTGTATATATAAGAGTTTCCCATAAACTATTGGTTATAACTCTTTGCTTACGATATGAAATGTCTTAGTTTCTCAAATTACAAATGCTTTTCGAGAATTGATTAAAAAAATGATTGTATGAATGATATGATTATATAGCATGGAAAATATTCTTTTCTTTAGTTTTCTATTCTCATCAACACGAACCAGATTTAGTCTAAACGAACAAATTTTAAGCATCTATAAAACTGTCGACTTTATTCGTAGTTAATATGACAATAAAATGTAATTAAGATATCTATTTTTTTAGCTGCAACCAGGCCAGTCAAAGGGTTTCGGGTGAAAATGAGGCTTTAGGCATGCGCTTGTGAGCGTATTATTGAGATTTGACCCCTTCTATGGATAGTCAAAGGAATCACCACTTTTGTGGATCTCTATATGATCTCAAGCCTATCATGGCATCTTGTTGTCCCAAACAGTCTTGGTTTCCGACCAGGCTCAAGTTTGGTAACTATTAATATTAGATATTTTAATATGTAAGGTGTACGCCCTGAAAGTATCCAGTCATCTACAAGTAACGATACAAATAGCATACCCAAGACAAAGGCACTTTACACTCCTGCCTTTGAAATACCTGCTGGGTCCTCACAGACTCACTTCAGCTTCCTTTCCAGATTTCAAAAGAGTCCACTAAGTACTCTTTCGGGACTGCCATCACCTGCGACGTTGCTTCCTCCTCAGTCTCGTCCAAAACTCACAAAGAGCCTAAGCAGGACTATACAATGGTGTATAGTGTATGTGACGTTTTTTCCCAAAAAAATACCGTTGACATTAGACACTGTGAAAGCTACAGTCACACAACAAAAACTTATTCAATGGCGTCCATTTGCAGGCTGGATTTCCCCTCGGGAGGGTCTTTGGTCACACGTACGCAATTAGCTTCTTTTTTTATTGGTTTATAGGTTACTTTACATTAAGGCTGTACATCCAGTTCTCGAATAATTTCAAATGGTTTCTTCTTTTCCAGGCATATTACAGAAAAATGTCAACATAAGCATGGGCTAGATGAAATGTCATTTGTGTCCGATTCGAGTCAGTTTAAAATTCTTATACAGTATAGTAATACCAAATATTGTTCGATCAATCTAATCTCTACTTCCCATCTTTGATGTTGATACAACGTTCCGTTCCGACCAATTCATTCTACAACTTTCTTCAGGTGTAATATCTGTAGGGAAAGAAAATTGTTCGGGACATTGTATCAATGATTAGAATATGTGAAGTAGAGACTAGATTATTGGTGTATGCCTGGGCGTGGCGTGTGGTGATTCTGGAATACCCAATCATCAGAGCCCACTCTCAGCCATGTTGATGTAGACCACAGGAAATCAGCGAGCTATATGTCTGACATCAATGACGTCAAATTTGGTGTCAGCCCACTTAAGGGGGCTCTAAACACTTGGTTTGAAGTAAAATTGGTTTGACACCTAGACTGGTTACCTTCCGAAGGCTAGAGAATCAAATTTTTCCTCCTATTTCACCCATACCTAGCGGGAGAAGAGATGGCTCATGACTTCAGTGTGAAGTGTACATATGAGTTTGAACTCGGGTCATCGATTCCAAACTGTTACCGACCACACAAATTGCACTTTCAATATTTTAATGCTTACATTGTTTAATCTGGATGCTTCGCAAATTTATACCATGGATTAATTTGTACAAAAACATTTGTAATTATTAATTACAATATCTGCCAGGAATTTTATACAAATAATTAATGGAATCCGTAATTCTGTTAAATATCTGAATTTATTAAATGAAGATTCAGTGCCTGAGGCACGGCCTCACCTGCCCCACGCTTCTAAGGCCATAGCCAGGCTGAAGTAATAATTGGAAACCAGAAACCAAAACTGTTATCAAATCTGTCGATATAGATTTTTTTTTAGTTTCCAAGTCGGTCTACCTGGCTGTGTAGCTATGTATGTATCAGGCGAATGAGTTACAACAATGGACATGGAATGTTGGACATTTACTCCCTATTGTGTCAACTGAAACGTTCTTCTCTTTTAACGACCACCTAAATTGATTGTTTTTTTTTTGTTTGGGGTTGCTCAATTTGCAGTGTAAATTTATGCCAAAGTGATTCCTTATTGTATCTACTGGAATATTCTTATTTTTAAATTGCCACCTAAATAGGTTGTTATTTTGGGGGGTGGAGGGGGCCCCATTAGCAAGGTAAGTTTATGCCAAAGTGATTCCTTACTTCTTTTTTCTTTCATTCAGACTTATATCTTTGTGAGGAATCCCCCCCCCTAAACGAGGTAAATTACTAACCCATTTATCACCACTCTTTCGATTTCTTTTTTTTATTGATCACCCCAAACAAGACGTACTGCCAAAAGACGTTGGTCATACGACAGTTTCTATTGAGTGACTCACCAGACCCATTTTTTTTTTTAATATCTGAATTAATTAAATGAAGATTTAATGCCCAAAGGTATGACTTCACCTGCCCAGACCTTTTAAAGCCAGGGACGAGGCTGATGTAATTATTATTAATTCCGATTTCCAATTAACTACTTATTAGAGTTGTTTAATCATCTTTTTGATGTTTTAAATCATAATATTGCACAGTCGATACATTCCGTAGGGCATGAAATTTAATCTAGATTAAAACTGTATAAAGCAATACAAAGCGTATCTTTGGATGGGAAGACCTTCAGATATTTTGGAGGGATCTACAAAAATCTCTCTCTCTCTCTCTCTCTCTCTCTCACACACACACACACACACACACACACACACACACACACATATATTTATATATATATAAATATATACATATATATATATGTATATATATATATATGTATATATATATATATATATATATATTTATATATATATATTTATATATATGTATATATATATACATATATATATATATATATATATATATATATATATATATATATATATATATATATATATATATAATATATATATATATATATATATAAATATATATAACCATCATTGACACAACGATTCGGACAATTCTCTTTCTCAACAGAAATCGCAGATCCAACCTGAAGACAATTTAGAAGACTTTGTTGAGTACAACTGAGATTTCTTAGTTGTATTCATGAAAGATACCAGCACTGTTCATAAGTATTCGAACAATTAGAAATTTTGCTTCAATGTCATTGTTCGAACATTAAAACAATGCAGTTTCCTGCAAAAGAAAATCACCAAGGTATGCATTGATACGTCTTTGTCGTTCTCAACGCTAAATTCATGGGAAAACACTCAAAAAATGAATTAAAATCTTAAATAAATTCAACTGAGTATTGTTTTTTTCTATCCTGCTGATATTTTGTTTATAATCGATATAAAAAATATTGAAAAGGCTAACTAACATTGTTTTTGGAAGATTTGCCAAATAGTTAGTTAAAAGAAATACATAATCGTCGTGCTTGTTCAAATAACTATATGTAGTGCTGTAATATATTTGAACAGATTTTACACGGCTCTTGTTTTTTACTCTTTATATATATATATATATATATATATATATATATATATATATATATATATATATATATACATATATATATATATATATATATATACATATATATATATATATATATATATATATATAGTAGCTGACCATAGCAGTCGTCTGGCACCTCATTATAAACGGACAACGATTACTCTGGCATAGTTTTTCCTGCCACATTTTTCTGCCTAATCCCATCCACCCCCTACCCCCATGTCCATCATCCGAGTCGTAACCCCTACCCCAATCGACTCCAACCCTCAGCAGTCCACTCTCGGGAGCCACCAATTTCCCCACCTTCCAACGACAGATGTTCTGGAATTTCAATGCAACAATCATTCAGGCGCCAAGATCCACTCGAGGATGCAAGGGTGGGGAAAACGAGCCGAGAAAATCGACACCACCCGACCGAGCATACTTCTACAAATCATAATTCACGTGTCAGTTAAGCCTGGACGGACTTAACCCAATCCAGAACCTGTGGAGCTTGGACAGACAGGCTGAGTGGGGAGGGACTGATCGGTGGGTGGAGCGAGTGTGACCGTTGCTTCGCTGTTCGTGGTGGTCACGTCGAGCTGCGAGCACAGACTGCACAGGAACAGACGACGTTTCCGGGACAACCATCTTTTCTCTCTGCATCTTTCCGAGTTCGCCCACTCAGTCTGTTTCGTTTGTCTGCAATCTGCGTATTAAGCGTTATTCAGATTGCCAATTGGGTTATCGCCATTAGTTAATATGGAGTAATAATAAAATTATTGCTATTTGCATTCGCATACCAGCAGTATCTGATAGTTGAGGCTATGGATCAAGTAACAGCAAGTCTCCATAAAACACCAGGGAGATCAAATGACAAGTCCCCTTAATACTCCAGCATGCTCCTCAGAATTATTGCTAATTTAAAAAATATGCATAAAGGATGATGCAGACGTTACTTCTCATTTTAAAACTTGAATTTCTTTTTGAAGACATGGTTAAAAATGTCTATCTTATGCACACACACACACACACACACGCATATATATGTATATATATATATATAAACTAATTAATAATTAATATAAACAATTGAGCACTCTATGGAATAAACCCATCATACATTGGATATCTCTACTGTGTGGTATATATATATATATATATATATATATATATATATATATATATATATATGAGTCTGTGTGCGTGTGTGTATGTGTATGTGTGTGTGTCTGTGTGTTTAGGACTTCGGAAATTATTCGAAATAATAATTATTATCAAATATTAACTCAATGGAAATTACCGTAAACAATTTTTATCAAAAATATGTATCCAACATACACATTGATTCAAGTGATACAATATATGAAATTCAATAGAAAAAAGCAAGTGTAGAAATATCCACCAGGTATATTTCTATCCTTAATTTTTCTGTATATTTTAGCTGAAAACTCATAAATTTCTCTAATAATTGATTTCCTATCCTAGATTGTCAACAAAAAGTGAAAAAAGGAACATGCATTTACAATGGGACATCTGCGCATGAAAATGAACATCAGGTGACGGTAACATGTGACAAATAAGGAATTAGTGAAGGAAACGGCCACCAAAATGTACACCAACTGTTGACACCAATAAACCCAAGATGTGTTGGTCATATTGCGACACTACATAATGATTGTCTGCCAAAACCAATCGTGTTTTCACAGCTATTTACCAGGTACAGATGTCGTTGTAAACAAAAACTTACGACTAAAGACATTTTAAAAGGTGACCTGAAGGACTTCCAAATACTTACGGCTGACTGAAGTTGGCGGGAAGTCATGATGGATGGAGTGACATCATTCATAGCAAATCAGTCTTAGTCGGAGACGATGGATGGGAGATTCCTTCATTCGAGATTATTTTAATTTCTCTCGCTAATCGTGGAATATATCATCCTGTAAATGTTTCCAGCTTTCAAACATTATGACTGTTCGGAATATATCCATTTCTAATGCTCAATTTCTTGTTGAATATCATTCTACAGTTCCTGGAGTGCTGGGGGCTTCGTTGTGTAAACTCTTACTTCAAGATAAACCCAAACATGAATAAAGTGAATGGTGGTCAAATAATTTCAGATTTACGTAAAACTGATTTGCAAAGAAGAAATATAAGGCATTTGCCAGTTGTTATATTCTACAATTTGTTCAAAGTAATCTCCAAAGTCCAAATTAAATATATGTGAATGGAAAATTTCTTCACCATTTTTGATTAAATATGAGTTGGAGGTATTTGCTTTTTTCTGAGTTTCTCATATTTGAATTCATAAGATACAAATCTATGGCCCGTCTCTTTGTTGACTTTCATGATGTGTAAAACAGCAAGCTTGATGGCTGCTACAGATACAATGTGTGACAGATTAGGTAAAGATGGAGAGGACAGGGAAAAAAGGTAGCTTGATTAGATTATATGAAGGCAGAGGGGAAATAGAAAGTTAGGTAGAGGGTAGGAAGAAAGAAAGGGATACTTGCATATAGGTAAATTAATAAACAGGGGAGGTTAGCTGATGGATTGTACTGATGCTATGTATGATAGAAACAGCTCTCATTACATAAAGAGGATTCCAGTTAATAGGGTTACATCAGGATCAAGAATTTTTGATCCAATTACTGGTTTAGCCGATTGACTGATCAACTTATTTTCTTATACAGAAAACTCCTCAAAGTTTCTTGAATTCAAAGGAGCAACTTACATGAAAACCTCAACTGAATTCAGTTTTACCCCGACTCTCTCTTTCTTTCCCTCTCTAATTGATTTGTGTCAGGAGCTAAAATGTTTTAGATATACTTGTTTTGGGAACTAAAAATATATTTTCAGTAATTCTATCAAATTACATCCAGAGAATCTTGAATGGTAATGGTGCCCGACTTCAATTGTTTATGATAAATGAAGCAAATTAGGGATGATTACAAACCGGTCATACCAAGCGATATCAATGTATAGGACTTCGGAGTAGCTTTGAATCGACGAGGTGAAACATAAACGGTAAGACTCGTTATAAAAACAAGTGTATGTATGCAAGTAATAATATGTGTGTGTGTATGTGTGTGTGTGTACATGAAGTGAATAAGTTTGACCTCGAATGTGTATCAGTAAGTATGTTTCCTGTTTGCGCATGTGAACTGATATTAAAAGAAAACTACACAAATGTAATATCTGAATGGATGATATGCACGGCCATGTGAAGAATATATATATGTATATATATATATATATATATATATATGACTATCGTGTGCAGATATCCGCTCAGCAATCTTGGCACATAGATATACGAACTCTCCTCCGGGGAGACTCATTAAGTCACATCAAACACTGGCTTCCATCCGACAATCACTATTTGAACTGATTTTTACCCTACTCTTGTTTTTTCCTCTTCGTATATAATTATATGTCTATATAGATCCATATATATATATATATACATAGATAGATAGATAGATGGATAGATGTAGATATAAATCCATACATGCATATGTGTATACACATATGAATCTTTATATTTTCTTTTTGTATATCTGTATAAAAAAGAATGTCGATGTATATCCTTTTGCTGTTGACTCTACATAATACTGGCCTCCATCAGATGATCTCTATTTGATCTGATTTGTGCCAGGCTCTTGAATATATACCTACATATATATGTGTATGGTTCTGTCTATGTGTGTGTGTTTTCTATAATTATATGTTTATATGGGTATCAAGACATGTCAGTATATATCAATTTACCTTTCCTTTTTAGCCTTTGCTTTTCTCTTCTTTTGTATGTTTCATTTCTTTGATTTATTTTCTAAACCACTTCTCTCATTCCCTTCTTCTTGAAAATCATTTCTTTCACTTTTGTATTCTAAACTGTCAACCAAAGCTGTCACCAAAATTGTTACCATAGTTTTTGAGTCGTCTGACTGGCTCAGTATGCATATATATATATATATATACTGTGCGTAGAGATCACATAATTGGAGCTGAAGGTCCGAAATTTTCAACATTTATTCCTTAATACGTCTAAAATGAAAAAAAGAAACTATCCCCCAGAATTGTTATTTTTTTTTCTCTATATTGGTGTCCAATTGGCCATATCAGTTCCAAATTGATCCTTCGTTGTCTTTCTAGCAATATTCAAGTTTTTTTTTTTTTAAGTCACAGCGATCACAATCCAACTTATTCACTGATCACTTCTTTTCCCAGTTATTATCAATTCATCAACCAGAACGCGACATGCTACAAAATGCATTGGTTACGTGACGGTTTGTATTAAGTGTCCAACCAGACCTCTCGAGAGACAATCCTCCATGCAGTATTGAGACCAATAACCAAATCACGGTTTCTCTTGCATATTTCAAGTCTGATCGAGATTAGGACATTATTCCAGCATTTTTTTATGACTACTCCATTGGCAGGGTGGAAAATTCGTTGAGGAGATATTTCCATCCTAGTTACAAAGCTTGGAGTTTTACTCAATCTGCTGCTGAAAGCACATGGATATTTGACTGATAAAGAGTTTTTCCACACCTATACGAGGAATCTGGATTGAAAGCAGGTGAGCTAAAAATTACACAATCCTGCGCAGACCTGAGTATCAATTGCCCTTCTGAAAATCAATGACAGCATCATATTCATGTCTCTTTCAGGATTTCATGTGTTGTTTTTTTGTCACTCCTTTGGTGTAATATTTCCTCTCCAACGATGATGACATTAGTTATTTCTGAAAGATTCGTTTTTTTTTTAAATTTCAATCACTCTTTATTATTTATTTTTTTTTATTTTTTAATTTCACCTTTCGAATTCTTCGATAATCATCCTTTTTATATTTCTTGTTCTCCATCGTTTTTATTCTGTTGTTCCCTTGTGATTCTCAAAATAATTCTCAAAATCCAGACGGCCGGTTGCTGAAGGGTGCAAAAGGCATGAAATGTTCACATTCACCGGATACGTGTCCTTGTAGTTATCATTCATTCATATAATAATAGCTGTATTTACTGTGTTCCTCATAGAACACTGTGATTAATCATATTTAATTAATGAAATCTATTTTTATTTTCGGTTTGTTTATTACAAATTGAGACTATATATATATATATATATATATATACGTGTGTGTGTGTGTGTGTGTATATATATATATATATATATATATATATATATATATATATATGATCCCTTTGGTTTCAAACACTTTGTTTACAAGTCTGTTCTCTCCCTTCTACAAAGTATATATATATATATATATATATATACATATATATATATATATATATATATATATACACACACACGTACACACACATATATATATATATATATATATATATATATATATATGTATATATATATATATATACACTGACAAACATATGTATTTGTGTAAAGATGCATGTATGTTTTTACTTTTTTCATCGTGATTTTCCCGTCGATCATTCGCTGCACTTAGAGCTGCAGTGAAGATAAAATCGAGAATTAACCCAAAAATAAAATGGCAGGCGGAAACGGAAGTGGTAGTCAAGAAGAAAGAAACAGGAAGTAGAAGAAAATCGGTCACATCAAAACCGAACAACAACAAGATTAACACCACCAACAAAAGAATAACCTTGTCGGTAAAACCTTTTAGATCGACATAAAGGGTTGAAATTCCTCAACCAGAATCACAACAATCTTTGCATACTTATCTATATGGTACCATGACATTTTATCGAATGACGTTCCGTCGAAAAGGTAAAAAACACTCAGACGCATATACGCCTCAAACGTAAATACATTCATACACACATGAGCACTCATACAACATAAATACATTCCCCAATACGCACGTACATCGTCATACATTTCATGCATACACGTGCACATATTTAACATTCACATGTTCACACACATGTGGTATATTCAAACACATACACTTACACCTCCATGTATACGTGCATCCGTCTTTCTACATACATACATCACATACACATGCGTATACGTTTGTATTTGTCGCGTATGTGTGAGTGAATTTTGCCTTTTCGATGAAAAGTCATGTCATGTACCTACCTACGCAGAAATATCCAAACTGTTTGTGGACTTGTGTATGACTATATACGACGCTATTTATCTACATGCAGTTGCTAAAAGATGTACATATGTGCCTAAGATGTATTTATTCGCATCTCCCAACAAAGGCAGAATTGGTACAGGTATATCATCACAGATCAAGGACTATTGTCACTCCAAAGGATTCCGGAATAGGAAAATACCGGATCAGAGAAGGATTATTTCTAAAAAAAAAATAAGTAAACATTTTCATCATACTGTTAAAGCATAATATAAATCAGTACACGTTAGATAATCCAACTTAGTCAAAACGTTTATTACACGTAACTTTATTCGTCTCAAAGTAATATTTATCATATTTATTCAAAAATTTACTTCACAAAGTGATGAATTAAGATTAACGAATTTTTTGCGAATGAGTAATTTTCTTCTTCTCGGTGTATACCACTGAATGTGACGAATTATAGGTTGCTGCCTAGATGAAGATCAACTGTTTATGTTTTCAATCGTGCCAGTTCCTCTGTTTGCTTATTTATCTATCCATCCAATATATCCAAAAGTTCTCAATTAATTTAGTTTTTTTTGCAGATGATGCGCAAAGGTTATGAGAGAATCGATCCAAGAATGTCTCACAATTAATTTTCGCGCATTGTTACTATATGTCTGTCCATATACTATCTCTAAGTGTTTTCAATTAATTTCAATGGCATTTTCAGGAAAGCTTTGCCATAGTGAAAAGAAAAATTGGTTGAATTCGCGATGATATAATCTGTTTATTTATTCAACGCAACGTAATTACTTGCGATGAATAATCGTAAATCCAAAACATCAGTAGTCGAGTTACTGTAAACATGCTGGCCAGGAATCCAAAAATTATGATAACTTGCGTTTAAGAATCATTTAATCTTACAAGCCTATCTCTAAATAGTAAGTCTGGTCTTGCACTAAATATTGATTAGTCTAACAAATCTTTGCTCTGCAATATCACACGGCATCCTTACCCTAGGAGAGTGGAGAGCCTGATTTTACAAGATTTATGCATTTGTGGCTCTGTTTGTCTCTGTCCATTACTGGAATCCTTCTTCCACATAGGATGCTCCAAAATGCTGGCCATGTGCCAAACTATTTCTGACTGCAGAAATGATGATTACAAATACTAATAGAAAACATCACTTATGTGCTCATTTTTTTGATAAGTTTGAAGCCGCAAAGCAAAGATGACACAAAACTGTCAGCCTTAGTTTCTTCAACTTTTTAGTTTGCCTTATTGGTTGGCCTGACTGATTTCTATGATTGTATCATATCCTCAAACTGTGTGTTGAGGGCTGAGAACTCGAATATTTACAAGTCGAATTGCCTCTTTAAAAAGTTTTCAGTTGGGGGATCAATGTGCAATTTTGGTTTATGATAAATTTGCCCCTCATTTTGTGCCCAGCAACAGTCATGCCTTTTTTTGAAGTATCAGACATTTTCAGTGATCACAGCGTAACAAAAGGCGGGAAAAGTAACTTCATTTTCCAATTTTCTGATTTATCAACAAGGTGAGATTTCTTTTGGGTGACCTATCCAACAAAATTATTTATTCTCTTTCTTGAAGTATTGGTATTAATTAGAAAAAAATTGATTAGCGGCTGAACGTATGATAATGTGCTTATCTCGCATACCACTGAGTGGGAGTTAATATCACACTAATTTCCTCATGAATATCCGTATGTACTCGAAAAATTAGTTTCATCTACCAGCTGCATTGGACAAACATGGGTGAATATTGTTGAAAATCTGAAAAAAGGCAGCAGATATCCCCGTGAATGAGAGCAATATGGAACTGAGAAAGTGTTTATCTACAGAAGAGAAGGTCATATTATTGAAGCAATCAGAAAGAGGTGTAAATGTCTTCCGAAATCAAAAACTTATTTTTCTAATGTTTGTCTGTTTGTTTCTTTGTTTGTTCTACAACAGTATATCCCCCAAAAGCTCTCAATGAATGTGATTACATTTTGTAGAAGGGAGGGCTATTGAACAAGAAACTTATTCGGAGTCATGGATTCAAGAAACATTTTTTCCAGTTTTGCTTATATTGCAAGATAAGACATTTTTCATCCTTCTGTATGTAATAACAAAATATTGATGTCATTACGGTGAAACAATCATGAATAGATATGATGAACTGCATTATAATTGTTTTTCAAACTTCTCATGATATGTCTCTGATGAAAATTCATTACAAGCTTTTGTCACAGAATAGTATTGAACAGCTTTCCCCTAAAAACCTATCTAAAGGGGTAATTTGGAAAAAAAGAAGCAAAACAAGGATTTTTTCGACTTAATAAGGAGTAAAGGTTCGAATGTTCTGCCCAATAGTTACATTATTGCAGTCTTTGCCCATGACACATACATTGCAGATAGCCAGGTCAATCAACCAGACTGACTTAAAAACTGAAGAAACCAATGTTTTCAGTTTTGTAACAGCTTTGATTGACAGTTTCAAAATCAGCAACGTGAATAACGGTGTTGGCAGAACAATGCGCTCTCTGGGTGCTTTTTGTGTGTGCGTTTGTGTGTGTGTGCTCACTGATTATTGTATGGACTTGTATATCACGTTACTTATTTTATACGTGTATGTTCACTTTGCACTAACGTATTGAAAAACGCACGAATCCCTCTATTCTGTCCCTAGCTATGGGTAAGATAACCGTCGACTTTTCTAATCTTGGGAAGACAATAATTCTTTGAGATGGACAACTCTGATTTCCAACCTGGGTGTGGACCCCCCTCCCCCTGGTGCCCTTTCCATAGACCCTGCTGCTCAACTGAAGCCAGACATATCGCTTTCTGCTTTCTTCTGTATTACATCAGTGGGGCCATGAGGGATTTTAATGACAGGGCAATCCAGGATCTCCATACTCTTTGCCTAGACATGCGCTCTGTAGGGGACAATCGGCAGATACAGAAGGAAGGCTATTCATTCATTGATATGTGTTTCGTTTGGTATAAAATTGTGTGTTTATATTACATTGACAACACGCTATCCAACAGCTGTGGATATTTTCGTGTGTGTCGGTTGTGCGGTTAACAACACGGAAATAAAATAGTGTCAATTCCCAGCTGAGGCTGTTTCTATCCACATCGTACATTTGCCTTAGAAAAGGCATGAATCAAACTCTCTCAATAGATCAGAACAGGGACTATCTCCTGTTGTCAGTAATATGTAACCCATTTCTCTAAGAGGAGATAAGCCAATCAAAATGATTCCGGTAAATGACATAAAGGATCAATTGTTGCATTGAAAATTTACTAGATCAAAGGATATTTTGATCCTCAAATTATCTATGCATGGCTTCTTAAATACTGGAGACCTGTTAAGCTGAACCTTGGCACCCTTTAAAGAAAAGACCGTAAACCAAAACGGTCACCGAAATTGTAACACGGTTTCTTTCGTTTTCTAGATGGTCTGGCGTGGTTGCTATGTATGTGTCACGCGTGCAGACCGGAACAATAGAGCTATAGGGCTAGAAAGTTGAGCATTCTCTCCTTATTAAGTCTAGAATTTTTTTTATCTTTTCTAAATCCCCTCCAAAAATGTTTTTTAGTAGTGATACAGTTTGTAATGAGAGTTTATGCTGAAATGATCCCCTCTTTGTATCATTACCGCTTGGCTTTTTATAAATAGATTTTTAGTGATCGCTTCCCGACAAAACGAGTGCAGTAACCTATCCATTGGCCACTCATTGTTTCTAATTATTTAATCGATCAACTCCAACACGATATTTTGGCGAAATACGTTTGTCACGTGACCGTTCTACTGAGTGGCTAACCAGATCTTGTTTACTGAATTACTATTGAGTTTTTACCTTATTTTTCCGTAGTCCCAACGATGAAAATGACCTCAGCCGAAACCAGTGACGTTATGACGGCATAAATAAAAGTTGCGTACACAAAAACTGATGACGGATCGATTCTCTCAAGGTCGACTTGTTTTACAACAGGAATTACTCATGAAAGAGTTGAAATGGGATACGTAGTTTGTGTTTTAAAGGGAAAAAGTAAACAAAAAGTTAAAATGGAATTTAGGGGTTAAGTAAAATAATCAGGTGATAAAAAACAGATCTTAGACTGCATCGCAGTTTAGTTTCAGATCATTATTGATGAATATGACACATCGATGATTATAACTTTGAAAGTTCCACTATTACCGATACATGACAAGCGGACGCTAGCATTCGACACTTGTCCATCTGTGAAAACTTGACCGGAGGAGTGTTTTTGTATGTATCATAGAAAATGTATACGTATTTGCCAAACACTGTTATATGGGAAAGTGCTTGCGCATAATGAATGTATATGCAGTTTTTTGATGATATTGAGGCTTTATCAGTGTACATAAATGTATGTATGCGTTTTCTTATAGACTCTGAGCGATTTTTTCCACTTGTTGAGAAGTGTGAATGTGATTTATCTTGTATTGTATGTGAACTTCTCTCTCACCCAATTTATATATAAAGACAGACCATGGAAACAAAATAAGACGGCGGATAACAACCGGCTCCAAAGCATTTGGTATAAATAAAAATATACTGACAAGCGAATTTCTAATATGCTAAAAACGTAAAGTATACAATCAATGCAGAAAACCAGCTGTTACATAATGGTGCAAACCTGGAAATTTAGGAAATCACTAGAAAATGATCCCGGAACCACACAGAGAGCAATGGAAGGGGCAATGTTAGGAAGAATTATTAGAGATAGAAAGAGATCAGCATGGATACGGGAAAGGATAAAAATAGAGATGAGCATGGCACATCGTAAGGAGAATTCAGGCTCACTGTTAGATGCTCTTGGGACAGTGAACGCAATAGGAAAAGACAAGGGACAAGATCATCATCATCATTATCAGTCTTTTAACGTCCGTCGTTGGACATAGACCTTCCCTAGGATTCGCCACAATTCCCTATCATGGGCATCGCGGAGCTAATATTTCCTGAATTTGTGAAGTTAATCTCTCAATCTTGGATTCTGTCAGCCTCGGTTTCTTATGTGATGTCATGGGATCTATGTTGTGAGACGTGTTGTCCATCGGTTGTCTTTCAGTCTTGCAACATGGCCTGCCCATTGCTATTTGAGTTTTTTTGATAAGTTCTATGATGTCACAAACACCTGTTTTCTTCCTTATGTACTGTGCTGTCTTGTGATCTCTCCATGTAAGGTTGAGCATGATTCTCTCATGTGCACTTTGCATACTTCTCAGTTTTGCAGGCCTGTCTCTTGGTTAGGTTCCATGTTTCAGCTCCGTAAGTGACTATCGGGAGAATGCATTGGTTGTATACTCCTCTTTTTAGGAATTACTGGGATCATCTGGTTCTTGAAAGTTGAGCTTGCTCTGCCGAATGCTAGCCATTCCAAAGTGATTCTTTGCTTGAATTCCTCCTCTTTTGAGGGTCTCAGGGAGATTCGTTGTCCTAGGTAGATGTAGTGGTCTACCTTGCCGAAATTTGCATTTTCTATCTTGAAAGTTATGTTCTTATTTTCAACATAATTATTGAACATGATTTTCGTTTTACTGAAGTCCATGTGTCGGCCGACATTCTTTGTTTAGATCGTCTTGCATTTGTTGGAGGTCGTGTAGGTTCTCTGCGGAAAGGACAATGTCGTCTGCAAGATAGATGAGATGACTATTTGCCAGTAAAACAGAGATTAGTGCAATCACGCTCGTCAGATGAGGAGATGGGAAAGGCCTTCGTCCAGCCACAGCTGAGAAAGAGAACGATAAATATATATATATATATATATATATATATATATATATATATATATATATATATGTATATATATATATATGTATATAGATAGAGAGAGAGAGAGAGAGAGAGAGAGAAATAAAGTGAGAGAGAGAGATTATAGACGGATATTTTCCGGATTTTACGTGATTTGAAACCAGTGTTAATATCAATACAAGTACACAATCCAAATGATACTATTTTCGACAAAGAAACTGGAAACTGTTTCCTTAACAAAATATACTAAATACAGTATACTCAAATTAAACTATAATTGAAAGGAATGAAGACACCTATGCATACAGTCACACCAATCCACAGCGAACACATACGCATACATATGCACATACACGGAGGCAAAGCTTATACACACGTACACAGACTCACATGAACATGACTTCAACAAAAACATGCAAAACTAAAGGCTGCTCCTAAAAAAATCTCTTCTTCCCACGATTGGCCTTTAGTAAAACTCTGATATTCATTGCTTTTAAATTACTTTCTATTCTGAAGAGAAATTGCTAACTATTTCTGGAAGTACCACCAGTTTAGGAGATTTATATTCACACACACACACACACACACACACACACATATACATATATATATATACATATATATATATATATATATATAAATATACATATACATATGTGTGTGTGTATGTATGTGTGTGTGCGTGTGTGAGAGTGAGATGAGGGAGAGATAGATATATACATACCATATCAGACAATATTGTTGAGTAGACAATAATGAAAATAGTGGTATTTCAATCAAATCTATTATACGAACATGTTTGGCTTTTCGGCTTAGTAATTTAAGTGTGATTTGAAATTACTTCTATGACAAAGCCGATAGGCAAAACATGTTAGTATAATACATGTGATTAAAATACAGCTGTTTCCTTTAGTGTCAACTTAATATACTTTTATCTATCTATCTATCTATTTATCTATCTATCTATCTATCTATCTATCTATCTATCTATCTATCTATCAATCTATATCCGTCTATCTATCTATCCATCTATCCATCTATCAATCTATGTATCTATATATATATATGTGTGTGTGTGTGTGTGTGTGTGTGTGTGTTACCATGTATATGTGCGTGTGTGGAGTGTGAATATTGGTATGGATATCAGTGTCAGTTTGATGGTCAAACTTTTGGTCATTTCCCACGTTTCAGCACCATAAAAAAGTATCAGGACGATGCATTGACTCAATACGCTTCCTCCCAGGACTAATCGGATTTTTCTGGTTCTCAAAGGTCGAGCTTACTCTATCGAGAGATTGCCAACCTCGACTGATTATTCTCTTGATTCTTTGTTCATTTGAGTATTTTATTGTTCGGGTAGATGCGGTGGCAATAAGACAAAAACTAATTCATTTTTAGTTTTGTTTTGTTTGGATTTTTTTTTGTACTTATTTTGAAGCAAGCGGGTGCTGAGAATTCTAGAAATGATACTTTAATCGAAAATTAATTTGAAAATTCCCTTCGGTGATAATCTGATCAAAAATTAATAACATAGAATTTAAACAGATTGCTGTATAAATTGCAGGTGCTATTATGACAGATTCGACAAAATGATATCAAATTAAATTATAAAATTTACCATGAAAATTGCGGCGGAAAATATGCTTGCCGTACAATTTAATTTGCTTGCCTTTTTTTTTATTTGCTTGCATTTTTTCTCTTAATTTGCTAGCCTTACATTTCTAAAATTGTTGAATGTCAGTGTTTTCAAATTTTCAGAATGAGAGACCTGCTTGATGGTGGATAAATATCCTTGGCAGTTTTCCATAACATGAGATATGATTACGTGAACAAAGAAAGCCTTGCATTAGATACAAAACATGGATACTGATTTAAAACCAAATCGAAAACAAACAAATAAATACACAAATCGGAAATTAGGTGGATTTTTTTTCCCGAAATTCATTCTTTCGATTTTGATTGTTTTCTAATAAATATCACTTGTATTTTTATTCAAATCCTGCAATTTTGACAACGTGTCAAATTGTGATCAAAATATTTTTCAGAAGTCATTCATACAACTTATATTTCCTCTTGTTTAGATTACTGTTGTGTTCAGTTACAATAAAAAGATTATCTCAGTTAAATTTTGTTTTGGGTCAGTTTTGTTTTTAGATATTAGAAACCAAACTAAACTGTCACTGAAAACTGCCAACATATGTTTCTTAGGATTTAGTGCTGGTCCATCTGACTGGCTTATTATGTATGGATCACGCATACAGGCCACGCCTCTAGAGTAAGAGGATTGAATTTTTTAAATATATACTGCTTATTATATGCTTTATTATTAAAAATCATCTCCTCAGAAAAGATTCCTTGGTTTGATCAATTTTCAATGTACATTTTTGATAAATCGATCCCTTCGGTGGGGTCACGTTTTTTAGTGATTACTGCCCAACAAAAGGCGAGAGAAGTGAACTATTTATTGATCATCCCATTTCATTTTTTTTTAAATGATCACAACTTTTTTTCATTTTTTATATTGATCACCTCACCTCAGCATGCTTCCAAAAGACGTTGGTAATGTGCCAGGTTTCTATAACAGGACGAACCAAACTTGTTTTCTCGTTTATTTTGAGCGGTTGTTGTCAAGTAACTTCCTCCCTGCTGCCCAGGGGCGGAGAAGCAATTGATTACGTAAAAATATCAGATCACCATGGCGCAGTGTTAGAGTAATAGCCTCCAGTTTGGTAGGCCATGTTTCAATCCACTGCTGAGTCTTACAGAAAACTTTAAAAATTGCGCTCAACGCCTCTATGCTCAACACTCAGCACAAGGATTAAGATTGAGGAAGGGGTTATGTCCAAATCATGCTGGAAACGTAAGATCACTGACGTGGAGTCTGCTCAGTATCTAAATGGATGACCATTGGAGAATACCAGGTGCGGTGAGCAGTACAAAGCTTGGATGGGTCTGGCAGGCTGGAAGCAGGTCTTGCTAGCAATTGAAAATCGGTAACAAACCCTGGGATACCTTCGTTCTGAGATTAAACTTAAACTGTATTATTTTTTTCTGTCATAATGAAGTATTTAATCCGTAACATTTCGTTTCAGACCTGTTTTGTGCTTACAATTTTCCTGTTCGTTTATTCTAATTGTGAGCTGCCAAACAATTTCATTCTCGTTCCCCAAGGAAACAGAAGTTGATTTGGTAATAAATACCAGCTGAAAAGATTCAGAGTTACGTTGAGATAATCAAGAAGCAAACAGGTTTGGGTAATCACTGAATCGAAACCGTCACGTGCCAAATGTGCCTTGGTATCATGCCATGTTTGGGGTGATCAGTTGATAAAGGGTTGATCAATGATTCAGTTACTTCTCTCGTCCTTTGTACGACTGTTCAGGAAACAAGCGTGGATGCAGCTTGGCAGAAACTAAGGATTGATTAAGCTTAAACTCACATTGTATATTGACCCCCGACCAAAAATTCATTAAGGAGTTGGAAAAACCAAAAACAATTTTGTAGATATAATAGGAGTAAATGTTTAGATTTTCAGCCCTCTGGCTCAATTGGCACAGTGAGTGTGATACATCAAGTTTTCCATGCATGCACAGCATGTTAGCAGTTTTGGTGAGAGTTTGGGTTAACAATTTCAGCTTGTGCCACTTGAACTTACGATACAAATATTAGCCTATAAACATAGGTTTCTTTCAGTTTTCAAGTTGGCCTGGCTGGCTATGTATGTATTTATCATGCGTACATGCTGTAACTAAAGGCTTTGAGATCTAAACGATTACTCCTTAAAAATGTTTTATTTTGTTTTTTTTCTAAATTCCTCCCTCAATACTTTTTAGAGGGGGATTCAGTTTGAAATTTAAGTTTATGCTAAATTGATCCCTTACTTTGTGTCCACCTGCTCAAAGAAAAGAACACTTTCTAAATTCTATTTATCCCAGAAGCAAAGAGTTTCGTGTTCCTGAATCTAATGAATTCTTAGAAGGCGCTGTTTGGTTGCTAAAAACCTTTTCCATGCAGGGAATGGTCAGAATCCTTGGAAAAGTGGTAGTCGACCGGATGGTCGTCTGACGAGTAATTCCGGCGAGGTAGACTTTTATGACCTAGTTAGTTCTTGTGAATTACACGACGTGCGAGCATTTCAAATTCTAACTCTGAGCCATTCGCGTGACTTCGCAAACTTATTTGATCATCCACTCTGGTACAATTGTCGAACAACTGTTGAATGATCAATGTTGAATTCCTCTGCACCCTATTGGTTATTTTGTGTGGGCCCACTTCGATAATGCACCTCAATTGGATGTCATTAGAGGACATCCACATCTTTAAGGCTTTTGACTTGGTTACAAGATCTTTGAAACCAATGTAGAGCTGCACGTTTGTTGAGGGTCCCCTGGTCATATACTTGGTTGATATTGAGACAAGTTTCCGCTTTTTTATATCCTATTTCGAACTCATACAACAATATTTCTCGGATTTACTTTTTCCGCCTTTGATTTGTCAGCCTCAAATATCCCAGAATAGACGTTAAAAAGACAACGGTCAGCTTAGGTAATATATAACAAACTCCACTCTTCAAAATGGTATATTCGACGAACATGGCTAAACAATACCTGAATAATACTTTATTCCATCCAAAGTATCAGAGTTTGAATCAACGAAAAACGCAGTCACATTTGTATCACCAATCAGAAATAAGAACACAACGATCAAAATGGAAGAGGCAGGACTGGAGAAAGTAGACCACTACATCTACCTAGGACAATGAATCTCCGTGAAACCCTCAAAAGAAGATTTCAAGCAAAGGATCATTCTAGGGTGGCAAGACTTCGGCAGAGCAAGCTCACGCTTCAAAAAGAAGATCCAATAAATCCTAAAAGGAAGGATCTACAACCAATGCATCCTCCCGATAGTCACCTATGGAGCTGAAACATGGAATATAACCAAGAGACTAACCTTGAACGGAGAACCATGCAAAATGCACATGAAAAAATCATGCTCAACCTCACACCCAAAGACCACAAGACAGTACAGTAAATCAGCGAGAAAACAGGAGTTGAAGTAAACATAGAATCTGCTAGAAAACGCAAATGGCAGTGGACTGGTTATGTTGCAAGAATGGCAGACAACCAATGGACATCAAGACTCACTAAATGGATCCCAAGATATTATATGCGCATCCATAGCCGGCTGAATACAAGATGGGGAGACGGACTAGACAAATTCAGAAAGTATTGGCTTCGTGACACCCAGGATAGAGATGTGGCGTATCTTTGGGAAGGTATATGTCTAACGACCGACGATGAAAGGACAACGAAAGGATGATGATGATGATGATGATGATGATGATGATGATGAATAAATTCCCAATTGGGAATAAGTATTTATCTTGTATTGTATCCACTGTATCCACTACTTCTCATTCCAGAACTGTACTTAATTGTCTTGAATGTATTTTGCAATAAAATCACTTGCCGTTACATTTCTAATACATAGTTGTTTTCATTTTGTTCTTTTACTCGTAAGTATATCATGTACGCTATATTCATATGCTTATCAACTATCGTTTCAATACTGAATATAAAATTATTTTTCTGAAAGGTGATCTGCATCTCCTATCTGGCCTGGGTTTATTACCAGCCTTTTCACGGCCCTGTGCTTGTCTTCATGCTTAAAAATAAATTAACACAATTTGTGATAATGACTGGAAGCTTAAATTAGGTTTGTTTCAAAAACTAACAATGAATGTCCATCCAATTGAAGTCGCTTTTAGCCAATTGTTTTAGATTCATGTGACAATTGGGATTGGAATCTGATTAGCAGTCGGGTGAAAAGAGGAAATGAGAAAATGGGCCGAATTCGAAGTGAAGCAGTTGAAAAAAAAATGATAGCCTTAAGGAGCGTTTCCTTTAAGTTGTGCGTCTGCACACAAGAAAGAATTATTCAATGCAATGAAATTTCAATGCTACGCACGAATTTCGGAATATTCAGATTAGGAAAAAAAGGTTTTTAACTGAAACTACCGGTGGCCGAACGAGCAATCCTCATTTCGCTCTCATTTCAATGCAAAGATTATAATGAGTAGAAATTGGTGCCTAAATTCTGTTACAAGGCTGTCTACCAAGAATTTATCTTCGCTAATGAACAAATATAAAAAAATCAATACATTGAATAAAGCATTTCTCTTATTATACATTCTTGTTAATGGGTTATTCATTAAGCTATTTGTGAATTAATGCTTTCATTGGGAGACTTTGTACGACGTACTGAGGCTAATTGTCTCATATTCAAAGTTAATGATTTTAGTGTTTTTAAATGCTGAATGCTACCGGACTTAAAAATAGGGACCGATTCAGCAAAAAACGTTCTATAGTGATCTGGAAGCTTCCAGCTAAAAATCGTTTAGGGAGTCAAAAAATACAGAATAGGTTTTTTGTCTGCATACAATGGGGAATAAATACTAAATCTTTCAGTCTTTTAGCTCTGTCGATGCAGCCCGTACATGTGATGCATACATGTATGAATACATAGCCAAATAGACAGGCAGGCTAGAAAAACTGCTGAAACTTGAGTTGAAATTTTTGGAGAATGTTTTTGTTGATGATTTCTAATGAAAGAGAGGGGAAAATAAGGGATGCAATTAGCAACATATAATGGGGGTGGGGACACACGAAGGGGACGTGATGAAGAAAAAGAAACAATAAAGAGAGAGATTTTTAAGAATATGCGAAATGTCCGTGTTGATCTCGTGAATAAGTCGACAGTTTTTGTGACAGTTTTGGTTTGCAGTTTCCAACAGAATGTAATTATGAAAATCATAAGACCATAAAATAAAACAAGTTTAGCTGTGCTAAAGTCAAACTCCCCGCTTCATTGAAACCTAAAAAGTAAACAAAACAGAATTCATTTCTCCATACAAAATCACTCCAAGACTACATGTCTAATTTAACTCCTAGATTAATGGATTTTCGAACTGAGATTCGCTAACTTCAGCAGAACAAGTCAATCAGAGATGGGCTTTAGGAATAGGAGTGAATTCGTCATCAGTATATCTTATTCGCGCATAACGCCAGTCATTTTTCTCTTAGTCATAACCATTCGTCATTGTTACAAGCGATAATAGAGTCAAACTCAATAGTAAGAGTTTGACTGAAGAAAAAATGCCTGCTCAGCCTAATGGTCAATCCACCACTTGCGTCGGAAGTAAGAACGAGAAGAAAAGCAGACTCTGCCTTATGATTAATCCACCGCCGACAAAAAATATTTTGCTCCCAATAGGATTGAATCTAAAAATCTATGGATAACTAGCAGAACGTCCGACACTTCTGATCCATGGAAACACTACAGACATTTGAAGTTTAATTATAATCATAAATAACGACGAACAGACGAATACCTCAAAATTTCGATAATAAAGTCAACTCTCGAGGAGCAAGACGATAAAATATGTGTAGAGTAACGAGTCGAATAGAGGATTGCTCGATAGTATTTGTTCCCTGCACAAAGTGCTCCAAAGAAGTGAACATCAATATTTGCATAGTGTTACTTGTCACGGATCACTGGATAGTATTTTTCCCAGTATGAAATGTTTCACAAAACTGAGCAACACTGTTTTATAGTGTTAGTTGTCACAGATTACAGGAGAGTATATTTCCCTGTACAAAGTGTTCCACATAGGTGAAGAACATCGTTTTAAAGCTGTAGATGTCACGGATTACGGCACAGTAATTAATCCCCAATACCAAGAGTTTTTCATAATGTTAGTTGTGGTAGCCAGTGTGAGTAGAATGGGTGCAAACGCATATCCTCTTGTAACGTCTTATACTAACGATCTGATTTTAGACTTGGAAGCCACTAGTGGTGTCACTGACTTCTCCCTATGCTATTTTACCCACAAATTGGGACGGTGATGGAGTCACACTTTTCCAAAGGGTATGAAGTGAGCAGCAGCTT
This sequence comes from Thysanoteuthis rhombus, assembly GCA_963457665.1. NCBI lineage: Eukaryota > Metazoa > Mollusca > Cephalopoda > Oegopsida > Thysanoteuthidae > Thysanoteuthis > Thysanoteuthis major. Next base: position 64,024,320 of record OY735211.1, read on the forward strand.
TTACAACTGGACTTTCAACTGGTCTAGCGGAGACAATTTTACGACTTGTTGTCCATTTGGCCAAGCCACATACTCAAGTCAGAAAAAGAAAAAATTATGCATTGAACGAGAAAAGGATTTTGGGGGGAAAATGAATTGTAGGAAGAAGAAAATAATCCATCAGATTCGAGGGAAAGACATTATCAAATCCGTCAACTAACAGTCACCAAAACTGTTAACATAGGAGTTTTTTTTCAGTTTTCAAGATGCTCTGGCTGTCTCGTTCAATTTGAAATGTAAAAGTTTAAATTTTTTTTATTGATCATCATGCTGCCAAAAGACGTCAGTCACGTGATGTTTTGTTTTCTTTTTCAATTGGAGTGTTAAGTTTTAAATTAACTGTTTCATTATTAACTTTGTTGTTTAGTGCTGTCTTTTGCATTTCACTTGTCGAGTCTCATCTACGCACCATTCTTGTTCGACCACTCTGCACTTCGAAATGAAGAAGCAAAAATAATTCCTGGGCAGAATTGGAAATGTGTGTCAGGCTATACTAAACTAATTTCTCTAGCGAAAGGAAAAACCTTGAGACTGTTTCTATGGATTTTTGCAGAGAAAAAAGATGACGACTGGAGACAAAATGCCGTGAGATGAATAAGACAGTTAATGAGATGGGGAAAAAGATGAAGAAAGCGAAGAGAAGAGTTTGAGAAATAATATAATACAGAGAGAGACAGAGACACAGATGTGAGAGAGAGGGAGAGATATTGGCAGGGATATACACAAAGATGATAATGTCAAATGGCCAGCGTCTTGACAGCATGCTGTGGTATTAGGAGAGATCATTTTTAAAAAATGAAGAAATCAAGATCAATGAAAAAGCTTCTTCTTTCGCCTTTTGTTGGTTAGTGATCATCAAACACGTCTGAATTTGAAAAGAAAAATAAGCGTGACACAAACTGAGGGATCAATTTAGCATAAATTTACATCGCAAATTGAACCTGAAACAAAAAAAATCTATTAGAACAGTGAATTAAATAAATACAACGACCTTTTTCTTTTTTATCCATGACAAGGAGTGAATATTTAAATATCCAGCCATATAGCTCCAGTGGTTTGTATGCATGATCCATAGCCAGCTAGCTAGTACAGCATGGAAACTGGAGAAACGTATGCTGACAATTTTGATGACTGTCATGGTCGATGGTTTTCAATGCTTCATATTCAGATTTAGTGAGGTATAAAGTAGTATGACTGTCACCATCTTGTGCACCGGGATAGAGCCCTAGTGACGTAAAGAGCCATACATACTATGAACAATGATTTGGTTACTGTTGATCATTCGGGAAAGGATACAAAATAATCAATCTGTGTGTCATGAGAAATGTGGTACAAGTTTGTTTTACCAAACTTAATTTTTGACAAACTAAAAAGACGGAAAAAATTGACTAGAAGGTCAAAATAGGTCTTAACTGTAACATAATAGGAACCAACGTCTTTTGGCGGCATGTTATGTTGGAGATGATCAATTAAAGGTTAAAAGAAAAACGATGATCAATGATTAAATAACTTCTGCTTTTTGATGGAGAGCTGTCAATACCAATCCAAATGTTAAAAAAACAAGCGTGAACGCTGCTGGACACAAACTAAGTGACCAATTCAGTATGAAGTCTCATTATAAATTGACCGCTCTTTAAAAAAATCTATCAAAGAATCCAAAAGGCTTTCATTTGGAGTTATCTGTCATCCTTCTGTTGATGCAGCTTGTACGCATGATGCATAAATTGTAAGCCAGCCAGACCAGCTTAAAAACTGAAAAAATCTGCGTGGAAAGTTTCGGTGATAGTTTTGGTAGAGTTTACGGTTTTTGATGAAATACTCTGAGATTTGCAATTATAGGGAGAAGAAGAAGAAGAAGAAGAAGAAGAAGAAGAAGAAGAAGAAGAAGAAGAAGAAGAAGAAGAACACAACAACAACAACAACAACAACAACAAAAAGAAGAAGAAGAAGAAGAAGAAGAAGAAGAAGAAGAAGAAGAAGAAGATGGTGGAAAGAAACGGGTTGAAGAAATAACAAGAGAGAGAGAGAGATGGGATGAGGAGATTTAGACTAAAATAGGGAGAGACAGAAGCAGAGAAAGATTAGATTTCCGTATGTGGTGTCGCTATTGAATAACGAGACTGGGCTTATTAAATTTGAAACTATTGGGCACATAAACAAACCTCGTGGTATACATATACAAGTAACCTCTGATGTGGTGTTCAAAATAGCATGGTTCCCAATATAAGGCGGTCGATTGGTGGATATCCTATTGATACGTATATATCGCTAACTGGTCCAGAAAACCGTGAATTAATTCAGAATTTCATCACGACTTTCTAAGTATGGATAAAATATTAAATTCCTTCAATTTGTAATCATTTGATAGATAATTACCTCCGCCAAAGAAGATTGAGAGTTCATGTATTTGGTGTCGTCTTCTCGTCTTTCTGTCCGTCTGTTCCTCTTTTCACACGATATCTTCGAAAGTACCGAATGAAGTTCTATGATATTTTGTTGGAGTGTGGACAATAGACGGGTTGGTTGAATTTAGGGGTTAGATTCAAGAATTCTGGATTAAGAAGTATTTGCCTGTGTTTTTCCGTACATTCATATATACTCTTACGTCTCTCCATGCAATGTATCGGATTGTTACTATTTAATTTCAATAAGATTTTATAAAAGTGTCGATAATACACTTTGAAAGAAGTGATTGACTTTTCGAGCGGATGAATCTGCAATTAAGCCCTTCTGTCGTAGATATATGTCTGCACCATATAATATTACCAAAAGTTCATGTCTATCCGCACAATATCTCCGAACGTAATGTAATTATGTCATTGAGTCGACTATGTACTGTCGAAATTCGGGGAGATCTGAGCGCAATTACTTTCTCTGAAAATGGCGTTGGCAGGAGTATAGGGTCTCTGAATGCTTTCTAGTTACATAGTGTTTAACGCATACTTTCTTTAAGTTTGGAACGAAAACAGCATTTTATTTCACTGGTGAACTTGTAATTGATTCGTAATTGGCCTTTGATGACCACAGTTCTGTTGTAATACGGTTGTCTTTCTTGACCAAGAACACCCGCATTATAAAGAAGAACTACTGTATGTATATATCCATAGTTTTGGGCGCCCATACACGTCGAAGAACCGTCTATTTATTGATGGAGACCATTTCTAAAATGATTTTGAAGCCGATTAATCCGTCACTAATGGTTCAATTTCTCGATCATTTTCGCCATTTCTTGACCACATCATCATCATCTTTTCTCCTTTGGGCACTTTGTATCTCGAAAGTGTTCTTTCATATACTAATGTTGGCATATCAAACAGATGATCTCCTAATTATTTTTCATTTTATTTTGTATTTCCTGAGAGATCTTTTTTTTCATTGGCAAATTACAATGGTTTCTAAATGGAAAAATAAATAGTCTTCTTACGTATAATATATATTTCAAACAGTATACTTCGGAAAAATCAGATATAGTCAATATCTTTATTATGGTTCGTAGGCCTTAGTTTCAAATACTTAAGGAACCAATGTAATTCGCCACTAACCCATTTGGATGCTTCTAACCTTTTCTTTTTATGAAATGGGCATTTTTTTTTCTGTTTGTTTGTTTGATTTTTGTTTCTTTTATAGCCATTTAGCAAATGTCCATTCTCTCCACTTTGAACGTTTCATAGTGTGCATGGGCTTCCACAACGTTCATCATTAGCAACATTCTTCCGACCTTAACAAAATCTTTTGTGTTAATCGAACACACGTGCATGTGAAATGCAATCTCTACCATAAATTTCTGTAAGCATACGAAAAGATTTGGTAATCATTTTGTTCAGTTCTGCCTAAAACTTTAAGCGATCGGTTACAGTAAGACGCAAACAGATTGAAACTTTCTTTTTGCTTTGTGAAACTTGTTTATGCTTACCTAATGGTAAATGTACACCACGTGGTTTGTACTTGAACAATGTGGTTCTTATGATTTGATACCAGTCTTGTTATCAAATAGTAATACCTTGTTTTGCTTATGAAAATCCTCTGCAAAATTGGAAACCGTCAGTTGAAACTGTCCCTGAAACTGCCAACTTGGATTTTCTCCCGTTTCCATGTTTTCCAGGGTGGCTAGCTATCCATGTTTGTATGTATATATGTACGTATCTCGCGTACAGACCACACCAATAGAGCCAGAGGGTTGAAAATGTGAACATTTACTCCTTATTATGTCTACAAAAAAGAATTTTTGTTTTTTGAGAATTTTATTTCTCCAAAAGGTTTTTTAGTGATTGGTCCAATTTTCGATGTTCGTTCATGGTAGATAGATCCCTTAGTTTATTTCTAGACCCCTTTGTACTTTTTCTTCTGTTTTAAAATTAGGTTTTTAAGTGATCACTGCTAAACAGAAGGCGAACGTAGTAATCCATTCAATAATCACCTCTTTTGAATTGATCACCGCCAGCATATCATGTGTTCAAAAGATATTGGTCACTTGACGATTTCCATTGAGTGAGTAACCAGGTCTTTTTATAGTTTTTCATCTATATTTACGAAGCCATTGTCATTAAAGTTGTTAATAAGATTTTATTTCCTTTCATTGACGGATTGCCTGGGACTTGAAATGTTTTTATGCTTTATTTATGATTCGTGTGTGTGTGTGTGTGTGTGTGTGCGTGCGTGGCTAGCTAGGCATATAGTTAAATAAGTTCAACAAAGATAGATATATAGACACATAAGTCTTGTTGCTCACTCAACAGAGACTGTCATTTGACCAATATCTTTTTGCAGCATGCCATGCTTTAGAGGTGATCGATTGAGAAACTGGATAAGGGGATGATCAATAAATAATTTTACATTTCTCCCCTTTTGTTCGGCAGTGATCGTTAGGAATGTCTGAATTTTCGGAATAACAATATGAATGTTACTGGAAATGTACCGAAGAGTCAATTTAGCTTAAACTTGGATGGTAAATTGACTCCCTTACTAAAAACCTACTTTGTTTGGGGGTGTTAAAAAAGCAAAAACATGTAACATGTTGTCATGTAAGGACATTTTTCGGCCCTCTGGCTCCAATGGTGCGGTCTACACGCGTAATAAATACATACATACATACATACATACATACGTACATACATACATTCATAGCCGTCCGGACTAGCTTGTGATCTTAAAGAACACAGTTTTGGTGAAAGATAGATAAGTCTGGTTGGTTACTCAATGGAAACAGCCGCGTGACCAATGTCATTTGAGAGTATGTCGTACGGGGATGATCGATTGAAAAATTAGAAAAAAGGGGTGATCAATTAATGATTCACTTGTATCGCCTTTTGTTCGACTGTGATCACTGAAAATGTCTGAATTTACAAAAAACAAGCGTGAACGCTGCTGGGCACATACCTAGCATAAACTTACATTGCAAATCAAAGCCCCCATTCAAAACCTATTTAGATGGGGGATTAAAAAAAACAAAAGAAACGTTTTCCAGTCTTGTGGCTCCATTAGTGACGCCTGTACGTGCGATACATACATACATACATACCGGCATAAATGTATGTATGTATCCGACGAAATCCATATTGGCAGGTTTGGTGACAGTTTTAGATGACAGTTTCTGAAAAAAAAAGATAGATTGATGGATTAAAAGACAGAGAGAATATATATATATATATATATATATATATATATATATATATATATATATATATATATATATATATATAGTACGTAAATGAAGGAATAAAAGACCAGCAATAGGCTACCTTTTTTTCCTTCGGATAGTTCATCCCAAAGATAGAAATTCCAAAACCAGAAAATCTCCTAGAACGAGCAAAAACAAAAACCAACGCGTGTCGATTCTGGTCATATGAATAATGGCAACTAATTAAAAAAGGCATATCTATTTATTCGGCGTCACATCGACGATTTTCCACTTCCTGATCTTTTCTTTGTACAGAAGCCCTCGAAATGCACGATCCCATTTCTCCTTCAGATTCTGAGCTGGTTTTTTTTAGATAAGATCTAATTCATTCGCGCTATTCTTTATCAATAGAAGAATTGTCCACGCCTTAAGAGTTGCTGTTTACTCCGGAGGTGCCGGAGCCGTTTTCAACTGAATCCACCTTCTCATTTGAAAAGCATGGAATTAATTCTTCACACCGTCTCTTCCACACTCACTCTTTGCCAAGTGAGGAGGCAGCTAAACTGTTTACTCAGGAGGTGACGGATCCATTTCAACAGAAAACCTCCCTTTTGAAAATGATAATATCTTTTTCAAGTTTCACTCGGATAGTACAATGTTAGGCACATCTACCTTACACGCAAATGGTCTCGGGATCGATTCCTCTGAATGACGGAGAGAGTACAATTGTGTACATTCCGACAAATCAGCATTTAATTTTTAAAATTGGAAAAACCTCATTTTTGTCACTACTAACAATGGAACGATCCTTTTCAGGGATCATGCTCGGGTGAAGCGTATGGACTTCCTGGGATACCAAGTCGTCTTGAACCCCGCTCTCAGCCTTGCTGATGTAGCTGAGAGGAAATCAAAGAGCGGTAAGTCAAGCATCAGCTTGGTTTCTGCTAAGTCGTCAAATTTGGCAACAAACTAAACTAAGTAGACTCAACTGCAGAGTTTAGAGTTGATCTTCTCCTAGACTGGTGGCTTTCCCAAAGCCGGTGTGACCTATTTCTTTTTACTTTTGATATTTCTTTTTCAGTATTTTATCCATTGCTAGGGAAGAAGACAAAAATTAGAGAACTAACTTACTGAAAACTTAGACAAGGCAAAATAATTTGTAGGAAGAATAAACCTTAGAAAATTGAATCGCTGGAGACAGAGTTTGCTTAAAATATTTTTCCTTCATAAAATGGCTCTCATCAATTAGGAATTTTATTTCTCGATGTAACTACTGACATAGGGATCTAAAACGACCGATAGTAGTTCTATCCGAATAGTATCAAACCATCGAATATCTTGAGAATCAGTCATGCTGTTCTGATATTACTCGACATTCAATCACATGGGACCTCAGTGCCATTCATGGAGTCACTCTGTTGGCAGTTAGACGTCAGTGAGTGACCGTTGCATTCATAATGTCCAATTTTCGCGCAGGCACCTTTGAGCATAACTTACTATCACCCGTATATTCTAGTCTTCTATCAGTAAAGATAATGACTTCTTTACCATTGAAACGGGAGAGAATTCAGACCGTGGACAAGATTAAGGAGAATACAACAGGGAATTATCAGCAGACTGTTTTGAAAAGTGGAAGAGATACTATGATAAGTATATGGAGCCTTCATGGGAAATCTGTGAAGGGCATTATGACGTCCTCACCGTATGTAAGTTATTTTTCGTTAATATTGAAAGATTTGGTATTTTTCAGATACACCTCGAATTGAATAAATAAGAATCACTTTGGTTCGACGATGAAAAAATGGAAAGACTAAAAGAGAATACCCACTAAATGTTTTTTAAAATGTCTATTGAGATGTGGAAATTAGACTTTTTTCAAAAAAATTGCCAATCTTTATTTGAATAATACACATACAGGTCTGGGTAGTCACACAATAGGAACCATCACATGGCTAATGCATTTTTGTTACATGTTGTGTTCGGGGTGATTAATTTAAAATTTGAGAACGGAGTGACCGATGAATAAGATACTTCTCTGACCAACTGTTCGGCAATGATCGCTAAAAATGTCCAAAAAGCGCAAATGCTACCAGACACAAATTAAAGCACTGATTTTGCAATTTAGAAACTTACATTGCAAATCGACCTCCACTAAAAACTTACTACGGGGATTTTTTTTTTCGAAAAACACAATAAGGCGTCAGCTCTCGAATATTTAACTTATTTGCTCCATTGCAGAGACCTGCACAAGCGATACCTACGCACATAACCAGCTTAAAAACTGAAGAAACGTATGTTGACAATCCTGACTAACAGTTTCTAATATCTTATGAGATTTTTTTTCTTTCCACAAATATCTACTTTTCTCAGAGAAGCGTTAAGTATTCTTTACTTTTTTTCTTTCCCCACGCTTCTCATTCTGTAAACGCAGAATTTTACGTACGGTGTGTTTCCTTTCCTCTAAGGGGCATTTTTTTTTATCTATCATATTTCAATGATCAGATCATTGCGACAAGTGATTTTCAGTTTTCATTTCTCCAGTGAATATGTTCTTACTCCTTTTTTCCAATGATTCATTTTACAAAACTGGAAATATTTACATTTTTATCGAACAGAATTCCCTTATAATTTTGTAGATTTCCCTATAATTAAAGAGGGAAAATATATCTTTCAATAATGATTATCATGCCTCCTGTAGGTAAAAATCTCTTTTTCCTAAATTTCACTCTGGTTTCTGTTTGCATTATTGAGATCAGAGATTATCATATTAAACGATAGGCCAGACAGCTGACTCTTTTTTAAGTATCTCAAGTTGTTGAGATCTGTGCGTCGAAATGTTTACTAAACGTTCCGCTCTGTAACTGCCATATATCTCATATTCCAAGGTTTTTTCTCAGACAATCATTTTCCTATCATCTTCGGTGTAGTCACAATGTGTCAGCCAATTCATTTTTACGGTTTTCTTCAATTGCAAAATTTAGTATCCGTCAGTGAAAAGAGTCTCTTCCATTGGTCTCTACTTCTGGTGGTTGATAGCAAACAAAAAACAAAAAAAAAACAATTTTTTTTTTGTTGTCTTTTGCTTTGAACTCCTTGGTAAATATCACATTTTAAACCTGATGAGGGCCATAAAGGAGTGACTACAGAGAGAGACAGAGAGAAACAACAGAGAGTGAGTTTATGGAAAACACGCTTTTCTTGCTTGTCCGCGCAGTGGCAGAAAACTAAACAACTAAATCCATTGTCATTCTTGACAAGTGGAGGATATCAAGTAGACATAAATGTACCTATCTCAACTAAAGTTCCGAAAAAAAAAGCTAGATTTCTGCGACAAGTTTTGGGTGATTTCTCAGGTATTTTGTAAATTAGGAAAAAGTACTTATGACTTCTGCTTTTTCATGATTTTTTCATAAAACTTATTAGATGACAATTGTCACGGGAAGCATTAGAATTTTCACTAACCAAAAAAAAAAAAGACCAGTATCTTTATTTACTAAGTGATATCATATATGTATATATATATATATATATATATATATATATATATATATATATATATATATATATATATATATATATATATATATATACACACACAAATATACATATATATATATATATATATATATATATATATATACATACATACATATATATATATATATATATATATATATATATATATATATATATATATATATATATATAACCATATATATAAGAAAATTTTGACACTTACCAATTGTGTCAAGAAAAATCATTTTTTTTTTGAATTCCTGGATATGGGTTTTTTAGTGGGTCGTTCACTTTGCAATATAGATTTATGCGATATTTGCCGGACATTTACTATCTAGCAGCATTCATGCTTGTTAATGTGTTGTTGTTTTGAACACTTGAACATTTGGACTCAGGCACCAAAGCCCAGCAAAAGGATAAAGAAGCAACATTCAGCGATCACCTCTTTCTCCCATATTCCAATTGTTCATCCCGATCACGGCATGCTGTCAAAAGACGTTGATCACGTTACAATTTCTATTGAGTGGACCTGTTATTTTGATTTGAATTTAGGTAACGGTATATACTTTGTATTTATCTTCATGCAGTCTGCCTGATATCCTGCTTAATTTGATAGCATCTGCCCCCAGTTTAAGTGTCTGTCCTGAAAGTCTAAAGGATAGCACGTCTGCTTAACACGCAGGAGGTAGGAAGTTCAATTTGTAAAAGATCTGTATTAGGGCAAATTTTCCTGTGTATTCAGCAGCTAACTGAGGAGACTGATGCGTGATCTTAAAACCCTTTTAGTTCGCAACCAGATTTGAAACATGCAAACATCACTTAGCTTATGCGTCACCAGCATTTATACTCGATTGGGAGTTGTCGCCTAGAAGGCGTGGCTCTTTTACCCTTAGTGCAAGATTGCAACCTTCATCTTTATGAGTATAGCCTGTTCTTTTATCAAGACATCTGCCTTAGTATAAAAAAGTTTATGATAAACACTAATTTTATGAAAGGTAGGCTATCATTTTCGTGTTATAGATACTGACTTCCATTTTATCTTGAGAGGACACTGAAACAACTGAAAGAATATTAGCGACGTAGGATAAATGTTATCATCGAAAGTTCAGAACAAGAATGTACGCATTTTTGTCGAATAGATACAAATCCATTTATTCTGAAGACACAGTATTTCGGAGTCCCTGAACTAATGAATTCTTCGAAGAAGTTTCTAATTAATATCTGTATTATCAATTCTTTGCTTGTAGAAGGTGGTCAAAATGCTTCTGAGAGTTGTAGTCAGAGAGAATTTGGTAAGTGAGCCGTGCAGGATTGAGTTTCCTTGGCTCGTCCGTTCAATTCCTGCATGATCATTCGCGTAACAAGTGTATTTTTTTACCTTTCCAATTTGATGCAAATGTCAAATATCCATAGGATGGTCAACTCTTGTCAACTCTTAGTTCCTCTGCAACAACTCGAGTTGTTTTGCGAGGTTCCACTCCAATGTTGGCTCTCAATTGGATATTGTCAATCATATTTTGAAATTTTGAAAACCAGTGTTGATCTGAACATCGTATGGAATCGTCTGAACATATAATTTGATGATATTGTTAACGAATTCCGCTGCTTTACGTCCTGTTTTGAATTATTATAACTAAATTGCTCTAATTTGCTTTTTGTCGTGTCCATCTTTGTTTTGACAGCCTCAAATAAACCAGAACAAATGGGGAAAAGAAAACGGTCAGCGTAGATGAGCAGAGTAAAATTTACGCTTTGAAATGGTAGAGGACAATAGTCAACCAATGGATTATTCAGAAAATACCCTCCAAAGTTTTTAATAACAGAAACTGTAATTACTTTTACGACCAACGTAATTCATTTATCTTCATTTATACCGCAGAATACTGATAATTACTCCGATTTTATCGTGAAAATAAAATTGTGAACATACTGAGGTATCTTTGCAAGAACATAAAATATTTGTCTGTAGGTGTTCTTCCTGATTAAAAGCATATCCAAGACAAGAACGGTCAATATATATATATATATATATATATATATATATATATATATATATATATATATATATATATATATATATATATACATATATATATATATATATATATATATATATATATATATATATATATATATATATATATAGTAAATTTTCAGCATGGAGTGTAAGTTTACAAAGATTTTAAGAGAAGGTTATTACCTTTTTTTTTTAAATTTGGAGTCAAAGCTTTTGGAGGGAATGGAAAAATATTTATTCAGTTTTCAATCATGGAAGAAGACAAAGTGATAAAAGAAACTGGAAATCACTGAAAATTAACGCAATTTTTTGTGAAGGAGTTTTGCAAAAAGGCCGCCTTTGGAATAACATGAAAAATTCATTCATACTTATGCATGTATTGTTCTTTAGTTGCTTTTTACATATGGAAGAAAATTATTCAGCTTGAAAAATATTTTTCAAGAAGCAATTACGGTGTAGATATCAATCAAAAAATCGGAAAATATGTGAAGATTTTGTGTTTTTTTTAGACAGACGTTATTCTTTTTCCTCACTTTGAAAGATGGGTATTGTTTAGATGAAATAGAAAATTGAAGCTAAGATTGCTGTTGTTGTTTACGATGTCGATGAAGATCAGGTTGTTGTATTCATATCTCGGCACAAGAATCGATTCTGCTATAAGCATGTCTGTATTTTGTAGATAGACTTTTCGGCAGGTGTTTCAAGTTATTTATCAGCTGCGTTGTTGTATATTTCTGAGCGAATATTTAAATGGTTCCTTCTTTAAGTGAAAATTGAAAGAAAACAGAGGAAAAGTATTTCTTTGTAAAGAATAGGAGAAATTTTTTTCTTACTCTGGGGATTCTTTATAGTCAAATATGTATAATCGATTCAGGAAAGTAAATGTGGATACTTGAAAACATTTACATTTTTTTAGTTTATGAATTTGGTCGATGACGTAGAATAAGAGTGAAATTTAAGTCAGTGCAAACAGTATCTCATACCTTTCAAACGTGCTTATTTTTACATACTTATACAATTCCAGACCTAACAGAATCTGGACCAAAAAGTTTTTGTATAGCACTGTTCAATGCTTAATCTTAATTCAATATTTTTAAAGAAATTGCTTTCAATTTTATTTCATAATTTTTCAAAATGTCATGCAATACGAACCCGTAATGTAAGATATAAAAGCATCATTTATTTTTGGCAAACTCCAAAGATGGATTGTCTGGATGTATTTATGTTTCTACGGCACATGAAAAATAACAACAAGAACAAGCCACAACAAGAGATGTAAACTGATAAGTAAGATTTACATCTCCTACATTGATTTGAGCTCATGACCAACTGATGGCTAGAGGCTGTTTTACTGAGTGCGAGAGATTTAAAAAAAAATGTATCAGAGTTGAAAGGGATTATTTAATTCCAAGGAATAAATATATACAGAGATTTTTAAGGGTACGTGTGTCTGCTTATGTGTTTGTTCGTGTGTTCCAGTGCTTCTAGCCATACCATTTTATCTACTGTCTTGAAAATCGGCATCAGTACTTCATTTTTTGGGGGGGAAAAACAACAGATTTTTTGAAATTTTGGATGTCTTATTCTGATATAACATCAAGATCACCAGAATCTAGAAGTGTCTAAACGTATTTTCCTTTATTTTAGGTGCTTTTTAGTTTAAAAAGCCAGTAGTCATAAATAGAATTTATTCTGACCATATTTACTCTTAGATGGATTTTTTTTGTCATTGCTTCAAATTTTGACGCAATTGTTGACTGTGATGCCGACTATTCATGGCCGTGCACCTGCCAGTTTTGTATGTAACAAATATTAATTTTTCAATCTAATTGCTTTGCCTGTCACTCCCTTAACCAAATCTTTCCCTTTGATCACATAGTTCGAAAATCATACAGAGAAAATTTTATATAAAAATCCAGCATATAACTGCATCCTTCTTATTGATCCGTCCGTCAGATGTTTAGTTTCATATGTTACCTAACCAATTACACAGCTAGGAAAAACTAATGTACAATTGTAAAATATAAACACACGCACGCAAACGTCTATCAACGTCCCCCATATGCCCACGCACACATATGAATATATAGCATAACAGGATCACATACACGTATATACATTTTAATGTAGTATAAACGTGTTCATAGAAAATCATCTTTTGTAAGATCATAGGCCAGCACGCTTATCTTCCAACGCGTGTCAAATGCTCGTTTATACAAACGATTCTTCAGCCGTAAAATCAATGCTACAACAACTTAACCAGTACATCTAGTGCAACATCAGTTTTGTCGCTTGTCAAAGACATTCAATCACTTTGGAGCTTGACTTTGCTTCCTCTAAAAGCTGTCATTAAAGGACAAACTCCCAAGCCTGCAAATGACTTACCGGGACGTACTTTGTCCACATGAGCACCAATGGAAAGCTATTTTTTTTGCCTGCCCGCACAGCCGGTCGAGAATGTATGAATGTCAATGAAACTTCTTCTATCTGTCCTTTTTTTTATTGTTTTCCCTTCATGTTGTTGGCGATCGGGAAAACTTGCTACGTGAAAATATTTAGATATAAGTTCGTAAATGTTTCTTCCATTAGTTTTTTTAGCTTACTTTGACAGTCATTTTGTCACTATTTCTCAGTGCACATTTGACTGAGTATCTCTATGCATATCAATCCATTTTAGTCCGTTGATTTCTATCTTAAAACTTTTGTCTGTTAATGCCTATGTATCTATCTATTCAAGTTTGTTGATATCTATCTATCATGGTCTGATGATATCTCTCTTTTCTGGCCTCTTAATATCAATCCATCGATATATCTTAGTTTGTTGATATCTATCTATCTATCCCAGAATGTTTCTATCTATCTATCCATTCATCTTTCCTAGTCTGTTAACATCTATCCATCTATTTATCTATCTATCACAGTCTGTTCGTATATATATATATATATATATATATATATATATATATATATATATATATATATATATATATATACTATTTTGTGCCTTTGTTATATATATGTATGTGTGTGTGTGTGTGAACGTGTGTGTTCGTATTTTTGTGCATATGAATATATACATACGAGTATACGTGCATGCATGTACATATAGTTCATTTTTATATCTATTTATATTTAGCTTGTATGATTGCATAAAGTAATCGCTTTTGTCAGTAGTCAGAGAAGACTGCATTTTTTCTGATTCCCAAATGCATTTATTGTCAGTGCTGACATGGTGTCGCGCGCCCGTGTGAACTGCTCTCACACCTTTACGTTTACAACCAGAATAAATATTCAGGACGTATATTTGTGACTGGATAGAATTGTATAATCTGTGCATATACTCCGTCAATAATTTGTCTTTCTCAGATGCTGATACAGTCAATGTAAAAAGTATCCCATGCATTTCTAAAAGCTCATCTGTCATCTTCAAACAGCTTCAAAATAGACAGAATTCGAACCAGATATTTCTGATATTTGTACACAACTCTCTAACGTCCAATCTTGTTCGAATATTCCTTTTAATTTTGTATCTTTTAAACTTTGGTCACAATTCTATCAATTTTTAGGTTTATGTGGATGTTACATGAACTTTTTGAAAGATATCGCATACTTATCTTGTGAAACACATGAACAAACACAGATATACACGCATATGCATACATACACAAATACAAATATGTATAGAGAAAGAAAGTGAGAGATATAGATAGAATGCATATACTTGTAAATGAGTAGAGCTCTTGTTCAGTATGAGACCTTTAATTATTGGCAAAAGAATCCTTAATTAATAACATGCCTCCAGTTGTTTTCCCAAGTATAATGATAGATTGTGCAGACAAAGGAACATGTTTCGCGTCTTATATTTCATATTGTGAAAGCTCTTAACATTCCACTTACGGCCTATAAACTAGAGCTCTGATCAGCCTGGAGCTCTCAGTACCAACGGCAAAATTTCATTAAAACGAGGCAGGTTTTCTGCATAAATATTGTACATATCTATTCTCATTCGACTCAGTAAGTATAGAATATTTATTTTTTAAATTGTTCACTTTTTTTGGTGGAATATGCTGAATAATGTTCATACCTGAAGCAAAGTTTTGCTTCTAGCCTTTTCTATGCAGCAGGAATGTCAACGTAACCTAACTCTTATCAATTTCATCACATTCACACTCTCTCACACACACACACACACGCACATATATGTATATATATGTATATTGTGTGTATGCGTGAATGAAAAGTTATCCAATACATTCCAAAAGATTTATCTCATCATTCTAATACAACTTCATAAATGAATTTGAACCAGAGCTTGAAATATATATATATATATATATATATATATATATGAATGTATATATTATGAAATAAGTATATAGTATCAAAATCATAGATAAAGGGGAGGAGGTGTTTGTGCGACACTGCTAGGGAGCCGCGTTAATATAACTGTTTTGTTTTGAAATTCCCGAAACATTAACATGGTAAACAACTGATGACCCCAACAAGAAAACTTTACGCATAGCATAACGGTAACGAAGTCTGTTTAAAACATTGAAAACATGTAATTACGTAAATTACATTAACAGATATTTGAAAATTAATGACTGAAATTTTCTTATATATAAATATTAAGCTTTGAAGCTGTGAAGTTTTGCTAACAATGCTCTTCTATAGGAATAGAGCACACTGATGGATGGGGAATTTCTGCATAAATAAATATATCGCTTAAATTCAGCCTTACTGACCGTCAAGTTCCGTAGCCCAGAGGTAAGATATTGGTCTCTGGGTCTGAAGCGAAGATTTTAATCCTGCCTTGTGGTACTGGATGGGATTATGGAAAGTCTATAGCAACACTGAAGAGATGCAATACATCGAAATAGCTGTCTGTGGATGACAATAATACACACGCACACATATATAACATATATATTATGGTGAAACACTAATGAACCATAGGCTCACACTTATGTATATATATATCGATACGAAATGGATATATAATCCGAATGATTATAAATGCACGATACTTTTCTGTATATTTTTTTAATTGCCTCTTGCGATTTCACGGACACAGCATTTTTGGATAATGCAGCTGCTGCGGAAAACGAACCAGTGACCGATGAGGTATCCACTTCAACACAGTGTTACTCTTTCCTGATAACTTAACATCTGGGTGAAACTGCAACTCCATATGTGTACAATTGTTTTTGAATGCAGTCAATTACCGTATTAAGAAATGAATATTTAATCCAACAGAATAATTTTGAAATAGTCATTTATTCGATTTACTCTGTTTAAGCGAAGTATTACATTTTCTGTGCAATAACGAGATGCTATTCCAAATAATATAATGTATATATATATGTGCATGTGTGCGCGTGTAAAGGTTCTGGGGATTTAAAAACAAAACAGTTATCCTAACGTAATGTTTATAGATTTTTATTTAAGTAGACAACATTTGATTTCATTGAAAACAGGGCTTACTCATATAGTTTACCCCAAAACATATTTGACGATTAGAGGTTAACAATTATTACAACAGAAACTTCTATGAGTTGATTTGCTGCCAGAGAATTCGACATATCTTTCCCACTGACCACAAAATTGATTTCTCCACGTTCTACACTATCTCAGTTTTTTCATTTAAATTATCAAATGAATTAGCCTTATATGTAGGGTTGAACCAGGGGCTTCAAAATTATTAACAAAACTCTAACTGCGGGAGGAAAAAAATAACCAGTATGCTTGAAGATGATAAAGACTGAACAACAGGCAGGGAGTAGGTTATCGGATGTACTCGGGAATACTGCAAAAAAATCTATTCCTCCACATACAAAGACGCAAAAAAATAAACAAATTATGTAAATCATGAGTAATCAGTCTGAAGATTTTCCAGAGGTTACTCCAAAGGAATTGAAGTAAGCTACAAACAAACAAATAAGGAAAGGCTCCTGGACAAAATAACATCACCATCGACCTACTCAAAAGAACTGGTAAAGTCATTTCAAGGAAGGTAGTCATTCTATTCATCTCATGCTCCAAACAAAGTGGAGTCCCAAAAGATTGGAACAGAGAAATCGTGGTACTTTTATATAAAAACTAAGGAACCCAAGTGATCTCAACAAATACAGGCCAAGAAGCCTGCATCTACAAAACTGAATCACTAAAACACTAGATAAAAAACAACCACAGGAGAAAACTAGCTTTAGAAGAAGCTACTCAACCATTGTCAACCTCTATTCGGCAAATCAATTGAAAGAAAAAGTCACAGAGTAGAAAATGCCACTCACTATAGTATTTGAAAATTTCAAATAGTTCAAAGGTTATTGATTCTATCATTAAAAAAGTTATAGACCCAGTCTATGTAGTAAGAGTATTGCAACATATCTACCGACATGGCAGCACCGTTATCAGGCTACATGAAGACACGGACGACTCCCATTGAAAAAAGAAGTAAAACAGAGATATCAGCCCACCAAAACTCTTCACAGCCTGCCTCGAGATGATTTTTCAGAATATAGACTGGGTAAATAAAGGAATTAGATTAGACGCTGAATACCTAAGTAACCTCAGATTTGCAGACGACATTGTTGTTTTTGCTGAGAATCATCATGACCTCTAGATGATGTAGAATAGACTGAACGAAGAAAGCATGGAAATTGTCCTCCTCGTGAACTTTAGTAAAACAAATGTCATTTCCATCAAATACGTAAAAGGCAACTACACTACAGTCAGAATTGGAGACGCTGAACTAGAGAAAATTGACCACTACACCCACCTTAGACAATGAATATCCGTGAAATCCTCAAAGGAAGAGAGAATCAATCCAAGTATCAGACCTGGTTGGTAAGCTTTTGGCGGGGCTAACTCAGCTTACAAGAATAAAAAAATAGTTCATGTTCAAAAGAATGGTATACAACCAATGAATCTTCGCGATAGTCAACCTTGGAGCTAAAATATGGAACCTCACCAAAAGGCTGACCCTTAGACTGAGAACATGCACAAAAAATCATGTTCAACCTCGCATGGAGAAATTCACAGAGCATACCATATATTAGACGAAAGACAGGAGTCCTATGTGTCATAAAATCTATTGGAAAATTTGTATGGCAATGGGCTGGTCATGTTGTAAGAATATCAGACAACCTCTTGACATGACGACTCACAATGTGGATCTCAAGAGATCACCAGCGAAACCGGCACCGATGAATTATTAGATGGAGTAACGAACTAGTTCAGAAAGTACTTTATTCGTGATGCCCACGATAAAGAGATCTGGTGGTTATTGGGGAATGTTAATGTCCAAAAACTGGCGCAAAAAAGCTGTTGAAGATACGCTTTAAACGAAACCAAACCAGTAGTTGTTAGTAACACTTTAAGTGGCTATTTCATTAATATACTGGTGCAATTTGTAACTTGGTATCCCACGATTAATCTTCTATCCAACCCAACTATTTATCAGTCAGGCAAATGGATAAGAGCCAAATTTTTCCCCTTTCCCTTGTTTCAGTCAATACAATAATCTTTCACACTGACAAAGACTGAATCTAATTCCATTGACACTCATACAAATATGTTTATTTTGATACACATTATTCATTTATTATGTTTATATTTTCGTTAAGATATCATTTAATTCTCGTTAATTTTTCATAATTGTCAGGCTGATGAGTTTTATAGGGCTGAGGATGTCTAGTCATGGCTTCATTAAATTGTCTAAAAGTCTTACTAATTTCGCTTCTTTGATATATATATATATATATATATATATATATATATATATATATATATATATATATATACGCATATATATGTATATATATATATATATATATATATATATATATATATATATATATATATATATATATATATATATATACTTTGATGTAGATGCTGGTTTCACAGGTATAGTATTCGATATATCTAGTTAAAACCAAAAGTATCAAAACTATCAAACTAATGGTTACCAATACAAATTAGTTTCACGATTTCCAATTTTAGGTGATATCGTGATGGATTGATTTTACAGAATTTTAAGTTTCACTTCTGTTTGTTACTTGGTAGTTACCATCTGTTGTTTTCGAATTCATTTTTATTGAATTCTCGCTATATTTTTGATTTAATTGTTTCTTTATTTAACTTTAGTTATTTTAATTTCACGTCGATCCTTCTGTGGTATTTACTCGTCTATATATTTTGGATTCAAAATTTTATGCATTATGTTTTGTGTTTCTTTTATATTTTTCCCTTTTCCTTATATATATATATATATATATATATATATATATATATATATATATATATATATATATATGTATATATATACATATATGTATATATATGTATATATATATATGTATATAAAATCTATTATAGAGTTCTAAATTGTTTTAGAGGAATTATTGTGTCAATTATCTATAAATTTTTCCTTTTATTTTGATTCCATTTTGTCTATTCTAATTCTTTCCAATTTTTTCTTATTATAATTTAGGATATTTTGTGAAATTAATTTAGTCATTAGAATCTTTGCTGCTTGTTTTCTCTTAGTTTTTAATTTTGCATCTACAATTTCCCATTATTTCGTAATTTTCTCAGTAGTGATTTTTGTTTGTGAATTTTATTACATGTAGTTTCCTTTCCGGTCATAATACGACTTTCTGGTTGTTGTTTATGCATGAGATAAAACAATCTCATTTCATCATGGATGTTTTATCTTTCCACTTTTTTTCACAGATTCTATATATACTTAAGCAATGCAGCGTTGTTTTGGTATCATTAATGATTTTTTTGAGGTTATTGGACTTTATTTTGAGACTAGTGTTTTGGGCTCCAATGTAAAATTTTGTCTAAATCTCCAATGGAATTCATGGTTTCTTTGTGAATTACGTTGTCCTTGGTGCAATAGCTTCATTTTATAGGACATTCATTTGTATTCCCTGCAGTGGCACTTTGTTTGTTTTTTTCATTTTGTGTATCCATTGTTATTTTGTTGTTTTATGCTTTTAATTGTCTTCATATGTTGTCTATCCATGTACAGTTTATTTCAAAGGTATATTTGTGAAAGATTTCATGTAATTCGTTATCTTTCGGGACGTGTTTGGTAATTGGGTATTGAAATGTTTTACCAATGGTTTTTGCTTTGAAATTGTATGGTCGGTTGAACCAGATAAATCCCCTGTTTATCTTTATTTTTATTTTGGGGGGTTGTTATTTCAATTCTTGGTTTTATTTACTTTTCAAGGCCTTTTACATGGTTCCGTAATCTTGTCAAATATGTGCTTGTTTCTTGAAATTGTTTGAGAGTCTTTTTGATACGGATGTTGGTATATTTTTAAAATGAAATCAGATTCATTGTTTGATACTGAATGGATATAAATTTTTTGGCCATATTTCTTTTTTTTTTTAAAAGTTTGCATCGTCAAGTTTAGGTCTATGTTGAGAAACAGACAGGTTTTCAGCAAGTGTCAGTGGAAGACTGGAAAGTTGAGAGATCTTTGATTTGAACTGTGTATCTAAAAATCATACCGTAATGAATTCTTGCATCAAATCTAATTTAAATATATGGGTTGGGGGGGGGGGGTCACAAAAATTAGCAGAATTATTGTTAGATAAACATGTAAATAGATAGAAATCAGAGCATTGATATTGACGCGAGCGTGAATGCAGATCTCATATCTTTTTTTAATTTCTGAATTGGGGATCTTTCACGTGGTTCCCAAAGCACACACAGATGGACATTGGGTGTATTATAATATAAATTGAAGATGATGATGATATTATTATTATTATTATTATTATTATTATTGTTATTATTATTACTACTACTACTATTATTATTATTATTATTATTATCATTATTGCTATTATTATTATTATCATTATTATTATTATCATTATTATCATTTGGAATTTCCAAAAAATAACTGGCTAGGAACACGCCTGGGGGGCTCATTATTACATACAAAGGATTTCATGAGAATATTTTGTGTTGTACGGAATATATATAAGCTGAGTTATAGAATAAACCTAATCTAACTGGATAGGGAAGTTAAAAGTAAGGAAATGTGATGTTCTCTACGTAGGTTCCTAAAAGAATTTATGAATTTATTTTCTTCGAGTGCAGTGCATTATGTCTATTGTTATTAGTATATGTTGAGCATCAAAATACCATTAGCTTAATTATTATTGACATTCCTGCAATCGTGCTTTGTAACTTCATTAGACAAACACTCAACTCCAACCCCCAAATCTCCATCATTAATACTTCACCCAAATGAGGGAAGACCTCATAAAAACCGTATATTAATTTGATTTCAAATAATTAGAAGCGAAAAAAAAATATTAGCTGTTGGGCGGGAAGAGAGTGAATGAATTTTTATATCTCTTTGAATCCATTTTCCTTAATTTTTTTTCTCTTTTTTTTTTTGTAAATTTTCCTTCAATGTTTTTTTTTTGTTTGTTTCATTCGGTAATCAACGGTATTTGCTAACATTCATTAACAAAGTTATAATCTCGCTGCCACGCTTGCCATTTTTTGAGTGCACGTGTGTGTGTAGGATGTTTAGGCGTTACATTTAATATAACTTATCGTTAGCATATCTGAGTGTGTGTCATCATATAAACGCGGAAGAATATGTGCAAGAGAATACAAGCAGACCGATAAAGATAAATAGTCTGATAATAGCTGAATTGGCAATGAGAGTATATATATATATATATATATATATATATATATATATATATATATATATATATATATATATATACATATATATATATATATATGTATGTATATATATATACATATATATGTATGTATGACAGAGACAGACAGACAGAGACAGAGACCGACACACAGAGAATTAAATCAGAAAACCATCCCAGTCCACTTCCCGCAGAACTGCACAGTCACCCCCCACCCCCCGACGCAATTTTGCCACGGACGCTAAATTCACAATCATCGAGAAAAAAAAAATACACCCTCTGACATGACTAAAATTCCAGAGAGACATGAAGATATGTGGATCACTAAACTCAAAACTTTCTCCCCTAATGGGCTTAACAACAAACCTAACAACTTTGAACACACAGATCTTTAAATCATAATCCTTTCACTAATAACAACCTCATATCCACACTTTGCCCGCCCTAAAATATATCTAATATTGGAAACCTCACCGTCACTCACACCCATACCAACTAAAAACTTTTGTATGGTATTCCACTGGTACAAATCAGAGCCAACAAACTTTCCTGTAAGGATAATACATCTTAAGTTCCTTGACCATATTACCCTACCTTCTGAAGAATTTCTGTCATTTTAATCATTTATCTTTAAATACCGATCACCGCAATTTATGCAAACTTTTCGAAGGATTTTATGATTACATGTTTTGGTATTACGTGTGAATTTTTGTTGTTGGGTTGATTGGTTGTTTATCATGTAAACTGTTTAGGGTATTTAAAAACCAAAACAGTTATATTAACGCTGCTCTGCAGGAGTTTTGATCAAGCGCCACGAGCAATGATTTTAATATTTTATGATACAGTTTGTTATTTTATACAGTGTAAAAATCTCAAATAGCAGTAAGCTGGCCATGTTGCAAGAAAGGCGGACAACCGATGGACATCGCGACTCACAACATGGATCCCCAGAGATCAAATGCGCAAACAAGGCCGGCAGAATATTACATGGAGAGACGAGTTAAACAAATTCAAAAAGTACTGGCTCTGCGATGTCCATGATAGAGAATTGTGGCTAATTTTAGGTTAGGGAAGGTTTATGTCCAACGACAGACGTTGAAAGACTGATGATGATGTTAATGATGCTTTGTGTTTTCATACAAACAAACTTACATTGGTCATAAAAAAAAACGACGATCAGTGACCAGTGAATGTAAAAATGTATATAATAACGGATTATTGAATCTTTGTTCAAGATTGCACGCATAAATAACGTGAGATGAAGTGTTTTTTCGAGGAAGCAATTTACTTACCTTCCATGAAACGATGCATTGTTTACAGAATTGAACATTTATCTCAAGCGACTTGTTAGAAATCCATGATATACACACCTGGATGAAAACCTACAGAAAACAGATTTAGTCAGTCACTCAATAGAAACTGTCATGCGACAAACATCCCCAGGATGCATGCCGTGTTGGGGGTGATAAATTAATTTTTTTTCAAAGAAATGGTCTATGAATAAATTACTTTCCACACCTTTTGTCAGGCTGTGATCACAAAAATGTCTAAATTTAAAAAAAACACGCACACAACAAAACAAAGGTAAATTCACCCAGACACAAGCTCAGGGACCTATTAAAAAAAAAAAAATTATTAATGGAACTCCCAGCTTAAAGCCTTCTTAGGGGAAGATTTTAAACACCGAAAGAAGCATGAATAATGGAGATTGAATATCCAAATATTCAGCCTATCTAGCCTATTTGTACGTCCTAACCACGTGATACACACATATATGCTTACTTAACCAGCCACACCAACTTAAAAACTGAAGAAACCTATGTTGATAGTTTAGGTTGATTGTTTCTAAGACCTATTTGTTTATTCAACATTCAGTGAGAACGGTTTTCCACATTTAATGAAACATTGCACAGAAGTTTTGCCACGTATGTATCCCACCCTGAAAATCGAAATAAATAGATATATGTATTCTGAAATACGTCCAAATTCTAAAATATTTTGCAGAAATATTGTCGTGAGTTTGTCAACGTCTGCCCTCTAATACAGAGGTGGGCAACCCACGGCACGCAAAACAGAGCTGGTCCACGCAAAAATTTTGAACAGCCAGCGAAATATTAGGATAGGAGGGTATACAAGCAATGCATCCCCTTGATAGTCACTTACGCAACTGAAATATGGAATCTAACCAAACGGTTTATCTTCAAACTGAAAATCATGCAACGTGCACACGAAAGAATTATGCTCAACATCCCATTAAGAGACAAGATCAAGATCGAGATATGTGACAGAATCAATTAGGTGAATCTGTCAATGTGAAAGCCATGTTACAAGAATGTCTGACAGCCGCTGGACATCACGACAAAGAACGTGGATTCTTGGAGAATACATGCAAAACTGCGGTTGACAAAAATGAGATGGTGTGAATGAACCAGACAAGTTCAGGAAGTACTGGCTCTGCGACGTCAATGATAACGAGGTCTGCCGAATCCAAGAGAGGAACTATGTCCAACGACAGATGTTAAAATCCTGATGATGATGATGATGCTTACTTTTCAAGTTTTGAAGATTCTTTATGTCATTTAATTGAATCACAAGAAACTTTGGTTGAAATAATTTGTGACCCAATCGAATTATCTGATCATCAATGGCTGTTGTTGTTTAAGAACTAATGATTTTTAGCATTTTAATGGATAATTCTCATATTCAAAGTTTTTTCATGACATTTATCCAGCCCACCGCCCACCAGCCCACAGAGGAAAAAAACCAGCTTATCTGTACAATTACAAAGTTACAGAAATTCTAGGCATTTATTTTACAATAAGAGAATTTAGTGTTGGTGCAATTGGACTGAACTACATAGTCCAGCTCTGTAGAGTGGACCCTTCTGATGACTAAGGAGGAATTAAATTCTAATATGTTAAACTTAATGAATACGACTGTATCATTAATCAATGATGAATAAATAGTTAAGTGTCGAATTCTGTGACTAGAACATTTTTCTTGGAGACCAACCGATGTGAATACATATACAATAGATTTTGCTTAAAATTGGGACACTAATCATATATATATATATATATATATATATATATATATATATATATATATATATATATTACAAGTATATATATATATATCCCCGGTGAATGTCAGCATTTCGTACCTAACGCTCTCTTCAACAACCAACGATATGTTTTTGTTCACATATTTACATTTTCTTACAAATTGAAAAGAAAAACCATCATGAACCACACACACTCACACACACACACACACACACACATATATATATATATAGATAGATAGATAGATAGATAGATAGATTGATAGATAGATAGATATGTATTGGATTTCTTCTAATAGGACCATTACATATTAGGACACACTATACAATAGGGCCAACTTGGTAAGATCCAATCCAAACGTATGTAATCATGTTTATTATGATCAATGCACTGTTTATTCGGACCAAGCAGCAGTTCCATCGAAATTATGTTTTTTTTAATACAATCTGACAGGATAACAAAATATATTTTAACTCTGGAGAAAACTATCTTCCAAATATCTGTGGCTCAAGTTGATTGTGAAATATCTGAGCTCTCAAAAATATACTGTATTATTCTCTGGTTGACTAAGTTACCTCCCTTGCCACAGCCACTGTTTTGAGCAAAAGTTTTCCGATTCATGACTTTTCAGAGAAGACTATTTGCCTTGTTCGATACATCGGATCAACCACTTATAGGTTCTAAAATCGTTGGTCCTGATTCCATCTGTGCTCACCTGAATCCAACGTATATATTTTGTGTTCAACACTTTTCTATATCTACGAAATAATCTTTGAATATTTACCATTAACAAGATGGTCCTGAGCAACATGACCTTTTTTGATATATCAGAAGTACAATGCAATTGATGAATTACCTAAATATGATTTTTTTAACAACAATGATAAATTTGTATATGAATGCACGTAATGATTATCGTTGTACACATGTCTTCTGCCGCGTTGACGGACATAATAAGTAAACATAACGTAGTAAAATATAATTTCATTAATGCAAGTGACCAAGTAAAAATAGAATTTTATTCTAAAGACGTAATAAAAATGATGACTTTCATCATCATCATCATCATCATCATCATCATCATCATCATCATCATCATCATCATCATCAGTCTTTTAAGGTCTGTCGTTTGACATAGACCTTCCCCAGGATTCGCCATAATTCTCCATCATCGGCGTTGCGGCGCCAGTATTTCCTGAATTTGTCTAGTTTGTCTCTCCACCTTGTGTTCTGTCGGCCTTGGTTTCTCTTGGGATCCATGTTATGAGTCGCGATGTCTATCGGCTGTCTTTCATTCTTGCATCATGGCCTGCCCATTGCCATTTGAGTTTTTTAATAGTTCTTATGATGTCATCGACACCCGTTTTCTTCTTTATATACTATGTTGTCTTGTGATCTCTCCATGTAAGGTTGAGCGTGATTCTCTTATGTCCAGGTTGCATGCTTCTCAGTTTGTAGCTCTGTCTTTTGCTTAGGTTCCATGTTTCAGCTCCACAAGTGACTATTGGAAGAATGCATTGGTTGTATTCACTTCTTTTTAGGATTTTTGTGATCGTCTGGTTTTTGAAAGTTGAGCTTGCTCTGCCAAAGGCTTTCTATCCCAGAAAACAATGATTAGAATATAAAAGATAATGAAACCAAAAACAAATATAATAAAATCTATTTGAGGTCAGCAGACTGCGATTCACCAAACCCACTGCGATGCAAATATCTACGTATATCAAATGCAATGTGTATCCATGGTTTCATATCTACTGAAATATTAGGGTCAACTAGTTCACACATATAGTAAATAGCACTGGTTATTTCTCGTCGGTCACACCTACGTCACCAACGACGTCTGATGACGTAACTTTGAAAAAATAGAATTCGATGATTCGTTGATTTTGATAATTTTTAAAAAAAATCTTATCCTCAGATTAGTTTGATATCGAGTGAATACTATACATAAAACTAAATACCGTACGGTATAATGTTTTATAAGAATAATAAAATTGCGAAATTACTTCAATATGCCGTCATCTTTTGACTAGTACAATAGATAATCAATCACTTTGATTATATCTGTCGATAGAAAAAAATGTTGTTTTCTTAGAGCTTCGAAAAAGCTGTCCGTTTGCTTTTATTGCTAGAACGCTTCCAACTATTATATATTGTATTTTTTATAACGCTTTGTAGAAACGATTAATATGATACTCATAGGACAACATATATTTGTATGGTAATGTGCATGGGAGAGTATGTGAGTTCTGTCGAGATTTGTTGCACTTGATTTGAATAGAAAAATAATAGGTTTCTTTTTTACTCTCTCTTTGGTTTAATGTAAGAATGTGCACCTGATTGAATACCAAGACAACAAAATGAAAGTAGAAATATTAGATTATCTTTCGTTAATGAAGAATGACGCAAAACCTCTCCGATTTGGAGACATGAAAGTAAGTCTCCGTTACATAAAAACGAATTTGTAGCCATCAAAACGAGTTGAAAGATAGTCGAGCGGTTAACAGTCTGAGGAATAGACTCGAAGAGCCAAGTTCGAACTCTGGGTGAGACAATTAGTGTTCGTTTAGCATTTAGGTTAAGCGTGAATCCATCTTTTCTAGCTTGTTACGAAAACAGGAACAATAAACTTGGATGGATGGATAGGTAGATATATACATACATACTGAATAATATATGCTTGCATACATACGTGCAAATAGAATAAAATAGACGGAGAGGTTTGTTATATCAACAGTTCTTAAGGATTTTAATGCACTACAATCACCCCACATCTGACCGTTGTTTGAAGTTGATATTGGCCAAATATGTTAGTCAGCTCACAATACAATCTAGAGTCGAGTTTGAAGCTTTTTGGATTAGCAGTTCTCAAAGAATCTGATGAAATCAAATCGAAAAATTTAGATTATAGATTTTTAATCTAAAATAATTGATACATTTTGATATGAAATGGGAATCTTAGTATAAAATATCTAAACTGGTAACGCAAAACGTAATAAAAATTGTTTGAAGGCGTTGCTTTATACGACGGATATCATTTCACATGACAATTATGGTAGGCTGCTGCTCATCAAAAAGTCCAGCTCCTTGCTAACATGAACCTTTGAAATGGGCAAAATCCTAGCTTTTTTTTTAAATCGTCGAAAATTGATTATTTTTGTATTGATTTTAACACTGAAGAAGGAATAAATAAACAATGATTGAATAAACATTTTTAAGATCGAATCAAAGGCAAGAAAAGAATGATTTTTGAAGTTTATGACGAAATCATTCAAATGATCAAACATGTTAAAACTTTTTTCTTAAGTCTTCATACTAAAAATTTCTCACGGGATGATGCACAACAATCGGGTAGCTCAATTGAAGTTGATAGCGATTATACAAAATATAAAAAACTTGATAATACTTCACATCACACGGCGTGTGAGATAACCAGCCTACTAAAAAGATCCAAACCAATATTCATGAATAAGATAGATAAACTGGTCAGTCACTCAATAGAAAATGCCACATGACCAACGTATTGCAGCGTAAGTCGCGTCTGGGGTTATTTAGTAAAAATTGGAAAAAAAGGAGTAATCAATGAATGAATTAATTCTCAGTTAATATGGAGAGTTGCTTGAGTACGTTGGTCGTATGACGATTTTTACTGCGTGATTAACCAAACCTGTATATGTACTGTCTATGATGGCAAAACAAAGCCCAGTTGCTTCCCGTCTTGTATGACATATGGGAGGTGATTTCTCTCCATCTCTCAAACAATTCATTTGATCTGATATTTTTTTGCAATAAGTATCAGTTTTTTTTATAGGATGATAGCCAAAGACTAAATATAGACTGCCTTACAAGGCTCACCAATCCTGCAATTTACTCAGGGCTGGCGGAACCCATGTCTTTTCCGAGGGCAACTTTAGGATCAGGCCGCCTATTTGTGTCTGCAAGCAAACAGCACGACTACGAATAAAGAGTTGGACATTTACCCATATTTGTTTTGCTTGTCTATGTCAGTAGAGGTAAAGATGGCATAACAGTGAGCAGTATGGGAAATCGATGGATTCATGCATTCCCTCAAAGAAAACAGAGATAACATAGAACGCATTTGAATACTCAAATACAAGCAGGCAATTATGGGAGAATACTTACGATGTGGATCCCCAGAGATCATGCAAAATAGCGGCCGACGGGAAAAAGATGGCGTGACGATTAAGACTGGCCAAGGAAATATATTGGCATTGTGACGCCTTTGATAGGGAGATCTAGTGACTCTTAGGGAAAGTCCAGAAAGAGTTGGTGAAAAAACTGATATGGAAGGCGATGAATGCAAACTGCCCGAGCCAAGGTTTGAACTAGGTTTACCTATTCCATCTTCCGTGTAGTTAATAGTTATGCAAACTGTATATCTTTTAGGGTGTCACACGTATCGAATAATTCTTTGTTGAAATATTAATGCTGAATGTTTTGCAAAGCTGCGATGGCTTGGAAAAATATCTTTAATGCTCAGCCTAAAAAAGTAATCGAAGTCTTCATAGTCCAATGAACAATTTGAAGATTTGATTAAATAACTCCACAACAACGAAGTAGGTTTATTAGACCCTGGCATCCAAAACTGTCAACATCAACATACTCATCATCAAAATAAGTGTCTCCAGTTTTTAAGCTGATTTGGCTGGCTATCTGGCTGGATGACTCAATGGCTGACATGTATCATATATACAGACCTCAACGGTGGAAGAAGAGGGCTGAAAATCTAAAAATTTACGCGCTCTTTTGTCGAGGAAATATTTTTTTATTTTTATTTTTTTTCAAAATCCACCCTTCGAAACAGAATTTCCAAGCGGGTTCAATTTACAATTCTAGTTCAAGCTAAAATTGTCAAGTAGATCTTATACAGTGATGTTCGCACTTGATTTGAAAGAAATCAGACATCTTTAGTGTCTAACTCAAAGCGAGATATGTAACCTATTCATTGATCACGCCTTTTTCTATCTGTTTTAATTGATCACCCTCACACGAAATGTGGGCGTTAATTATGTGACGATTTCTATTGAGTAACTAACCAGACCTGAGTGTTTTACATGCATATTTAGTACAAGGAAGAAATGAAAATGTGGCCAAGAAGAGCACTTTGTCAAAAAACAAGTAGATCCCCTGACTCGTACCACAATGCTTATTACTCTGAGAGCAATATGAAATATTCAAAACAGGTCTGGTTAGTCATCCAGTCAAAACTGTCTTCCAACCAACGTCTTTTGGCAGCATGTCCTGTTGGGGTGATCAATAAAACATCCAAGATGATGGGTGTTCAATGAATAGATAACTCCTCTCACTTTTTGTTGCACTGTGATCCATTAAAAATCAAGTATGCGTAATGTGGGAAACAAATTGATGGACCAATTAAGCATAAACTTAAATGGTAAATTGACCTCCACAATAAAAAGCCACCTGAAAGAGGATTTTCAAGAAACAGAGGAAGAAGACATATTTTTGAAATAATAAAGAGTAAATATTCAATTTTCATCCCTCTAGCTCGAATGAGGTGACCTATATGCGTGATACATACATAGAAAGCTGGAAAAATATGTCAGCAGTTTGGGTGACAGTTTTAGTTGACGGTTTCAAAAAATTAGCAAAAATGTTCATTTGATCGATTTGATCTTCACTAGATTTAGTTTTTGTCCTGCATGAAGATGAGCAGAAAACAGTTAGATATAAAGAATGTGCAGCTCCAAATTCTAAACTGAAAATCGTATAAGTGTGCAATGGAACGGCAATCCTTCAAAAGTGATACGAAGAATGATTATGAAATAGCCAGAATTTGTAAAGTTGAAAGTGGCAGACATTGCAGAGAAAGAATCATTGTTACAGAAGTTTATATCAAATTTCTCTTGTTTATCTTACAGTAATTCGCCAACTGCCCGTCCGTCAGTATGTATGTATAAACTCGCCTACAACAAAAACCACTTGATATAAATCTATGAAATTTTCCGAGGGTATAGATTTCAAATCAGGGTAGCGATGTTACTTACATGACCATTCATCAATGATAAACATATTTTTTGATTACGTGGTAAAAGACTATTTTTATCCTTTTTTCTCAACTCAATCGTCAGAGACAAAAATGTGTTTTTTTAACCAAAAACATTTCAACATCTTATATCACAATACTAATTGGTTGTACATGAACACCTTGGATTGTGGTGTTTTCATCACTGCATGTTTTGACGTAGTACAATTGATATACATTTCCCTGGTCACGAAATTCGGGGATCAGTGGATATGTCAATCATGTAGAGGGAGCTTGTATTTTTCAATTTTGTGGGTAGAATTCAATAAAGAACTACCAGTTTTCCTTTTTAGAAGGCCATTTCTAAAGGATAATCCTGTTTTCTTATCTTCTCCAGGGGTCAAAATTAGATACGAAACTTTATTTCTCTTTCTCTTTCCTTGGAGGATGGTTTGTTTCAATTTTAGAGAAAGAGCCAAAAAGCAAAAAGGGGTACAAATCGAGGGGGGATTTTTTTCATTTTGGGGGTCAAATCGAGGGGAAAATTTTTTTTATCGAACTTCTAGGGGTCAAAATCAAAGGAAATTCTTTGCACTTTTACGGATCAAAATCTAATGTAATCCTTTTCGACTTTCAGAGTCGGAATTTGACGGAAGATTTTCTGAATTCTTGGGGTCAAAATCCAATGGTTGTTTCAACTTCTGAAGGTCAAAATTGGTGGGATGATGTTTTTCTTTCATTCAACCGCCCAAATTTCTGAAATCTTCCCCACCAATTTTCAAAATCAAGGGGAAGATTTTCCCCCATTTTTACGTATCGAAATCAAAAGGTTTTTCTTTCACATTTAGGGGGAAAAATCGAGTGGGATGTTGTTTTTACTTTTGAAGGTCAGAATTGAGGAGATTTTTTGTTCACATTTAGTGGTCAAAATGGGGGGATCCCTTATAAGGGTCAAAGTCATCGGGGAAGATTTTTTTCCCACTTGTAAGGGTCGAAATAACAATTTTGGAACATTCTTTTTATTACTTTTAAGGTTCAAAATGCAGGGGTGGAGTTCACTTTTGGTGTTGAATTTGAGTTGCAGAAGATTTTCTTTCCACAAAATCAAAGGAATTTTTTACATGTACGGCACAAAATCGAAAGTGAATTTCTTTTGCATAAGTGAGGGGAAATTTATCTTTAGTTGTCTTTCACTTTAAATCATCACACCCCTCTTTTTTACATCAGTCACCCATCTTTCTTGAGATTGACTCTATTTTCTAGCGTTAAAGCTTGTTATTCAAGATTGCCCTATGCCCTTTTTCATTACTAAACACTTGTTTCAAATCAACCTCCCTTTTTTACATTAGCCCCACCTTTTTTCACATTAACTGAACATCCTTTTCTAAATCATGACCCCCATTTCTTCAACATTAACCCTATTTTTTCTAACAGTGAAAAATGGAATTTTGATTAATCTTGAAAAAATATCAAATCAATTTTCCGTTCATCCATCTTTGTATATCTTTTTTGGACAACAATTTACCCCGGCTGTTTGGGCGAGTATCTTGTCTTGTATTTTCTCCATTTCTTGAAATTTGAAGAAAAATCATTAAAACTAACACGATGAGCTTGTTTGGAATCCCTTTGTGTTTTCTTGCTCTGCTCTGTATAATTCCTCTCAAATAAATATGTTCAATCTAGGGAGAGGAAAAATTGGATCAAAAATACCTTAAAACATCTAAAAACATCTAGATTTTCTATATCCAAAATCTCGGAAAAAATGTACACATTATTAATAAATTACCATTTATCTTATTAAAATATCATATGATTTATTACTTCGTAAATTGCTATAAATTAGATAGAAATAGATAGAAATATTACTTATTTTATTAAAACTCATCTAGATACCAATTTCTGACATCTAGACGCAACCCAAATAATCTATATTTAGTTGGAAACTGAGCAGGGAGCGTGATTTTCATTTCAGTGCGTCAGCCAATAACAATAAACGATGCTAGAGATGCTAGCGCAAATAAAAAACGACTGAAACTGTAGTATTGTAACATTAACGTTATCATTGCTTATTTATCGGTTGGGTGACGACACATTTCATATTTCAAAACAACCGGACGAATCAAACAAGTCAGGCGAGCGTATGGAATGCAATAAGTGCCAAAAAATAAAGCAAAAAAGAAGAGAGTCTTTCGTTGTTTTGCCATAATTTTCGTTTATTCCTTTATGTAAATGGGCAATCATGATGGCTAGAATTTTTACGCACACAACTAGACAGGGATAAGAGAACAAATCAGCGCATCATTTTTTGTAGATTGTACATGAATGCTTATTGGGCGTACAGTTAGTGCAGTGGTCACAATGCAGACTATGAAGTTGGTGACCCGAGTTCAAACTCCCCTCGGAACTGTTCCTGTTCACATGGCACTAATGCCTTCGGGAATCAATCTACTGGTAAAATAATGGAGCAGATTGGGTTCTCTAGCCTTGGGAAGGTTAGTAGTCGAAGGGGAGGAAACTCTGATCATCAAAACACGGAGTAAAGCAGAGTAGTTTGATTCGCAATACGGCGTCCTTTCAGCAGCCACTGAGGCTAAACTGATGCAAGACGCTTTCTGTTTTCCTCTGGACTACATCAGCAAAGCTGACACTGGAATTCTGATGACTTAGTTTCACAAGGTCTCAACGAGTTTTGCCCAAGATCAAACTTCCACTGAGCTATATGTTATATGCCCTAAAGGAAACTCATGAATGCATTTATCCCTCCCACGTAAATTGTAGGTAGAGAGCGTGATGGCACTTTATTTGTATATATATATATATTCCCTGCTAGAATACACTATCATGGGCATCGTGGAGCCAATACTCTCTTAACTGTGCGACTCTATCATATTTTTGTTGGCCACAATCCATATATGATCTCTGGAGATCCATGTTTTTGTGGTAATGTTCAGCAGTTGTCTGATATTGCTGCAACATAACCAGCCCATTGTCATTTGAGTTTTCGGATGCATTCGATGATATCCCTGACTCAACACACACACACACACACACACACACACACACACACACATATATATATATATATATATATATATATATATATATATATATATATGTGTGTGTGTATATATGTATATATGTATATATGTATATGTATATATATATATATATATTGAGAGAGAAATATGGACAGACTGAGGCAGAGACAGACAGACAGAGGAAAAGAGAGGGGGAGAGATAAGTATGCACAGAGTGAACACATTTGAATGCGTTTTATGGTTTCATCTCTACTCAATCTGTTTTTGTCTCTTTGTAAAAGTGAATAAAATCTTCAATCGTCGAAAGGAGCAATAAAGAAAATTTGGCCCAGGATGATATTGATGACATTGAAGAGAAAAACCAGTTAAACGAATCTGGTTGTCTTTATTGCTTTTCGCTTTACTTCATTTCATTATTCAGCAAATCGGGCATTTTCCTCTCTGTCACTGGTCTTTTGAATTACATGAATACAAGCAATCACGCAAATATATATTTAGATATATATGTTTCGCCGATTCGAGAAAAGTGCTTAATTGGCGAGTTTTCCACTTTTTTACAAAAATTATATAAATTCGTAGATCTGATTTGCTTGAAAGTCAATTTAATCAGAACAGAGATGAAAAAAAGCTAGAATGAAAAGTTTGTGAAATCAGTTTTTCTTACAAAGGAAAAAGGAATTATGTAGTTTTAACCTTTTCTTACAAAAAATGGACACAGGGTTTTAATTTGATCAAAACTTTATTCAATCAAAACAAGGATATGATATGACTATTTTTTACGATCATAAGTTCATGTGATCAAAGTGAAATAAAAATTTGTTTACAAAATAAGTGAATTCTGCCAATTAGCCAATTCAGGCAATTTTACCGATTCGGCTTTACAAATACACAAGTCCGCGCCTTCTTGATATCCACACAGATTCATTTTTTCTCCCATGGCATTTTAAAAGATGATACAGAAGTGTAACCAAAGTACTACCAACACCAGTTGATTCATCTTTAACAGATTTTATAGCTCAAATAAGTTTCAATTGTGAGGAAAAATCTCTTTCCTCTCCTAATTCGATGGGAAACCGTTAAGAAGAACTGCTAAAATAAACATAGTCAACTTCAACATTGATTTCTCCAGGTTTTGCATTATTCTGTCCGTCTGACTAGCTGCCTGTCTGGCTGACTGAGGATAAATGAATGCACCATTGGAGCTAGAGGGCTGAAAACATTTATACAGTTTTCTTGTATTCTTAGAAAAAAATTCCCCCCTTCCACTTGACATTTTCTATTGTACGACTCACCAGACCTATCTTACTATAATTTAGCAAACATATTTTACGATAATCGAATATATTATTAGCGTATTAGGTGCCGAAACACCCCCCAAACAATAGTTTGGCGTCTACGTTAGCCTGACACAGTTGATAGCCGGAATGTGATCTGAAATCTTCTCTGCTTTAAATCAGATCCATGTTATTTATATTCACCAATAAATTACATGCATTAACAAGAAGGAGATCATGTTAAAAAAATAAATATAGATATTCCTAAAGCCGCAGGGTTTGGGTGTCAAATACCTCATTTGTACCCCGCCCCTGCAGTTGCCATACGTACGTGTAATAGGTATATCGAATCACCGTAGTTCTGGTGCACACGAGGGCTACGGTGATTCATTCATGATGAGTACGGATATTCTTCCTTTTTTCATTTGCATGAATGTTTCTGTGTGTGTATTATCTATTGGTACAGATCCGTGCTCATATTGTTTGGATTCATGAGGCAGAAGGTCTCAAAGGTGACTACGATGTATAATTCACTGCCAAAGTGAACATCAGGACTTCACAGAATTTTTTGTGCTTATAAATCATGTGGTCAGTTTTTTCTGACCATTTTGCATCGATTAATTGAGACCATTTATTGGATGCTCTTTTTGGCTATCAAAGTGTTCCATAGCCATATCCGACCCCTTTAGATCGATGACCATATCCACAGTAAAAACATTAATGGGATTTTTTCTTTAAATACCTCTTTTGTTTCCATTATTATTATTATTATTATTATTATTATTATTATTATTATTATTATTATTATTATTATTATTATTATTTTTTTTTTTTTTATTATTATTATTATTATTATTATTATTATTATTATTATTATTATTATTATTATTTAAAATCTCACACCAGTTGCCTAGTGGTAACCGCTGGAGTTTAAGTGACAGCAAGTCTTCTCAAGTCTCCAGCCCTCCTCTCCTAGTTCTCATAGGTCACAGTAATACTGCGATTTACAGTTTCACACCGGTTACCCAGTGGTCATCGCTGAAGGCTGAGTGACAATAAGTCGCCTCAGGTCTTCAGCTGACGTTTCCTCTCTCTTTCGTCTATCACATCAGTGCTACAATTTGAGTTTCCACTTTCATTTCCCTTCCTCTTTTGGGTCACTATTGACAGTTAGCGTTGCAGTCCTTATATTTCTAGCACTTTCCTCAGTATCCGTGCAGTTCCCAGTAGTGCTATGGTCTGTACAGTCTCAATCCTTCCCCTAATCCCGATCTCCTCCAGTCCCACCCTCAGCGTTTTGGGGGCAGTTCTTAGTGCACCCACTATGACCGGTACTACCCTGGTTTTCATGTTCCACATCTTCCTCAATTCTCTTGCTAGGTCCTGATATTTTTCCCGTTTTTTACTCTCCTTCCTATTTACTCTATGGTCTGCAGGTACAGCCACGTCTACTATTTGGCAGGTTTCCTTTTTCTTGTCTACAATTAACAAGTCTAGTCTTCTTGCTTGGATGAGGTGGTCAGTTTGGATGTTAAAGTCCCAGAGTAGTTTGTGGCTGTCATTCTCTAGGACTGCCCCTGGTTTGTGCTGATACAACTTTTCCACATGGTTGAATCCTATTTGTTTGCTTAGTTCCCAGTGTATGATCGTTGCTACTCTATCGTGTCAATGCTTATACTCCTTCTAGGCGAGTTGTTATTGTTATCATTATCATTTCAGCCATGTGTAGTCTTCGAAGCCTTGGATATTAGATGCGACTTAGTCTTCATGCTAACAAAACCTCTCACTGCAAGTTCAGTGTCCACATCATCATCATCATTTAAAGCCAGGCGTTAGACACAGACTCTCCTCATGATTTGTGAGTTCTCTGTATCGCGCTGCCAATATCTCTTGAGCCTGTTTGAATTGTCCTAC
Organism: Thysanoteuthis rhombus; assembly: GCA_963457665.1. NCBI lineage: Eukaryota > Metazoa > Mollusca > Cephalopoda > Oegopsida > Thysanoteuthidae > Thysanoteuthis > Thysanoteuthis major. Next base: position 64,061,511 of record OY735211.1, read on the forward strand.
CAT
>OY735211.1:64066513-64119013 GCA_963457665.1 Thysanoteuthis rhombus
ATTGGCGTTCTCCACTGGAAAACATACAAAACAGAGGATGTTAATGTTATTTCCACAGGAAACATCTAAAATACTGTGAAAAAGGAAAACATCTGCAAACTTGTAGATTCTGGAGAAAGTAAACGTTTGTAATAGACCCGACAAAATAAGGCCCAAAAATGGTCAAAAAGGGGTGTATACCGTATTACAAATAGATCTTTTCTTGTCTCTAGAAAAAACGCTATTGCCAGGAGCGCTTGAATACACAGAGTCGAAAAGAAAAGCATAAACACGCACACATATGAAAAGGGATAGAAGTCTTTACCACCTTTGGTGATTATGGTTGTTCAACGGATCTGATTGGACAGTTTTCTCGTATTTTATTTTCTTTCGACCCCTCTCTGTCTCTTCTTTCTCTCTTCTTCCTGTTTGTGCCTGTTCTTTCTCTCCCCTCTCCCACTGTAACCCATTGGTTCTCTTCCATTGTTCTCTCTTCCCCTTTCTTTTTCTACCCGATTTTTCTGGCCCCCTTTCCCCCCTACCTTTCTTTTTTCTTCTCCCTCGGTCAATTTCATAAAACTATTTACCTGTAATGTTTCCGTTGTTTCAATCTATATAATCATCTACCTATCCTATGATACCATTATCTATGGGATTCTCATAGTAAGATGTCTCTATGAAACCTTTAGCCTACTGAACAAGGCACAAAGCTAAGTCATTTGTACGGAGAAAACAAACCAACCCCTACCCAGAGCTTTGTGTGGGATGTTCCTAATTAACGGCGCTACTGCAATGATATCAGCATGGTTTCAATTTTGAAAAGTCATAGATGTTTTCTGGAGTTTTTTCAGCAAGTCAGCCGAAGCTAGGTTCTTGAAATCAGATCTCCGTTTTTCGACACCTGTCTCGTTTTCTATTTTTCAAATAAATTCTGAGTTCATCCTTCAATTTCAGTTTCACAAGTTCTTTACTACTCTTTACTATAATTATGTTTTCATTATGTTAACAGTAACAAAAATAATAAGACTTGAGCAACATGGAAGCCAAAAAAAAAACAGTTATAGATATTTGGGAAGGGACAGCATACTGAAGATATTATGTATCTCTAAATGAAAACTAGTAAAATTAGACATCAGTCATTTATTCATGACATTATTTAGTAGGTAACTAGTAACTTCAAAACATACTTTAAAACTGCCTTTTGGACCTATGTGCAATGTTGGACACAACAGACAAAAATGCTAAAAAAAATCAGCACACCGTCCATAAGTATGCTTTCACGGGTTTTAAAGGGAAAAATGAACCAAAGCAAATTCATATAATGAAAGTTTGCAATTAGCACTCATCCTCGTTTCACCTGAATTTCAACCTATTCCTCCGTTTAGAATTTTCATTTTTTGTGCCGATCATTGGTTAAATGCTATCTGGGTTTTTGTCGTCGAATCCTCATTTGAGCGCAGTATATTGTGCTTTTTCAGGAAAAGCTTCTGGAAGCCCTGATTTTGAGTGCCTATAGAGAACTGTATGATAACTAAGTAGTCAAGCTTCCGGTCGAATTTTGACCATTTCACAACATACGATTAATGAATTCTTGACAAGTATTTCTTTCATCTTTATTTCAATTCCTTGTCATTACAATCGACCAGGCTTTAATTACAGAAGAATGACGGTGTGAATAGTTTTGATTGAAAAAACTAAAAACTCAAGATGAAAGAAGTACTATTTAAGAGTGAATTCAATAATTGAAGTAAAATTGGTTTGTAGTCTATTCTCATTCAGATTACATAAGAACATGGAAACAATAATTATTTCAATTACATTAATTCAAGTAAATTATATAATAACTGAATTTTCTTATCTATTCATCCTTGAGGGGACATAAAAAAAGATAATGAAACCGCCCTATTCAGTGTTTCTGTGAATCGTTTTCTGTTTATTGAGACAAGTCGGTCCCTGTGTGAAATGGTTCCTGTAACTCTGCAAAGGTATTCTCCACACTGCTTTGGAGACAACTAGCACTGATATTCACCATAGATTCTAAACTACAGAATGAAAGGTGGGAAAGAAAATAGGATGATAGATAACTCCGATTGTTCTGGTGCCAACCACCATTTCTTTATCAAATACATTTCAAAATGATATTGCTTTTACAAAAAACAATGTAACTCTATCACAATTTGATCTTCGTACACCTTGGATCAAAAAGAACACACGCCTCATCTTTTTTAAAATCTGACCCGTAGATTTTGCTATTCAGAAACTGAAAAAGTATTAAAAGATCGAACCATAATGCTGGAAACAAATGAAAATTGTTGGACTGCTATGTGATATCTCACCTCTGAATGAGCACTGAATGCTCGACAACTTCATCATGGATCAAAAAAAGAATATATCTTGATTTTAACCGCCGAGTATCTCAATGATAAATGTCAAAGTTATGTAAGACATAAATTTAGCACGGTTGGTATGGAATTAGCCAACCAGTCCGTTGATCGTGATCCAAAATCACAGTAGGGGGATGTCAATTTTTTACTCCTTTAAATTTGATGAGGATTGTTCTTGAGGTAATTTTCATGGTTGTAAAACAGTCAACTCCAGGTTTCAATTGGAGTTTGACAAAAGTGCATTAAATATTCAGATGAATTATGTAAAAAGAACAAATCAGGAAAACAATATAATATAATGCGATATCCAATGTGTAATGGATTTATTTCATGAAGTGCTCGATAAATTCAACATTGAACATTAAGATACATTTCAGTACACCTTGAAGTATGATGAAATAAAGGATTTGCCACACAAACACGTATATATTTCTGTCCTGTTTCGGCTTTTTCAAGCAAATGATTCGATCTATTTTAGATTCCTATTTAAGACTAAATTGTGGATGTGTTTATTTTTCTGGTTGGAGAACCTTCTTATTCTATTTGTATATCTTTGCGTTTTTCGTTCCCTTGTTTAGTTGTTGGTCACTGCCTTTTTTGTTCATCAAAGTCGGGATGAATTACTGTCAGGTAGTTATAGATTAAAAGGGTATGCAGTAGACACTTGAGGTATATGAATGCATAAATGAATATGCATATGTGATTTAAAGATAGATTGACAGATTTATAGATTGATAGAGAGAGATATAGACATAGATATGGATGAATAGTTGAAAATATAAAAACTGACTGTAAATAGATAGATAGAGAGATAATAAAATGGTGTGAGCAGCTAGAAAAATGTAATTTGGATTGTATCTAGACGTTTTTTCAGTCTCTTTTTAGGTCTTTCAAAGAAGTTATAGTCCTATTAATCCTCTGAGAGGGAGCAGTTCCCTAAAGAGCATTAAAAAAATCCACCGCGCAACGCATCACGCGCTAAAATAAACCAGTTCCTTGAAATATAAAGAGACACAGAAATCTCCAATCTCCTAATGTTAGCAGAATTGTCCAATCCGAATTCAGATTGGGTACAAAATAATGCAAATATATAAAATAGCTAGTAAAGTCCTGTTTCAACACAACCAAGAGCCAATCCAACCGTTTATATAGAAGCCATTGTAATTTGGAGGAGCCATATTTTTACTTGTGGTTTATATTCCCATAGCAGCCATATTAGAAGAGAGAACGCTTCTTCGATGAACGAGGATTCTGTCCTGATATAATACAGGGGTTGCATAAAGTCTTATTGACCTACCATTATAATATAAGATAATATCTATATGCTGGATAGAAACATGAATGATGTGATATTACGTTGGCTGATCATTATGATTATTCATCAGATGTAATGTACCTTTGATACAGTGTGTGCTGTATGTATGTATGCGATACATTGAAAAAAAGAAAAATGCACAGCTTCATCATTTTCAGAATTTCGACCAAAGATCAAGAAAATTAAAAAAAAATATTGTTCAATATTGAAATGAAATTGAACAGTGAAACAAATACCTGGGATTTCTGGAGCAAACGAAGTCGATTCGGGAATATATATATATATATATATATATATATGTATGTATATATATATATATATATATATATATATATATATATATATATATATATATATATATATATATATATATATATACTCAAAGTTTTTCATTTGGAAACAGATTTGAGTAGGAATAAAATATTCTCAAAAAGGAAAAATACCCCAAAAGGACTGATAGATCAATTACATACTGATAACAAAAATGATTATACCATACCTTCTTAATTTATAATTTATTACTTCCAATAAGTACAGTATCCCCGTTAAATAAAAGAAAAATCAACTTGAAGTTGAGCTTTATATGAGATAAACCCTTGCTTCCCTGATTTGTATCGAGTGATATAGCTCCTAGCGATATACTCTTGTAGAAGACTTCATTTCTACATGCAATACAAATAGGAAAATTGGATATCGAACATTCCTTCGAAGACATCCCCAACCCTAACAAACATCACAACCAAGTACACGTACTGGGAAAGACAGACGATCTTATCAGACACCTAAAGTGATAAACCTTTCCCAACCCAACATACAAAAGAAAAGAGAAAAGATTTCTTGGCTCCTATACATATAACGTTACCACATAGCGAACCACTAGAAATATTCAAACAGTAATTCTTCATGACCGTCACCAACATCACAGTAAAAAAAAAACAAACATGCAAGCCTATACTAAAAAAAAAGAAATGATATCAAGCGAATCAACGCATCTAACAGCATATTTGTGAGAGGAGATGAAAGTAACAACATTTGTAAAATGAACTATCAATCTTACAACAAATTCTTAACCAACATCACACAAAACTACGAAAATTAGAACAAATAAGAACAATCACAAAGCAACCATAAATAAGGAGAGAAAAAGTATCACTGACAAAGTAAACATCAGATAAAAGGTAGGGAAACTAAAAAAGATTGGTTACATACTCATGAAGGACCACAAACAGGACTTCATTGACATACTCACTACTACACTTATTAATCACACTAAATTACTGAGAGAAAAAATGAATAAGAAAATATTAGAAGAAAACATGAACGATAGAACCAAAGAGCAATTACAAATAAACCAATCAATGACGCAATTACCTGGTTTATCAACATTTAGATGAAAAATACACACACACATACACACACACACACACACATATATATATATATATATATATATATATATATATATATATATATATATATATATATAAATCATTTGTGGTATGTTTCCTCTATAAGAATATTCTATTCTCACTTAAATTTGTTTCCCCAATGTTATATATATATATATATATATATATATATATATATATATATATGTATATATATATAACCACAGTGTTAATTTGATAATTCGTGGTCTTACCTGTTTCCATATTTCCAAGATAATTATGCATAATAATGCAAAACAAATGTCTCGAATCGAATATTGTATACCAAGCCTAAATATCAAGCGAAGAAAATCCCTAAGACGTGGAATACTCAATAGGAATATCGAAAATACCCTTTAAACTAAAATGAGCAAACCATACATCATCCTTTACAAACGGAATAAATTTTCAAAAATGATTAAAAAAAAGCAGTACATCACTGTCGACATATCTTGAAGACCAACTGATAGCAACCATAAACCCACAGTATAATGGAAAATATTAAAACCTTACACATACAAAAATATTTCTATAGACTCAACATCCTATTATAGATATGCTAAAAATAACCACCACTTGATAGATCAACCATATAATGATAATAAAAATGCCTCCACCATACCCTCCACATATATAAATTATAGCTACATAGCATCCCCATCTAATCCCCATTTAATAGAGCAAAGATCACAAGAAGCAACCACCAACCACTACACAAAAGCATGTAGATAGAATAAAAGGATCCTACCGCATAAAAAAAATATACACTCAACACAAATGTCTGAAATAAACCGAACCATTTGCCTGAAGGAGCCTGATTAGGGCAGAATCATAAACGTATTTTCTTCCATACAAATAAGTTTATTTTTCAGCCCTGTTTAGGCTTCCTCAGACGAATGATTTGGTTTATTTTGAAAAACTTTTTTTTAACTGTTATAAGAATCCCCCCTCCCAGCATGCTGATGCAAGATGAAATTGAACCAGATAAGTAGAACTAAAATTGCTACTTTATTCTCGCAATTTTTTTTAATGAGTATCTTTATGTATTTTATGTATTTTTCACCCTGTTCATTAGTTCAGATTTGATGTTTTGTTTTGTTTTGGCCATTACAATGTATGCCATGTAACATCTTTCAATATATATCCTTGTGTATTTTTCTCCCTGTTCATTCAATCAGATTTGTTGTTTTGTTTTATTTATACCATATAACCTCTTCAAAATTGTAAACAAGAGTAAAGCATTAATATTTCTGAATGAACATAGATCAGATTGGAGTATTCCACTAAATCCCAAAATGAATGAATTTGGAAACAGAGGAAAATAAATAAATGAATAAATGAATAAATAAAAAGGACAAAAAGGAAAGACACATCCGCCCTCCCCCCACCCAGCTAGGAGTAGTCCGGCCATAATACTTAAATAAAAGACAGAACATCTTCAACTATCCTATAAACAAATTCTTGCTGCTTGTAGTTGGCGTGACCGATGAATTCTTTAACAACGTGAGGTGAAAATTGAAAAAGCTTTTTGAACTGTTATAAAAACCTATACTCCCTGCGATCTGATGCAAGATGAAATTGAACCAGATAAGCAGAACTGAAGTTACCGCATAATTCTCTCTATTTCACTCATTCCAAATCTTTTGATTTAATTTGATTTTTTTTCTTTTTTTTAATCCACTGTCTGTGGACTTTAAGTAAGTTAAAAACTTAATAATTAAGGGACAGGTATGCCCGAGTGCGTAGTACCGTAACGGACGAACAAAAACTTATAAAATCCCTTCAGACATGTTAGTACTTCACATCACAGAGTTTTAGCCTATTATAGATGCGCTGTCCAAAATAGGATAATAATTCGGTGGATCCAACCAGGCAGACTGCATGAATATCAAATAGCGGAGGATTAAAATAGAATTGAATAAAATCAAAATAAATTAATGAATGAATAAATCAAATAAAGATAAAATGAATAAATAGAGTGAAAAAATGATAATTATAAATACCTTCCATATACCACAATCGTTAACTTTTCAGATCCTTCACTACGAACCTTTTTCCTCTAACTTTCACCCTGTACAGTGCTACGTCCACCGGACCTCTTTGCTTTCCCACCAGGAGCAGATAGTTGGTGTTGAGAGCCGGTGGAGCTCTAAGGCCACTCTGGTTGACACCAGCAGTGACCAATCCACCAGACCCCCTCTCAACACGTCATGGGCCAACATGGCAGGGCATGGCCCAATACTCGCCATGGTTCATACAATGAAAATTATAATGGCCGTTCCTGCTGAGTCCTTGGTCCCAAAAGGCCCAGCCACATCACTTGCTTTGGGTGGGGGTGATGTCCTCCAAATGCAACTACCCAAACACTACACCAGGAGAACGCCCGTTCGTACTGGGCCAACGGTCCCGAAAGGCCCGGCTGCATCTCTTGCCTAGGGTGGGAGTGATGCGTCCCTACAGCGACCACCCAAACAATACCAAAAACAAAACCCAAAAATCTTCAACAAGAGGACAATGTTATACATTAGCACCTTCAACGTCAGGACACTCTCAACGGACTCCCACCTGACCCATCTCGAAAACAAAATCAAAGACATCAGATGGGACATCATATGTTTTAGCAAAATGAAAAGACCTGGAGAAGAACTAATAGAATTGAAAAGCAAACATCTTCTCTTCAATTACGGAAAAGAGAATGTGAAACAGAATGGAGTAGGCTTTCTCATCAATAGAGACCTCAAAGACAACGTGGTAGGCTTCAAAGCTATCTCAGACCGCATGGCTAGTGTCACCATACAACTTTCGAAGAGGCACAAGCTAAATGTCATCCAAGTCTATGCTCCAAACTCGCAATCAACCGAAGAAGAAATAAACAACTTCTGCGATGACTTGAACTCCCTACTACAAGATACCAAAAGTTACTCTAATGTTATCATTGGAGATTTCACGCACAAGTAGGACAAGGAAACGAAAGCTGCGTCGGAAGATTCGGATACAAGAGACAAAACGAGAGAGGAGAAGATCTGGTAAATTTTGCAACGGCAAACAACTTAAAAATTATGAACACATTCTTCGAAAAGAAACCCAATAGAAAATGGACTTGGAAGAGCCCCAACCAAGAAACCAAAAACGAAATAGACTACATTTTAACGGACAAAAGCCACACCATCAAAGACATCCAAATCCTAAACCAAGTGAATGTAGGGAGCGACCATAGGATGGTAAGATGTAAGATCCAAATAAACACAAAGAACGCAGGAAAATGTTCCACACTCGACTGCAGCCACTACACATACCAAATCAACTCACCCTAGCCTTCAAGCTAGAATTGAAAAACAGATTTGATATCCTTACCGACGAAAACGACACCAATGTCAACGAACTCCACAACAAAATAACAACCTCTCTATAAGAAGCAGCCAATATGTTCAAACCAAGAAACACAGCGACCATTAGTAAAATCTCAGATGAAACCAGGAAACTGATTGAAAAGTGCAGAAACCTCAAACCAGCAACGACCACAAGGGAAAAAAATAGAAGAAATCGAACTGAAAAAAAAACAATAAAAAAGAAACTAAGAGAAGACAGAAGAAGGTATACGGCGACCTTCATCGAGACCAACCGCAAAAAACGTCGAGGATTAATAGGAAAGAAGAAGATAACAAGCATTCTCGAAGCAAACGAAGACAAAACAACAGATAGAGACTGGAACTTTGCTCTTCAAGACACAGAAAACACAAGATACTGATAATCAGTTCGGAAACTTCCCCGAAGTTACACCATAGGAAGTAAAGCAAGCCATCATACAAACAAAAAAAAGTAAAAGCCCCAGGAGCAGAAAACATCACCATTGATCTACTCAAAAAGGCTGGCAAGAGAGTCAACAGAAAACTAGCTATTCTATTCAACTTGTGTCTGAAACAGTGTAAAATTCCAAAAGAATGGAACACTGCAATCATAATGTTTCTACATGAAAAAGGTAACCCTAAATACCTCAACAACTACGCACCTATAAGCCTGCACAACTGCATTTACAAACTTTTCACAAAAATCATCACCAACCATATTACTAAAACACTGGACGAGAATCAACCACGAGAACAGGCAGGATTTAGTAGAAATTATCCGACCATGGACCATCTTCATTCAATAAATCAGCTGAAAGAGAAGGCAGCAGAATACAAAATGCCACTTCGACTCCGTAGAAATTCCCATGGTCATGAAGGCCATTACCTTACAAGGTGTAGACCCTGTATACGTCAAAGTACAGCAACATATATACAATCACAGCAACTCATTCATTAGGCTACATAAGAACTCTGAACCGTTTCAGCTCCAAAAAGGAGTAAAACAAGGTGATACTAGCTCACCCAAACTCTTTAAAACCTGCCTTCAGATGATCTTCCAAAACATGGACTGGGAAAATAGAGGAATCAAAATAGACGGCGAATATTTGTGCAACTTTAGATTCGTAGATGACATCGTCCTTTTCACAGAGAACCTAAACGACCTCCAACTAATGCAAGGCGATCTAGACAAAGAAAGCAAAAAAGTCGGCAAACACATGAACTTGAGTAAAACGAAAATCATGTGCAATAATCCCGTTGAGAATAAGGACATAACTGTCAAGATAGAAAATGCAAAGGTAGACCAGTACATCTACCATGGACAACGAATCTCCATCAGACCCTCAAAAAAGGAGGAAATCAAGCGAAGAATTACTTTGGGATTGCAAGCCTTCGGCAGAGCAAGCTCAACTTTCAAGAACCTGATGATCACAATAATCCTAAAAAGAAGAGAATACAACGAATGCATACTCCCGATAGTCACTTATGGAGCTGAAACATGGAACCTAACCAAGATACAGGCCTGCAAATTGAGAAGTATGCAACGTGCGCATGAGAGAATCATGCTCAACCTTACATGGAGAGACCACAAAACAGCACAGTATATAAGGAAGAAAACGGGTGTCTGTGACATCATAGAAACTATTAAAAACCTCGAATGGCAATGGGCAGGCCATGTTGCAAGACTGAAAGACAACCGATGGACATCACATCTCACAACATTGATCCCCAGAGATCACATAAGATACCGAGACCGACAGAACACAAGATGGAGAGATGAACTTGACTAATGAATACCTACTTTGCATATTTGTTTGTGGGGGGTCCTTTTTACTAGGTTGTAAGATTTTCTTTTCATTCTATTTATATATCTTCTTTTTGTTGTTTTTTCTTAGTTAACTGGTTGGTCTTTGCTTGTTATGCTTTTCTATTATAGTAAGTGGGAATCTTGTGCTAGTTGGTTGTTATGAATTATAGATTGGCAGGATATAGTGTACGCATTTTCGTTATCAGTATGTTGTAAAACCATTAGCCATTCGTTGTTTGTTTCCTCAGAATATTTCATTCTCACTTAAATCTGTTTCCTATATATATATCAACACAAAATATCAGTACAAAAGCATTAGTATGTGTTTCAATTTACTCATGATTAAACGTACACTAAATGATTGCATTAACAAATCAATATTTTTACAGGTTCCAAAACAAGGGTTGTAATTAGAGTAATCAGACCCAATATCAATCCACTGTAAATGCTCCTTCAACATGGATCGTAATGTAAAATATCATATACAGTGTGTTCATATGTGGTCTGAGTATTATTAATACCCCGCTATTTCTCAACCTGTGCACCTGTAAATGTGATCATTTACTGTGATCCAGCTATTTCACCAGTACGTTTAATCCTAAGTTACTTGGTACATTTTCAGAGCGTTGCAATGTTATTTTCCATCGGTGTAGATGAGAATAGATAGATATTTCAACGTATAAATGATGTGCTAGCTGCATAAATGTAAACCCTGAATGATATCGAGACGCCTATCCAATCTCTTTTTCAAGCTCCACAAAGAAGTTATAGTTCTATTCATCTATTGAAAGGAACCGTTCCCCAAAGAGCAAAGGCAAGAATACCCCGAGCAGTGCATTACACGATAAAATAAACTAGTTTCCCGAAATATAAAAGGGATGAATAAAATCTACATTCCTCCGATATTAAAGAATTGTCCAATCCAAAATCAGATAGGGTACAAAATAATGCAAATATATAAAATAGCTAGTCAAGTCCAGTTTTAACACAACGGAAGCCAATCCAACCGTTTATGTAGAAAGTATTGTAATTTTGAACTGCCTTATTTCTTTTTACTTGAGGGAAATATTCTCTTGCGGCATTTTAAAAAAAAAAGAATGCTGTTTCGATGATCAAAGGATCTACTGTGGGTGTATATAGTATCTAATCTTTCCCATTTAAGCAATATCATATTTTGATTAAAAAAAATATTCTTGATCGAAACATGAATGTTTCTGGTAATACCTAGGCTGATTAGAAGGATTTGATCTGTAGATGAGATCTGTTGCAATAACCAGTATCAGAATAGCCTTAATACAGTGAGCAAAAAAAGAACCCAGATAATTTTTTATTTATCTAATTTGAAATTGTTATGCAGCTTCCAGACTGAAGGAAACGTGAACCAAGGATTAGAATATACAAAAGTCAAAAATTGATGACACAATAATAAAAAAAATCAACGTACAAAAATCAGAAATCTTTCGTGCATATTCTGTCGATTCCGAATGTGTACGAGAATGTCAAAAAAGTGCTTTTTGCACTCATACACATGCGTGTATGCACACACATATACATACACACATACACACACACACATATATATATATAGATATAAATGATGATAGATATTTCCACATAATAGTGGGATGTCAACGACATAAAACGTGAAGTCTGAATGATAACAAAACGCTTATCTCTTTTTGAAACCAATCGAAGTAGTTATAGTTCTATTCATTCTCCGAAAGGGACTGTTCCCTAAAGAGAAAAAAATCCCTCGAGCAGTACCTCACACAATAAAATAAACCAGTCTCACAAAATATTAAAGAGATAGATAAAATCTACACTCCCAAATGAAAAAAAAAATGTCCAATCCAAATTCAGATAGGATACTGTAAAATGCAAATATATAATATATCCAGTCAAGACCCGTTTCAACACAACGGGAGCCAATCTGACCGTTTTTATAGAAGCAATTGTAATTTGGAGCATCCATGTATTTTACTTGAGGCTTATATTTCTGTAGCAGCCATGTTCTACGAGAGAACGCTGCTTTGTTGAACAGAGAACCTGTCTGGTTTACTACAAAGGGAGCATAAAGTCTCTAATTGTGTCCTGTTGATATACTATGGAATCTTGGAGTGAAACTTTGGTAGATAGAAGATAGTCGGATTATTTAGCGAGAGTAGCATATTCTACGGGCCCTGAAATTTCAAGGACCTCAGCTATCGATTCCGATTTAGTGATTCTGCATTTGCTATGTTACTTGAGTATTGGCCTAAACTTCCATGCATGGCAAGATGTTTGAGAAAAGCAATTTCAGCAAATCATCATCTTTAATTGGGTTAATATTTTAACACAGCAATCAAGGAAACTGGTACATATATGAGGCATAAATACAAAGTATTTGAAACTGAATCAATGGCCTCAGCATTAAGATTGAAACATAAGAGTAGCAATATTATTACTAGAGTGTCTAAATTTGTGGAATTATCTAATTGCATAACAAATTTTAAAAAGTAAGTTACTTTATTTTGCAAGTAAAAAGATTGTGTTTTAATATCTATGTGTATCTTTTTTTTATTTAGACCCCGTGAACAACATATACTACAAGTCCTGCACTAGCTTAATCTGTTCAGGATATAGAAACATAAATGTTATGGTGTAACGTTGACCGATCTTTGTTCTTTAGAGATAGTGTTATAATCACCAGTGTCAAAAAGGCGTCGAATGGTTCCAATCAAGAAAATACGTGATGCTCACCGTGTACTACATGTATTAATCAAAACATCTGACACTAGTACAGAACTTCATGAAATACCAGTCTACTGAGTTACTGAGTTAATCAGCTACAGTATAAGTTCATGTAAAAAAGGTTCAAAGATTGAAATAAACCGAGAAACATTTTATCAAATGGCATTTTATCAGTCTGTTTTGTCGCTTTTGTACTTGAAACTCTCTTGATAACGACAATCATTCTCACGGCACTATTTGGTGACACGTGTTCTAACAGCACGTTTTTTTTTTTTGTATTAACACGAAACTTGGAGATTATTTTGCAGCAACAGCACATGAAGATTTCTGAGCATTACTTTGAGAAATAAAATTGGCAAACAATTAAATGCCGCTTAATGTCCTGGGGCATTAGACTGTGAAAGGTTAAAGTACACTATGTATGAGATTCACTCGCTTTAATGGCAAATCTGTTATAACGGAACTCTTAAATCACCAGAGTTGCTTTAATACTGAAAGTTTACTGTGCTTTTTGGTTTTTTGATAATTAACACTCGTATGAAATCCACTCGCTATAACGCTAGATTTATTTTACGAGCACTATTGAATTCTCAAAATGCCTCAATTACAGGAGTCTACTCAACTTTTATATTTCACATTATTGATACACTTTGAATGAAATCCACCCATTTAAACGGCTAATTCGTCATAACGTTACTCTTGAATTTCTAGGGTTGACGCTGAAACGGGATTCCATTGTTTCTGTCTATCTCCTGAGAAAAGCAACACTATCAAGCTACTCCCCTTGGCCCTGTGTCAGAGTAAGCTAATCTGAGAAACTCTATTCTTGTCCTGTCACAAAGGAACGAGTCGATCTATTCACACTGAAGGCATCTTCGATGAGAGAAGCAAGATTTATTGTGTTCATCAGTGTTTCCATACTTGTCGTCCTTTTATCACTTCCTTCTAGCTTCATGAACATTTTTTTCATAATCCTTTCTTTTGCTCTGTTGTACGTGTTTGGCAAATCCTATTTTAGTCGTCTGGCCCAAGTGTTCAATGCACTCGAGTCTTTTTCCTGCAATTTCTTTTTTCCTTCTTTCACTTATATATCTGTGGTACCATCCCATCAGATATAGAACCTTCTACATCATGACTAAATTCACGTTCCATCAATTTATCGATTCAAGTCCCTCCCCCGTTCAGCTTTGAAAGGGTTCTATGTATCTAAAAATTAATATTGTCTACGTGTCAGTTCCTTTATTAATCATCGTTTCCCACAACAGACTGTAATATTTATTTACATATCTGTTTATTTATCTATCAATGTATGTATCTATTAATCAATCTATCTGTCTGGACCATCCATATGAAAAAAATTGAAATTTTGCACCCACCCCCTCACAATCAGTAAGAATTTTTTTTTCTCCCGGCCCTCCACACACTCTAAATAGGTCCCTAATGGAGGGACGGTCAATTTATAATGACAGCGAATCTCATCGGGGTTCAATTTACGATAAAATTTTATCCCTTATTTAAAAAAAATAAATTCATGATTCAAACCATAGTGGCAGTATTTTCATCAAGATAACCTGATTTAACATCACTACTGCCTGATCTACACAGTGACAATACAGTATAATTGGGTGATGGCGATCCATAGTTTCACTTGGAATGCTACTAAAATTTCTACTGCTTATTTTTGACTCTGATATTTTTTTATCTTTTTGTAATACTCCTTTCTTATATGTTCCTCAACTTATCCAATTATATGAAATTGTATTCGAGTGTTCTTATGTCATTAATTGTTTATGACCTGATTGTTTGGTCATCTGGCGACTTGAACTTCTGTTCTCATCAATGTTGCCAATTTAGTGCGTTTATTGCTTTGAGAGTACACAAGTTCAATATTTGGCAGTATTTTAGCCAGATTTCAGCATTTTTCTAGCCATTCTAGGTTAATTTATCCGTTTACAGCGATTGAAAATAACCATGCAAAGACTAGCCATGTTTTCAGCGCGTTCTGGCGTTTTCTGATACTTTTTCGGGTCGATTTAGCTTTTAGTTTCAAGATTTGGCAACACTGGTTTTCATAAGTTTTCCTGCATGTATCACAAGACTTTCCCATCTTCCACCACGATGATGAAGATTGAATTACCATTTATAATACCAGGGTCACTGGAGTCAGATGAAAGTGCAAAGATGAGAGGAAACATGCCACAAAGAGACGATGAATGAACACACTGATGCAAAAAAGTGTCTGGAACATATTAAGTAATTCATAACAACTAACCAAGAATCCACTTCCTCTATGGAAGATAAAATACAGTGATCAACAACTAAACACGGGAAAGGAAAAAAGGAAAAGGTTTTCCATCCAGGAAAATAGACAGCCCCAGAATAACGTCCCAAATAGGGATTCAAATAAATCGAATCATTTGCCTGAAAAGTGGAAACATAAACGTATCTGTTTGGCAAATCCATTATTTCTCCATATTCAAATATTTTCTTTAATTTTAACTAATTTAGAATGCAAAGAGCACTCTTTGAAATAAACCCAACAAACTTTGGAGTATATGTACATGTGAAGATTTTTTCACTGGTCTAATACAGATTTTAATTCGTTTCATTTTTGAGGAAAATTTCAAAGGCTCATTGGATACCAATGTTAATTAGTTAATTAGTTCTATTTTGAATAAAGATCTTGATACGTACACATACGCTTCTCGAAAATCAAATATTGTCTTCCATAGGAATAGAGTACTCTGGTGGATGAGGATTTGACCAGTCCCCCCCCCCCGTAATCATTGGAAAGATTCCAAAATTAAAAAAACAAACTAGCATAATATATAACTCCACAAATGAAATAATATCTAACGATGTCAGAAAAAATATACTGAAGCCTTGAAGGATGACAGTTTTATCAAAACCACCTTCAAATATGAAAAAGAAAAAATTATGGAGTAAAACATAGCAACAATAACAAAAACAACGGTAGAAAAATCATCTGATGTACTCCACCATTAAACTTACAAGTAAGAACTAGATTTGGAAAATATTCACCACCCTACTCCCTGCAAACCAATGATTAAACTATTTGATCGAAACAAACTGAAAATTATCTAGAGTTGTATGGGTAATTTTAATAAATTCATAACAAAACACAACAATAGATTAATCAAAAATAGTACTAATGGAGTAGCATAAGCAAACCAGATAGTTATTGTACAAACAGAAACGAATATCCTATACAAACAAATGTTTCAAATCGAACATTGTACAGAAAGCTAGAATATTGACCCCAAAAAACATCAAGAAGTGAAATATTCCATTTGAATATCGAAAGCATTCTTTAAACTAGAATACGCCTACCATATATCATCATTTACAAATGAAGAAACAGTACACAACTGTGGACATATTATTCGATTCTAACAAATAGCAACGTACAGTAAAATGGAAAGTATTTTTTTAAAAACACATATATATCAGAATATCGAAACCCCATGTTGCCTATACCTAAATGAAAAAAAATTGAAATCCCCTCTTTTGCTTATAGAAAAAAAGCAGAAATATCAAATACAAGAAATGAAGTAGCGTCTAAGTGCTGACACTGCTCAAAATTCCAATTGAAAAGCAAATCAACATCAGGTGTACAAAACATTAACCACCATAATCATCTTATTCCCCTCCTCATAACTATCGACGTTATTATCATATTATACTTCAAGTCACTTCAAAGAAGAAACCAATCATCATAATTATCTTGTAGAAACAGACCAAACCATGAATAATCAAACCAACAACTAAGATCATATAAAAGTAAAATCTAACACTGGAAAGCGGATATAAAGGAAAATAAAATAATCTCAATGAGGGAACATATCACAAACATCTGATAGATTAACGACGTATTAATGAAGAAGAATGCTCATACTATATCCCACTAATTCATAATCTAGGGCTACCAACAAGCACACAATCTCCACCATTTAAAACAGAAAAAGAATCAAGCAATAACCAACCACTAAACCAAGGAAAGAAAAAGAAAACGAAAATATGAATAAATAGAATAAATAGACTAAGAGAAAAATAGATATCACCAAAAAAAAGTCCTGAATAGGAATCTGAAATAAGCTGAATAATCCAGCTAAGCAGGGCAGAAACATAAACGTGTTTGTGTACCGAATCTTTCACTCTATCATGTATATATATATATATATATATATATATATATATATATATATATATAAGTGTGTGTGTGTGTATGTATTTATGTATATATATATATATATGTATATATATATGTGTGTGTGTGTATGCATGTATACATATATATATATATGTATGTGTGTTTGTGTGTATATATATATATATATATATATATATGTATGTATATATGTATATATATATATATGTGTGTGTGTGTGTATATATATATATATATATCCTTTGAACTATGTAATAGAAATGAGAAAAATCAAATCCAAAATCAATCTAGTGTCCTATATTTTCATTTTGTAACTCAAAGACAATTCTAGGGATAGAATTCCTTTTTTCTCTGTAAAACATGACAAAATCATGTCATCGTCTCTTCTGTGGCTCTGTCGGCTTTGTATGGGAATGGAACACATTTAACGCTTTTCCAAGATGCATACTTTTTATTTACCACTCAAAAAAGGTTTCCTACAATACAACAATACAAAGTAGAATCCATAATCGTGTGTATGTGTGTGTATGTGTGTATATATGGGTGTGTGTGTGTGTGTGTGTGTGTGGTTATTACGTTAGAAAATATCAACCCAAACCATCATCAGAATTATCAAAATTTTTGAGCTGGTCTGTCCGTCTGATTTCCTGACTGGCTGACCAGCAAATGTACTTATGTATGTAGATATTGCACCAGTAGAGCTAGAGGACTGAAAATTCAAATATTAACTCTTTATCATGCCTAGAAAAACTTTTGTATCCCCCTCTAGATCAGCTTTTGAAGTGGAGATCGAATTTGCAATTTAGTTTCATGGTGCATTGGTTCCTGTTCTGTGACTAGCAGCATTCATTATTCTTTCTCGAAAATTCGGACCTTTTTTAGCAACAGAGAGTGAGAGAACTGATTCATTTCTTGATCACTTCTTTTCACAATTTTCTGATTTATCAAGACATGCTGCCAAAATTGGATATAAGACATTTTCTTTTGAGTGACCAACCAGACCTGTTAGTTCCTAATATTCCAACATTTCTTTCTCACCTCTTTCTATATTTCTTTTCTTCTTTCTCTATTTCTATTTTCTTCCTTAGTCGGTGATTTTCGTATATGAAAAATATCTATTTTTCACAATTCTCCTTTAACGATATTTTTTTTTAGATGAAATGACAAATCACTTGAGAAGCTAACGATAACCCAATTAACTATGGTGTCAGATTTCGATCAGTACAGGAATAATCATCGATTAACCCTATCAAGACAAGAAGTACCCATGTTCTCAAACAGGGAACACGTGTAGAATATCAACTATGTTTAGGTATCCTAAGAGGTCTACAAATATATTTGAACACACACACACAAACAAAAGAAAACTATATATAGATTTGTACTAACAAAACATTCGAAATCCTTGCAATAACACAGGGAATTTTGAAATCTGCTTTTTTTAGCTTGAATGGCAAAAATGATTAGCGTTTAGGCTTATTAGTCTATATGGTTTGACGTTTTGTTTCTTATCATAATATTATTGATTGAATACTCGCTAATTATTAGGAATTGGTTCACAAAACAGTATGTCGATATTTTGCAAGACATGATTAGCTGCTGCTGCTGTTATATTATTATGGATGAAATGAAAGCATACAACACTGGACGTATAAACTGTATTTTATAAAATCTAACGACGAAGGAAATAATGTAGGGTCAGCATTGAGGTTTAGTGTTAGGTTCAGCATTTAGGGTTAGTGTTTAGGATAAAATGGTCGGGATGTTGGTTAGGGTCGGTCTTTGGATGAGTTCTTAGGGTTGGTGTAACAACAATGAAAAACATATTTGTAACACAAACAGAATATACAGTTGCGATTAATATAAAAAAGATGATAAAACAATTGATTTCTGACAGAATTTTTTCACAGAATCCCAAATAAGAAGTAAACAGACTCCTAAAATTTGAAAAGGATTGGATACCTTTTGTATACACTGTATATATGCAGTGGAAAGTATTGAAAGTGCAGTATTTCAGTAAGATGATACATTTTCATATGTTGATCTCAAATATAGACATTATATAAAACAAACTTTTCCTAACCAATGGATAAGAAGATCTATACCTATCTATTGCCTATCTTGATAATAAGTATTATGACGATTGGATTTCCCTTTATAGGAACATGAGAAGACTATTTATTTAACAAACTTTGTTCCATAGTACTAGTCTGATTTAGAGTGTTGCTGTGAATCAACTGAAAAAAATTTTTGTAGAATTAGAAACCATCAAGCCCAACTGCCAACAAAACTTGTGTGTCTGTCTGGCTTGCTATGTATGGATGTATGTAAACACACCACTCTTACTCTAAATACTATATAAGAAAAAAAAGCCTCCTCACCAGGCGAAGATTCGAATCTCCCTGCCAAGATAGGTTTTTAGAGTTTAGGTTATGTAAGCATATGTGCAATGGAAGCTTGTAAAATTGATTCCTTAGTTTGTACCCGGTAGCATTCACGCTTGTGTTTTGAGAATTCAGACTTTTCCGAGGATTACTGTCCAACAAAAAGCAAGAGATGTTAATTATTCACTTCATTTTCGATTTTTCTGATTGGACCGCCAACCAAAAAAGAAAAAAAATGATATGCTGCTAGAAGACGGTGTTCACGTGACCTGTTTTATCATTGATTCTTTTTGAACCACCGAAGCCATCAAAGATGGCATAAGGTTTTATCCTTTTTTATATTTGTGCATTTTGGTGCGCTCATGTGTCTGCATGTTTGTTTATGCACTTGCATGTTCCAGAAAACCGGCATCAGTACTCCACCTAACCCCTTCTCAGAATGTTTTCATTGATTTGGGGGAAAATATTTTGACCAGTTTGGGGTCTTATTCAGACGAATTTATCTGTTTGTAGATGTTTTTAAACAATATTTTAATGTGAAACCCTAGTGATGTCATAAATATAATTCCGACCATATTCATTCTCCGATGGATTTTCTTTACATGACTATAAATTAAAAAACAGCATTTGGCAACTTTTGTCAACATTTCTTCCCATAATAAAACTATTTGTTTTTTATTGAAAATAATTTTAAGAATTAAGAAATACGAATATATTAACGAAATGTGTACATTTTTGTAAACACAGTATGGTTGTCTTTTCTTGTTCTTCTTCTTGTTTTTCTTGTTTTTCTTCTTCTTCTTCTTCTTCTTCTTCTCTTCTTCTTCTTCTTCTTCTTCTCCTTCTTCTTCTTCTTCTTCTTCTTCTGATTCTTGTTTTTCTTCTTCTTCTCTTTTTCTTCTTCTTCTTCTTCTTCTCCTTCTTCTTCTTCTTCTTCTTCTTCTTCTTCTCTTTTTCTTCTTCTTCTTCTTCTTCTTCTTCTTCTTCTCTTTTTCTTCTTCTTCTTCTTCTTCTTCTTCTCTTTTTCTTCTTCTTCTTCTTCTTCTCTTTTTCTTCTTCTTCTTCTTCTTCTTCTTCTTCTTCTCTTTTTCTTCTTCTTCTTCTTCTTCTTCTTCTTCTTCTTCTCTTTTTCTTCTTCTTCTTCTTCTTCTCTTTTTCTTCTTCTTCTTCTTCTTCTTCTTCTTCTTCTCTTTTTCTTATTCTTCTTCTTCTTCTTCTTCTCTTTTTCTTCTTCTTCTTCTTCTTCTCTTTTTCTTCTTCTTCTTCTTCTTCTTCTCTTTTTCTTCTTCTTCTTCTTCTTTTTCTTCTTCTTCTTCTTCTTCTTCTTCTTCTCTTTTTCTTCTTCTTCTTCTTCTTCTCTTTTTCTTCTTCTTCTTCTTCTTCTTCTTCTCTTTTTCTTCTTCTTCTTCTTCTTTTTCTTCTTCTTCTTCTTCTTCTTCTTCTTCTCTTTTTCTTCTTCTTCTTCTTCTTCTTCTTCTTCTCCTTTTCTTCTTCTTCTTCTTCTTCTTCTTCTTCTTCTCCTTTTCTTCTTCTTCTTCTTCTTCTTCTTCTTCTTCTTCTTCTTCTTCTTCCTCTTCTTCTTCTTGTACTTTCTATTCCATGATCTCGAAAATTGATCTAAAGAGGAACAATATGGCTTGATGTGACGTAAAAATGAAAAATGATTCCTCTTTCTTCACCCATTCTCTTTATCCCTATTTCATATAAAAGCTATGAACCGATTCAAATTTGATCCAAACGAAAAATCCTCAAGCAATCATAGAAATGTTGATTTTGGTCGCAGTCAAAAATTCGACAAATAAATTACTTTTTCAATTCCCTAAGGAGAAGTTACAAATATCTGAAAATATAAAAACAAGTGTACCTTTACGATGTGTGTGTCATCAAATAGTGGCACTACAGTGAGTTCACTGTATTGCCATGGTCACAAATGTGGCGACATTACCATGGTTACAAACATGACGATTGTTGATTATTTTTATATTTCTGTGAAACCACTTTCTCCTCGACAAGGTGCATCTGAGAAAATTACTAAATCAAAACTAATTATCTCAATTGCATTGATCTAATGATGTCTATTCTAAGTCCAGTCATAGAAATGAAGAATCAATTTCTAATTTTCATTGAAATACAAAAGATAAAATATCTGAATTTAAAAATTGAAAACCAATTTATTATACAGCGACAATAGCAGACTAATCCTTTTTTTGTCTTAGACAAGATCAATAATCAATTTCAATTCAGACGTTTTTGTCTCTCTTATTTACATTGTAATGAATTTGAAATGTCATAAAATATTTTCAAAAGTCCTGTCCACTATTTATATCACTAGGGACTGGCGATATTGTTTTAAAAGATTTTAAGTAGAAGAAGATAAAGTAATTTGTGATTCGTATTGTTATCAGGGAATTCACTTGTAAGTATTAATATAATGCTCCTTCGTGGATTTTCTGAGTAAGAAATCTACAAGGAATATTGGGGAAAAAAATACAATCATTTTGAATACTTCGAAAGCTGGTTGAGTCGTCTAGATGTAACTGAGCAACGAATCGGACGGAACCAACTGTGCATTTGTTAACGGACACTCTCCAGTCTGGTTATTGAGTTGATGGTAAGATGCCATCGGATAAGCTTGTGTGATGTGTGGCTGTTGCATTCACAATGCCCATTCTCATATCACATGCGGATTTTTTGTGCATTGATCGGATACGTCAGTACTTCTTATATATGTCTGTCCCTCAGTCCCCCAGATATGACAATGCCCCTATAGTCCATATTTACCCCTCTAACTTTTATCCTTCCCCAAGGCTAAAACTGCTGTCGAAAGGTAGCAAATGGGTGGTGGACAAGATTAACAAGAATTCAAAAAGGCAGCTAATTGCAATCTCGAAAGATTTTCTCTTTTTTTTAATAGAAGGGGCGATGGAATAACTTTGTGAGTTCCTAAGGGGATAATATGAAACAGGGCTTGGTAACATTGCCCTCGATATCAAATATATGGATACTCTTTTGACCGACTGCATGTAATAGTTATTTTCAGAAATGTATTTGCCACTCACATTTTTGTAATTTATTTGTGTGGAGAGCATGTCACAATAGTGGCCGAGGTCAGAGTCAGGCTAAGGTTTTAGCCAGAGAGACGAAACCCGAGTGTATAAATATACAGAGACACAAACACTGACGAACATATTTTTGTTAATCTAGCAGCCTCAAAACATAATTTCCCTTTATGCCAGCAATTTGAAGAGATAATTCTTATATTATTAAGGACTTAAGCTGGGAACATAAAACCGTGAAAAGACATCAAGACGGCCATCTATCCGTCATTATAATCCATCTCTTTCATTTCATCGGCCTTCAGCTGCCATTTCACTAGCTGCTTTCATGACAACGCTGCCCTTATTACTTATTACATTAGTATTTTTTGAAAAACATAGTCAAGCAGAGTTGATTTACATGTCACAGAACAGTTGAAGCAATGCTTTTGTTTTCATTCCTCGATCAATCGATGGAGACCCGATCAAGCCAGGGTTCTTGCCTGGCGCCTAAGATTGACTGCCTTATCGGGATGAAGGGAAATACCTATCCCGATACCCCGTGGTTTATGCCTTTCTTTATAACATTAATTCGTGGTAATATAAACAGTTCGAGACAAAGTTTAAACTTGGTTTGTCAGTTCTATTCTACTTGACGTTTACCGTTAGTTCACTCGTACCAAATTTCGTGCAGTATACTTTTATCGGAAGAATTTCTACCTTTAAGTGGAGGTATACATTGGAACAGATAAATAGAAATAGTCACACTTATAGTATAAATAGGTTTTTTTCCGTTTTGCTGTAGTTCTTCTAAGTATTATATTACTTTCTCGTAAGACAAATTAGGTTAAGCAACAATGAGCTTTGCCATTACCTATACGGATGGCCATCTGAAAATACCAGGTGCTATCAAGCGAGTCGTACCAAAGACTTTGATAGCAGTACTCAATGTCTGATTTGGAGTGGTTGGTTGTCGAATCAGGGATAGATGTTACACCCATTCAAACCCAAAAAGTAAGGAAAAGAAAGAGGAGCCTTCGGATCACCCCCAACTACAGACATTGGAAAGACCTGTCCAGGATGCATGCCTCATTGATTCGTATGGAGATCTTGGGTTGCCCATTCGTCAGAATCTTCTGATTGGCTTCGCAGATTCAGTCAAAATGAAAGCAGGAAGAGATATGGCTGGCATCTGCTTGGCTACATGATCTGCAAGAAAGACGTCTAACAAGGCGTAAAACCACCTTTGGGGAACTGCATCCCGTGATTTGGAATCAGAATTTTCCTTTCCTTGACCGATTCCCTTCCCAAGGCTAGAGAGACAAATCTCACCTATTATTTTACCTATAGAAGTAGAAGAGATAAATTCATGCATTTCTTAAGATCATTAGTGCGATATAAACTCTAAAATCCTGACTGGAATTAGAACTCGGGTCGACGATTTTACTCTCAGCAGTTAGCACCTCCCGAATGATTAATAGTCTTAGTAATAAAAGATTTGTTTTCCTTTTCTCTTCTATTGCGATTCATTGTTTCATCCCAGACGTAATTACACTCCGTAATTGTTTTTTCTGCCTTGATTGTAAGAAAAACAAAAACAATCTCCGCTTAACAAAGTTTTTATTATGACAATTATTATTACCCTGATTGATAGTGTTTGACTCCTTGCTGATATAATTAGAATCTAACGATATTAGAAAGAATAGAAACCGTCTCTTGACCAACGTCTTCTGCAATGTTGGGGTTAATCAATTAATAAATGAAGAAGAAATGGGTAAACAATCAATTAGGCACTTCTCTTGCTTTTTGTTGAGCGGTGATCACTAAAATTTTTTTCTCAAGAATCGAACATTGATGCTACCAGAAACAAACAAAGCGATCAATTTAGCATAAACTTGATTGAAAATTGCGCCCCCACTAAAAACCTATTTAGGCGATATTTGGAAAAAAAATGGAAAATAGTTCTATCCATGTATTATAAGGAGTAAATGTTTCAGCCTTCTAGCTCTGTCAGTGCAGCCAGTAAAAGAGATGGATATTCATAGATAGCCAGCCAGCCAGACCAACTTAGGAAAGAAACTTTTGTTGATAGTTTTATGGACAGTGTTTTCGCCAAAGTACTGATCGCTATGGTAGAGTGCTTGTCCTCGTCATGTAATCAATCAACGAGATATAACAAAGACTTCAGATGGTACCCAATTCTTCTCCACAAAACACTCAGCACAAGGAATACAATTGAAAGACTCTTTTTCGGATGCTTAAGGGTTATGGCCAAATCACGTGACACGCACAGGTTTTCGCAAAATCATTGAAGTTAAACATCATCAGGCTTGGTCAGTGCCTAAATGGGTGACGTTTTGAGTATACCGGGCGACGTAAGCAGATCAAAGCTTTCACGTGCATGGAAATCCGGAAGTAGGTCTTATTGCTCGAAGGTACCTAACCACGTGACATCCTCGATTAGGTTATAAGTGATTAACGATAATACACACATGCATACTTGTACACAACGATTGTTATTTTCTTTCTTATTATTTTCCATTCTTTCTTTTTTTTTTGTAACTGGTCCTCTTTTTAGATGTGCTAGCATCTCTAGCAGCGATCACCGTCACTTACTGACATAGCGGAATGTTAATTATGTCCCTTTCTCAGTGTTGCCACTTTGGTTATAATCTATTTACGTCCGTTGCTCACTGTCACCAACTTCAATGTTTTTTGTTTTTTTTTAACTATGCTTACATATTTCGGGATATCAGAAAATACTATTTAAATGATTTAGAATGAAATTAATAATATTTCAATCTAATTTATAGTAGAAAAAATTATGCTATTAATGAATTAAGTATTGTTTAAATAAGATAAATGTTAAAAATGAAAGTCACATACAATTTATTGGTGATATTAATATATTTCTCATATATATATATATATATATATATATATATATATATATATATATATATATAGTGTGACAAACGCATCCATTATCTGACTTTCAAATATTTTAAATCTTTCACTTGTGTTTGGGGGGCGTGCTATTCTTTTCATCTCTTTTTATTCTCTTTCTTTCACTTGAACAATCCATCATAATCCACTTCCGGCTTGCTAGGTCCATTGAAGCCCAATAAACGTACATCACGAGAGCACATTCCCTGATCTACTTTCCTACCTTAGAATTAGAGTTGTCAGTCTACTTAAGTTTGTTGCCAACCGAGGTTGGAAAGCGTAGTCTGACTTACTATTTACTCATTGCTGGGAAGGGATTTAGATTCATTCATCTTCTGAGGACGTGAGTGAGAAACGAACATCGAAACTCAGAATCTGAATTTAATTCGCTGATTTCAGTTATTGTACTTATACCTACTTATACTTATATACAAAAAAATAGCTTCATATGTTTTGGGTTTTTTTTTTCTCAATATTTCTCCATTTTATCCTTTTTTCAATATTGATTTTATCTCAATCCTTTTTCCTTTCTTTCTTTACTCTCTTTCTTTATTTTATTTTTCATCTATTCTCTCTTTTCTGATTTTCTCTTTCTTTCTCTTTTCCTGACCTTCTTAGTCCATTTCTACTCTTTCTCTTACATTTATCTCATTTATCTCATTTTTCCTTTATTTCTATCCAACTTTATAGAATTGATTGGGAGATATTTTTCAATTTATTCCATACATTTATTCATACAGTCATGTCTATCAACACGATATCTCTAAAAGTTCTCGATATATTCCAATAAAACTCTATTGGAGAGCGGTCGATAAAATACGAAAGAAGTACTTATATTTTCGGTTGAATTTATGCACAATTAATTTCCAAACGTTGTAGTTATTATTCAGACAAATTAATATCGCCAATGGTTCATGTCTGTCCCCACAATATCTTTGAATAAATGTCCATAAAATGTTGTGGTCAATAGACTGAGGAAGAAGTAATCTCATTTTTGGATAGACAGTTATTGTTCATATCACATAATATTCCTAATGGTGTGTGTCTATCTACACCATATCGCCGGAAATTCTCAGAAAATTTCTCCAAAATATTCAAGAAATATGGGCAATAGGTTACGGAAAAATTGAATACATTTTGGGGGGATCCATCCACAATTATCTCCCCATAGTCGTAGTTATTATTTACACTACATATTATTGCCTGTGGTTCATGTCTGTCTATACCACATCTCCAAAATATCTCTGAATCAGAATGAAATTTTGTTTATGTTTTGGCAATAGAGTACAACAGATTCATTTTTTCTAAGACTCAAGCATAATTACTTCCCCTGGCAATGGCATAGGTAGAGATATGCGCTCTCTGAGTGCTTTTTAGTCACAACATTATTTCTATGATTGATATTGTTTGGCTTCTCACAGATATAATTGGGATTTGACAAAACTAGATTTGTTTGCATTTTTTTCTCTTTTGTCGAATTTATATTGCGTATAAAATTTCGTCGCTATCTACTTTTTTTCTTTCTGCTATTTGATAATTTTGATACGAAAGTAGTTGCAATCAAGACAGAATCCACATGGGCTTTTCTTCTCCTTTTTCTTTTTCTTCTATTTCTTCTTATTTATCTTTTTTTTCTTCTATTTCTTCTTATTTATATTCTCTCAACGCTGTGAGACCTTTTTTACTTCCTCTTTTCGTCTCTCTTTCTCTTCCCTTTTCCACCTTTCACCTCTTTTTCACCTTCTTATTTTTCTCCCATTCTCTTCCCCCCCTTCTTTCACATCTATTTCTCCCTATTGCTTCTCTTCTTCTTCTTCTTCTTCTTCTTCTTCTTCTTCTTCTTCTTCTTCTTCTTCTTCTTCTTCTTCTTCTTCTTCTTCATTGCCACCGCCATCATCATCATCATCATCATCATCATCATCATCATCATCATCATCATCATCATCATCATCCAATTTCTTCTTTTCCTTCCCTAACGCTAATTATCATTAAATTCTTCCCTTTTCCTTCCCTCTTTTTCCCTTTTTTTTTCATCTGAATCCACCGAGTAATCTCCCCTTTTTTTCATCCAATTTTTCTCCAAGAATTTTTCGTATTAATAACATTTCAAGTTATTTTAGCGTCGAGGAATGCAATTACCCAAGTTACTTCATGGCCAGGTCTTCTTCCTCGTCATTATACAGTGCCACTCATCGGAATAACAATCATTTTCACAATAATTTTACAATTCATCGACTACACTCTTAACGTCCAGGATAGATTCCCGAAAACCACGACTTCAATAGAAAGAAATATTAAGAGAAACTAATTTTACCATGCACACAATAATATATAAAAAAAAGAGTATTTAAATTCATAGTAGTGTGGGAATTTTTTCGAATCAGAAATATCAATTAATTCATAATTCCTAACAAAATATTCTATACTGTCACACTCAAGTCCAAAACTGGAGCTGACTTTATTTTCCTACTGCAACACGAACAAAAATGTGAATAATCCTCACCAAATTTTTGGAAGTTGATATAACCATTCTCGAGTGTGGTTTGAAATCGCTGCCAAACGATTAACGGTGAATGTCTTATTGACTGAGTTGGAAAAGTCAGCATTTGCCTTACAGATACGTAGAAACTTATATAATTTTAGGGAAATAAATGCATTTATACTGAGAATATATGTATTCTTTTTAGATTATATACATACATGGATTAATAATTGCATTAAAAGCCTCATTTTCTTCAATTCCTTAATCTATCTACGTTGTGTAAATTGAGTGATGTATTAACCGTGCAATGGCGATAAATTATTTCAAATAAGTTCTTATGTAATACAACACTATTCATAATTCATTCTGTCGGACTAAATATGTCCATTCCTCAATATATATATGAATATATATATATATATATATATATATATATATATATATATATATATATATATATATATATGTATATATATATACAAAAACACACACACACATATATATATATATATATATATATATATACACATATATATATATACACATATATATATATACACACACACACATATATATATATATATATATATATATATATATATATATATATATATATATATATATATGCACCAAACATCTTCGATCAGAATAGAATTCGGAGTGAAGACTGACCCTAAAGCAGTCACAGCGAAACATTAAATGAAACGTATTTATTGAAGAATTGATGTAATCAAATAACTGTAGCCATCAAGGGTGGCAAAAGTTCTATCATTTTTTTTTATGCGCATGTGCTAGGGTGTTTGTGTTTCAGCGCTTCTGGCCATACCATTTTATCTACAGACTTGAAAATTGACATCAGTACTCCAGCCGACCCCTCCTAAAGATGTTTATTTTCTTTTTAGAAAAAAAAACCAAGACTTTTTTTTAACCTTCTGGGGGCATATTTTTGATAGTACTATAAATAACATTTTCATTTTCCAGGATCTATTTAGATGGGAAAAGCGTCATAAAAACAATTTATTCAGACCATTTTTTTTTTTTTATGGGATATTCTTACACGACATTTTGACGCTACGGTTGTTCCATCATTGACTGTGATGGTGAGTATTATTTTAGCATGAGTTGAATTTAGAAAAAAAACTACCGCTACTTGTGTTGCTATCAAATAAAATGCGCCACAACTTCAACAACCAAGCAGTTTTTTTTCTTAACATAACACATTACTTATTACAAATAAATATTGGGATTTTCGATGATAGAGCATGAACAATAACTAGTTTACCTTTTCAGTCAAAGAAAGTCGTATCATATAACTAGACATTTTTTTGCTATCCTGTCTTTCAAGGTGGCGTAAAGCGAACTTTCAAAAAGCAGGGTCTAACTCACGTACTAGACAGGCATTTTTCTTAGTATATCACGTGACTATACTATGTATAGTTTTGACGATTTTTTTCCACGTTCATCTCAATTCTAGCGAGTGTTTTCATTCAACTTTTAGTTCAGACCATTTTTCTATGAAAATGAATATCAACACATTCGGAAAGAAAGAGAATGTTTTAGGTGAGAATAGAACCCACACCGTCATTGCCGTAAGGATATTAGTTAACACTGCAAGTTTAATCTACCAACCGGACAACATGGAACTGTTTGAGCTGATTCGAACTTATAGTCTCACTTCCGACAACTGACTGCCAGTGACATATTTCTTGTTGTTTACATGTGAGATCTTGTAGTCTTGAAAACTGAATCTCTATTATCCTTTTTTTTTTGTTATATTTCACTATATTTTGCCTATATATAATCATACCGATCGCGGTTATTCGTTGTCATAGAAACAATGTCCCGAATCGAACGTTGTATGATCGAAGCAATTTAAAAACAATAAAGAAAAAAAGATGAGAAAAAATGCAATTTAGTTTTCTTGGGGCGGCTGTACTTCAAAATTGTAGGCAATAGCTTTTGGGTCGACTAAACTGAGAAGGGCCCTGAATTTTAATAAGAGACAATTTTCAACTATTTTCACTGAAAAAATTAACATTTGCAACGACTGAAGCAGTAAATGTTATTATTTGATTATTCCTCTCCAACGATTCAGTTTTCCCGTTTTTTGCTTGCAGTATTTTTTAGATTTTTAAATTGCTGGCAACGCCCGGGAAAAATGGATAGAAGGCACTAGAATAACATCGTACACTAACTAAAAACTGAATAGAAATAGAGCAAGAATAAAAAAAATTAAAAAAAGACGAGGGAAATATTTTCAATGTACAAATATTGATTTACTCTCCTTGAAATTAAAGTTCAACTGTTTTGTTAACTATCCATTCTTACCTTTGATCCCTACAGAAAAAAATATATCTCAATCGAAAAAATATTCTAGATTCGTAAAGTCAAGCAATTTTGTACCTGAAAAGCAGCTACCGTACGAAATTTCATTGACATTCATTCGGAACTTTTAGAGATATCGTGTGGACGAATGGAAAGACATACACCATAGTTGATTGAAATAAAGCTTTTTTTTTCCAATACTAGAGACCATGCACTCTAAATAATAGACTAATACCCCTCTCCTTGCTGAACATTGCTGTACAGTTCTTTGTTTTATCCTAAAACGACAACTAAGTGGAATTCACTGCCCGAGGAGCTAGTGGCCATTACTGTCAACAGGATATTCAGGCGGAGACTTCTCCGAACATTTTCCCAAATGCTTCGAGGAGAATGCCGAATCAATAGATGTGTAGATTTATCACAAAAATATATTTTAATGACGTTCTTGATATTTTAATGTAATGTCTTGAGCTTATTTCAAACATTTCCGTGGAGAAAAACGCTTCCGAAAAATTATTTTAGCCTTTAGGGCCTCCCATAACAAGAGATTGGCAAGATCTGGTCAATTTATAATCGAAATGGACAAGTTTCCACAACTTTCTCTGCTTGAAAATTTACCGGCTAAAACAAAAAATCGGCACTCAATTTTGACCTAACAAAGAATTACAAAAACTGCCGGATACAATTGGCATGTGTCGAAGGACATATTGTCAAAAAGTTTTGTACAAGAAACGATAAGATATTTTATTGAACAGGAGACTATGCTCTCTTACATGTGCGTGTGTTTCTTTGCTTGTTCGTGTATTTGAGGGCTCCTGGCTATACTGTTTTGTCTACAGACATAGGGATCGGCGTGGGTACTTCATTCGACTCTTTCCAAAAATATGTTTTTTCACTATTAGCAAAAACTTTTTGACATTTTGGGGCCTTTTTCCATGGATTTATCAATAATATGAAGATTATCCAGAA
Organism: Thysanoteuthis rhombus; assembly: GCA_963457665.1. NCBI lineage: Eukaryota > Metazoa > Mollusca > Cephalopoda > Oegopsida > Thysanoteuthidae > Thysanoteuthis > Thysanoteuthis major. Next base: position 64,097,833 of record OY735211.1, read on the forward strand.
ACTATATGTTTATAGATATGTTTTTCCAGACTCTATTTTAGATGTTTTCCCGTAGAGAACGCTAGTGATGTGATAAATATAATTTATTCTGACCATATTCATGTTTTGATAGATTTTGTCTCAATTGACGCTATATTTATTAATTTCAATTATTAACCGCGATGGCGATTTGATATCAATTTCTGATCCGACTATTTGGTTCCTCCTTTTGTTTCTTGAGGAAAGATTGTAAGTCTGAAACTCGGTAACTGTTTGGAATAGGTTCATCAAAACTACATATTGATATTTTGTGTCTGAGGAAATCTATTTTGAAAAGTTTGGTTATTGATTTTTAATTAGACGTGAGTAGGTCCTTTAAAATCGTTGAAATAATTTACAGGCAAAGAAAATGGATTCCATGTTAATTTGGAGAAACAAACGTGTCTCAAAAGATATAATTAGTTGCTGCTAGGAAAATTTGAAGATCTGAATTCTATCGAATTTACTTACGAATGATATAATCTAGGGTCAGTATTCAGGGTTAGTGCTTTGGGTTAATATTAGTGGGTAGTGCTAGGGTTAGGGCTGTGGTCGCAATTGATAACAATTAAAATCAAATGATCGAATACTAGTGGATATCTCCCTTTTAGCATATTCAGTGTTTACCCTAGCTATTTCTCCTGCAAAATATCGACATAATTTAGTGAACCGATTCCAAACGACCATCAAACAAAACTCCAACTAGTACATCAAGTGATGTAGAATTGGAAAACAAATTACTACGATATTAGACCTTATACGCAATATCTTGGGAGTACGTTCTTCAAGGACAATGCCCTAATCAATTCTGACACGGGGTTCTCTGGCTAGCTAAACCGAGCATATGTCTACACTTATTTGCCCGGCTTTCCAATTTCAATTCACGGCACCGGCCCAAATGGAATAAATATGGTGTAGTGAGATCGGTAGATTGGGTAGTTTAAAGGTTTTATTTAGACTACTTCTACCCAACTAGCTTTTGTAGCTCAGTTGGTAAGAGCAGGGTGTTAAAGAGTCAAAGTATGCGTTAGCTTGAGATTCACGGAAAGCTTGCCTTAATTTCCAATCCGGGCTGTTTATTCCTCACCGTAGCATGACGGCCCAAATCATTATCGTCATCATTCCTTTAGAATCCGTCGCTGATCATAGACCTCTACTAAGATTTGCCGGACATCTTGACCATGGGCGTCGCATAACTAGTACCTTCTGAAGTTGATTAGTTCGCCAACTTATTTTCTGTCGACTGCGGTTTCCCTTATGATTTCTAGGATCCACATGTGAGTCGTTATGCCTGGCTGATGTCTGATATTCTTGTAACATAACCAGCCGAATGCCATTTGAGTTATCTTCATGATTCTATATCTCTGACGATAGTTTTTTTATAAATGTGATATTAAAAAAATCCTTTCTTGTGCACATTGTATGGTTTCTAGTTTGAAAATCAGTATTTTGTTTAGGTTCCATATTTAGACTCATTGGAAAACTATTGGTCGTAGGTCCTTTTCAAAACTAATGAGATCTTTTTGTTCTTGAATGTTGAGCGTGCTCTACCGAAAGCCATCCAACCTAAGATGACTTATCATTTGATTTTGTCTTCTTGAAAAAAACCCTGAAAAATTCAGATGAACTCAAACAGTGATATATCAATTGCTGATGTTAGTGGTATTAATATTTTTGTATCAAGTAATTCCCTCAAACCATTCACCATATGTTGGTTAGTTTAATGTGATTTCATCGTATATAATTTATTCTATTTCAATGTTTTGGCCCTTTACTTCTCCAGCCTTCATCAGGTGCCTGTTGAGTTCTGGACGCTCTGAAGGTGCATGCATTCCCCCCTTTCATACGCTTCATCTCTGTGTCTTCTTGCTGTATGTAATTAGGAGTTGATACTTGAATTCTCCGCTTTTTAGTTCCATTAGTGCAGTTTGCATGCGTGATATATACATAGACAGCCAGCTTATCAGCAACACCAGCTCAAAAACTGATGAAACCCATGTTGACAGTTCCTGTGACAGTTTTTGTCGACGGTTTGTAAAAAAGCCTGCCAAAAATTGATGAAAATGATTCCTATCATAATTTATGTCATATAATGAAGACATTCTTTTTTTACCTTAACACTGACCAGGGCCTGTGCTGCTCGTCACGTCCCCACCTTATGCTTGTTTTTACCCATGAGAGGATATATGGATTCACACCTTTCCAAAGTATATCCGAGCAGAGTGAACACAAAATGTCCCAGTCAGATTTGAACGCAGCTTGCCAAATTCATTCTTGCAGCAATTATTTGCTCGGCCAGCCAGGATCTCTTATGAGGATATCAATTCGAAAAATACGTACATTATGAAAACAAAAGTTGTCATAAAGTAATGGCTTCTCTAAACTGATTCGAGGCGAACCCCGGCCGCTTTCCCCTTACACATCCCGTTTTGTTCATTTAGGTAAATGACGCCGTTTTTTCTTGTTCGAGACGTGATCGACTACAAAAGAATTTACGCGCGAAACCTGACCGCCAAAAGATGGATGGGATTCCCGATTTGTAATGGAAGGAACGTTGATTTAATCGCCAGAGTCGTTTCCTTTTCATGCAGTTACTTTGCTGAAAATGGTGGATGGAACTAATCCCTCTTCCACCGAGAAAAAAGATAGCAGCGATATCTTTCCCAAGAAATAGAGAAAGAATAAGAAAACAGCAGCAGATATAATCTACTAAAAGTAACAAAAACCTTCTCTCAAGAAAAAAAATTTCAGGGACACAGGAATCTAATTCCATTAGTATTCTTCATTGTTGTACATGATACTATACGCGAAGTGTTAGCCACAAAATATTGCAGTTTGTATGAAGGAATGTATGAATGTGTAAACGTGATTGTCGATAGTGCGTGCATATGTGCTTGTATCATTTTGGGTAAGTTCGAGTTACATCTAGAATATACGTGAATCATTCAGCTGTGCTCTCAATACGATAAGCTTTTAATGCAAACAAACCTGAGAAATAATACGATACGTTCTCGACACAGACTGTATAAATTATCAGGTTAATATTTTAAGTCAGTTTTCTTGAATATATATATATATATATATATATATATATATATATATATATATACAGAGAGAGAGAGAGAGAGAGAGACAAAGAGGAGAGACAAAGAGATAAGGAGAGAGAGAGAATGAATTGCTAATAACAATCATATCTAGAAGCAAATACCCTGTGGGATTTTACATGAAAGGAAGCCGTGACTATCGCTAATATGGTCTACCAACGTGGACTACCAGGTGCTTAGGCTGAATTTGTCACAGAATATAGCAGTGACGTCATAAGTTCAAGATTGTTACAGCTCATGAGATAAATTTTTCATCGACATCTAATGATTCTTTTCTCTTTAAATTAGGTAAAAAACCAAAAAGATGAATAGCTATTTTTTCTACTCATAAGTTATTTTGGTTACAGAACTGCCAAAAAAAACTTGTGAACTATTAAATTTAAAGGCATTTTTTTTTACCAATCAAAAATATGTGCTTTGAATATTCAATTTTTTTTTCTATGACCAGACTAGGCCTGACCCGGCCCGTCTGACCCTGCTCAACCTGCTTAATCTAACCCAGTTTATTTGTCACGATATTTGAAGTTTAATAACTCAGAAACTAATGAAGACAGGAATATTTCTATTAATTTTTCGATGCTGTGTTGCTTGGCAGAAACATATTCAGAAAATTCCCGGGATAAATTTGTATTAGATAATTCTTGTTTAGTTGGATGTAAATTAATGTTATTTCTATGCCGTATTTAGCTATTTAGTAGTAGTAAGTTTAGTAGTAGTAAGTACAGCGAAAAAATAACAAGATATTACTCAAAGAGCGCACACATCTGCCAACATCTGTGAAATCATTTGTTATGTAGCTACAAAGAAGGGTAAGTAACATTACGAAATTACTGGATTAACCTGAAGATTCAATCAATCATGCCTCAACCCTATGGTCAACAATCCCATAAAAAATGTCGTAGAGATCTATTGAGAACTCTGAACGATATTTTTGACAAATATGCATAAAAAAACGAAAAGGCGATCCCTGAGAACTTTTGGAGGCATTGGAAGCTCATATAGCCACAATGGAGGTGTAGGTAGGTTGGAGGGAGACTATGAACATATTCTTGGATCAGATTCAAAATTCGATTTGGCTTTCTTTGCCAAATGACGTGCTCTTCCAGAAAATACTACTCAAATTCATAGATAACTTTTGGGGATAGTGTGTGAACAAACCCAAGTAAATTCATTTAACTCCTCTAACTTTACCGGCATTTGGAAACAACGACGACAGCAGCAACAACAACAACAACAACAACAACAACAACAGCAACTGCAACAGAGGCTACAACAACAAAACCCCTGGAATAATAATCTGGAAGAGACTTTCCGAGAGACAATCTTGAAAACAAATAAAGCTGAAGAGAGAGGAGGAGTGGTGAGGGTTTGACGAACAGAGAGAAAGAAAGGAAAGGGCGAGGGACCCAGTAACCAAATCAACAAGCAAAGTAATCAAACCTGATGAAGTACATCGCCTTCGGTCGCAACGTTTCATTCACTTAGAGACCAAAACTGCCGAGTGCAGGAGAAGGAATGCAAAGATAAGTAAATAAAACAAATGAACATAAATGAACAAAAATAAAAAATAAAAAATGGAATTCCTTTAGTGCGATTGATTACTTTGTTTCATATTGCGTTTGATTTTTTCGTTCTTTCGATTTTACTTTACTTTCTTCGTACATTTATTTATGTATTTATTTACTCTACTCATGTCCTACTTTCTTTATATATATATATATATATATATATATATATATATATATATATATATATATATATATATATATATATATATATATATATATATATTGCTTCTTTTTTTTTAGATTCCGTCGTTTTCATCATTCTATTTGTATGTTTCCGGGAGTTTATTTTGCAGTGGTTTCACTCGCTTTTTGAGCTCAGAATTTCACCTTTCTTTCTGTTCTCCTTCCTTCCCCCATTCTTTCTTTTTACTTTCATTCTATATTCCTTTCATCATTCCTGTCCTTTCCCTTCCATTCCTTCCTCCCCCGTTCCTTCTTTCTTTTTCTTTCATTCTATCTTCCTTCCACCATTCCTGTCTTATTCCTTATATTCTTTCCTTCTTTCCTTCTTGACTCCATCTTTCTTTTCCTCCCCTCCTTACTTTGTTCATTCCATCTTGCATTCATAGTTTTCCTGTCATCTTTCCTTTTTTCTTTCTTACATCATTCTCCCCAGTATTTCTTTTTTTTTCCCAACCCTTCATTTGATCTTCATTCTCATTTTTCTTTCTGTCTTTTCGTCCTTTATTCTTTCATCCATCTCATCTTTCCTTCTTACTTCCTCCTCTCACCATTCATCTTTTTCGTCAATTTTTATCTTCTTTCATACCTTCTTGTCTTCCTTCCTCTTACCTCTATTTCTTTCATACTTTCATTTTTTCTTTCTTTCTTTCTTTCTTTCTCTTATTATGTCTTTTTATCCTTCCTTATAATATTTTCTTTCATCTCCCAATTTTTTATCTCCTTTTATTTTCTTCATTCATTCCAATCTTTCCTTTTCCTTCCTTCCCCATCCTTCATTCTTCTTTTCCTTCCTTTACTTCTTTCCTGAATTCTCCATCGCCTCATTCCCTTCCTACTTTCTCTTTTCATTCCCTCCCTTCAACTTCGCTTTCTTTTTCGTTTTTTCCTTTCTCAACTTCTAATTCATCTTTCCTCCTCTGCTTTTACTCCCCCCCTTCCTTTTTCTTTACACCCTTCTTTTCTTTTTTCTCCTTCTTCCCTTTAATATTCCTTTCTTTCTTCACAGTTTTTATTTCACGATTTTATTATTTCATCTATTCCACCCTTCCAATTTCCTTCCTTCTCTCTCCTCTCCCTTTCTTCTCTTCTTCACCCATTTTCCTACTTTCGTTACTTTTTTCCCCATCTCCTTTTTCCTTCCTTTTCACGTTTCACATTTTCCCTTTCATTTATCCGTCCTTATTCCTTCCCTTCCTTTCTCTCTTCCTTCCTTCCCTCCCCTTCTCTCTTCTTTCCTTCCCTTCCTTTCTCTCTTCCTTCCTTCCCTCCCCTTCTCTCTTCTTTCCTTCCCTTCCTTTCTCTCTTCCTTCCTTCCCTCCCCTTCTTTTCTTTTCTCCTTTTCTTTCCTTTGATTTCACCTTATTTCCCAATATGTCCACTTGGTACAGCTGCACTCGGCTTAATCTACAAGTATCTCAAATACACCAGGGATGTCATTTGCAATATCAGAATTCATTTTATCTTTCGTCGAAATATCATAAATACACAAAGACAAACAAGAATCCAAAACATCAAAAAATAATGTCAAACGAATGAAAACATTTCTCATCTAAACTGTCATCTTCCATATGCACTAAGTATATCTATCAACCTTGCTTCTGACTCAAGTTACCTATCACACATAACTTTGACGGAACTGTCGAAAATTTTTGTTGCTTTTAATAGCAACATTTTGTTTCTCTATTCAACGTTGAGTGTACATCAAGAACACCAACGGACAGAGAAAAGAAAATAACAACTGTGAAACCTACCGTCAAAAGACATTGTTCTGACGAAGATGTTATCAATGGTGGAGTATCTTATCTGAAAATTTTAAGTCAAGTGTGTATTTTGTAAAAAGAGCGTTTAATTATTTTGGAAATATTTATAGTCATATAGCCATATAACTGGTATAACAACATAAAAAAATGGACCAGATCGTGGCACAAATGTGCTGTAAGGACAGTTATTGAAAGAAAAAAAGGGGAGGACTTCTGTGTCGTCTCACATCAAAATGCATCGAACATGAAGATATGAACTTTTGCTATTGTAAAAAATACAGGAAGTCGGACTGAAGATTCAGAATTAAATTTTCTCTGATAGAAGCTGTTTAATCATGTATGACACCATAACAATTCAAGCAACCAGACCTGTTGAGATAATATAAGATCTCGACTAATGATATGTTTTATATAAGTATATTTTTTTAATTTCCTGTATATTATAATGACTCGATTTCTGTTTGTTTGTCTCTTTGTTCTTTTGTACATTTGCTCCAATAGCCCAACACAGAAGAACAACGCCTGACTAGCAGGCTACAAATGTATTGCGCCTGTACTCGCATTAATAGAGCTAGAAAGCTGGAAATTTGGACACTTACTCTTTATTAATGCTGGGCCTCACATGGAGAGACCACAAAACAGCACAGTACATCCGGGAAAAGACAAGAGTTAGAGACATCATAGAATCCATAAAAAATCTTAAATGGCGGTGGGCTGGCCATGTTGCAAGAATGGCAGATAATCGATGGACATCACGACTCACATCATGGATTCCCCGAGACCACATGCGCAACCGAGGCCGGCAAAGTGTTAGATGGAGAGACGAGCTAGACAAGTTCAGGAAGTACTGGCTCCGTGACGCCCATGATAGAGAAGTGTGGCAAATCCTGGGGAAGGTCTACGTCCAACGACGGACGCTAAAAGACTGATGATGATGATGATGATGATATCGAAGAAGAAATAGTTTGTTTTTTGTTTTGGGAAAATCCTCACCCCAATAAGTTTTTATTTGGCTTCAATTTAGCTTGTGCCTGGCATACTCACATTTGTCTCTCAAAAATTAGTGTTTCTTGGTTGTCCGCGCCCAACAAAAGGTGAGATCTAACTTATTCATCGATTACCCCCTTTTTCAATTCCAAATTGATCACCCCTAATACAACATGTGCCCTAAAGGCGTCCGTCACTGGGCTGTTTCTATAGAATGACCATTCATGCCTGTATCTGTTCTCCAATTCGAATCTTGTCATTTGAAACAAATACAAGAGTTTGGAATAAAGATTCAGACAAGATTCAAACTTTTCTTGAAGCTCGTTATTAATGAGCGACGCCTTAACAATCTAATCAACGAAACATTTTAAGATAAAAACACGGTTCCTATTTTTGATGTTTCTATTCTTTTTCTTCTGATTTCCTACCAGGACCTCAGAAACGTAGAGAAAAACAACAGTAAAGTATATTATAATGATCCAGTTTTTGTTTTGTTTGTTTGTTTGTTTGAATCTTTGCTACCCGAGCACAGTAAAACAGCAGGTTATAGCAGGATTTGTTTTTTGTCGGCACAATACCTTAAAATGCTGTTATTCGAAGGATAAAGCAATTTGCTGTCAAACAAAATTGGAACTAGCATTCCAAGGGAAATTATGAATGACTATAAGCCACGTATGCTGCTTTTTAACTGGTAAATCAAGCAGTTGTGGAGACAAAATTGAGTTAACTGGATGAAAATATTCTGAATCATAAATGTTGGATAAAAAAAAATAGGCCTGTCAATCGATAGGGTACTCTCCTTGAATTTTTTGGCTGTGATCACTAAAAAGTAGAAAATAAAAATTAAAAAAAACAATTAAAAAACGCGATTGCGGCAAAACAAACTAAGGGACCTATTAAAAAAAAGAAATGCCTCACTCATCAAGTTTACGTGTTTGTGTGTATGTTTGTGTGTGCGTGTGTACAAAATTGACGGAGATGTGAGTAATCTAGCGGTTAAAGGGTTACTGAGATGAGGGTTGGCAAGCAGAGTTCAAACTCAGGCTGAGAGAGTTCATGTTCCCTTGCACTAATGCCCTCGGGAAAAGCATATATCCCTTTCAAAAACATCATGGGCTAGCGTGTCAAGGTAAGGTTCATCAAATCCTGCATGTATCCTGACTTGGGGACGGGAGGCTTGTAAAGCCAGAAATTGACTATGGTAGATTGATTGTCTCTGAAGAAAGAAATTGGAAATGGATCAACAAGAGTCATTCGATCAGTATTTTGCCCCTGCACCCCATTGAAACCCGAGTATAAATGGAAGATTGGGAGGACAATAGCTCTGGTTAGTCACTAAATAGAAAGTGTCGAATGACCAGCGTCTTTTGGCAACAAGCATTGTTTTACTGATCAATTAAATGAATGGAAAAAGATGTAATCAATGAATAAGTTATTACCCGCACTTTTTGTTGGCCAATGATCTCTAAAAAAAAATCTGAAAAAATTTGCAAAAACCAAGTATGACGAAAATGAAGGGATCAATTACAATGCAAATTGACGCCCCACTGAAAACCTATTTGGAGAGGGATTAAAAAAGTTTTATCTTGACATATGAATATGTTTAAATTCACTTTCCTGATAACACCTGTATGTGTGATATATAGTCAACTAGCCAGCAAGACCAGCTTAAAACTAATGAAACCTATGTGCTAACGGTTTCAATAAAATTTCTAGGAAATTTGATTACCTATTGCATTTAGTTTTTATTTATCTTAACGGTCTAACTCTTGAACCTTTCTATTGTTTTTAATTATCCTTCCCCAAGTCTATTGTTGTAAGCGCATTTCATGAGGAGTGTTGCACCTAACTATGTCATGATGGCTCGTGATGTGTTAAAGTATTGGAACGATTTTCCTTGGGCAGCTCGATCTCAGCTTCTTTGGCAACGCAGAACGTACTTTTTGATTCTACCAATTTTCTTAGAACTTCAAAAATGACACCAGTTTTCTCAATATGTTAGATTCTAGACAAATGATACGGAGGTCTGGTTAGTCACTCAATAACCAAGGAATTTCGGCAGCATGTCAAATTGGTGGTTATCAATTGAAAAAATTGGATCAATGAATAAGCTTCTTCTATCTTTTTTACCAAAAAAATCTGAATTGAAATTTAAAAAAACACAAGCGTAACATAAATAAAAGGATCAATTTAGCATGATTATACATAGCAATTAAAAACTTGTTCTAAAAACAATTTTGGGGGTAAAAAAAGTTTTGTTGACATAATAACTAGTAAATGTTCATATTTTTCAGACCTCTAACTCCATTGGTGCGGCCAGTATATGCGATGAATAAATCCATACATACATATGCAAACCAACTTGGAAACTGAAGGAACCTATGTTGACAGTTCCAGAAACAGTATTGGTGTAAGGTTTCTAATATATTTGTATGTAAAGTAAATAATGCATGTAAAGCCGGATATTTTCAATATGTTTCCATAAACGTATATTGGTGAAATTGCTGCAATGTGTTGCAGCATATATCCAACTCAGTCTGAATATGAGACTTGTAGATAAACCCAAACATCTTTGCTTGCGAATACATAAACGGCCATTATTTCTAATCTTTTCTTTCTTGTTTTTAAAACAATTTTTCTGTCAAGATCAAAGCGTTTTCCAGACAAACTGTGTAAATGTATTTTGTCGGTTGTCGAATCTTTTTTTTATGATTCCTTGAATGAATGTCAAAAGCTGCTTTTTTTTTCAAATAACACTTTGTTAAAATTTTAGCTTTTTCGTCACATTCCAAGGCAGCGATTTTTAATCAATTTACTCCGAACCATTGTTAAGTGAGCAGTGGGAGTTTGAGTAGGATCAAAGTCAATTAAATAAGGGCTGTAAGACAGTCTTCATTATGGATATAATTATAAAAATTTGGATAGGTTTTGACATTGCTTGAACCAAGCTCATTTTTCCAATGATGCACTATATGAATGTGTTGTTCATCAAGGGCCTTAGTTTCGTGGTGTAGAACCGTCAATCACCATCGCCAGCCGTAAGATGAGTGACAATGTAAGAATTATCAAATGACTGGATAGCTTTCTCTTTTTATGAATTATTATTTGAAGTATCTTGGAAACCATGATCATGATTATAATTCTAACGATAAAATTGTTTAATTATTAGTTTGTTGAACTAATGAACACATTATAATCATTCTATTTCTTCTGAATTATCAAATATATCCTTGAATACCGATGCTCTACTAATACATTTTCGGACTTGTCTCAATGTACACATAGATGAAAAAAGTTAACATTCACTAATTGAGGCCAGGTTATGCAAAGTTGCTTCAATCCCATCGAGTATGGTAATTCATAATGGGCTTCATAGACGCATCGAACCACATTGGACAGTGGTAAGTTGCGTGATGACCCCAAATGTTTGAAAGGTGCTTTGAGTATTGCTTCTTCTAAGATGTACGTGTGCACACACGTTTTGTAACCAGTACGTCAAGTGAATAATTGTTCGCATATCTACCTAAAATAATTTACAAATTACTGATTATACTTGAAAGTATAAGGATGATACATCGTAATTATACTTACTGAAAATAATCTCTAAGCTAGACGTTTCTGTTGCAATTTGTACACCTTTCCTGATATTGATAGTAAAGCACTGCTCTTAAACAGACATTGTTTATATCGTAAAATTTATGAAGACAGTTCCAAATTTATGAAGATAGCTCACTGGGATTTTATTAGAAACATATTGATTCACTATATTGGAACCAAAACTGCGCATTTACTAAGAGAAATTGCAAAACATGAAATTTCTATGCAAATTACTACAAAGAGTCAGAGGGAACATAGGCTCTCTGTTACCATGATCTGCAAGAGTTCACATTTGAGGGGTTCAATATCATAGTGGGGAATGAGTGAGAAATAGGGTTATTATTTGTACTCTGTGTCATTGAAAAATACCGTTACCAACACGACTAACGAGGAGTTACCTTGAAATGCAGGGATTCGGAAGTAGGCTGTGAACTGGGCATAGCTCTACATAGCCATGCCACGTGTCGTGAATCGACACTATTCTGTGCCAGACTACCAAGTGACGTGATTCTTAATTGACTGATTTGCTTTTGGTAGCTATTTTAATGGTGTATCCTAGCACGTATTTTTTTCCATTATTTCACTTTGAAAATATATCAGAGTTTATCTAAAAAAATGTCGGGGTAACTTATCTCTTTCGTAATCTATGGACAAAATTTGGTTAAAAGAACCTAAAAGCAGTTTTGCCATTAATTGGTACTAAACTCCCGTGGCATTTTAGGAAGAAATCAATTGGAGTTTTTTTGCAAATAATCAAGTAGAAAAGAAAGCCCTGTTCAGTTATTCAATCATCTTCCTTTGTTTCTAGGGGAAAGAGTCGGAAAGATTGAAAGATAATGGTGTGATGCGGGGGCCATTTTTAGCTATAGGGAATTCCTTTCCCTGCATGTTTGTGTACCGCAGCGGCAGCATGTGTTGGAACGAGGAGACGCAAGACTCATATCGAGATTCAAAATTGAACATTTATTTCTCTTTTTCGGTCACCCGAAAATACATACGTTGGTTTAGGATGAAGCTTAAACGAATAAACAAGAGAGAGAAAGAGATGAAGAGAGAGAGAGAGAGAGGGGGAGAGAGAGGGAGGGAGAGAGAGAGGGAGGGAGAGAGAGAGAGTCAGTAAAACTTCAATTTTAGCAGCCTGGGCCAGTGTGGTCCTGGTATTCTCTACTCCCTCTGCTCTGGTCTAAGTGAATGGCCATCCATCTGCAGGGGTTCCAAGCGAACACACCTTATCTTGTTAGTTAATCTCATGATGTTTTCATAGTCCTTTTGGCGTCTGAAAAGGATTACTCTGTAACTTTTCATCTTTGATAAAATTTTTCAGTCTACACTTATTTATACGCCTAAAGTATCCTTGACAAGAAAATACTTTTTGAAAATAGAATATAACATCTAAGAATCAAATCCAAAATAAGTTTCAAAAATCCCTCCAGCCCTCAAATTGTGACAAGATGAACAGTCAGCAAAGTGACAAGTCAGCCAATCAGTGCGCAGGAAAATCGACGCTATAACTCTTATGATCAATCGACGTCATTTCGTGTATTATTCAGACGGTTCATTCAGTCGATGAAGAATTCGTCTGTTTTTAGGAATGCTTTTGATCTCCTGTGTGAAATAAACAGCGGAATGTGCTGGTAAGGAATTTCTTCTTTTTTTGTTTTTTTTTTGGATCCATGAAGAATTGCATATTAGTTGCTCACCTTTTCATTTTCATTTTTCAATCCGGTTTGGCTTTTCTGCGATGAATGATACAACAAGATGTATTATTAAGGCATAGATGAGACGAGATATTTGTCTTTCTCTGCACTCTCGAGTCAGTTGTCACAGGGGAAACACTTGGCAAATATTTACGTATTCACGCAAAGACTTTCCCTAATACGCCAAAAAATGTTGGGATATGCATCCATACATCATCATCATCATCATCTCTCTTTCACAATCTATCTTACTATCTCTTTTCCTCCCCTTCTCTCCCTCTCTCTCTCTCTCTATCTCTCTCTCTCTCTCTCTCTATATATATATATATATATATATATATATGGAATGAGACAGACTCAAGAGTAAAAGTATATGAAGACTTTATTTGTTAAAAAATCAATTCATAAATGAATCAATCAGTTTGCTGTACATGTTCCAGGAGGTTTTCATATCTTCACTAGCATGTGTGTATCTTTCATTGATTAAAATGTTTTCGTACGAAACAAATTTATGATCAGAAATTTTGTTTTGGAAGCAAAAATGTAAATCAAGAAAGACGATTCCTTGTGGGTCGTAATGGTGAGTCTAAGCTGTATTCAATTGGTTGTAGTATGGTCTGATATCCTGTTGAAAGTAGTTGTAACAGTTTGGGTTATTTTATTGCTTGTACTAATCAGATCAGGGTGGGTATTCATAAGCAATGATTGTTATGGATACTGGGGAACTGGATAGTAGTTTAGTGTTAAACCGTTTACGTGCTTGGTTCGATGAGGTTATCTCTAGTGTTAATCCAGATAGTTGTATATGGGGGTCCTTATTATGTATGATCGAATATCTTTTGGGGATTGTATATTTTGTGTCTTTAATGGTGGACGTTCTGAAAATTCTTATGTCTTGGAGGAGTGCAAATGAAATACCATACGTAAGTTACATTAGGTAGAAGTCTTTGTCACTGTCAAGTTCCCAATGTTGGATTGACATGAAGGGGGATAGGGTGTGGATTAGTGGGGAATAAGAGTATATGAATATGAAAAGTGGGTTGAGCCTAAGTAGAACTGTAGTCTAAAGAATAACAAATTTCTAATTATAGAATAATTATGAGTGAGAGGATTTGATTCATACTAATTGCCGTGGTTAAAGCTGTTAAGTTTAGTGTCGAGTTCGTTAGAGGAGAGAGTTTCAATTTTGTCAATAAGCATATCTTCATGTAGTTCAAGAATTTTAGTCGTGTCGGTGGGGTGTATTTTTTTTAATGATTGTTAATCTTGCGTCTTAGCTGGAATTGTTACCAAAGATGTTGAAGTATAGTTCTACTAGAAGTAGGTTGGAGTGATTGGGTGATCTGATTCTGTTCCTATAGTTATCAAGTCTAATGATGGATTACAATTCAGATCATATGTATCGCTATTTACACCTATTGCATTGTAGGAGGTACATAATATTTTTGATTCTACAATCAGAATTATGTTATATGAAAAAGGTTTTGTTAGCAGTACTGCTAATGAAGGTGCTGGTTCGCTTAAGGTGGTTGCAGGAAAGAATATTTCTTTAGTTGCACGGTTTGAGGAATTTAACAGTTTTAGGGATGTTGCTGTGTGAGACTTGGTCGTTCATTATGATGTTACAGCTAATCATATCTTCAACGTTCTGGGCGATGACTCATGGTGCTAGGAATGGTTTTCTGGGTTTTGTTTTGGATGTAAGTACATTCAATCTCTTATCAATTTTATGTGACAGAGTTGAGAGTGTGTTATGGAGAGTGATTGTGAGTGGGATGCTGTCGGCTTTACTTTTGTTAGGGAGGTATAAGGGTTTCCCCTGTGGATATTGTTGTAGCCTTTTTTCTATCTGTTTATTTGTATCTTCTAGAGAATATCTTTGTTTAGTGAAATGTTGTTGTAGATTATGTTTGTGTTTGTTCGGTTTATTATCTGTAGAGCAATTTCTCCTAATTCTAAATGCCTGTGAAAATAGTAGATTTTTCAGGTGTTTGGGATGGGCCAATTCGAAAGAATATCATCAATATATCTGATGTAGGAGACGCAGTTTTCTTGGTATATGTAAGCCTCTTCGAATTTTACTATGAAGCATAGGAAGGGGCCTGTACTGCGCCCACGGCACAGCTTTTCATCTGGAGGGAAGTGTGTATTGTTAAAATTGAAACTATTGAGTCTTAGAATGTATTGCATAAAGGGGGTAATTGTTTCTGTTTTAGGTCTTACAATTCTTCTATAGTTGAGGTTTTCTTTTGGGACTAGAATGTCTTCTTTATGTTCAATAGTAGAATATAAGGATTTGACGTCCATAGTGACTAGAAGTGTCTTTTCTAGGATTGGTTTGTTGCGTTTTAATTTGTTTAAGAGGTCAGTGGTGTCCCGTATGAAGAATTTAACTTACGTTGCTTGCGGTTGGATGCTGTGGTCTACATATTTCGATATATCGGTGATATGGCACTAAATTGGTTAAATAACTGGTTTATCGAGGTTATTCAATTAGTGAATTTTTGTAAGTAGGGAGAACCAACAGGTTTTGTGGACACGGATTTATGTGTATTTAGTGTTCTTTTATCGATAATGATGTTGGATTGGGAGTTCTAATGTTTTGTTATCCAGGTAAAGGATCATTGGGGAGTGCTTTGGAAAATGCTGTGTTGTTTAGTTGAGTGTAAGCTTCTAAGAGGCATTCATTAGCACCCCAAATGACTAAATATCTTCCCTTTCTGGTTTCATGATTATTGAATATTTTTTCCAAGTTTTCAAGTTCGTTAAGGGACTGTCGGTCTTTAATAGTGAGTTTATACATGTATATTTCATTGAAAATACACTTACACACCTGGATATATATGTCACCGGATTAGAAATTCACATGTATGAATACTCAATAGTGACACGGAAGACGAGTCACGTACGTTGTTATCCTTACTGGTCCCTCGTCGATCAAAACAATTAATGGATAGCCTACATAAGTAGTTCCTATTTTTTTAAATATTGGATGGTATTTAGTATGAAATCTGTATCATCTCTGCATCTGTATATTACACATTATGATAATAAACCATGTAAAGAAATTGAAATATAAATATTTGATATAATATACATCATCCAATTATTCTATGTTTATACTCTCGTCAACTAATTCTTCAATTTTGGTCATTATTTCATTATTGTCAAACTGATAAGTTTTGAAAGGATCTGGATATCTAATCATGGCTTAATTAAATTGTCTGAAAGTTTCACAAATTTTGCTGCGTTGATTGACCATTCTCACAATTAAAGAACTATCTGATATATATATATATATATATATATATATATATATATACATATATATATATATATATATATATATATATACATATATATATATATATATGTACACACACACACACCGCCATACATACATACATACATACATACACACATGTATATATTATCATAATAATAATAATAATAGGCAACTGGTGTGAGATTCCTAATAATAATAATAATAATAATAATATGATGTGTTTGTAATGGAAGTGATCGATGTTTTCAAATAATATGAAGTGTAGCCAAAAGATGACACAAGAGGTATTTCATCATCAAAGCATGTATATAATAATGCTTCAGGCATAAACTACCTGTTAAATAAACAACAAAAATTATCGAAAGTAATTCATTACTCACATAAAAACAATATCATAGATATATTTACCTCTCTCCAACCAAAACGCATACACTTTTATAACAATAATGAGAAACACTGGTGAAACATTCTTTATTTATGACATCCGGTCAGTTTTTAAATTGAAATCTCTAATGGAGAAAAAATATCTACATTTTCGAGAATGTTATAAAAGAAACCGTTAGAATGAGAGCCCCAAACGATTAAGACAAAAGTTTTCTCATAAAATAAAAAATATGTATTTTTGGAAGAGGAGTAATGATGCAAATTTTCTAGTCTGCAGACTAAGTAGTAACCAGAAGTTTTAGTTCACATAAAAACACATGCAAACCCATAAAAAAAAACACACAAACACAAGCAAATATATAGAAAAAAAAGCTAAAACTCTTTCGCCGTTCTTGATGGCTACGGTCGTTCAGATATAGTGAGAAATGAAGAAAACAGGAAGAAAAGAAGACAGGGGAAAAGAAAGGAATAAAAGAAAAGAAACAAAAAGAGACAAAATAACAAAAGAATGAAATAAGTCGAAAGAAAGAAAAAGGCGAATAACATGATACATATGAAGGAGACAAAAAGAAAAAAGAATTAAAGAATGATTGGGAAAAAATTAGAAAAATGAAATCGTGAAAAGGATGTCGAAAAATATTAAAAGAACGAAAAATATATATCAGTAAATATTTTCCGCTGATTCAGAAAAGTGACCTGTATTATTCCCTGACCAGCACAAAATCACCCATCGAAACACAATGCATAATTTCATGACGATGTCTGGATCAGCAAAAGATTGATATGTTTATCTTCCAACACACTTTTATCTCATTTATAAAAATCACATTAGATTTCAAAGACAGAGAATTTGACGGTCTTTCGACGGAAACATCAAAAATGAAAATGGACTGAAATCTGATCAAATTTGTATAGAGTTAGGCTGGAGGCTGTAATCACATTAACCTTGTGACTCTAATAACCAAGACGAGGTCACTAGTCCAAGTGAATCAGTGAATAATATTTCAAGTAGGTATCTATATTTTATAACAGATAAAAGAGTGTAGAAAGATACAAGTTAGTGTCTTTCAAATTAGCAGATGAAAACGAGGACTTAAATTCTTTATGAGATCGATAACTGTGGAATGTTTCTCCATTCACTTTATTGGATGAATGGATTTGCTTCATTCAAGGGACATTTTGATTGCAAAGAAAGTGAGAGCAAAAAATGTCTTATACATTTAAAAGTTTATTTTTATTTACACGGCTCCGAATTCACAACCTGGATAAAATATGTCTGATTTTTGTACGTAACCATTCAATGTTTAATCCTGTCTTAATATTTTTGCATTTTTGTATTTTTTAATGTTCGGTCAAAATTTTGTCAATTCCAATGTTACATAAAGATATCAATATGAACTTTTTGAAAATGTATCAGATATTTTATTGCACTTGCTGTAAACCTTCCAGTCGATTTTGGGAATTACACTGTACAATAATGCTTACAAATAACATAATACAACGACACCGGAGAGAGACATGAATTCTAAATAACGAATTGTACAAATTCTAACAATATAACTAAACACATCTTCAGGAGACATTTATATATGTTTCTTATTGTAACAAATGGACTGCAATTCCCTGGCGGGCATTAATTGTTACGTCTTTTATGCTATGGATGTCACCAAAGGCATAAATTGAAAGCGATTTTGTAATGTGTACAGTGAATACAAAGAGAGAACAAAAAGTATTTGCTGATCCAAATGAGAAAATATGAACGGACTGTGAAGATGTAAATGCAAAACAGTAGTTTTGACTCTGCTTGATTGCTTTGTATGGATGATGATCTTGCAGGACACTCACAGTAGCTTCAATCCCCACTGCATGTGCTAATGGTGTAGGTTTGCTGCTGACTAAGGATAGCTTAAAAAATATGTATTGGTGTCCGTCATAATCAGGCGACTAATGATAAGCCAACGCATCTTGAGGTAGTTCAAACAACACTGTATGTCCTTCTGAAGGGTCAATGTTTCAGACTAAGATGAGCTTTGGAAATTAGAGAACAGGCAGGGGCCAAATATATAACAGACAACTCAAATGACAATGGGCTGCTCCTGTCACAGAAATGCCATTAGATTGAAGGACATCGCAACTCATAACGTGGACTGTAGAGATCCTATTTGAAATTGCGGTCTGGCGAATCTTTAGAAGATCTAGGTCCAACAATGGATTTTAATGCTGTTGCAGATGATGTTAATGAAGTATGTTGTTCTTGAAAGACTTTATCAGTAGCTTTTCATTTCTATGGGCGCTCAATTAGCGTTGCTGTATGTCATACTAAATTTGACTAATTTCTACCATCTTTGAGCCTTTTCCCAACTCTGGGGTACGGATGTGGAACATGGTAGTTGAAATCTCTTGTAAACGATCACACAAAAGTCACTGGAAAGAGCCACGCTAGGATAACTTTAAAAAGGAGAGAGACTTCAATAAGGATTTAAGATCAGGCCAAGGTCAGAGTTACCATAAAAGTGATTTGATTATTAAAAAAAAAAAAATGGGCAGGACATAGCAAGAAGTGAGGATAACAGATCGTGTAAAAAAGTTGTCCCAAGACACGGTAACCACTGTTATAAGAGACCCAATAAAAGATGCAGAGATTTAAGGTGTCGGAAATAGGCTGCTGCTGATGATGATGAAGATGATTACTCTCTTAATCATACCCTCATTCCGTCTTTCTCTCTTTTGTTCTCTTTGTCTTCTGACATTGTCACTATCTCTCCCTCTGCCCCCCTCTCCTCCTTTATTCCTCAAATTACATATCTTCTCTGTCTCTCTTTCTCATTATGTCACTATTTCTAGATGCATCCCCACACTTACATACCGCACTTTTCGTCCGCCATTTTGTCTGTCTGTTTCTCTCTGTCAGAGCCTAAGATGATAAAAATTAGGGTCTCTTTCATTTTATCACGTTGGAATCATATAGAACTTGGCCCAGAACTTCAGAGTCAACATTGTCCTTTCCTTCTCCCTCTTCCTGCTACGACAACCAAATCAAGTAAGGTTAAATGGCAATTTTCTCAACTTTTGGGCTGAACCATTCTGTTCTTGTTAGAACAACGAATTTTCATCGAAACAAGATAATAAAATGCAAGCCGTAATGCATCTGCTTCGGAGCAGGTTTGGATTTGAGGCTTTAACGCGTAGATGAAACTACATCGAACCCTGTTTCGTAACTGTTCATATTTTCCTCTTCAATCTACGTTTGTCTTTTTTCAGAGGTGTATCTCCAAATCACTCTCTCTCTTTCTTTTTCATTATGTCTCCCTTTTTTTATCCTGCTCTCTCTATTTTTCAGAGCACTGATCTAGCGTGATCACGTGCCAGACTTCACCAATTTTTCTTTTGTTCTTATATATATATATATATATATATATATATATATATATATATATCAAACTTACACTTCAGAGTACACTCTGCTTCCCACCTCCCGAAAAAAAAATGTTTCTTCCTTTTTATTGGTATAGTCTTGTGTAAGACTAAGTTTGGTTCATATCTACTATCTTTGCCTGTCTGGCGACTGTATCTCACAACTTACCCTCCAAATCTTCACTTTCTTACCATCTTCGCTCTGTCTGTCTGTCTGTCTGTCTGTCTGTCTGTCTGTCTGTTTATCTGTCTTCCCCCCTCTCTCTCTATCTATCCACCTATCTTTCATTATGTCTCGGTGTGTTTCATTTAGTTCTCTATTTTCCATTGGTGCTCAGCAAGTCTCGCCTATTTCCCCATCTCCCCACTCTCTCTCCGCCTCACCTTCCATCATTATTTTCCCATTTTTCCTTTCCTTCTCACATCATGTCTCACTATTTTTTCATCTTCCATTTCTCTCTTCCTCCTTTTCCTTCTCTTTCTCTCTCTCTCTCTCTCTCTCATTCTCTCTCTCTCTCTCTCTGTTCCCCTGCCTGTCTCTCTGTCTCTGTCTCTCTATCTCTCATTGTCTCGCTCTACGAAATTATTAGACAAAAGAAAAATAGCGAGATATAATGAGAGAGAGAAAGAGAGAGAGAAAGAGAATATGGAAAGAAAGAGAAGATTTAGAGAGTAATGTTTCAGATACGGGTGGTAAAAAACAAAGATAGAAGATATTTGTTTAACGTAGTCTTAGTGTGACCTTGTTTCAGATTGAGGTTCACGAATATTCATTATTTTGTTTGGTTTTTTTTTTCATCTTTATCCCAAACTCCCTCTCTCTCTCTCTCTCTCTCTCTCTCTCTCTCACTCTCTCTCTCTCTCTTTCTCTCTCTCCCTCTTTCATTATCTTACTATATTTCCCATTTCTATTTCTCTTAAATCAGTGTTTTTCTTCCTCGGAGACCCCTCTGTCCCTAGATTTTTGCTATCTGGTCTTTCTCAGCTCAAACTTTTCCAATGCAATCTAAATAAATCCCATCTTCTTCGCAACCTTTTCGGGAATATGTATATCACAGAAGCATGTATCAGTTCTATTGTCTACTAATGGTTAACAACCGTTCGCTTCCACCTTTTTTCAAATAACGGGTACCACTCAATAGATAAGAGCTCTCGGTGGTAATGTAAGCAGACAGCTCTGCTT
>OY735211.1:64124013-64376513 GCA_963457665.1 Thysanoteuthis rhombus
TTTTAATGATATCTCTGACCCCTGAATCTTTGCTACAGTACTTTGCTGTATTGTGATCTCTCCATGTGATGTTGAGCATGATTCTCTCCCGTGCGCGTCGTATAGTTTTCAGTTTTAGGCTTAATCTTATCGTTAGGTTCCATGTTCTAGCTCCATAGTTGATTGTTGGTTATATACCCTTCCTTTCGGGATTGATGAAATTGTTAGGTTAGCTCTACCAGAAGCTTGCATTATATTATTACATTATATAATTAGATTTGGTCTCTGTCTTATCGTATGATTTTATGTGCATACACATATCTCTATGAGAGATGTTTTGATCGGTTGATTGGCCCTTAATGTGTTAGATATCAATTTTCTCTGCCATATCAAGTTAGATTTATATCAAACTTGGTTCAAACCTTTGAGTTAAACATTCTCATCAATTTTTTCTTGGTCTTTACTCTCCTCCTGCTATTAACACAATTAGTTTATGTTACTACTCTTATCAACTACCTAGTTTGAATTCCTCTCCAATATGGACGTAAGGATGGTGGAAACACCATCAAACATATATTTCTTGTTTGTTTCTTTCGAGATCTAATTTAATTTTCCTTTGAAGGAGATTGAATCTTGTTTGCTGATATTTTCTATCGCTTCCCTCTATCCAAGGCCATAGGAGAGCAACTAAGAAAGCAACGTCTATAATTTGAGAGCGGTTTCTTCATTATTGCAAATAATTATATAAGATTATTAGCTTGATTAGTCTTTTTTTTGCTCTCATCTTTATTGATGTTTTCGGAAGATATTAGCTGCAATACGACGCTGTTTCTAAAGGAAATGGCTGACTGTCTGTATGTAACTGCCGATCACTGGAAAAATGAGGGTTTGCCCAACTGCCACGTGATAAAATCTGGAAAAATGTTGGCTTGGTTACCGAGTATCTGTCCACCAAACAATACTTCATCATTGCATTAAAGTGCAGAGTGGAACAAATATTGTGATAACTTATCAATATCTAAGATGTCTTATCTGTGCTAACACAAAATTAACTGGTTAGGCTAGTCATTCAATGGAAACTGCCACGTGACCAACATATTCTGGCAGTATGACATGATGCTGTGATCGATTGAAACACTGAGAAAAAAGCGCAATCAATGAATAAGTTCCTTTTGTTGAGCAGTGATCTAAAAAGAATCTGAATTGAAAAAAAAAATGCGGCTGGACAAAAACAAATGGATCATTTTAGCGAACACACGTTTCTAACTGACCACCCTCGTTGTACAAACAATCATACATTATCTGAGATTTTTTTTGAAACGGAAAAAGAACTCTCTAGACATAATACGATGTAAATGATAGAATTTATAGCCTTTAGTTCCACTTGTAAGTATAACACTTACATAATTATATACATACGCACGTACCTAGCTAGCCAGCCAGCCAGCATCGAAAACTGAAAGAAATCTATGTTGACAGGTCGACAGATTTGGTTGACAGATTCTGTTGCGACTATCGTAGAAATGAGAGAATAAATATGTAAGTCAGTTACTCGTAGAACCATCTAATAGAAGTAGAATCAGAGTTGTGTTGTAAGGTCAACAGTATAGATAGAGTGATCCAGAATTATCATTGCTGAAACCCAAAGTAAAGACTTTTTGTCGGATTATGCATCTCCTGAGTAAAGTATATACTCTGGACTACACCAGTGAATTTGGTTGCATCTGGGACTCTCACGAGACTATAAATCAACAGCCGGGGAATCTTTCTAAGGTCTCCAAGACGCATGCCTGAGCTTGCCAATCCCATCGTCCACAGTTAGAGCACTCACGTCTATAAAAATATATAATGTTAAAATGTATAGGAGTCAGTTTCGACTTTTGGCTGTTCCTGTTATAAACAGTCAACAACAAACTGTCACCAAAACTGTCGACTTGTCGGTTTTTAAGTCGGTGTGGCTGGTTGACTATCTATCTATCTATCTATCTATATATATATATATATATATATATATATATATATATATATCATGTGCATAGGTAGCACCGATGGAACTAAAAGGCTGGAAATCTAAATTCTTGCTCATTATTATGTTTAGAAAAAAAAAACGTTTGGTTTGGGAGGATGCAACCCAATAACAGCTTTTTTTGGTAAGGGATTGAATTTACAATATAAATTTATACTAAAATTGTCCCTCATTTAGTGTCCAACAACATTCTCGAATATTTTTGATTTTTTGATTTTTAGATATTTTCTTGTTATCACTACAAGAAATAACTCATCTATTGATCATCCCTTCTAATTCAATGCTCCAACTGATCATCCCCAATATGGCTGCGAGGAAACGATGGTCACTCGACTGTTTCTATTGAGCATTGTTTATTTTATTTCTGTACAGATAGGATACGGGTAGGTGATCAGGGTATGTGTATCACCGTTCTTCTAGTCGTGTGACGTTTTCTATGGATGACTAACCAGATTTGCTCTTTGCTTTTCGACTGAACGAGTAGGACAATGTGCAAAGCATGAGCTCAAGCATTGACAGCTTCACTTGAAAAACAAAACGAAACAGCTTAACAAGCCTCAGAGTGAGGAATGTTATTATATCTTTAGTCCCAAGCAGCAGCTCGTTTTGTTTTTGTTTTTTTTCTAATCTTCTGCAAGTAACTGAAGAAACACTGTGCGTTTTTATGGTGTGACTGCATTATGCCTTCTTGGAAAGATTTTTTCTCGCCCGTTGCGACGTGGATATTTATATTTCATCTTCTCTGCTTCTTGCTATTGATTTGCAGATCACGCCACACACAACAAACATACATTACAAATAAGAGTTTCTATATAATATATTGCAATTCATAATCATTCTGCCGGATCATATATCCATTTCTTAATACTATCACGTTAAAAGAAACGAATAGACCGAAATAAACGAGATGGACATTCAGAGTGAAAACAGCTATTTTGGCCGGCGTGCATATTTATATATATATATATATATATATATATATATATATATATATATATATATATATATATATATATATATATTACGACATTACCCTACATAGAACAACATTCTACATGAAGTACGACAGCAGCTTTAATAAAATCATTGCGGAAAGCGGACTGTTTGATCAACACTGCTAGAGAGCTGTATCAATATAATTGTTTTGTGTTCAAGTGGCCATCAGCCAACTTACATACTTCAAAAAATGATAGTGAAGTCTATATGTAACTTTGCAAACTATCAAAGGGACTCAGCTTGGATCGACACTCTCTATAAGGGTTACTCAATTGGTAATGAAACGGTATAGTGTACCATATTTCAGCTCCGTAAGTGACTGGTCAGAAGATGCACTGATCATTAACGCTTATTCCCCAGACCAATGGTATCTTTTTGTTTTTGAAGATCGAAGTTGTCTTGCTGAAGGCAAGCCAGTCTTGAGTGATTACTTCTTTTGGGGATTCTATAAAAGGTGTCTTTTGTCAGGTAGATGAAGTGATATCATCATCATCATCATCATCTGCAGCAGCCGTCTAACGTTCATCGTTGTACCCAGACGTAATCCAAGATTCTCCAAACTTTTTAGATATGGGCATTACGCAGCCAATATTTTTTGAACATGTTTAAATCGCAACACCGTATCATTTTCTACCGGATTCAATTACGCATATGATCAGTGGGGATCCACATTATGACTTGTGATGCCCAGCTGTTGTCTATATCTTATGATATAGGAAAATATTCTGTTAAAATATGAAGGTTACGATTTCGACTCTTCAAACGTTCTGGTTTATATTCTATCAAACCAAATTGGCGCGGTATGTGTATAAAATGATGTTCACGTGCGCAGACAACCAGGATATAATGATTTACAAATTGCTCAACAAACCTTACAGCTACGAATGATTTTTTCCAGTTCCTATCAGCAGCTCCTTTTTAATCTCCTACAACTAACTGGAAAATTATGTGCATTGTCGATGGTATATCAGGATTATGTTTATTTTTTCTTCACAATTGTTGTAGTGTGAACACTTATGTCCATTCTTCTTTATTTCATGCTGTTGATCCACTCATACTATTTCTTACGCGACGTGAACGTAGATACTTGAGGTGGGAGCAAATTGCTATCACTCACATATGAACTCAGGTGAGTTCATATGAGGTTCCGTACTGTGTAGGCCAGTTTAGCACTAATCCGAACTTCAAGGAGACACACGAAAATTATGTGATATCGTGAATTTTTGCTGATTTCTTTATGTGTGGTCTTTTTTTTAAAGATCTAAGACTGACTTCAAAAAGGATGTGCATCATGTAATCTTTGGTGACCTCATGGAAAATCAAATGAGTTGACATGAAACATACAAAGATCATACTGCTGAGTCAGAGCTCAAGTTGATGTCAATGTCTTCGATATTGTTACCCTACTAAACTTTGGGTTTAGCTCATGAGGAAAATTGGGTTACAAATGTGTTGTGTCAATCATTCATATGGACAAATCTTGATATACATATACATATACATATATATATATATATAGATATATATATATATATATATATATATATATATGTGTATATATATATATATATATATATATATATATATATGTATGTGTGTGTGTGTGTGTGTGTGTGTGTGCATGTGTATAATATGATTGAAATGGGTTTCGGTAACTTAGTATACGGTAATGTCTCTATTAGGCGTATTTGAACATATTATGGACCCGGACATTTAGGATTATGTACCCCATGTATATATATATATATATATATGTGTGTGTGAATATATATATATATATATATATATATACATATATATATATATATATATATATATATATATATATATGTGTGTATATATATATATATATACATATAAATGTATATATATATATACACATATATATATATATATACATATATATATATATATATATATACATATATATATATATATATATATATATATATATATATATATATATATATATATATATATATACATTTATATTCTGCGAGTGTTACTGGCTTTTTACATCTAGTGGGCTTGTAAAATTTTCACTTTATTGTTTCTCTTCCAGTAATTTTTCTTTTACATTCTTTATTTCATTCTTTTTCCTTAATCATTTGCCGTTCAGCTCATTTATCTTTCTTCATCTTCGTTTGGATTCCTTCTGAGGCATAATTTTGCTTTAACTTTTTTTCGTTTGTTTTCTCTTCCGATCTCCTTCTTCTTTTCCTTTTTTTATCTTTTTATCTCGTTCTTCTTCCATTTACTAATTCTTTTCCATCTTCTCCAATCTGTACTATCTTTCCCCCACCCCTCTTTTTTCATCCTTTTCTCACTTCTTACTAAACATGCTTTCTCATCATTCAATCTAAATTCTCCCTCTGACACATTCAATCCGAATCATCAACTTGCTTCTTTTTTCTTATGTTTAAAACCCTTTCCCTCTCTTCCCATCTCCCTCTCTCTTTCTATCTCTCTCTATATATCTCTCCCTCTCTCTTTCTCCCTGTCTCATTCTGCTCAATTATTTTCTCTTCCTCCATTTATCCACATTTACACCTTCATTTTCTTCCTTCGTCACAATTTCGTAAAAAAGAAATCCTTCCGCCTAAGGGTGTAGTCAGAGAATTACCCATTATTTCCATTTAAGCCTTTCCCTTTTTACCACAAATCTAGTAGAACCTTACTGATGCGTCATTATCGGTATCTGCGGTTGAGACATTTTTCTTTCTTCAACAGAGGACCGCAAACCTAATTACAATATATTGTATGCATTACCAACGAATTCATTTCCGACATGCGCAGAAGAAAATAGTCCCGTCAGCAGTTTTATAAAGATTCACTTCTCTCTTTTTTTTCGGTTTTGTAATTTGTAGAAGGATGTTGTACGTCCAGTTTGAAGCTTACAGAAGACCTCAAAGTGTTTGTGTGACGCGACAAAGATTTAGTGAATCTCTCTGAGAGAATAAACACATTTTGTTTCTCTCATTTTTGCTTTTATACTCGGAACTTTTACATCACTCTCAATCATCATCATCATTGTCAGCAGCAACATCATCAGCAGTAGCAACATCAGCATTTTAGTCAAGTTTTTTTCCGCTTGAGAGCTTTGAAGCGTCCAGAAATTCTGTATCATCAAATCACCTTACATTTTGTTCTTCACAGATTCGCCAGTGATCCACAATGTGAGTTGTGATCTCAAGCGTTTGCCTGATATCGTGTCTTCAAGCCTGGCTATTGCCAACTACGTTTGTTATACGATCTGAATTCAGAATGCAAGAGAGTGATTCTCCACTTCAGCAAAATGAATGTCAGGAACCAGGAACATGTTGAGGACAAAGAACCAAGATCAAAATCGAAAACACAGAAACTGCATTTGTCTTACACAACGAATCCCCGTGAAATCCTCAAAACAAGATGAAATCAATCGAAGAATCTTCGTTAGTTGGCAAAATATTTCGTAGAGCAAGCTCAACATTCAAAAATTGGAAATAAAAAACAACAATTGTATTGAAAAGAGGGGAATACAACTTAAACCTACAGAGCTCAAACCTGAAATACAACAAAATGATTGTCTCCAAAACTAAGAACTATGCAATGTGCATAGGATAATGTTTGACATCACCAGGATTCCCTAAACATCACATTATATTATATGAGAAGCGGGGATCTGTGAAATATCAATTATGAAACTCGAATAGCAATGAGCAGGCCAGAATGCATCATATTGCGAATCCACGAAGATCATAAGCGAAATTATGGTTGGCGAAAAATAAGATTGCGTCTCTTATTTATTCATTTTTCTATTTATCACCGTATGTGCATCCCCCTCTCTCTCTACCCCTCTCTTTCTCCTTCACTCTCTCTCTCTCTCTCTCTCTATATATATATATATATATATGTATATATATAAATATATATATATATGTGTGTGTATATATATATATATATATATATATATATATATATATATATATATATATATATAATCTTAATCCGTCCATATTTATCTATCTCAGCCTTTCTACCTCTATCTTTCTATATACATTTTCTATTTCCATATATATATATATATATATGTGTGTGTGTGTGCGTGTGTGTGTGCGTATGTGTGTGTGTGTGTGTGTGTGTGTATCAATCTATTCAATTATCCATCTACCTATATTAGTGTGATCATAATTATCAATCTATTTGGATGGAAAAGTGATATTGATATTAGTTATTGATTCAAAAACAATTAGAAACCAAAATAGATAAGTAATAATATTAAGAGATGGGCAAATGAATATACATTTAATCAATAAATAAGTAAATTAATGTTATAAATCACCAGAGAAAGAATTAATGAATCACAGATCGATATCACAGGAAAAATAAGAAAGAAGTACATATAAGCAAATGACGTTGCACTGTTTGTTTGTCCTTCCCTGATATTGAAATCACTTTAACATGGGCGTAGCCAAACCAAAGTTGGTACGCTGAAGGTCGGTTTGAAAGTGAAAAAAAGATCTTGAGAAAAAAACAAAACCATTTGGAGGTTTCAGATCTAAAGTTATATTCACATAGTGCCAAACTGGATTTTTTTTCTCCTTCAATGTGCGTATATATATATCCACCATATATATATATATATATATATATATATATATATATATATATATATATGTACATATATATATATATATATATGTACATATATATATATATATATGTACATATATATATATATATATATATATATATATATATATATATATATATATGATACCTTTAGAGTTCAAAGGTAGAAGGAACTTTTTAATCCTTATTTTGGGCATCCAAAGTGAAGCATTTAGGAACTCAAAAAAAAAACTTTCCCATATAAAGGGTTTAAAAGTGAGGGAATTATCTTTTTTACTTGTTCACTATTCAAGTCAGTGTTGATGGGTGCCCTTACTAGTATATAACTTATTTTCAGCGTAGCAAAAATAAGCCAATCACCTTCAGCATGGGTGTCACATGGGCAATACTTTCTTAACTTTCCCGTTCCGAATAATTCGATAAATAAGAATATTGAATTGGTGAATTATTTAAGAAAGATTCAGCAAACGTCAGATTGATATTATAGGAAAAAAAGAATAAGAACTATAATGATACAAAAAAATATATGAATAAACAGGACTGGTTAGTCACTCAGTAGAAACTGTCGGTTGACCAACATCTTTTTGTAGCATGCCGTGTTAAGGATGATCTATGAAAAAATTTGGAAATGGGGTGATCAAAGAATAAATTACTTCCCTCGTCTTTTGCTGAACAGAGATCATTGAAGAAACTCGAATTTCCGAAACACATCCCCAAATGCTGCTTAATAACAACTGGAGGACAAACGTAGAATGAACTTTCTTTCGTAATTCAACCCTGAATCGAAACCAAATAATGGGCAGACCCACCTAAGGTGAATTTGAAAAACACTTTTCTTTAAGTATGATAAGAAGTAAATGTAGTAACATCGGTGCGGGCTACTAGCTGGGTTCATACATACATAGCTAGTCTGCCAGCCACCAAGCCAGCCAGACGCACTCAAAAATGAAGAAATCTATGTTCTGGAGACAGTTATGTTTGACCCTTTGTTTCTGATAAATAAAAAACAAATCGAAGAGACAAAGAATAAGACAGTGGATTCTGAAAATAGAGGTGGGGATCGATTTGTTGAGAGATTTTCGTAAAGAGATTCGGGAAGGAAAAAAAGAAAGTTCTTTTATGATGGAATGCACAAATGTCAGAATTTGGTCGACTTATAATGGGGGTCGATGATCGGATGTTTCCGCGAATCATGGGTGAGTCAACACTCTGCTGTCGGCATCTCGAAAATGGGAGACAACTTTAGAGAATTTTAATATTTTTCTTTCAGCTTTTGTCCATATCCACTTATATATATATATATATATATATATAGAGAGAGAGAGAGAGAGAGAAAGAGAGAGGGAGTGAGAGAGAGTGAGAGAGGGAGAGAGAGATAGAAAGGATACATATATATATATATATATATATATATACATATATATATATAGAAAGATATAGAGAATATATATATATATATATATATATATATATATGTATATATATATATATATATATAACATATAAACTACTCTGCTCATATATGATTTCAGGTATTTACATATATATATATATATATATATATATATATATATATATATATATATATATATAAGTAAATTGATAGATATATCGAATATACACTCATATATATATATACATGAATGTATGTATGCATTTCATGGATAAAAACAAGTATGGTAGTATCGAACTCATACATCATATGCTCATATATATAAGTATACACATGTATTCTATAGATACATGTAGACACGAACACATTAACGTATATATATCTGTGTGTGTGTGTGTGTGTGTATGTGTGTGTGTGTGTGTGTGCGGAGGCTCATGTATGTATGTATTTGTATATACATATATAGTCCCCTAATGGATGAATCCGAAAAACTCATAAAAACTGCAAAGTGTTCTATCCCCACTTAAATAGCTACACTAAACTTTACTTAGTCTGATGCAAAAACCTTAATACAGAGCCATTTTGGAGAGCGCTATATTAGAAAACGTCAATCAAAACTGTCACTAAAACCATTAGCATCCGTTTCTCTCATCGTCGAGTTGTTCTAGCTGGTTATGTTTGTATATATCAAGCATACCGGCTGCACCAAATGAGCTAGAGGGTTAAAAATTTCTTTCTTCGTATCCCTCTGGGGTTTTTTTTGTTTTTTTTTTATTCCAGAAATCATTTTGATCACTGGCTAACATTAAACTCAGGAGAAGTTTTCATTGATCACATTCTCTTTCAGTTTTTTGAATTGATCATCCCCAATACGACATGCTACCAGAAGATCTTGGCAGTGTGACGGTTTCGATTGAGTTATTAACCTGACTTGTTTATTTTCATCTTCGTTTGACAAGAGGTCCTGAGAAAATGGTCATTTCCTTCCCTGTCTTTAACTTCGGGCGGTGAAAGGGAAAAGGATGCTTCTTATTTACATTTTCCCTTGATTCGTAAGGTTAGAATGGCTACAAAAATAACCACAAAAGATCAAACTTCATACTTCATAACTGCCAATCAGCAACTAAAAGCCCACA
Organism: Thysanoteuthis rhombus; assembly: GCA_963457665.1. Taxonomy (NCBI): domain Eukaryota; kingdom Metazoa; phylum Mollusca; class Cephalopoda; order Oegopsida; family Thysanoteuthidae; genus Thysanoteuthis; species Thysanoteuthis major. Next base: position 64,134,155 of record OY735211.1, read on the forward strand.
ATCTGGCAAAGTTAAAGCCCTTACTTTAATAAAATGTCATTTTGATGTACCTCTTCACGAAATCTTTATTGGTGGCGTGGAGTTAAGAAATTATTACCAGCAGAGAAAATGAAACCCACGTACCGAGTTCGATATTTGGTCGAAGTTGTTTACAATCCCAGTAACTCTCTATGGCGATCAGTCTGAGACAAGCCTGACAGCTGCAGGGACTAATACATCTACTTCTATGCCGACTAAGGTGATAACTGAATCTTTTGTAATGCATACATGATAAATTAAACAAGAAATATTTTTTAAATTCCCATCATAAATGTATTTATTTGAAATAGGCCCTTGGATATTAGTGAGATAAATTTTTGTAATAATATAGATTTGTTCTGTTGGTAAGAAAACCGGTTACCTATGAGTTAGTGATGATTTGAAATCACAAAAGAGAAATGTTGATTCTATGAACATATCTATTTATTATGATGAAATGAATCATCGAGTGTCTATAGCAAAGATTTTTGCAGATAGTTAAGACTCAGGAATTTAGCTTAGTTGGTAAGCGACACGAAAATTAATCAGTCGGTTGTGATTTCGAATTAGAGGAGTGTTAATTTTCAATCTGCCATGTTTGGTTGAGATTTTGTTTTTAATCGTTTTTGATACGGTATAAAATTTCAAGTTCGGACAGGAGTAAAAATATAAGCATGACCGTCCTGATCCCAAATAAAAACATCTACTTGCGTCTGAAATTGCAGGAGACTGCTTTCAATTTTGCATCATTTCTCGAATTCTTCCAACTTCTTTCCCAAAGTTCCCCAGGAATGATAAGTATAATTGATATTCTCATATTCAACATATTCAACATTTCTACATTCGTCTACATATCTCTATAAGACACTTTTCTGTCTGACTTTCGGTTGGTCATTCCCTTGTTCGATAAATATCAGTTTCTCTCAGCTGTGCAATGCTGGATTGATATGAAACTTGGCCAAGACCTTCCAGTATACAACCCCATCTTCCTTCCCATGCTTCTCCTCTTTCTTTTTTTCCTCCTGCTACTGCTACCAACGCTAAATATAATTTTTTCCTAGCCGTATCATGTTGGACAGACATAGAAATTGACCCAGACCATCATCATCCTCCTCTTCTTCCATTCCCCCACCCGCTTCTATAAGCAGGGATGAGGAGCGCATCTTTGAAATTATGGTTTTTGTTTTTCTCTGACACAGTCCCGGTATTTCTAGTTCTCTGCTCTTTTTCTGTCCCACTCAATACGCTTTTGAGATAACTAAATCAATTGACATATTTTCTTCTCTTTGTTTACTACAACTATATTTTGTCTTTAGCCTGGATCTCCTGATCTGTTCTCATGGTTTTAGAACTGCATTGCTCACGAGTTTGGTTACAGGGACGGTTGCCAATTGAGTCCATGGAAGAAGATGGTGCAGTAAAGTCGGCAACGGTGCAGGTCTGCACCACACCCCTTTTAACTTCCACTGAACACGTAAATAAGAGAAGAAAGAGAAATGATTAAGAAGGGACACAGTCTGAACTGATATTTAGGAAAGTAAAATACAATAGGTACATACTTTTTGGAAACAACGCAGTACATTTTTTTCTCTGCTAAAATCACGTTAATTTATTTTCAATCGTTGCGACCTGGATGCACTGACAGTTAGAATCTCAAATACTTCAGTAAAATGCTATTTTTTCAAATGAAATAAAAACCTTAAATCCTCGAATGCAACTTATGATAAATACTACTATGAATCGTTAGATCACTTTCATGGCTAACCAGCCATCTCTTAGCTTCTACCACATATGTCCAGCATGCATCAAAACACGACTCGATTTGAAAAGAAGAAGCAATTAGTGTTATAAAGGTGTTGGATTTTTCCCAATGATTTCCAACGCAAGATTAACTTGACAAGTTTTTTTAGTCGTACGAACAATTGATTCATTCATTTGTTTCATTCATACACTTCCATATTGATACTTGTTATAGGCTTAGTAGATTGTTCTTATAATAGTCTGCATGATCCAAGTCATTTTTGAAATTCCCAGTGGATAACCGTCCCACTCAGTCATATCCATATTTTTATATTTCTTCAGATGAAATTGCTGTACTCACTTATTAGAAGATTGATATAAAAACATTAATAAGAATGTTTATAAACAACTACATTTATCAGGTAAAGTAGAATCGATTAGAATGCTTCACCAAAAAGCAACATGAAAAAACTAATGATTCCATTTTTGTATTTAGCAATGACGATCAATTCAGTTTGGATTGATCGGTTCTTGTACAACCCCCGAAGCAACGTTGAGCCTGATCAGTACGTAGATTTGAGATCGTCGGGGAATACCAGGCACGGTAACCAGCTTTGGGCATTCACTGCAACAACGCTAATCTCAAAACTTTCCTTTGGAAGCCTCCAGTAATATTAAAGTAGAGAAATGGGATTTCGACGTAACACTTCCTCCATACCAAGTACCCAGGCATAGCAGCTAATGTTCAGAAGCGGTAAAGACCATCTGCCGAGGTGAAAGGAGTCGTACAATTAAGCAATGAAGTATGAATTCCCGAATCGTCTTGAATTCAAGAAAGAGAAAAAGGTCACTATTTCAGGTCAGGGTTTTTTGTTTCCCCTCTTTTCCAACTTCCTGGTTTCTGTCAAGCCCAGATTTAGAAAAGAGAAGCCTTACGTTGACATTAGCGATGTTAGGAGTTTTTGTAAGGATTCCGAACGCAAGATTCTCTTTACAATATATCCTTGAATCGTGGTAAATATTGATTTACTATTTTGTTTTATTGGGAAACGTCAGCTAAGCCTGTCAACATCAACATAGGTTTCATCAGTTTTGAGGTTGGTCTGGCTGTACAGATCAAGCCAAGTGGGCTAGAAGGTAAGAAATTTATACATATATTCTTTATTCTGCCCCAAAAAATGTTTTTAGAGGCCCCCACACCCCAAGAGGTTTTTAGTGGGGAGTTTTATTCTATTCACAATTTTCAGGCTTGATTTATGTAAATTTAGCTTCTTTTTGGTGATAACTCTCAACAGAAGACGAGAGCAGTGAATTGTTAATTGATCATCTCTATTTTAATCCTTTTAATTGATCACCCCAAATATGGTGATTAACCAAGAGGTTGGGCATGTGACGGATTTTATTCAGTGACTAACAAAACCTGTTCAAAGTTTTTTACACTCATATTTGTTACAGACCAAAGGGGATATTGGTTGGTTTCCTTCTAAGCCAATTTTCTCATTCGCTTTTTTTAATTCTGAGAGACTTTTCCCAGACCTCTCGTTAGTCTGGAGTGAACCCTTAAATGATTATCTCAGTAATCTTTTTTAACACTCCATTTCGATTTCATTATCAGATTTTATGCGTATTGTATGGTATTTTCGAACAGTTTGCGAGTATTGAAAATCATCTACTGAAACTCTAATTGAATTTTTGCTCACTGGCTATCTGACTATTTGGCAATCTATCTACGTATATATGTGTAACGTGCACAGGCCCCGTCGACTGAGCAAAAAGGGTCAAAACGTAAGCATTGATACCTTAAACTGTCAAGAAAAAAAGTTATTTTTGTTTTTTCCCCCAAATAGATTATTGAATGGAGTTTCAATTTACAATGTGCATTTCTGCTAAACCTGCCACTTGATTTATGTTCAGCACCGTTCGTGCTTGCTTTTTGAAAATCCAGAATTTTAGTGATGATGATAACCAAGAGAAACAATGTATAATGATTTAAATAATCACTCCCAATAAAATATGCTTGTCAAACCACGTTCGTTCCGTGACAGTTTCTATTGGGTGACTAACCAGACCTGTTTATTAGAAAAATTCAACCGTGACTCTCATCAAAACTGTAAACATAGGTTTCTTCAGTTTTCAAAATGGCCTGACTTCCTGGCTGGCTGGCTATGTATGAAGGCATCGTGCGTAAAGGCCACAGCAATAGAGGTAGAGGGCTAGAATGTATGCATTTAGTCTTCATTATGTCTAGAAAAATGGTTTATCTGTTTCTTTACCTCATTCGTGATATGTTTCCGTTGAGGTGGGGCGTAATTTTAATGGAATTTTATGCTAACGTTTGTATTCGGCAATTTCCTCGCTTATTTCATGGAAATTCGCGTGTTTTTAGTGATCAAGGCCGAATTAAAGGCGGTTGAAGTAACGTATTCATTGATCACCCCTTTTTACGATTTTTCATTTCATTACTCCCCAAAGAGTTCCGTTGGTCACATGACGGTTTCTATTGAGTAAGTTACCAAATCCATGTTTTTTTTTTTATTTGGTACTCCCTGTTATGTACGCTACGGGATGCGCACTAGCATAATCTGTCCCTGAAATTGAGAAGCCATTCGTTGGTATTAAGCGCTAGGGAGGTGTTAGATACTTTTCTAAGGATTCCAAACCCAGCTCTCCGTTTACAATATTTCCTTGAGCTGTGAGAATATTGATTCACTATTCTACTTCATTCAGATTTTTTCCATTCATATTGTTATTTGTTACAGGCTAAAGAGAATCATAGTTGGTTTCCTTCTAAGCCGATTTTCTCAATGGCTTCTTGAATCTTGGGGAATTTTTCCTGAATCTTTTTTGCTTTAACTCTAAGAGATATATTTTTTCTAATCTTTTCAACAGTTCACTTAGATTCAGTTTTTGAATTTTATGCATATTGTATCGTATTTTAAAGCATTTCTCCTTTCTTTCTGAAAACGTTTTTCAGTACTTTAACCACGGAAAACAATGGAGCATTTCTTTTCTTCTATTACATTTTTCATCAATTATCTATAGTTACTGCGATACAGCTTATCCTTATTTTAGGCTGGTTCAATTTATGCCAATCGAGATTAAAACCAGTTTGAAAATTGCTTAAGTTTTTCTTGTTTCAGGTAATTCAGGTAGAAATTAAATGATTAACTTTATATTCATTTATTCTGCTTATTAGAGTAACAAATTTAAACTATAATTTATCACTAAAAAATTTATGGACATGCTCATAAAATCGATTTTTTTTGCTCTGATTTTGTTGATGGGAACGCATCAGCTTTTTGAAAATTCAGAGAACAGATTCTGGCATTTTTTTTTTTTCTCAAAAACGATTTTCCGGACAATATTTATCCAGGGACAGCCAAAACAATCATGGAAAAATTCAAGTCTTACTTTGATCTGGGTTATGGAGCTGATTTTTAAAAAAGTCAGTTTCTGGGAAAACAAAAAAAAATTAGCTCACCCTGATAATAATACTATTTCCATCTATCTGTCAGTATAATAGAAAAAAAAACTCTGATTCAGTTTATCTGAAAGTTCCCGAAACGGCGCAATCTAGCTAGAGGTGTTGAATCAGGATACCCCACCAAAATATTTTCTTTTTTAGGCTTTTTGCAGGAACTAGTACTTACACTCAATGTACCTTTTCTTACCTTGTCAAGTTTTTAAAATCTGTTATTTCGTTATGCTCTATCAAGATCATTGAATATAGAATAATTGAGACTTACATCTGTTTCATTACAAGAGCAATAAAATAGATTCTCCATTTATCTGACTATAATTAACATAAATGTCAGTTTGTCCGTCTGCACATGGAAACACAGGAATCACTCTACGTATTCCCATGAAACCCTTGTTTGCACTGATGGGATCCTGGAATTGGTTTTAGTGAGTTAGTTTTTGAAACTTATTATTATCATTATTCATTTTCACACCAGTTGCCAGGTAGTCACTGATGGAAAATGAATGACAGTCCTTCTCTTCCCACTTTCAAAGTCCACGGCAGTGTTGTGGTCTACAGTTTCACACCAGTTACCTAATGGTCGTCGTGGAAGGCTGAGTGACTATAAGTCTGATCGGGTCCTCAGCCGTCGTCTCATCTTCCCCTCACCTATCACAGCAGTGCTGAGTTTTTCGTTGTTTTTTCTATCCCCCCCTGTCTCTTTGTTAGGCCACTGCTAACAGATGTGGCCGTAGATCTCATATTTCTAGTACTTTCCTTAGTATTTGTGCAGTCCCCAATAGTTCTGTGATCTGTATTGTCTCAATCCTTCCGTTTATCCCTAGTTTCCCCGATCTCACTTTCAGTGTCTTTGGCACGTTTCTAATTACACCAACTATAACTGACACTATCCCGACTTTCATGTTTCCCACCTCCTTGAGTTCTCTTTTCAGGTCCTAGTATTTTCGCAGCTTTTCACTCTCTCTCTTATTTACTCTGTGGTTTGCACGCACAGTCACGTCAATTATTTGGTAGGTTTCCTCTTCTTATCCACGTTTACCAAAACCGGTCTTCTCGTTTTGATGGGATGTTCATTATGAATGTTAGAATCACAAAGTGATTTATGATTTCCATTCTTCAGGGCTGACTTTGGTTTGTGCTGGTGCGACTTCTCTACATGGTTGAATCCAATCCCTTTGCTAAGTTCCACTTATATCATTATTGTTACTCGATTGTGTCTTTGTTTTTACCCTTCTAGGGTAGTTGACTTCATTCACTAGTTATGTGGTTTACGGTGTCATCCTTTTCTCTGAATAGGCGGCATTTGCTGTTTGTCTGGGTTCTGTCAGTTTTGATACGGCTTGTCCTGATGCATTTGAATCGGCTGACATGATGACCGATTCTGTTCCACTTATCAGGTTTCCTTTTCGTAGCCATATCCATGATCCCCCGTCTGCCACATCCTGTAATTGTCTTTTTTATCTCCCTATAGCCTTTTCGGATCCTATTTTTTTCCCTGTCTGCTGTTTTCTACTTTTTTGTTGTTTGGTGCACTATGTCGGGCGCTCTTTGAAATGTCTTCACTGTTTGCTTTCACGTATTTTTCTAGGCCTATTCTACCCTCTGGACACAGTTCTCGATGTTGATGAGTCCTCTGCTGCCTTCTTTTTCTCCATGTACAGTCTATCTGTGTCATATCTTGGATACAAGGTCTTCTGCATTGTCATAAGCTTTCTTGATCCCCGGTCCATTGACTTGATTTCTTCTTTTGTCTATCTAAAGAATGACACTGTGTATCATACTACCAATACGGCCGATATGTTCCTTCATTTTATCAGATTCCTGTTGTTTAATTTGGTCTTTGATATTTTCTTTATCCCCTTGTGGTGTTTTCTCCTTATTTTCTTTATCGTTTCTTCCCGTTTAATCGCTTCATATACTAGAACTCCCAGGTATTTGTATCGATATTGTATGGTCAATGCTCTTCTTACTGTCTGGTAGTTTGATTATTTCTGCCACTACGAGCTTTCCCTTGTGCTTAACCACTAATAAACATTTTTCTATACAGATCTCAATCCCAATTTCATCACTATATCCCTTCACTTTGTTGAACAACATTTCGAGATCTCCCTTGTTCTGTGCAAATAGTTTTATGACCTTCATGTACATTAGGATGATTAACTTTTCCCTTTGCTTTAGAGAATAGGTATAGGTATTTCAGGATTTTGTTGAGTGGTATCATAGTTAGAACAAATAATAATTGGGACAGAGAGCCTTCCTGGAAAATTCCCCTTTTTATACTTACCTCTGCTAAATTTTCTCCTTCAGCTGTCAAATCTACTTTCTAGTTTTTCAAAGAGTTGGTTGTGAGTCTCACCACTGGTCCACTTATCTTGAAAATTCTGAGGCATTCAAGTATCCAGCTTTGTGGAATCATGCCGTGTGCTTTTTTGTAGTCTATCCATCCCATTGCAATGTTTTTCTTCCTTATATTCTTTTAAGATTATCTGGTCGATGTAGAGTGAGTCATTCGCTCTTTTGGTTCTTCTTATGCTTCCTTTCTGTTCATCTGGTAATAGTCCTTTTCTTCCCATGGATACATATGTATTCTTTCCACTATCTGTTCGGTAAGGGTTATTCACATGAGTGGTAGGCACGTGATTGGTCAATTATTGTTTGCCTGGTTCCTTTTTTTTTCAGGGTCCTTCAAGATGAGGGATGTTCTGCCTCTGGTCATCCACTTTTGGATCTCTCTCTCATTTGGGCATCTCTGGAGGTGGTGGGTGAGCTTGTTGTGAAGTGTGGTGAATTTCTTAAACCAATATTCGTTGATCTCATTAGATCTTTTTGTTCTCCGGTTGGCTACGCTTTGAGAGTGTTTTTCAATGTGGTTTCATTCAAAACTACTGGTTCTCTATTGTCTATGTCCTTGACTTCTCTTTTCAAGCTCTTTAATCATCCAAGAGCTTTGTTATATCTTTTGGGGTGTCCCCAGATGCTGTTCCAGTAGTTCTTTGTCTCTGTGGTATCCAGCTTTATGTTCTGTCTTCTTTCTCTGTTCATATGTCGTTGTTTTGAAATGTGTATTTCTGTGTTTATCGGGCAGTCTTTTGTCTGCATCTCTTCAGTCTTGCCTCTTTGGCTAATCTTGTCTAGTATATCTCTCCTACTGCCACGGGGATACCTTTTTGTCCCATCTTGTATTTGTCCCATAGTCCTACACGTGGTCTTTTCATGAATGGTGAATTTCTGAGTAATCTGTCATCTCTCTGGAGTTGTGACATTTCTCTTTCTAATCTTGTTTGCCATTTGCGTTTTTTCTCCCTATAATTTTGAATTCTTCTTTGCATTGTAGAGAATTCTGTTTCCATTTTTTTTCCAGCTTAGATTTGGTTCTTGAGCTCCCTTAAGCTGTTACCTTTGATATACTGTGGAAGGCAGTTGACATATTGCTTCTTGTATTTTCTTCCTGTCCTTGTATCTAAGAGTTGGAAGTGTCGTTTTTTTCTTCTTGCATGACTCCCTTCAAGGTTAGTATTGAGCTTTCTTTCCCTTTGTTGGGGTGTCAGCGCCCCACTTTGGTGTATGCCTTAGTTCCAGGTTTTCTCTTTGTTTGGGCTTCTTCCAATTCTGTCATTCAATATGTTGGTAGTGCTGAGAGGTACTTTTTCGGGCAATCCACTCTCTTGTTTTCCTATTTCATTGCAGGTCTCTAGTAGTTCTGTCTCGATCAGCCAGACACTGGCTTGATTCCTCCTCGGTGGAATATTTCCTCTATATTTTGAGCATGCCTTCCCTATAGCACAGCACAGATTGTTTGCTTTCGAAGTAGCGATACATCACTAATCTGTTGTCCTCTCTTGTCCATTTTCTCTTTTTGTTCTGGCTAACTGCCGTTCGGTAACAGCCGTGCCCCTCCTGATTGTCATTAGTGGAGCATGAGCTGGAGTTGTGGCTAACAGTAGCTTGGTAACGACTGTGTCCCTCCTGAAGACCATTAAAGGTACACGAGCCGATGTTGTGGCCAGCAGTCACAGGGTCTCTCCTGGGTCTCTCCTGGTGGCTAACAAGGGAGCACCTGCCGGTTATGACACACAAATGTTGAATTGGTACCCCATTTTTGCAGTAAATAGATTTGGTTGAACTGTCATGTTTCGTTTGTTTTTTGGTTTTTTTTTTCGTTTTTTTGTTTTTTGTACTTTGAGGTAGCACTAGACTTTGGTGGTTTGGTTGAAACTGATGTTATTAAAGAGTAACATCAGAGCTCCACCGGCTCGTATACACCCAGAGTATATTTCCACAAGGAGAAAGTTCATGGGTGTGTACAACATCCAAGTGTGTGTCAGAGTATTTGTACTTCACCACCTACTTAGAAACCATAGTTCTAAGTTTTGTCTCATGGCTACTCAAATACAACTAGTACGTTCATACCTCACCCATATTTCTTCCAAGTCGTGAATTAGTAAGAGTCCACTTTCTAGTTAGGGTTAGGGCCGGCCACGAATTCCTATTTCTGCCCTGCAAGTTTGTTAGCACGCTGGAATTTGAAATAGACTGACCAATTTATACGAGAGGTTACCAAATTCAGCTGAATATTCACATAATCTATTGGACATTAGTTTTGCATGAAGAACTTGATTTTGTCAAGAAGGGAAATTCAAATTTGATTTTACATGAAAGAATCTTGTACTTACCCTCACAGAATGATCACACAGCAAGTCAGGGGAAAAAAATCGATTTTTTAACAAATAGTGATCATTACAGAAATGAGAGGAAAAGTCGAAAAATACAATTGAATAAATAGAATAATAATAACAATAGTAATAATAATAATAGTAATAATAATAGTAATAGATATTATCATTATCATCATTATTATTATAACTATTATTATTATTATTATCATTATTATTATTATTGCTGTTGTCTAAGGTAATTATCATTATATTAACATTATCATTATAAATGTTAATCATAATGATGATAATGGAAGGCCTGTGTTTATTCTGATGACAATGATCTTATTCATATTCATCTTCATGTAGGCAATGTAGCGTCCTCATAAAAATGTATGATTCCACATCGAGATTATCATCTACTCAACCTTATTGCTATTACAATTTTCATACCAGTGATAGCCGTCGTCTTGAATTTAAATATATTTTCCAAGTGACCATTCCCAAGAAATCTGATACAAAATCCGACTAATTTTGTCATCAATATCATATTATATTCATCGTTGATGGGAAAATTTATCTTGAAACAGTTGTCACTGGCAGCCATCTCAAAATATCTGCCATGGGCGTTCTAATCAAAATTCATGATTACTCAGTATTCAATTTTTTGTATCCTTTTATATTTTAATGCACGATTTGCTTGAAAATTTCCAGTTAAACGTCCCCATTAATAATAATAATGTGCTGGGTACAAATCTACCGGTAGTTTTTTTTTTATTAGAGGGAACCTTTTTCATGAGCTATTTCGGTTCTAATTCTTCTAACCTTTGATGCAACTCAAGATAATAACTGAAACCTACAATAAAGAATATCTCTTTCCTGTTTACGACGTCTGCAGATGACTTTGGTAATCTAATAAACATGAACGATCTCTTAACCAATTTTGACAAAAACAAAATAGGTCTATATAGTCACTCAGTAGAAAACCATCACGTGAACAACGTTGTTGGCAGTGCCTTTTGTTGGGCATTGATCACAAGAAAATCACTGACTTCAAAAAAAACTGGCACGGATGATACCGGACGCAAATTAATGGATCAAATTAGCGTAAAGTTACCTTGCGAGTTGAAACCCTAACTAAAACGTACATAGGAGTGAAGAGTTCAAAAAATTTCTCTGCAGACATCATAAGAAGTAAATATTCAAATTTTCATCCCTCTAGTTTCATTGGTGCGACCTGTATAAGAGATACATACATTGCCAGTCAGCCAGCCAGATAGATGGACAAACTGACCCATTTAAACACTGAAGAAACCTATCCTAACCTTTTTTCATGACAATTTTGGTTGACAGTTTCTGTAATTGTAAAACAAAGAGAAAGTTGTTCACTGTAAAAATATTGAGTTACTTCTCGTGAGATTTGAATATAACCTTTTACCTCTTTATCTGTTTCTTTTAACTTCTTCCCTTGCAGAATAATAACAAAGAACGTAATACGGTCCACCCTTCCACTGAATTTCATTGAAATTCATTGAGGACTTTTGGAGATATTGCATGGACAAAAAGAATGGCCGATAAAATCTGTGTTGGTATGGAAAAATCACTAAGAACAACATCCAATAAAAAAGATCTGATAATCAAGGGAATAAATTCAAAAGATATAAATGAATTATAAAGAGAGATGTAGATACGCCACTCTTAGAAAGTTTGTTACACCCTACTTAAACGGATGTATGTGAAAAGCGAGAATCGGATTTAGCTTCTTTTTTTTTTTTTTGCATCAACCATTATGAAGACCCATCGAGTTTGTATTTCTTTATTATTACAATCTTGATGTTGGCTTTTTGGAGTTTATATAAGTCACCAGCCAGGTATCAATCAAGACTCAAAGATTTGTAACTTTGCAACTTGGTTTTGGGGAGAAAAAATAAGGGAAGGATGTTTACATATACAGACAACACAACACTTTCCCAAATATACTACGATGCATGCATAAAGTGATATATGCTAGATGTAGTACATACATTCACATTGACTAGAAATTCCAATAATGTGAGCATTGGAGTTATTTACAATGTTTCCAGGTATGTTTTCGGCATCTACACTGGTCCCTTGTTTGAATAATCCAAGGGTCCCAACAACAATCGATGTTATTTTGGTCCTGGGTTGCCTCATTCTACTGATTTCTATTTCAACATCTTTATATCAGTATATTTTCTCGAACTCCTTAACAGCAATATCTCTATCTGGTGGAGTAGTCATATGTACTAGTAAGCACTTTTTTCTTCAAAGTTTTTCGCTATAACGTCTGGCCCGTTAATGCTTATAATTCTATCAATATGTATAGTGACGTCCCATAATATGATCACATTTTTTGCTCTTTTGACTGTTTCACTACCAGTACTTAGCATATGGGGCCTTACCATATTTGCAGATGATTCAGTGTATATATTGCCCAATTCTGTCGAGTGTCAACTTATATCCATTTACTGCAAACTATAAAGCCCGATACTATTATGCAGGTCAATTTCTTTGACTTATTCCCAATTTAGTATCACAACCATTTCTCAGTATGTTAGCCTAATAGGTTCGGGTTTGAAGACTCTGGTTCTGGGCTACCAGTATGAAACCCTCCATCTCAGCCTCTTATCACGAGGGATTTATTCTGATCTCCATCAGCTCCTTTGGTACGAAGTGGGTATTGATCGTGGAGTGATTCCTCCTGCCAATGCTTGCGTAGTATTTTCATTCCTTTCTGTTCAGTCTTGTCCCTAATTCTCTTGGCTGCTTTACTTGGTGAGTCAACCTCTACTCTGCTTTCATGCTTGTGAAGTTTCTTTTCCTCTACTTATTTGTCTCCTTCGTAACTGAATACATTTTTGTGCTACTTTCGTGTTTCTTTCTACCAGTTGTATCATCCAGTCAATGTTAGTTTAGATATCATTATTAATTATGACAAATGATCGATAACACCTTGAATGCTAATATTTCAAAAGAAAAAGAGAAACAACTTTGGGGGATTTTTTGAAATATAATACAAGATGAAAGACAAGTAATATAAGACAAAAGTGAGAATTTCCGATAAACAATACATCAAAGATTTTCAGTTGTTGTTGTTGTTGTTGTTGTTGTTGTTGTTGTTCTTCTTCTTCTTCTTCTTCTTCTTCTTCTTCTACTACTTCTTCTTCCTATTATTATTATTAATGATATTGTTTAACATTATTATTATTATCATTATTATTATTACTATTATTATTATCATTGTTGTTGTTATTATTATTATTATTATTATTATCATTATTATTATTATTTTTATCATCACAACATTTAACTTGTGGTCACAAGTGGAGACTGAGTGACAGCAAGTCTCCTCAAGTCTCCAGCCCTCCTCCCCTAGTAATCATAGATCGCAGTATTATTATTATTATTATTATCATCACTCCAGTTGCCTCCTGATCACAGCAGTACTGTGTATTGTGGTTTAACATCAGTTGCTCGGTGGTTATTGCTGGAAGTTGATTGACCTTAAGTTTCTTCAGGTCTCCAGCCTTTCCCTCTTATCGTCTCACCTGTCAAAGCAGCATTGAGATTTTTACCGCTTCCACTATGCCTTTTTATTGGATATTAGTCCATTGCTATCAACTGGAGGTCTTATGTCTCATGTTTCCAGTACTTTTCCCAGTTTTCGTGCAGTCCCAAGTAGTGCAGTTGTCCGTATAGTCCCAATCCTCCCTATTATCCTCAGTTCCCCCAATGTTGTCTTCAGTGTCCTCGCCTGGTTTTGAATGCCCCCTACCATAACTGGAACTACCCCGACATGTTCAACACCTTTTCACTCCCCTTACCAGGTGCTGGTATTCCTTTCTCTCTTTCATATTATTATTATTACTATTATTATTATCTGGAATCTCACACCAGTTGCCTGACGGTAACCGCTGGAGTTTGAGTGACAGCAAGTCTCCTCAAGTCTCCAGCCCTCCTCCCCCAGTAATCATAGGTGGCAGTAGTTCTGCGATTGACAGTTTCACACCGGTTGCCCGGTGGTTATTATTATTATTATTATTATTATTATTATTATTATTATTATTATTATTATTATTATTATTATTATTATTATCATCATTATCATTATTGGTGTTGTTGTTGTTATTGTTTGAATATCAATAAGGAACAATAAGATCAAATGATATAGTGAATATATTTTCTATTTTCAAATTTGAAAAAAAATTGGAATAGTTAGTGGTATTTTCTGCAAATAACACACATTTCGCCATTTCAACTTTTCCAAAAACCATTCTAAAAAAGCCGAATGCAATTGAAGCTTCGATGTTTGAAGTTTGATTTTTATCTCGTTTCTCTTTTACGTTTTCCTTTTATTATTTCGTTTCTCTTGACGTTTTCCAATTATCATCATCATTATCATCATCATCATGGCTTTGATTTTACTTTATGCAAATCACCAATCAGGTCTCATTCCAAGCCTACAACCTTGTAAGTTTTGTCAGTCCAGGCTTTGGAGAGAGAGATAGGCTTTTACATATACAGACAAAACAGCACTTTCTCAGACATACTAATGTACTTATTAATGAAATCATGCTGGATGTAATACATTCAATCATATTGACAAGGATTATTATCATTATAACCATTACTATAAGTAGTAGTAGTAGTGGTAGTAGTAGTAGTAGTAGTAGTAGTAGTCTCTTTGAATCCCATAAATAAACTGTGCAAGCCCTTTTGAAGAAAGAAAAAGTTCTAAAGACGGCGTTTTGCCCCAAGTGATAATATCCATTTGTGTTCTGAATTATTTCTGAATGCTCATCATTTAGTGTTATTTTCGGAACACTTTCTCTGCTGACGAGGACTAATGATGAATCGGCCTTTGAAATTAGCAACGAAAACAAAGGGAACAAAAAGTCAAGATGCCCGAAGACACGTTCAGCTTTTGTAGAAAGAAACTTGTTGTTCAGAGAAGAACACTGCATTTTGAGCGGCGGAAGGTGACGACTCCGACTGCTTTTACGAAATGTTCAACCATTTTTGTTCAAAACTTGGACCCGTGTTCTCGCTATTTCCATATTTTTTTTTTTTTTTGTCGAAATCTGAAGTTAACCTGGTTTTTCTACTGAAACAATAACAATGAGATCAATCCTCACCAAAATTAGGGGAGTAAAAATTAACATCCTATTCATCATCATCAGTTTTTTAGCGTCCGTCGTTGGACATAGACCTTGCCCAGGATTTGCCACACTTCCCTATCATGGGCGTCACGGAACCAGTACTTCCTGAACTTGTCTAGCTCGTCTCTCCATCTAACATTTTGCCAGCCTCGGTTGCGCATGTGGTCTCGGGGAATCCATGTTGTGGGTCGTGATGTCCATCGATTGTCCGCCATTCTTGCAACATGACCAGCCCACTGCCATTTGAGATTTCTAGTGGATTCTATGATGTCTCTAACTCTTGTCTTTTCTCGGATGTACTGTGCTGTTTATTGGTCTCTCCATGTGAGGCCCAGCATTATTCTTTCATGTGCAAGTTGCATGGTTCTCAGTTTACGGGTCTGTCTCTTGGTTAAGCTCCATGTTTCAGCTCCATGAGAGACCGTTGGGAGATTCTACCTACGACAACAAATCTCCATGAGACCCTCAAAAGAAGAAAAATCAAGCGAAAAATCACACTAGGATGGCAAGCCTTTGGCAGAGCTAGCTCAACCTTCAAAACACCCTATTAACGTGATTTAAAATCATTATCAACTGATTGATAGTCTGACGACTTACTGACTGAGCTAAATTGATAGGAGCTCTATATTTTTTAAATTCTTCAGTTATTTTAGGCCTATTCTATTCTGATGAATAAAGACATTCAAACTTATTCTTTATTCGTTATATATACAATGCAAAAATTGCGGAAATCCACCTGACTTGTATTTACTCTACAGTTGCAATCAAATCACTTTGGTGATAGCGGTTTTCGAACGATCACTGATGTCAAGCATTTGTCTAAAAATACAAGGTGCTGGGAGTAAACGATGATCAATCCCTGTTTGAATCAACCCAGACACTTCAAAAATAGTGCTCAATTCCTGAGTGCCCTAAAGAGTAGTATTGATGGAATGCCATTGTTGAATCTGTGATAGGAGTCGTAGCCAACCCTATCCGAAAGGACAATAGCAAAAAAAAATTAGTCTTTGTTCAGTGGAAATTGGAAAGGGTAAGTGTATTTAGTCACACCTGTTCGTCTGTCCACATGATATCTCCGATCTTTCTGATTGGGGAATATTTTCCGTTTCTTTTCCAATTACATTAAGACGGAACAATAAGGAAGGTAGAAAAAGACAACTGATCATAGAATCAACGCTGATCCAAGAAGATAATACAACGTCCTAGAAAATGCAGCCAAATTCAACATCAGCGAGAATGATATTAAAAGAAAATAGAGTATCATCAAAGACAAACAAGAAGAGGGACACGGGTCAACATTCGTTATAGTAACAAGAGAATTCGAAATATCCAAGAGAGAAGTGAATAACACGACCAAAACGTGATATCATTATGCTATCCCGAAGACAACGTCAGACAATATATATATATATATATATATATATATATATATATATATATATATATATATATATATATGCAATGCTCTTCTACATCGAGCACTCTGATGGATAAGGGATTTCTGTGTAATTTAAAGATATATCGCTTAAATTCAGCCTTACTATCTATCAAGTTCCGTAGTCTAGAGAGAGGATATCAGCTTCCGGGTTTGATGTGAGGGTGTCAATTCTGCCTCGCAGTACTGGATGGGATAAAGTCTATAGCCACACTGAAGAGATGTAATACATCTAAACAGCTGTCTGTGGATAATACAATAATAATATATACACACACACACACACACACATATATATATATATATATATATATTTATATATATATGTGTGTGTGTGTGTGTGTGTGCAATATTTAAATCCAATCCAACAATGCTACCGATGCAAAATTCATGATCGGGAATAAGGAAAATTACACTTTGCTCGTCTTCCAAATTGTTGAATTATTAAATTACATTTATTTTTTCGTAATTACCCTCGATACAATATCTCCAAAAGTTATAATTGAATTTCATATAATATTTTGTTGAGGGATAACTGGAGCCTAAGGAAAAGCTGATTAAACTTTAGGGTGGATCGAGGCAGAATTAATTTCCCAGACAATAGCTTTTGCAGAGGTTATTACTCTCTAGGTGCGTTCGAGTTTATGGGTTTTTTTTTCTTTCTTCAGAGATGTGCAAATGGCATAGTTATTAACGTCATAAACAAAGGAATCGGCAAGCCGAGTTCAGACCCAGTCAAGGCAGTTTACGTTCACTTTGTACTAATGCCTTCTGGAAAGGCATGAAAACAATTAACCCCCTCACACACACATAGTTCTGCTACGGGTAGAAAGGCTCAGTACTCTTACATTCTAGCCTTGGGAAGGCAACCAGTCTAAGAAAAGGACAACTTTGATCCCAAAGCAAGGAATGTAGCTTTGCCTAAGGTGGTTAGATGCCACCATTGAGGTCTTCCCAGTAACTCCTGTAAGCAAAATAACGTACATAAAAAAACACATTCACCGTGAGAGGAGCGTAATTTTACGATTGAGATAATCTTCTGACCGAACCCCCGAAAATCACAGGTTTAATAAACTTTCTTCTTTTTTTTTAAGTACTTATTACGTATATAAAATAAGTTCAACACAAAACGATGAAACGAAAAGGTGAACATAAAATCTTTTGGGGCTTTAGTATCGGGCACAAAGTCACCAAATAAAATGATTAACTCACAAATTTGACAAAACATTCATTTTTCCCACTTGAAGGCTACAAGTGTTGGGCAACAAGCGTTGATAGAACTCGTAACAGGATTTGTCTGAAATGTAATTTTGCTAACCGTTGCTTTACGGCAATGTTTCCATTATCTCACTGAGGTCGTTTTTTGTTCTCCTTGTTAGAATTAAACACGCTAGAATAGTTTGCAGACTATGGAAATACAGTTGGTGTCTAATCCCAACTTATAAGAACTGCCATCATGAGTGTTTTCAGTTTTCGATTGGCTCCGGGTGTGAGGCTGACAATCTAGATATGTATTATCAATGGTGCAAGAGGGTTTGAAGTGTAAGTATTTACTCCTTAACATGACTAGAAAATAGTTTAACTCTTTTTTTCAAAAGTTCTCGTAGTTTTATGGGGGGGGGGTTCAAATTGTAATCTATGGTTTATTTACAATGTAAATCATGCTTAATCAATCACTGGTTTTTGTTTGGTGAGATTCACGCGTGGTTTTTGAAAATTCAAAATTTTTCAGTGATCACTGGCCAACAAAAAGCGAGATAAGTGACTAATCATTTGATCACCCCTTTTCCCAATTTTTTCAATTGATCACCCAAACACATTTTGATGAACAATTGTTATGAAAGTGTTTCTATTTAGTGATCGACCAGACTTGATAGGTAGACCCTTGATATATATCGGTTTTCTTTAGTTTCTTTCAATTACACCCTGTAGTCTGCTGGGGTAAGTACATCCATTATTCAACAGATTTTATTTCTGTGTTTAGTGTAATGAGGCTTAATTCCTTGTCTTCGATAAAGTGATCAGTCTCCATCGCCAACACAGAAAGGGTCTTACTATTTCTGTTCTCAATTAGAGCTTCTCTTTCATCATGTCATACCATTCGTTCCTTGAACAGTGTCAACCGACAGGATTTAGAAAGGGGTTAAATTGACATTAATCCTTCAGCTACTTATTATTTATGAAAAAATTCACACACACACACACATACATACATACATACACACATACATACATACATATCTCTCTCTATCTCTCTCTCTCTCTCTCTCTCTGTCTGTCTCTCTCTCTCTCTCTCTCTCTCTCTCTCTCTCTCTATATATATATATATATATATATATATATATATATATATATATATATATATATATATATAAACTCGCCAGGATAAACTTTGGGTAGAAAATAAAGCAATGATCCTATATTTTTATTTTATTCATAAAAAGGGGAGGTAATTCTGATGGATCATCCTTATGCGTACATGCTCAAATTTTAAAAAGAAAGAGGGAGTAGAGAAGGGAAAACTGTCGGTCTGTTGATTGGACCAGTCAATCATTGAATCAAAATGGTTGACCCGTTAGCGGGAGTCAATATATATATATATATATATATATATATATATATATATATATATATATATATAGATATAGATATAGATATAGATATAGATAGATAGATAGATATAGATAGATATATATACACACACACATACACATACAAATAAGCTTCAATCTATACACTTCTGTCCGTAGAGATACATCTTAGTATGAATAAGCTGCCAAAGCATTTGTAAGGCGTATGGATACTTTTGTGGCGAACTGTATCTTTCAGTTCTCCTCTATGACTCACATCTTGTTCTCCCCTTCACAAGGAAAATCTTCCCAACCTTCCCGATTCTCAATTCTTATTCTTCTACCCTTTATTCGTTTTCATCTATCTTCCTTCAGCGAACCGTCTTCCGTCCTTTTTTTTCAAATGATTTCCTTTTATTTCGATTCCTCATGTTCTACTTATCTTACTTAGCTGCCACTGTCTTATCAACTTTCTCTCCATCATACATGCAGCATGGTTCTATCGAACGAGAAATCGGAATATTCTGAATTAGATAAGTAATATCTTATTCCATTTAATTTATATTGATACGAAGTAAGTAATATGTCAAGCAGGGGTAAAGAAAGTAGACCACCACATTTTGAAGTGAAGACGAAATCAAACAAAGAATCTCCCAGGCTGGGGAAACATTCGACAAAGTAACGTTAACACTCGAGAACAAAAAATGCATCAGCTTTGAAAAGAAAGAGTCTACAACGAATGCATCCTCTTGATAGTCACCTATGAAACGTTGAACCGAATCAAAAGACAGCCAACCAGCACCATAGGGGATCATGCTTAACATCACACAGAGGGACAACAAGAGAGCATCGTATATCAGACAAAAACAAAAATCCTGTCAAAACTCCAGATGGCAATGTTGCAACAATGTCAGACGTCACTCAAAACATGGATCTCCATGAATCATACGCAGAATTGTAAGCGACAAAAAGATGATGTGGCGATTTGGACACGTTCAGAAAATATTGGTGCCGCGACACACTCAATGAATAGGTCTGGCGTATCTTGAGGAGGTTCAACGGGAGGCGTTGAAAAGTTGATGACGATGATGATAATGATGACGATGAAAATTTTTGCATTACGTAACATAGTAATAAAACATGTTTTCAATAAAAGTAAGTAACATGAGCGTCCTCAGGGGTCGGGGGCACAGTGCATCCACCCCTCTTTGGGTGATGATTCTGTACGATTGTTCCAGGAGATTCGAACTCATTGTACCTATATAAAATGATGGTCTGTTTTTTTCAGTGGAAACGAAGTAGTTGCTGAGATATATTCCGAACATATTGACAGAGACAAGTGGAAGAGAACGCCCATTCTAGATAATCATTTTTTTTTTGATGACGAACCTAAAATGTTCATACATAAAAAAATCACGATGGCTGACTTAACCGAATCTTACCCCAGTTTTTTTTTTGTCACAAACTTGTGATTCTGTAACGTTTCAAAGAAACAAAGATAATCCATTTCACATAGTTACGACGCGTCTGTCGTTTGCTTCATACAAATTACTCTGCGATCGAAAATTTTGAATCTTGTGATTGGTTGTTTTTTGACCCATTGTCCAATCAGAACATAACAGTTGCAGATCCTGATAAACAGAATTATTGTATTCATAAGTTGCAAAAGCATTATTGAAGCGTATGAATACTTTTGTATCTAAGCGTATTTTTCATTTTCTTCGTAATTCTTCCATTTGGTTCTCCTTTCACGACGAGAATCTCGGCAACCTTTACAATTCTTAAATCGTCTTCTTCCTCGTTTTATTCATTTTCCATTCATCTTCCCTAAACAACCCGTTTTCTGTACGTTTTTTTTTTTTGTGAAAAAAATGTTCCTTTTATTCCGAATCCGTATTTTCTACTTAGCCTCCACTGTCTTATTAACTTTCTCTACCTTCATATATGCGCCAGGGTTCTTCTATCGAGCAAGAATGCCTGAGTTGGTAATCTCGAAGACTTATTAAGGTTCACAGTGGGATTTCGGATTCTTCCCCATCCAGTTGCAGGTCTCGTTTCGTTTTCCAGTAACTGTCGACCTTCAGATCCGTAAAAGGAAGGAAAAAATCCTTAGAACATTTCGAGTTCTTTATTCTTTCTATTTTACCTCGGGGAAGAAGCGAAGCCGTATTTAGAGCATTATCTAGCAGTCATATATAATTACACGAGAAAATCTCAACAGGCTGAATGCAAGTCATTGAAAAATAAGTATTCGAGAGGTTTAGCTTTTGTAAGTTTTGATGATTTGCGAAAATATACTGGAAGCCGTAAAGTATTAGGGTGTTTGGAAAGAAATCACGTATTTTCATTTTTAGGAAAATTATTTGTTTTTTAAAAGGAGATATTAATATGCAAGTGATGTTTAATTAAACACTTTTTATCAATAGTGTAATCGCCATCACTATCAATGACAGCAGCCCGAAGGGAAGACAAATATTCGATTCCTCGTCAGAAAAATTCTGCGTTTATCAATCTCTGTTGTTTTGTTTGTTTTTGTTTTTTTTAATCTCTATCCTCCATATTGGTAAACTTTATTATTAATTCTAAACGACACACAGCCGGATTGAGGGGACAATTAACTAAATCCAAACGTCAACACGTACTTTCTTTTCAAACATCCTAATATTTAGTAGAATTATCAACCCGTATAATCGTTCCAAATGGCGGGTAGGAGATATCGATATAATCACGTGAGTCCACTGCTGGACGAAACCCTTGACTTCTCTTACCGTTACGATGGCGATTGCACAAATCCCAGTCATCGGCAGAACATCCTATCTCATCCTTCCATCTTTTACTTGTTTTCCCTACTGTGTTGAGAGTACCATTGAAACAAATTGATTTATCGTCTACTCCATCTATTTTTAACTCCTTTTGTAAAGTGTGCAGCCCATCTCCATTTTGTTGCTTATTTGTATAATTATCTCCACTCATGTATTCTTTATATTTTGTTTCAGTCAGAGTTATCGAAAGCATTGCTTTCCTCCATGGTTTCCATTTCAATTACCAACAACAAGTAATAAAGTTACAGAAAGTCCATGGCAGTGGCAAGTTAAAAATACGCATAACAATCGGCCGGAAATAATTCAGTATGAATTAGATAAGAGATATATAATCCGCAAAATTGTTACTTCTGAGTGGAAGTGTCCACTGTCAAAGAAAGCGAAACGGAAACATCACACTGCTCAATGTTTTGATAGGTTACAGTTACGGAGCAGATATCTATTTTCTTTGATACATATAAGCTATCAAAGTATTGGTGAATTGTATATTTGCCAATGTTCTATCAAATAAGAATTAAGGTTCGCAATGGGATCTCAGATTCTCCTCTATCCAGCTGCCGGTCTCGTTTCATTTTCAAGTTCCTTCCGACCTTCAGATCCGTGAAAAAAAAAAGAAAAATCTTCTGAACATTTGCAGTTTCTCTTTCTTTTCATTTTACCTCAGGGAAAGAGTGAAGTCATATTTAGAGAATGATCTTCCACTCATATATAATTAAATAAGAAAATCTAAACAGGCTGAATATGCATCATTGAAAATAAGTATTCGAAAGGTTTACTTCCTGTAAGCTGTGATAATTCGTGAAAAAATACAGGTGGTTGTAATATAGGAGATTTGGTAGAAATATCCAACTGCATGGACGATTCTATTGTTTTGAATTGTGGGTAGAAGGCATGAATGGATTCTTATGATAAGTGCCCAAAAGACCATTTTTTGAAAAAATGATATTTTTGTTATTTACTGAGCTACAATGCTCCCTTTTTTTTATTTTGAAGTACCATCAATGAATCATAATGCAGAGTCCCTGGGCTTCAGAATTTGTAAAAAGAATGAACATTGTATCTCCAACAGTGACGGAAATCTAAAAAAAAGATTAGTTGGGCATATCATCCATGGCGACTCACATATCACATACCTTTAAGAGGAAGAGCTCATTGTTAAGGACAGCAAAACGGAAAATCATACAGCTCATTATCATGGTAGCTATGGAGCAGATATCTGTTCCTTTGATACAAATAAGCTATCAAAGAATTAGTGAATTGTATATTTACCAGGGTTCTATCGAAGGAGAATTAGGGTTCGCAGTGGGATTTCAGATTCTTTCTCATACAGTTGCGGGTCTCGTTTCGTTTGCAGGTTGCACTCGACCTTCAGATCAGTAAAAGAGAAAAGAAAAACCATTTGGAGTTCTTTCTTCTCTCTATTCTACCTCAGGGAAGAAGCCGTAGTTTGGAACATTATCCGACAGTCATATATAATTACGCGAGGGAATCTCAACAGGCTGGATGCGTGGCATTGGAAAATAAGTAATCGGATGTGGATATGGTGGGGGAACAGGGGGGATAGAAAAGCAAAGGAGAGGTTTAGGATGAACAGGGGAGGAGATAGATAGATAGATAGATAGATAGATAGATAGATAGATAGATAGATAGATAGATAGATAGATAGATAGATAGATATGAAAAAGAAATGGAGAAAAAGGTTATTAGGAGAAAGGAAGAATGGAACAAATTAGTTTATAGGAGGAAGAGAAGAAATAAAATGAAAATATTATGAGGAAGAAGAGAATTAAACTGAAACATGACAGGGAAAAATGAAAGTGATTGGAGGGAGGAAAAGAGAAACAATCGAGTTGAAGGAGAAAAAGAAAAAAAGAAGAAGAAAGAGAAGATGAAGAAGAAGAAGAAGGAAGAAGGGAAGAAGAAGAAGAAGAAGAAGAAGGAAGAAGGGAAGAAGAAGAAGAAAGAGAAGAAGAAGAAGAAGAAAGAGAAGAAGAAGAAGAAGAAAGAGAAGAAGAAGAAGAAGAAGAAAGAGAAGAAGAAGAAGAAAGAGAAGAAGAAGAAGAAGAAAGAGAAGAAGAAGAAGAAAGAGAAGAAGAAGAAGAAGAAGAAGAAAAAGAAGAAGAAGAAAAAGAAGAAGAAGAAGAAAAAGAATAACAACAACAACAACGACGACGACGATGACGACGACAACAACGATAAAAAGAGAAAGGGGGGGAATTATAGAAGAGAAAAATAGTACAGAAAGAGATAAAATATTGACGAAGAAGAAAAGGGATCTCAAACAGAAACGTGAGGTAAATGGAATAGAATCAGAAAGAAAAAATGTCAAACGATTCGAGGTAAGAAGTGAACGATAGGAATGAAAACTGACACATTTGTTCTTCCATTAGGCTTCATAAAGACTCTGTGCCTTTTCAACAAGAAAAAAAAGAATAGGGTGAGGTGATACCATCTCACCCAAACATTTCACAGTTTTCCTTGAGAAGATTTTCCGAAACCTAGACTGGGAACACCAAGGAATCAGAATAGACAGCAAATACTTGAGTCACATCAGTTTTGCTGACGACATTGTCTTTCTTGCTCAGAACCTTCATGATCTCGAAATAATGCTAGAGGAACTGAATGAAGAAACAAGAAAGATGGCAACCACGTGAATTTCAACAGAACGAATGTCATGTACTGCAAACATACTGAAGACAAAGACATAACGATCAAAGTCGGAAATTCAGAGCTAAAGAAGGTAGACCACTACATCTACCTCGGACGAAAATGTCTGTAGAATCCTCAAAAGAGGAATGAATCATGCAAAGAATTCCACCAAGTTGGCAAGCTCTCGGTAGAGCGAGATCGACCTCCAAGGACAAGAAAATCCTGCTAATCCCCAAAAGGAAGGTATGCAACCAATGCATCTCTCTGGTATCAATTGTGGAGCAAAGACATGTGACGTAACCAAAAGAATGACCCCTAAACTGAGAGCCATGCAACGTGTACTGGAGAAAATCGTGTTCAATCTCACATCGAAACATCATAAGACAGAACAGTAAAGTTCGAAATATCATCAGTAACATGAAAAATTCAAATGGCAAAGGGCTGGACATTTTGCAAGAATGACAGACAACCACTGGACGTAACGATTCAGAAATGAATCCCAACAGATCATATGCGAAATTGTAGCCAGGAGAGAGAAAATTGTGTGACGAGCTAGACGAATTCATAGTACTGGCTCTGCGACGCCCATAATAGAGGAGTTTGATGAATCTTTGGGAAGGTCTATGTCAAAAGATGGACTCTAAAAAGCTTTTAATGAGAATAATACAGAGAATAGAAAAAAGAAAAGACAGAACGGAGAAAAATAGCGAAATTTAGTGAGGAAAGTCGAACAATGAAAAATAGTCTGGTTAGTCACTCCTAGAAACGATTTCCTGACCAACAACTTTAAATAAGAAGGGGTGATCAATGTATAACTTATTTCTCCCTAATATCGTTGGACGGTGTCCCTAAAAAAAGTTTGAATGTTTAATTATCCGTGGTGAAAGCTGCTGGACGATAACTAAGGGATCAATTTAGCATAAACTTACTTAGCAAATAACCATTCCACTATATACACTATATATAAATATTTCATTTTTTTATTCAAATAAAAAATAAACATGTTTTTTTAGATATAATAAAGCCATATACCTCTATTCAAACGATCCGTATGCATGATACATATATATAGCCAACCAGAACTACTTCAAAACCGGAGAAACCTTTTTTGACAATTTTGATGACAGCTCTGGTTGACAGTTTCTAACAATAAGCAGTACTTATGATAATACTAGTATTACTATAAATAATTTCAAAAGAAAATCCTTACGGGCTAAATGCACATCATCGAAAAATGAGTATTCGACGGATTTAGCTTTTGTAAGTTCTAATGATTTGAGGAAAAGGCGAAAATAGTTGAAGAAGGGGAGTAAAAAAAGAAATGCCTTGAAGGAGACAGGGATACAAAGGAACGGCGAAGTCTTGGAGATTGGCCTTTTGTGGAGAACGGAATGAGAATATTAAAGAAAGAGGAAATGTTGATATGACGTTAGAAGGATATAGAGAGGGCAAGGGTGCTGAGAAGAAGAAGGAGAAAGAGGAGGAAGAAGAAGAAGAAGAAGAAGAAGAAGAAGAAGAAGAAGAAGAAGAAGAAGAAGAAGAAGTATTGGAGAAAAAAACAATAAAAATATGAGCAGGAGAAAATCAAGGAGAACAATACGAAGATACGTGTGAGGTGAAATGTATTTTCACGGTCTAATCGGATTGTTCATTATTATCCTCATGCGATCATG
This sequence comes from Thysanoteuthis rhombus, assembly GCA_963457665.1. Classification (NCBI taxonomy): domain Eukaryota; kingdom Metazoa; phylum Mollusca; class Cephalopoda; order Oegopsida; family Thysanoteuthidae; genus Thysanoteuthis; species Thysanoteuthis major. Next base: position 64,160,378 of record OY735211.1, read on the forward strand.
AACTAAGCAATGTAGTGCTTAGTCAATACTTAGATGAATGATTGTTTAAGAATACCAATTGACATAAACAACTAAAGATCATGTTGCAAGCCTTCAGTGGTGATCTTGTTAACCATCCTTGGGAGGAGATTGATCTCTACATTACGTTCAATAACGCAGATCAACCCTTTTCGACTACTCCCCTTGAACTCTCTGAGCTTTGGCAGCAACAAGGAGAAATCGATGATCAGTGAAAGGGTAAAATATAGGGAAAAAAGGAAAAGATATATTGAATAAGGATAAAAAAATTCTATGGGGTGTCCACTATAAATTTAAGCACCATTATTGCCAGATCACGTGACCCAGAATAAAAGATTGACTCATCTCATCAAGGAACACCTTCCAATCAAGTTTCAAGTGAATCTGGTCCAAAACAACCTAGAAAATCGATTTTAAAACGTTAAGTTAAAACAGATTTTTTTCAGGTGAGAAGTGTCTTATCAAGAAACACTTTTCTATCAAATTTCAAGTAAAAATGAGAAAATCGATTTTGAAAAATATTTGAACGACATTATTGTCAGATCTAGTGATCATGAGTTGAACATTTTCATATGTAAGAGGTACCTCATCAAGGAACTCCTTCTTCCTAAGGTTCATGTGAATCTACCATGAAACAGCAAAGAAACAATATGGAGACAGATCTACCAACTGACAGGGACGGTTCGAAAAACCAGAGCGAAAATTTAAAAAAAAATGCTTTTTTTTAAAAAAAAAAACATGTTATGCAGAGGAGCTCACAAATTTGGTAACTTGCTATTGAAAACTAGAGAAATAAGTATAAAAAACTAAAAATGTTGCCTAAAAAGGGGTTTGGATTCCGAAATACAATTTCAGAACAACTACTACATTGTATCGATCAAAAATATTCCCCGAAAATGATTTATTTCACGTTTACGTGCAAACTTAGCACTTTGTCATGTCAAATCTTGCATGGAAAAATGTTTGGCTATGCCTCAGGGAAGGAATATATTTCTCATACGTGGTGTAAAAGTATCCAACAATTTAATCGTAAGTTCATATGCGACAATGGTGCCTTCACTATGATCATTATCATTATCATCTTCTATCGTTTTTTCTTAGACATAGACCTCGAGCAAAATTCACCAAGCCTCTATATAATGCGTGTTGCTGATTTAGTACTTTCTGAAATATCTATAATTCGTTACGCAGTCGGTCACAGTTTTGCGTACGATCTCTGTGGATCCATATTACGAGTCGTGATGTCCAGTGGTCGTCTGACATTCTTGCAACGTGAGCAGCCCATTGCCTCTTGAGTTTTCTTACGGATTTTATGATATCCCTGACTCTATTTTTCTTTCTAAAATAGTGTTCTCTTATGATCTTCCCAGGTGATGTTGAGCATGATTGTGTTTTGTGCTCGTCGCGTGGTTCTGGGGTTGAGGGTCAATCTCACGGTTGATCAGTCTTCAGTGTTTCAGCTTAGGTGATTATTGCGAGGATGATTGATTGAATGCCTCTCTTTATGGGACAAACGGAATTTTATTTATCTTAGAGGTTGAGCTTGTTTCAACATTGAGTGATTCTCCGCTTGTTCTTTCGAAAATTCCAAAAATATTTGTTGCCCTCGATATGATCTTCCGGATCCTAAATTGGGTAAATGAAATGATCGGTGAATACTTAAGTAACCTCAGATTTGCTGACAATGTCGTCTTTTTTTTGCTGAGAACTTTCATGATCTCCATATAATGCTGAGTAAACAGATTGAAAAAAAAGAAGTTGATATTAACATGAATATCCGTTAAACAAAGTTCATGTACAACAGACATGTGAGGACAAAGACATAATGACCAAACTGGAATATACAATCATAAAGGAAGTAGACTGCTACATCTACCTAGGACAATGGTCCCTTACTTCTCTTCATTTGATTAAGTTTGACGAAGATGGCTAGAAATGGTGCCTAAAATTGCATGAAAATAGTACTAGATGTTGAATTTTTTCGCATTGTTAAAACTAAGAACTTGCAAATGCTAAAAGCAGTAGCTTAGTGGTAATATTGGTGGTATGAATATTTGAGTTAGTGTAGATTTAAATTTGAGAAAAAGAATCTTGATCACCAATAACCAAAATGATGGTTTTGGCCAGTGAATCTGAATTCCCAGGTTAGGCAAAAACTCCAGGGCTATTGTTCAACTCTCTTTGACTTCTCGGGTGAAACAATTATCAAATCAGGTCGGGTCCAAGACCAGAGGAACCTGTGAGAAGATTACTTTTTTTTTGAATTATGAATGATTTTTTCCCACTTTGGTACCATGCATAGCTGTTACTCTCTTATTGGCTGATGGTACTGACTACATCCCTTTTTTTTGCAGCGCCAGTGGTGTGTAATCAGCGTCTTATTTAATCGGAAAGTTGGAAAAAAGTTTCATTCTTCAGAACCATTTCTTCAATATCTTCCTTGAGGGGATCATATAAATATCTTTTCCCTCAGCTTTGAAGCCGTTTTCTGATACCCAGAACGACCATTACAGACGAATTTCAAATATCTTAGCAAGAAGTCTTCATCGAATTTGCATAACTAATACATTCACGCATGTCCGTAGAATCTGTAGAGTCTAAATATAACTTTCCAACTCAAACACTTTTTTAAACGTTTTTAGTCTCATACAGAATCAGTGAGAAATTAAAGCGAGAACCATAAGTTCAACGATGTGTCTACTATCCATTCTGCAAGTAGCAGAAGGAGGAAATGGTAGAGCAAGCGGTTGTTTTCTGATTCTCTTTATTTTCATACTTCTAAAATATTGTGATATGAGATATTCTGCGAGTATTTTTTTTTTTTTTTTGCATTTTTGAGTTCTTCATATTGGTTTTGCATTGAATTTCAGTTAAAGAAAAGTATTATTGTTAAAGTCCTTCTAATGAGCTTCGAGCCTATTTTCGTTTTTCATAAGAATAACGATGACAGCACTAAAAACCAGTGACATAATGACATAATGACGGCTCAAATAAGAGTTTTGTACGTAAATTTTGATGACAAAGTCACTCTCTCAACTCGGCTTGTTTTATTAGAGGAACTACAAATAACGGAGTTGTAATGGGATGCGTAGATTTTTAATAATATTGGATGGGAAAATTAATTCTGTTTTGTTTACCCTAAGATCTTGATGGAACAAGAGAGTGTGACCCTAGCGCAGCCAAGCTTGTTAGCAATGCACCAGTTACGCTTACGTCACAGTGATGCCTTGATGAAAGACGATTTTAAGCGACATTAAACTTGATAAATTGTATCTTGAATTTGACTTATAGTTTAGTATTCAAGCATTGAACATGAACAAAAAATGCAAACCAATCTAACGATTTCGATGCTTGATGAGGAAAAAGCAATTACAAAAATACTCCGTTATTACTGCTATTTTTGGATGACAGATGTAAACCAAATGATGATGATATTGTAGAGAAGACGACATGTCCCAAATATCCCGAAAGCAAAACAATGAAAAGTGTTGTTATATAAATAATTGAACATACAAACGGAATGATGTAGCAAAAGGAGAAAAAAAACCAACATGGCTGGTTTGGAGGAAAATGATGGCGTAACGGCTGTTCAATGTGTTTTGCAAGAAAGAATCAGTTTGCTTTGATATAAAGCAGCAAGAGAAACAGCAATTCGTCGGCATTAATCTGATCCTAATTGCATTCAAGGCAGAAAATGTTAATGCAATTGCTATAATAACAACAAGATTTGAAAAAAAAAATGCCAGGAAAAAACGATAAGGATGAGAGAATAAAAAGGAATGATATGAAATATCTCTCTCTCTCTCTCTCTCTCTCTATCTATCTATCTATATATATATATATATATATATATATATATATATATATATATATATATATATATATATCCCTCTCTTTCCCACACACTCTTTTCTACTCTATTTGCATGAGCTGCAAAGAATCCACATAAATCAAATTCAATGTGTATCAAGCCATGTACCTATCTATCTATACGATTGCATAAAAAACAAAACGCTATCTATACATGTAATACCAATCAGGAATATAATATAATATAATATCCGATGTGTGATGTATTCATTTTATAAAGTGCTCGGCATATTCAGCATTAAACATCAAGTTGAGTTAGAGTAGAGATTAGATTATAACAAAATAAAGGATTCGCTATACAAACACGCTTATATTTTTATCTTAAAGCTTAAACACACTTGTGTTGTGACACGATGATATATATATATATATATATATATATATATATATATATATATATATATATATATACATATATATATATATATATATATATATATATATATATATATATATATATATATATATATATATATATATTGGATATGGTATGTGCACAAAAGTATCTAGTACATTACAGAAAGTCAGTTTTAACAGCCTTATCCAAAACTGACCGAATTTTCACCGAAGACTTTTATACATGACTTCCCTAACTCTAATACTCTTTTGTTCTAGGTTCAATATTCTTTTGAATTTCACACTCATCAATCTTTATTAGTAATTCTGTCAATTCTGAAAATGTCTGAGGATTTTACAATGAACTTTTTTGAATGTATCGGCTACTTTTTGCATCCACCACACACATGTGAATGTTGTATGACGATTCATTTAAAAATTGAAAGATTATGTGGAATAATATTGGACGTATCCACATAGAAAGCATAAAAAGATGAATGTAAAACATGATACTCCTATCGTCAATTTGGCAGGGACGTAACGATTGCCATATCGTCGTCTGGCAGAGTGCAAAATGACTGGTGGGATTATATTGTTAGTTCCTACGAACTATCATACAACTGTGAGAACCAAATACTTACTAATTTTAGTTTATACAATGCAACAATACCACGACATTCAAGTGGAGAACGTAATCACTATTTAAAAATGTTAATCAGAACTGTCGCCAAATCATTCAACATAGATTTCTCAAGTTTTTTACTTGATCTAGTCTGCTCGCCACGTATGTCTGTATCTTGAGTACAAGCAGCAGCAATGGAGCTAGAGGGCTTGACTTTTCAACAATTACTCACTATTATGTCCAGCATTGTCCCTCAGATTGCAACCTACGGCATTCATGCTTTTCTTTTAGCATCCACACCCTAAAAAATAGTGGAGAAGTAACTGGATCACCCCTTTTTTATAATTTTTTCATAGATTGTCGCATAGTTTGCAGCCAAAAGATGTTGGTCATTGACATTTCGTATTTGGTAACTTACCAGACCTGTTACATTTTTAGTGTATTTTAATCACAGCTCAACTCAGGTCGTCAATTTACAGACGGTTGATAACAGGGTAGATTGGAAATAAAGGATAATCCCTCAGTGAGACTTGAATTTAATCCCTCTTGCCAGATAGTATTTATTTTTGAGATATTTGCTGCTTTTACAAACTCAGCTGCAATAGCCTTTTAAGGCTCCTGGTAATCAAAATACAACCTTTAGAACTCATCTCAGTCCTGATAACTCTACACCATGTTTGCTATCTGAAATAAAAGAGTGACAGACAGACTGACGGGAAAATAGACCAGAGGGTGTGTGTGTATCACAACCGATATAATATCATATGCCGAGCTGCCAGAGTGAGAATTCGTTGTTTTTAAGACGTTTAAGTCCGAGATAATTGAGTTTGTTTTTTTACTCAAACGATAAACTTTCGAAAACAGCATATATTTTCACTAATTAGATGCTAAAGAACTTCTAACAATTTTCATTCTAATCGGTCAAATATCCCCAAAGTTCAATATTCTTGCATGTTGGCGTATGGTTTTGAAATGTAAACCAACAATCGGATTGACCATAACTCACAATTTTTTTTCTGGGGCTTTGTCAACATTATAGCCAAATTTCCATAAAAGTGATTGATATTATGGATAAAAACAAGGTTTTTCCCCTAAAATGTAAACCAACAATCGGATCAGCCATAACTGAAGCCCCCTAGCTGAAATCTCTACATGAGCCGACATACAAGATTTCATTGAAAAATACTGAGGATTAACGAAGCTCTCCGCTTGAGAAAAGGGATACAATGACAACGATGGGAACCTATAGCGAATGAGTGTTTCCAGCTTTTTTTTCTATCGGGAAAAAATATAATTACTTTAATAGCGCATTACTCAGCGATATCTGCTTATTAAACATGTGTCTGCAAAAGGCAATCCTCTTTATACGATTTCATATCCACTAATGATTTCGATACACAGACAATATAAATAATCCCGTCAGTTATAAGACCCAGACCACATGGTACGACTTCAATACTACCTATACTTTCACTGCAATACACAGTAGTTATTAGGAATCATCAGATTGATAATAAAACTAATGGCTGAGGTGGGAATACGTTCATGGGCTGCAATTGAAATGATATTGTTGGTTTGGCTTACATGCAGTCGTAACAATGGACGAAGCCATGATGAGCACTAGGGATCCAAATTATGTAGGCAAAAAGGATTTTCTTTCTCTGATTATGGAAGCGGAACTCCAAGTTAGAGACGTACAGTCGACGGCACGCACAAAGCAAATCAAATCTCAGTGTGCATTTGTTGTGCCCGGCCAAACGCAAAAAATATCACCCAGCGACCCAACCCATCTAATCCCATCCCCCCAGCTGTTCATCCACAAGCTACCATGTAACATATACATACTGGCATATTGATACAAACCTACACATTTTCTCATGCATAAACATATAGAAACAGCGCTGTGTACTGTTAGCAGCTATGTTTCTTTTATAAAAAAAAACATATATGACGAGCGAAGGGAAAAACGAGTAGATGACAATATATCATTTTAATAATTGGGCATTGAAATAAGTACATAGGAAAACAAAATGCTTGATTAGGAGGATGTGAACGCACAACAAGATATATACACATACACATGCATATATATATATATATATATATATATGAGTGTGTTTGCTAGGGTGTTTTTGTGCGTGCTTGCATACATAAACACGTCCGTTGTAAATATATATGTATCTATATGTGTGTCTGTGTGTGTGTGCGTTTGTGTGTGTGTATGCGCGTGTGAGAATGTATCGCTTTTATATATTATCTCATGAATATGGATTATTCTCTCTTTGCTTTGCAAATACACTCCAAGACAAAAACAATGAGCCAATTACTTTTAAACACGTAAGAGATCTTAACAACATATAGAACACGAACTGGTTGAGGGAAAATTTGGGATCACTGGCCAATTGAGGGAAACAATCAGAGAGGAATGGAACAATATTGATGCAGCTCAAAGTAAACAACTATGGGGCAACTTGCCCAAACGGTTAGGGTTAGGGTTTGCCCAAACGACTCAGTTTTCTCAAGAAAAAGGTAAAAACTATCCAATACTGAAACATACTCTTCACACAAACACAGCACGCACCATTGTATAACACCGTCAAACAGTTCAGCTATAATTGTTAGAATAAAAGACAAGATACAAAAGTTGAAATTTGAAAACCAGAAGTAAGTATGTTTAAAAGTTCATATGTTTATGAGCGAAACCATTATGACTACGTGCCCGCAAAGCTGCTCTCGCCTGATCAAGTACAGACTTAACGGAACCTAAAGTTTTCGTTTTTAATTTTGCTCCAGGAAGTTAGGAACAGGTCATTCAACCATTGTGACCGAGTTGAGGTTCTGCAGATCAAACTGGTGAGTCAAACACAATTTACAAAGAAATAAAACAAAAAACAACTATTGCAAGCAAATTAAAAATACTGCAATCAATTCGAAAGGAACGACAAGCTAATCAGAAAATGGCAGCAAATCGGAGACACATACAGCAAGCAAATTGAACATATTGTAGGCAAATTTTAATACCAAGCGAAATGGATCGATGAATATAAATAATCATACGTATACAACTACAGTATTGAATGAGGCACCAGCTGACTCGCCTACCGAATCTTTTAATGTACTTCTTTTTTAATTTGCTTGTAAAAGGGTTTTTTTGTTTTTGTTTTTCAAGATTGTCATAGTTGAGTAAACACTCGGTCTATATTCAGACTCTGTTGATTCTGTTTCCTGTTAAAACAACATTGCCTTTTGGGGAAATTGCAGGTTTATCATGTCATTGTGAAACAAGGATCGCAATATAGTTGCTCTTCAACTCAGCATACATGCTTATCTAATAACAAAAACAATGTTTGTTTTCTTATAACAAGGGTGGCACAAAAGTCGTGGAAGGGTTAAAAACAATCATATTCTGGATAACATTTCGAGGGATATCTGATCCCCCACCAAAGTATAAGATATTTAGCACTTGGACCAAATGTCGTCTCCCTGTTCATAAATGATCACAAACAGAGCCCACTTCTTAAAAATACACAAATCGAGGACAAATCATAGTCTCAGATCGTGATGTCTGCACGTTCAAAAAACGGTAATATATTTGGTTAACGTTTAAGGTATCCAAATTAAATTAAACCATTCTAGTTGATTGCTGTGTTGTGTGCTCTTCCATGATTAATGCTATGATGAATTCCCATGCGTTCCCTTACATATTCGAGAGAGAGAGAAAACAAAAAAAATCTATTAGAATAGAAAGATCATGATTGCTTTAAACTTTGCAACTTTCGTGACAACCTGTACGATAGACATTTCATCACGAAACCTGTGGCTATTCAAAAGCGCCATTATGACAAATTTGCCGTTATAACGAATTTGTTGTAAGAACGGGTGTATTTTACACGAAGTGTATTAATAATGATAAAGCAAATAGTAAGGAAAAAATGACTTCTTATTACACTTTCATTGTGTAATGCCCCATATAGAGATTATAAATCAATGACTCAAAGGAATAAACCAATAGAAAATAGTCTTGAAAGAATATAAAATATCAAGAAGTGCCTTTACAACGAGTGCCGTCACAATGAAAGTTTATAGTATTTTATTACTTAATATTGAAGCTAAATTTAACATTGAAATGTTATTTACAAATATCTATCGATATTTTAACTGAAAAGTATATTTAAAGAGGTTTTTGGAGTGCATTTGGTATTCTTTGCCCTTACTGTCTAATATAGCGCCAACTATCGAACAATTGGTAAGAATCTAGTCTCAAAATCATTCTCTGATATAATCCAACTTTTGTATTCTCCGCTTGTTTGACTTCAAGCACACTTTGTACGATTCAGAAAAAAAAAATTGTTGCGTATCCTATTCTGCGAGAGTTTGGAAGGAAATCTAAGAGATTATGCGCTAGGTTTGTGAGTTCAAACCTCGGAATGTCTTGTAATTTAAACACCCTGCTAGACGCAGAATGTTTTTGAATTAAGATTTTTTTCTTCGTAGTAATTATCTAGAAAAGTTCTTTGGAGAATAAACTGTTCTTCGTAAATCAAATAAGACAAACTTGATTACACAAGCTGTTTAATCAACCATCCCGAAACGAATCAAATGAATAAAATTGTTTTTTCATCTTTACTCCAACACACACGCACCTACAAACACGCACACGCACACACTCATACAGCTCAGTTTTTTTCTACATATATATAAAGAAATATTGAACTTTGAGAAAAATAGTAAGCAGATATGGGCAGTGAATGGACAACACGAAATTCGGGTATAAATCAGACTTTTTAGCCTCAGAATTGCTAGCTGGCTTCTTAGCTCAAATAGTAAGAGCTGGGTCGCGTGAGGAGAACATCCTGTTGGACGAAAGTTCCATTCTTGAAACGGACGATTTTCTTTGTTTATTCTATTTACGCTGCCTAGGCCAACTGGCATTTTCACCAGGTATACATATATGCATATGTTAGAGTTCGCTCAATCTTGAAAATGACCAATAATGGTTGAAAGATATCGAATACAACTTCAATTTACAAAAAGAAATACGTATTTGTCAATTTGAAACGGAAGTGGAATATACGATGATTCAAAGCAACTATTGGACAAAGACTAAAAGTACCTGGACTGATAAGTGATCATAAGGTTAATAAACCTCTCTCTAATGGAAAAAAAGATATGCAAGCCAGAGTAGACTTCAAAGGGTTGGTGGAAAGTAATTTTCAGCAATCAATGCAAGCATCAATATAGTCCCAGCTGTGGAAACCATAATATATGGAGGAAAGAATCTGCAAGATTTGTAAACACACAGTAAAACACACGGTAAAATTTCCGCTGTAAACTATGCCATGGGGTTGCATATCACCAAAAAGCAAGATTGATCTACATATCATTGAAGGTCAAATCAATTCAATGAGTTACTCAGAGGATTTAGATACTAAACTGTAGCCGTTCAAACACCCGCTAACAAACTTATGAAAATGGATATTTCAGCAAAATAATGCCTTCTATCATGTTAGAAATTTTCGTTCTCCAGCGAGCAAATCCGCATTTCAAACCGGCTACAAACTCTCTCAATTTAATTGTAATAGAAAACGTTTGAAGTCAACTCCAGAATGCTTTAGGTGAAAAATTGGAGAAAAATATGTCTCAGGACACATTGATATCTGCAATTCAGTCTACATGGGAATATACAATGCTACCTGGATATGTATATGTTTTATGTAAGTCAATGACTAAAACGATTGAAGCAACATCACTCACATAAGGAAAGAGCACAGCATATTGACTATATCGAATTTTATTGCCAAATTATGAACAACTAACGAATTTTTTGGCACAGTCCATAGTTGAAATCAGTGTAATGCTTTCTACTTAAAAGTCGTTTTCATCAATCATGTATTTTACTAATTATACAAGGTTCTTATCTGACAATCAGATAATGTGCTCAAGTAGTATATATACACACACATATATGAATGTGTGTGCGTGTATGTGTGTGTGTGCGAGTGTGTGTGTGCGTGTTATCAAAAGAGGTTCGACAGAACGATTATAAGTTGCGTTTTATCATATTGAAATTTGAAAAGAATTCCCGTTATTAGACATTGGATGTATCATTTGGCTTACCATGTGTTCAACGTCCCATTTACGTGAAATATGTACTATTCTATATGTATAAGTGTTGATAAAGGTTCATCACTTGTCTATTGTTTATCTCCAATTATATAAAACGATTAAAAAAAGTGCCCTCCTCTATTTTGCATGCAAATAAGTTCGTGCACAAAAACATCCAATTCTTGAAACAATTCAGGATATGGCTATATTTCTTTCCTTCTCTATCGAGGGATACAGATAGATAGATAGATAGATAGATAGATAGATAGATAGAGTAGAACAATGATAGAATATGCAATAAGCGAGCGTCTATGTATTAAAGTAGCAAGTACATCTCAGCTAAAAAAAGGGGGATGCCCAATACAATCTATAGAGTGGTTATGAAATGAGTGAGGATTTTTCCAATGTTTCATTACAGATTTTACATTCTGTTCCACTTAGAATTTTTTTTTTGAAAAACAGGATGTGCAATTTGTAATAAACAATTGAATTTTTCTTTCATTTTTTACGTATATATGTGTGTGTATGTGTGTATGTGTGTATGTGTGTGTGTGTGTGCGTGTGTGGGTGTGTGTAAATGGAAAATTTATATCCGACTGGAAGTGATAATTATTGCGACATCTTGATAGGAACCGTGTTTGTTTGGTGCGAGTGTTACCCAGTAGCAAAAAACGGCCCTAGATTGCATGAATAAATACGAAAAAAAATGAATCAGTTGGTAAGACCAGGGTCACGAATGAACCTCTTCCAGATGGATGTGGATTATTTATTTACACCATGTGGGGCTGTTCGATTTACCACTAGGTAAACCGATGTCGAACGAATTATAGCTCCTACGAAAATGTCTCTATAATCATTAAACACACACACACACACACACACACACACACACACATATATACGTGTATGTTTGATGATGATTGATATCTGCAATTCAGTCTACATACCAATATATATATATATATATATATATATATATATATATATATATATATTATGTCCCAAACATATACGCAATTATGATGAATATATGTAATAATCATATGTAATTCAAATACATTGTATTCATGGTAAATGCTATTCATATGAACATATATATATATATATATATATATATATGTATGTAATTTATACCGTATATATATATATATATAGAGAGAGAGAGAGAGAGACAGAGAGAGAGAGAGTGAGAGAGAGAGAGAGAGGGAGACGATAAGAGTGAATGTGTGTGTGTGTGTGTGTGTGTGTATAAGGGGTTTGGATGTGTTGTAGAGAGAACTGATATTGCATTTATTTCATTCCTCTAGCTAGAGTCAAATTAACCAATATATATGTATGTATATATGCCCCTTTCCTCTATCAATATATATATAACACTATATACGTGTGTGTATCTGACAGAGAGAATGCAGCTGTGTATGGGTATATATATATATATATGTGTGTGTGTGTGTGTGTGTTGTGAGTGTGTATATGGTAGTTTTATAAACGAGTTTACCGGTTGACAATTGGCAATGTGATCGTCCCTTTACCACATTAAATTCTCAGCTCTTTCTTTCTTTCTCCCGATTGACATTCAATAATTAATCTTCCTAGAGGGTACTCGTTAATTTGATACTAGCTCCGATAATACAATTAATCCCACCCTCAGTACTGCAGCCTTTTCTTATATATGTATATATGTATATATCTATATCTATCCATATATACATATTGGTGTGCGTATGTGTCTGTGTGTGTCAATGTATATGTATATGTGTGTGTAAGCTTTTGAGTGTAGCTCTGGTAACAGAATAAATCGAGACCCTCTGTACTATGACATTTTTACATGTATGTGCCTGTGTGTGTATTTACATACATGTATGTATGTGCGTGAGAGAGAAGGAGGAGAGTGTATGTGTGTTTCGTTTGAGTACATATGTACGTGTGTTTGTGTATTTCTGATGATGAAATAAATGCAGACCTCTGTTTGACATATATATATATATATATATATATATATATATATATATATATATATATATATATATATATATATATATAAGCTTTGTGAGTGTGCATGTGTGCCGGACATAGAGTGTGTGTGTGTGTGTGTGTGTGTGTGTGTGTGTGAAAGCAATTGTGTTTTTTTTTTGTCTGTTCATATGAACGAATACTTTTACGCGTGTATGTCTGATGATAAAATTATTGCAGTCCTCTGACCGACATATATATATATATATATGTGTGTGTGTGTGTGTGTGTGTGTGTGTGCATGTGTGCGTGTGTGTGTGTGCATGTGTGCGTGTGTGTGTGTATGTGTGTGTGGGTGGGTGGGTTTTTCTGCAGACTTTGACGCAGTGTTTGTTTTCGATAACTTATTAATCTTGCCTTGCAAAGGGAAATGAAAAGCCTCCACACACCGAGAGAAAATACATTGATTGCTTCTGTAAAGATTTCCTATCATTTACTACATCTATACTGACTCACATATTCATATGAACAATACGTATTCAGCGGTCCCTTCGCTCCTCTGGTAAGCCTTCATAACCAACCACAAGTTGTGGTCACGTCTTTTTCGATAGCCAACTCAGGTGATATTCCTACAGTCGTACCACAAATAACAATGACACCAGAGAAGGAAGGAGAGGTCTATGTATCGGGGGAAATTTGTGTTCAAACATCTTTCTTGAAGGCAGCTCATCCACCTACGTTCTCTCTTGATAGATGTCGATTATTTGTGATGTATGCTCGTTCTCTAGTCAAATGGTTGACTTGAAAATAACGGCTATCATAATAGAAGGGCGGGTTATTGATAGGTTGGTGGTCCAGTGAGTGAGGACATTAGTTACTGAGTTTAATTCATACTACACAACTCTCGTATTCTTTCTGTTCCGAATAATTGAAACTTGAGCAACAATTTATTCATTTATTTCATTATATGGAGTATTATTGAAGAGTGTGTTTACTTATTAAAGATCAAATTCTTGATTTCAATGTGTTTTTATCACATTGCAACCTTTTTTTATATATATGCAGTCTACAAAGCTTCAGTATGATCAAATTGAGATGTTCATTTTTAAATCACGTGAACATATTCACTTTATTAAATGGTGCGCATTGCATCTTCTATCGTAAATCATTAACATTAATATTTTGCGACTGTTTACCGCCATCTTGATTTCAGCTGATTTTTTTTTATTGCAAGTAAACTGAGGCTACATTTCCTTCGGTAGTGCGTAAGGGAAATCGATGACACAGATTGGTATGAAAAATAAGTAACCTGTGACAATTGATCTATGCAGGAGGGTGGCCTGGTTAATGCCCAGCTGCTTTTTCTCATTAGCTATGGGAACTAGGGGCAAGCTCAAATCCTAAACAAACCTTTAAAATCAGCTTAAACCTGGAACTTGATTAATTCAATACATTCATTGTCAGCACTATGTCCTCGTGGATTCTCTTTGGTGGTAAGACCCTGATCATGAAACCATGCATGATAAGCAGAATGGACTACTTTATCAACAATCACTAACTATCAGTCATTGATCTGGCCCTCCTGTATTTTCTGTTATTCCCTTGACAGAAGATCACTGGTTGTTCGGCAATCTTTGAATAACTTTTGGCAGCATGACCTTTGTTTTGCACTGTGATCTTTTTGCCTCTTAGGTCTTTGTTATATTACACACACACACAAAAGAAAATATCATGGCAATCATTTTCTTTCTGTACCCCATGCTAAAGTAGATATATTGTGGAACTCCAGTCTTAGTTTGACGTTAAAGTTGAATTTGTTTTCCAGGAAAAAAAATTAAGAAGAACAAGTAAAGAACAACAAGAACAACAACGATCCTCGCCTAATCCTGGGAAAGCATCTCTTCTACGATTATCCTTCCAATATCAGGATATATGAAATGCTATCAGTGAAGAGCTGCGCATTCCTTATCAAGTTCCCTTCATGTCTGGCATTGATGAACAAATGTTCTCAGAAGTTTCCGAGCACATACAATACTGAAGTACCCGTAATCATCTTCATTCGGGATAGAAGCAGGGTTGGAATGATCCAACTGCGGCTGATCAGTTTTCTTGTTGAAAACGTATTGTTTTTACTTTTGATCTGGTATGATATTCCAATTACACTGTGTTCGTGTAACTCCACAAATACACATAGATAAGAAACTACAACATTATCTTGATACTAATAAGGCCAACTTTACCAGAAAGTTAGCCTTATCCTTTATCACGTAGGAGACACTATTTTGGTTAGTAACCAAATAGAAAACGTTATGTGACCAACGTCTTTTTGCAGTATTCCATTTTAGGTGCGATGAACTAAAAGTATTGACAAAAAAGGTTCTAAATTAATAGATTATTTCTCATGTATGTTGTTGGGTAGTGATCATAAAAAGCCTTAATTTCCAAAGAACAAGTGTGAATGCTAACGGGCACAAACTAAGGATCAATTTGACACAAACCTTTAATGCAAATCGATGACCCCCACTTGAAACCACTTTAGTGGAGATTTTGTTAAGTTGAAAAAGTTTTCTCATCAAGATATGATATAGAGTAAATATTCAAATTTTCAGCCCTCTAGCTTCATCGTTGCTGCCGGTACGCATGATGCCTGTACAGCCAGGAAGCCAGGGCAATTCAAAAACTGAAGAAACCTATGTTGGCAGTTTTGGTAAATGGTTTCTAATAGAGATATTCTCTTTTTGTAGACTTATTAAGAAATTTGTTGTAAGGTAATTTTGACATCATAGACGGCATTTCAGAAGTAATACAATGCTAATCATACATATGCTAGTAAGTATAAACCATTGATCGATTTGGTGTTGGAAATGAATATGTGATGGCAAAGAATATGCTTTCAGTGGAATGTTGCGCTATGTACATCGTAGGTCAATAGATAGATGAGGAAACGATTACTGATATATGGATATTTTCTCACATCGATATATTTCATCAAAGTTTACCAATGATTAAGAAAACACAGAAAAAACTAGCATACAAATGGCAGTTATGAATCACAGCCACCCATATATTCTATTTCTGGGCTGTAAATTGAGCAGTGGTGATGGTGGAATTGGATTACCATGATGAAAATACAACTAGAATGGTTTGAATTGAAAATCGATGATTTGAGGGAAAAAAATGCACACGAGGTCAAGAACCAATTTAGCATAAGCTGTCATTGTAAATAAAAACCCCAATAAAACCCTTTTTAGGGAGAGAGGATTTTCAAATAACATGAAAAAATATTTTCCCTACTCATTGACAGGATGTGTGCTTAGAATGTATACGTTTCTGCTATGAATGGTTAGGGCTAGGCCAAGTCCGGGTACATATCCATAGATGTAAGAACACATGAATAACCTCTACTAACAACAGTGTTTAAACAGGTCCATTGTATGTAGGTGTGATTATCAAGGCAACAGGATTTAGATGTTGAAATGTGGTTTTGGTTATGTATGTATGCATGTATAGCCCGACCAAGCTGCAGAAATCGGGTTAGTTTATTCCTTATAAAGTTTACAAAATTTGTTTGTTTTTGTTTTTTGTTTTTTAATTCCTCCCCTTAATAGGTGTTCGATTGGTAGTTCAGTTCATCATCTAAGTTGTCCTTTTGTTTGATAAAAAATTCAAACTTTTTTAGTGATCAATGCTAAACAGACGGGAGTAGTAACTTACTCATTGATCACCTTTTTTTCTGGTTTTTAATTGATCATCCCTAAAACAGAATGCTGCCAAAGGACATCGGTCGTGCTATGTCTTTTTATTGATTGGCTAACCAAACCTTTTTTATTTCAATTTGCAAAACGAATTTTGTCACTTTTGAAGCTGTATAAATGTATTGAAATGGACTTTTTGAAACGTATCTGATACTTTTTACAATTACTGTATATTTCCCTCGACTTCGTTGGCAGAGGTAAACAGCTTTCATCTCATAATCGGCCAATGAGCCAAAGAATTAAAACAGTTTATTCAACATGAAAATCCGGTCAGATTTTCTGTTTTTTTGCCCACGTCGACTATCAAATGATTCATACGATTCAACGGTTTCAACAACAGATTTGTCAACAAGGAATATCTTTTGGTTGCAAAGCGTGCCTGTCACATAAGCCGGTATCAACATCCAGAATCTCTTTGAAGTCGTTTTTGTAGCAATGGGGCTTTTCACGAAGCGTATCGGATTCCAATGACAGGGATTGCAAATTGAAAAAAAAATCTCATAATACCGAGGATTTATTTGACACCAACAGGAAATCTAAAAGGGACAGCAAATCGGTTGTGTTAGTTTTGTGTTCATGTTTAGAAGAGCTAAGTTTCCAATTCACAGAGAATGACAGGTGGTGAGCTCAAATATGGCCTCTGGCAGAGACAATCTCTCAAAGATTCGACACAAGAGAGATTTCTTAACTGACGCATTTGTCAATAAATTGACTTCTATTTTTTTTTGTATTTTATATTTGGCTCCCAGTGGCAACTCAAATGCAGGTGTCAGTGTCATTATTGACAAAATAATTTGGGTAGGAAAGGGAATATATTTTCTTTTCTTCTTTATTTTCTTTTCTGTTTTGAAGTGAAGGATGGATGAGTTGCATATATATTGAGCACGTTTATCTGCCTTCTAAGAAAAACATGGCCGTTAACAAATTCATACTGACTGATCGGACGATGCCATACGCCATAACTGACCTTCTAGTATTGACTTTCGTTATCTTTTGTCACTTTCGGCTGTCAGATATCTGCTCTCACGTAGAATAACACCGTCTACTTCGAAAGCAAGTGAGTGTGTGCGTGTGTGAGCGTATGTATGTGTCTATGCATTTGTGTGTGTGTGTGTGACAGGATACGAGTAATAGTGTTTTTAATTCATATCTCCTATCAAATGAAGTTGACTAAATCATATGAGCTTATTAGTACCATAGAGCTTTACTTGTAAAGTTAATCTTATGAAAGGATACATACACTTTACTTTACTTATTACTCACCATGTCAATCGTTACTGCTCTAACCTATATCATGTCTTACCAATGAATCTTTCTCCATCATTTCTCTATCTTCTGTGTGTTCCTCTGCTACTGCGTTAGTTATCCATCGGGAAAAAATTATATATATATATATATATATATACTGTAAGACAAATCCAGGAATATTAACCAATTTCAAGGATATACTGACCGGTTATCAATGTTTTATATAATTACCAGTCAGCAGGGCTATCAAGAATAACGAAGTAAGCTCGTTCTATTCTCGAAAAAGCTGTCCGGATGATCAATAAAACCAAAACCTGCAGAAGCGATGACAAGAATCTTGCAAGGTTTCTAGTTAAACGAATAATTATCCTTGCTATGATCGAAGTTGCAATAAAATGCAAATGATCCTTTTGAAATTTCTCGCTGAGAGTGGCAGTGAAAACATTATTCTACAAGAATTTTGAACAGCAAGTTTAATCAACAGGTCTTGTTAGTCCCCCAATAAACATCACCATGTTACCAATATCTTGTCCGCCGTGTTGGGGATGATCAATTGAATTATTAGAAAATGGGGAACAATAAATAGATTACTTGTTTTGCCTTTTCTGGACAATGATCATTGAAATGTCTGAATTTTTTCTAAATGCAGGGGCAAAGTTGGACTAATTTAGCAAAAAATTACATCGTAAATTGGAACCCTCACTGATCACCTCAGGAGGGAAAAAAAAACAAGCAAAGGGTTTTTCTAGACTTAATAATTAATAAATTCTAAAATTTTTAGCTATGTAGCTATCCATGTATGAAACATACCATTCATGTGATGCATCCATAGGTAGCAAGCTGAACCATCGTGAAAACTGAAGAAACTTATGTTGACAGTTTTGATGGATGTTTTGGTTATTGGTTTCTAATAACACTGACGATTGACCAGTTTCTATGAACGTAGATTAATTGTTTATATTTATGAAAGAACCATTACAGATGTCTACGCTTTTTCTTTCTTCCTTTCTTTACTAATGGTTACTTTTGAATGACTAACCCATTTCGAGACGATGGTCAGTGAGAGTTACTATCGAATGAAGAACCAGTGAAGGTTTTCGAGAGTTATTATTAAATAATTAATCAGTTTTTCCATATTATGAACGAATCGCGTCGGAATCATCGATTTGCGTACAATTACAGGATAAATATTGAGCCAGATCAGTAGCAGGATAGTTGACCGTCTGGAAATACCAGGTGCTGTAAACAGCTAGTGATCGAGTAGCGAGCCTCCCGTATTGTTTTTGTTAATACTTCTGAGTTGAAAACTTATTCCCACTAATTTTTATTTATACAGTGTGTCTAAAAATCTTTTGTTGTGCACTTCTTATCTAGCAATAAAGAATATGTGCACTCTGAATGCTTAAGCAAATGTTAACTTGGAATCGTTCAAAGATAATCTGGCATAGCTAATCTCTCGAGAATGATAAAACTATACTGGTATGTTATACTGATATGATACAAGTATTACATTATCATATTAAATATTAACCGATACAGTCAGCTAATATATTTTTCTCGATAAGTATAGTTATAATACATAATCGCAAAAGTCGAATTTCATAAAAACGATTGTTTATTACTTCTCAGTTCGAGGTTACTGATCTTTAGTGCATATACTAATTTCCTTTGAGCGCTGGTTCCAAAATGTGTGAGCACGCACACACAGCTGAGAGGAAACTATGAAGAACAAAACCTATCCCTACATTACATCCAATAACACAAGTCAAAACTCTCCACCCACCAACCCTCTGACTGGCCTAGCTGCGAGCGACAAAAATGAACAAATAGATTTATTTTTTATTTCATCATTTTTCTTAATGTGTTGATCGTTTTTAGTACTTTTTTTGTAAAAATGGCTTTTTGTGATTAGGTGTTTTCTAAATACCGTTTACTTTTTTTTTTTTTTTTCATCTCCTTTTTTTTTTCCTAATATTAGAAACAGTTAAACCAAACTGCCATCATCAACATACGTTTCTTCAGTTTGGTCTGTCTGACTGGATAAGTACACATCGCGCGTACACACATGCCAGCAATAGAGCTACGGGGCTGAAAATCAAAACGATAACTCCAAATATGTTTAGCAAAAAGAAAAAAAACAGTTACATCGTTTTTTTCGAAAATTACCCCGTAAATGGTTATTAGAGGGTCAATTTAGAATTTAGGTCTATGTTAAATTGGTCCCTAGCTTAGTGTGTGAGAGTGTAAACTTGTCCTATGATGATGTACACTCTTATTGTGATCATCACCCAACAAAAAACGAAACAAGTGATTTGTCCATTGATCATCTCTTCTTTCAATTTTTGATTGATCATCCTCAACACAGCATGTTGCGAGGAGATGTCAGTCAGGTGATGGTTTCTGTTGAATGACTAACTGGACCATTCTCGATTTTCTTTCTCTCCCAAGATTTTTTTTTTACGTGCTAATGTTCTTTGTAGTCTTTCAAATGGGTTTTTGTAATTAAGTGTTTTTAATTGTCTTCTATCTTAATGGCTTGAAGACTAATCACTCTTTTTCTCGGCTGCAAAAGGCGACTTTTTTTTTACACAAGAGGCTCTGTAAGTAATTGTCTTGTTTATTCTGATTTGTATCCTCATTCTTTCAGATGTAATAGATTCATGATACAGACAATGTCAATATATGCACACACATACACACACACACACACACACACACACACACACACGTACACATACATGTTTATACATATGCGCACATCACTAGATTGGACAGTTTATGTCCGACAGAATGTGATAATAGTGGAGACATTATATTAAGAAACATATTTTCATTCGTCGATTTGGTAAAAGGTTAATTCCGGTGCCGGACAAATTATGTTTTTTTTTTTTTCTTTCTTTATGAATTGACAACTAGAAATGTATTGTTCATTTCTATCAGTATCCTCATCATCTGATATGTTTAAGATTGAAAATTTACTCTGTTGATTCCCCAGTTTTGAATGTATAAGCGCGCGCACAGTCACACCTCCCCACTTTATCTTTCACTCTTTTCTCTCACCCTTTTCTTCCTCCCTCTCTCTCTCTCATACTCATACGCGCACATACTAACATATCATAGTCTGTCGTATTTTTTTCTAAAATTATGTCAGGATGATTTCAAATGTTGAGTACTTGAAGCTTAATTGCTCGCTGCCTCCTTTATACACAAAATCCTTGAAATCTGCTATAACCTAAAGAGACTCACATATATATATATATATATATATATATATATATATATATATATATATATATATATATATATATATATATATATATATATATAATGTGTACTTTAGAGAGTGAGACAGACTCGGGAGTGAAGTTTTAGGTGGTAAGGTTTATTAATCCTTATATGTCAATAGTCCATACATGTTTCGGGATTTCTCCCATCATCAGTGGTATGCGTTGTGTGAGTGTGAATTAAAATGTACCATGTGGAACCAGAGTCCACTGCCAGGGGCTATGCATTGTGGGTAAGTTTTGTTGTCAGGGCTGCTAGAAGCCTCCTGCTGAATGTAAGAATATATATATATATATATAAATATATATATATATATATATATATATATATATATATATATATATATATATATATATAGTCCAATACAATGAAATATAAATTACATTATACTATATGGGAACTTATTTGAAATGATCTTTAGTCTTAACACTCAATACAGACAGGGTGAATAGAATAAAGATTTAAATAAAACGGGACAGTCCTCGGAATCGAAGCTATCACTGATGCATAGCCACTCTGCCGTAGCAATACCTTTACCAAACGTACTAAACGGCCGCGACTAATGCAAAGGCCAAGTGACTGCTTCCGATCCTAATTTTCATCTCGTTTCTTCTTGGTCGTTTCTGTCTCTTCCAACTTGACAATATATATATATATATATATATATATATATATATATATATGCTGTCATCCACTGACAGCTGTTTCGTTGAATTACAACTCTTCCGTGTGGCTATAGAGAATCCATTATCTCAACCAGTACCACGAGGCAGGATTGAAACCTTTCCTTCCGTTGGTCCGACCGAAAGAATTGTAAGTTGCGTTATATAATATAGAATCATATTCGAAGAGATCTCCCGTCGTTACATGGTTAATACATCACTCCACGTAATATAACACTATTTATAATATAATATATATATATATATATATGTATATATACATACAAACATATATATATACTAATATATACATATATATATATATATATATATATATATATATATATATATATACACTAATTTATGTATGTGTGAGTATGTATGGGTGTGAGTGTGCGTGGGTGTGAGTGTGCGTTGTGTTTGCGAGTTTGTAAGTCCCTGACAGTGTTTGTATGTATGTACGTATAAAATTTTCCCATATGAGAACATGAAAACCATCCGACATAATCTTTAATCGAAATTATCCAAACTAGTGGGGACATTAATCAGAATCAATGAAAGAATTACGCGCAGATTCTCTCGGGTCAAAATATCCAGTTAATATTAAATATACAGTGAGTATAAAAAGTATCCGATACATTTGCTTCCTCATATTCTTTCTGACATACTTATACATCTTCAAATTTGATGGAATTCTGATATCTAAAAACTTTTCAATATTCAATCCGTCCAGTATTTCTTATCAATTTTTTTTCATTTTCGTATTTTTTTTAATCATTGGTTCGACTTCTTTCAATTTTGAAGCTGTTTTAGGATGTTTGGATTTATTTTTTTGAAAAGTATCTGATACTTTTTGCCTTATCCTTCTCTCATTCTCTCTCTCTCTCCTTCTCTCTCTCTCTCTCTTTTTCTTCCTCTGTCTCCCTACTTCTTGCCTCTTTTTCCCTTTATTTATCTATCAATCCATCTATCTCCCCGACTTATTTCTCTTTCAGTCTCCTTCTGTCTTTCTCTCAATATATATATATATATATATATATATATATATATATATATATATATATGCAAACATACATATAATACACATAAAAACGTACGCAAACATACAAGCACATAAGTACGCACACATATATTCAATTTATTCACACACATTCAATAACAATCACATGCACACACACACACATACACTCACACACAAACGGACTGATGTACACGCCTATATGGACATGATCAAATCAGAGTTTTTATTCAAAGAGTTTGTTCAAAAGAAATTGTTCAAATAATTATAAAATTCTAAAAATCCTGACATTTCAATTAGTGTCTGACCCATTTTATTTTGCATTTTTATTTATTGATTCAACGTTTCAAAGAAAGCGGGAAATGATCAATGCACAGATAATTCTTAGAAACTTTTTTCTACGGTTATTTTCCTCATAAACCTGGCCCAACACAAACTCTTCTTCTTCTTCTCCTTCTTCTTCTTCTTCTTCTTCTTCTTCTTCTTCTTCTTCTTCTTCTTCTTCTTCTTCTTCTTCTCATTCTCATTCTTCTTCTTCTCATTCTCCTTCTTCATCTTCTTCTTCTCCTTCTCCTTCTTCTTCTTCTTCATCTTCTTCTTCTCCTCCTCCTCCTCGGCCTTCTTCTTCTTCTTCTTCTTCTTCTTCTTCTTCTTCTTCTTCTTCTTCTTCTTCTTCTTCTTCTTCTTCTTCTTCTTCTAATCTCTCTCTTTCATCTTCTTTGCCCATCAATATTTATCTTGGTATTCTTTCCTGTTTCAATTTCCTATACTACACCTGCTCCCCAACTTACAACCGGGTTCTGTTCTGACTGGTAAGTCGAAATTCGAAATGCTTGGAAGTCAGATAAATATCATCTTATTATTTTTACTATAAATTATAACCGATCCTTCGTTTTTATGTAACGGGCCACTCTCAGCAAATTGCGTATATATATATATATATATATATATATATATATATATATATATATATATATATATATATATATATATATGTATATATATATATATATATATATATATACATAGAGAGAGAGAGAGAGAGACAGACAGACAGACAGACAGGCAGACAGACAAACAACTAGACAGACAGACAGAGACTGAGACAGAGAGAGATATATCGGTAGATAAGAAGAATAATTCTTACATGCACATACACATAAACATATACATATATATACATATATATATATAGAGAGAGAGAGAGAGAAAGAGACAGACATACAGACAGACAGACAGACAGAGACAGAGACGGAGAGAGATACATATATCGGTAGATAAGAAGAATAATTCTTACATGCACATACACCTAAACATATACATATATATATATATATATATATATATAGAGAGAGAGAGAGAGAGAGAGAGAGAGACAGACAGACAGACAGACAGACAGACAGAGACAGAGAGAGATACATATATCAGTAGATAAGAAGAATATTTCTTACATGCACATACACCTAAACATATACATATATAGAGAGAGATGGAGAGATCTATATAATTTAATCAAATCTCTTAATCTTATACACATTTGCAACGAAGATTTATATTTATTGTATCGACGTAGTAGGTATTTTTTTTAGTTTATTTTGTTAAAGATGGAGTGAACAGATAATAAGATAAATGAATAAATAAATCCAACGTAATACAATTTTTACATATGCTCACTTGAAAAAATCCGATAGCAGAGAAACATCAGGGTAAAGTGTGGTGACCATCTAATAAAATTAGTTATTAATCATTATATGCTCTGTTCTATCGAATCATTCATATTTATCTGTAATGATCATTTTCTAAAATATAGAACACTGTGTATTCATAACATCCATTCCAAAAAACACTCATATATATATATATATATATATATATATATATATATATATATATATATATATATATATATATATATATATATATATGTGTGTGTGTGTGTGTGTGTGTATTGTTAAGGGAAAGTTATATGATGCGACTGAATGATTAAATATGGCATTATATTAGAACTCTTATTAATAGTAACAATAATTCAAGAATAGCCGGCAAGATATGGCATAGGTTAGCATTTTTTCCAGCAGAAGCACTCATCATGGCTGCTGTTGTGTTATAAATATATATATATATATGTATATATATATATATATATATAAATATATAAATATATATAAATATATATATATATATATATATATATATATATATATATATATATATATATATATATATATATATATATATATATATATATATATATGTATAGGCCGAATGCTAACCTGTTCTATATATTTCTGATGATACTAGAATTATTTGTTTTGGGGTTTTTTATTAAATTCTTGATCTTTTCTTATATTTGGAAAACTGAATTCACAACAAAAACAATCAATATATATATGATTATGAATATCGTTGTATTACATTGGAACTCTTATTTGAAATGATCTCCCGTTAACACGGTGATAGTTCTATTCTTTTCAATATAATATAATTAGATTTATAAACATTATGTCAGATCATATATCCATTTTCTTGACAACATAATTGTCACGTTGGAAGAGACAAATAGAGCAGATATAGATAGTGAATAAGCAGGATGAGAATTTGCAGTTGATAACAGTTCTTTCGGCCTTGGTAACGCCAGTGGCTGTTTAGCTCATTGGAAATAGCAACGCTACATTGAGGCAGCAACTTTATCGGTCACAGGTTCGAATCCTGCAGCCGCCCCATTTTCTTGAACAGTTTATTCTATTTACGTAGTCCAGGCCGAATGTTACATCCACCGTGTAATTCTGGGAGATCATTGGAGAAAAGGTAGAATATATTATTTATGTATCCGTTTTCCTAATACCTAAAAATAAATTATAAAATTTCGCAAATTTGAATGACCTCTGATCACCATAATAAATATCAGGTCAATCAGCATATATATATATTGACATTTCTGGTCCAACAAATGAATTGTAAGTTGCACTATAAAACTTATTTTAAATGATCTCCTGTAGTTATTCTGTTAATAGATCCGTCGTCGTAGACAACAATTATATATATATATATATATATATATATATATATATATATATATATATATATATATATATATATATATATATATATATATATATATAAACAACGAAAAAAAACATCTACGGATAAATAAACCTAACTTCAAAACTCATTACTCCCGAGTTTGTCTCACAGTTCACACACACACATATATATATACTCTTCACAGTTCACACACACATATATATGTGTGTGTGAACTGTGAAGAGTGAGACAAACTCGGGAGTAATGAGTTTTGAAGTTAGGTTTATTTATCCGTAGATGTTTTTTTTTTCGTTGTTAATGGTCTTCAGTGGTGTGTGCTGTGTGAGTATGTGCTTTTAGGGGTTAAAGGTTTGATATGGAGTCTGAATCCCCCATCAGGAGCTTTGCCTTGTGAGTAAAAAAAATGTACACACACACACATATATATATATATATATATATATATATATATATATATATATATATATATATATATCATGATAATAAAAAATGCAAACCTATACCATATCTTACCGACGTTTCTTTTTATCACATATTTCCATCTTTTTTCAAGTTGCATACTCAAGTTTAGCGCGTTAATGAGAAGATCTAATTTATATCAACGCATGGTTTCATTCTCTTCTTCAATTCACCGTCAAAATAATGCGTTGGACTGAAATCTTTCTACAATCTCCTGAACTGCCTAGAATGAAATCTAAAATTCAATTGTTAGAAGGGGAAAAGTAGAAAAAATATTTAAATATTCATACAAGATTAACTCAGAACCAATTGATTTTCTTGTCTTTTCGGCATTTTTAATAGATGGACAGAACGTGATGGCAAATATTAATCAGGTTCTCATCCAGCCTGTTCTGTAACTTGCATGTCAGAAACAAGGCTTTTGTAATTAGAATAGTTGTTGGCAACGGTTCATAGATTAATAGAGTATCAACTTAACCTACAAAATTCAATTTAGTTCATTACAAAATCATATAAGTTTAATTATGAATTTTTATTTTCTCATGACTTTTGATGGAAAGCGTGTACCGATTACTGACAACTAAACAGGATTTAATTTAGTTCCAGAACAGTCGACAACGACTATCATCAAAAACCATCAACATCAGTTTCTTCGGCTGACTATGTATGTAGAAATTGCACCGGAGCAAAAAGGCTGAAAATTCCAACGTTTAATCGCCATTGCCTAGAATGAAAATGTTTTTGTAGTTTGTTTTTTTTCAAGATTAATCGATGAATAGGTTTCTAGAGGGGCGGTCCTATCTACAGCGTGAGTTTATGCTTTAGTTTTTGTTACGTTTACTGTTGAAAAATTTAGATATTTTAGTGATCATTGCCCAAGTGAAGTAATTCATCTATTGTCCTTTTTTTTCTAATCTTATTTGTTTGATCACAGCACTGCATGCTGCCAAAAGATGGTCCCATGATGGTTTCTATTGATGGACTTATTAGCCATTTTCTTCTTCTTCTTCTTCTTCTTCTTCTTCTTCTTCTTTTTCTTGGTCATATATCTTTCAACGTAGGATAAGAAATTAGTTCTCGACTATGTCTGACTATAGTATAATATTGGTAGAGTTCTTATTCTTTCCAAGTTGGCTGTTCACGACTTTTATTCATCTTAGTATGCGCTTACGCGTGTTACCCATGTTTTACTGGAACACCATTTAAGTCAGGATATTCCATCTTCTTTGCCGCTCCAGATTTCTCAGCTTGGTTGAATTACAGTTTTTGGACACCAATTACTCCTAGACAGTCATCATTCTGAGTGACCAAGCTCTACGTTGCTTAACTTGAGTGATCTTACAGGAAACCGTGTCGTACCCAATTTGACCACGTTACTATGATATTTTTCTCCTTCGAGAAGAAATCTTTTCTCCTTCGAGAAGAAATCTTTTCTCCTTTCTCCTTTCGCAACCTCTTATTAAGATTGTTTTCTTTTCTTCCTTCCAATTCTCTTATTGAACGAACTAACTTCCCTATCTACACTCACCTTTCCAACCTCTTATCAAAGTGAGTACTGTTTTCCTCCCCACTGCTTTCTTACTGTGTTCGTCACACTTATAGTGTTAGTAGCAACCCTCAACCCAAGCGACGGGTCATGGAGTAGTAGTGATAACGATACATCTCAGAATATTCCTGAGATATTCACGTAGCAGAGTATTCTTCTAAAATGTGATAAATATCAATGAAGATGGATACATCTAAACGTATCCAGGCAGATAGTTGGGTTACTAGGATATTCATCAATTTTGAGATTCGTCAATTCGGAAAGAAATCGATGACAAAAACTTCATACGAGTCTCAATTTTATTTACTTACGGTTTAGGCAAAGTGACTGCACGAAAATGTTACAGTCTGAGACGTCATTTTTATGAATATTCCAGCGGAAAGAGGCGATTTTTGATGTTATGTATGGATTGATCGATATTTTAGGATATTCCTATTTGATATGTGATGCGAGGAAAAGTTAGATACTGTTTGTTTGTGTTCTTTCAACTTTATGCACATTGGACTTCTAGCGACGATTCTCACACACAAACACAGAGGATCAGCAGTAAGTTTCATAGGTTTAGCTCCCTTCATCTCTTTGAACAGCTTCAAAGAGAGGAAAGTGTAAATTTCGTTTTCACTGTGACTCTTTGATTTTAACTGACAATTGAACCAATATGTTTGAGGATTGAATATGATATGGCGATATGACTACAAGGTCTTCTGAAAGTCACGTCCGATCCGTACTAAAATTACTTTGGAAAGTCGCTGGCTAGGATGACCAGCTGCTACTGAAGAGCCACCATTATCACTTGTCTTGATTCTTCCGAATTTTATTCTACGGAAAAGTTCTAAAGAATATTTCTGATAATACAATATTCGTCTCAATTCAAAGATTGAAAACAAGAATGGAAACAAAATCATGTGTGAAGATCAGAAGTTTATGGACAGAATAGATGCATGAAAATGAACGACAGTCACTCTGAAAATTACATTCAATACATTGTATCTGTCATCAACAAAATATGACAATGTCAAACAAAAACGTCGTCAAAACTGCCAAAATGGATCCATTTATTTTCCAAGTTGGCTTTGCTGAGTGACTACATAAAACGCATACAAGACCACTAATGGAGTTAGAGGGCTGAAATCTTCAATATTTACTGTTTATCGTCAAGAAAAAAGTTGTTTTTTTTGTTCTCTCCCCTATAGTGTTTTAATTGGGGAAGGTTCAATTTGAAATGTAAACTTATGCCAAATCGACCACTTGGTTTGTATTTAGCACTATTCTGGTTCGTTTGTTTGGAAATTTTGACTTTTTCAGCGATCAGTACTCAACAAAACTTATCCATTGATCACCCCTCCTCCCAATTATTATTATTGATCATCCCAACGAAGCACGCTGCATAAAGACATTGGCCATATGATTGTTTCTATTAGCTGACTTGGTATACCCGTTATTTAAAGATTTACCGTTACTTTTGGGTCGGATCACGTGTTGATTTTGGGATACGCTTTATTTACTAGTAACTATCCTTCTCCATTCATCATCTTGGTCTATTCATGAAAGTGTCGGTGACATTACTTATTGACAAAGCAGGAAAAAAGGTATTCAGAAGAAAAGCAATGTCTTGCTTTCTGCTTGAAAAAGCTAAAGACATTCTGCAATTCGATCGAATATCTTTTCCAAACGTCATGCCTTTTTCACGCTTCTCTCAAAAGACAGATTGTCAAAACCGAAATTGAGACACAAATATAAAGAAATGGGGAAGATGGAAAGAAGAAAAAATTAGTCACTCAATAAAAACTGTCATTTGACCAACGTTTTTTGGCTGTATGCCGAGTAGGGGTGATACATTTTGAGAAATTTAAAAAAAAAGGTTGATCAAAGATACTTCACTCGCCTTATCTTTGTCAGTGATCACTAGAAATTTTTAAAAAATGCATGAACGCAGCTGGACTCACACTATGGGAAAAAAATTAGCACGGATTGGCATTGCAAATTAAGCCCCACACTAGAAACATGAAGGAGCTGAATTTAAAAAAAAAAAGAATGTTTTAGTTGACATGAAAAAAAAATGTTTGAATTTTCAGCCTCTTAACGTCATTCATGAGGCTTGTACGTTTGATACATACCTAGAAAGACAGACAACCAATCAGCCGGACCAACTTGGAAACTGATAGAAACAAATGTTGACAGTTTAGGTGACAGCTTTGATTGACAGCTTATGGCTGTAAAACTTGATGGTAGAATGATAAGATTGGGAATGACACTCTACGAAGCGGTCGGTTTATATTGGGAAGGAAATACAAAAAAAAAAACTATGAAGAGAGAGGGGGTGAAATGGGTGAGGAGGAGGAACGGAAAAATATGAATTGAAGGGAGAGGGAAATAAAAGAGAAAGCAGAACAAAGCAAGAAAAGATAATGAAAAAAGAGAGAAGGGGGAAGAGAAGGAGTCAATGATGAATGTTTCGAGTGAGGATAAGGAGGAAAAAAACGAAATATTTGTTTGAAAGTAAAGATGAAAAAAAGAAAAAGAAATAAAGGATCCGAGAATGAATATCTATACTAATATTCTAGCCTTCCTGTTGTTCGTTCGTGCCTCTCCTCTGCAAAATCTACAAGGCCGATTGACCTGAAATTTTTTATGGCGAATCAATAAAAAATAAACTAAGCTTTGGAGTCGTTGAGGTCATCAGAGGTCATTCAAATTTGCCAAATTTTGAAGAATAATTTTGATCAGGATTTTCGCCATCATTCTATCTCACAAACGGGATGCATATTTCTTTACAAAAAAAACAATTCTTAACAAGTTTTGCTATTTATGATCGGATATAACTTTTTTGGCAATATATCATTGATACATCATATTAGTTATACTGTTGCTAAGTCCATGGAGGTTTCCGTTTCTCCCTTTATCCTTTTCTGATTGACAAAAATCCAACGTAATTCATTTTATAGTGAAGGGAAGCTTCTCTAAATCACTTTAGTTGACAGAAATTCAATGTAATTCTCTCTATAGTGAAGGCAATGCAGTAGGGGAGTGGAAGTAAATCAGGTCATTTCCAAAGATAAACTTGAAGGGAATCATTCTATTATTTTTGGTCGCTTCAGTGAAGTATTGCAAACCATTATAATTCATTTCCGCCTTATATTTGGGTTCATCTTGAATTTGGGATGTTTCCTTTGGTCACTAATTCAGTAAATGACATCAGTCTATGACAATATACAATATATACATTGGGAGTAAAAATATACGTGTCTTTGTTGTAATCAATTCGACCATTTGTTGTCTCTGGTTGGGTAAGAATGCAGCAAAAACTTATTTTTCACCGTGTTGTCTGACGATATATATATATATATATATATATATATATATATATATATATATATATATATATATATATATATATATATATATATATATATCAGAGATAGAGCATGCTGGAAGATACCGTACAAGTAATTAAGCAAAAAAATGGAGAAATTCTGTGTGTGCATGTGCATTTCAAAGTGGGGTGTGTGAATTGGTGTATGGGAGAGAGATGGATTGTAAGTGTGGGAGAGAGAGACAGAGAGAGACAGAGAGAGAGAGAGAGAGAGAGACGATGAATAGTGAAAAGAAAAAAGAGATGAATATTGACAAAAAGTGAAGATTACAAAAAAGTGTACACCATTTGAAGAATAAGAAAGTGAAAAAAGAAACAACAAAGAAGCAGGAAATGAAAGGAGGATAAAGAGAACTAGGGAATGAAAGATGAATGTGACAGTGAAGATGAACAGAGGAGGAAAAATAGGAAGAAGGAAGGAATTTAAAAAAAGAAAGGAAAAAAGAAGAAATTAAATAAAAGCTATGAAAAATAAGTCCGTTCCAAGTCATGTTGTGCCTTGGTTCGCCCAAGAGGCTACCGTGTTTACAGACTCATTAGTGGCATTTATTTTATTCCCACCCAGAGAGGCATCGGAAAATATGCTGTCTACAGGCAAACCAGTCACCAAGTACAGATATATATATATATATATATATATATATATATATATATATATATATATATATATATATATATATGAATATATATATATATATTGCGTGTGTGTGTACACAGATAGATAGGTAGATGGATAGATAGGTCTAGCTCACGTGGCACTATACCATCTCCCTCTCACTCATTTATCTCTATTTGTACAGAAAATGGTTAGGTTGGCAAATATCTAATTTTTTTTTTTCACTGATGGCTAAGATATTGCCAGATCTTTTCACTTGTTGGTGTTCAAGGTCCTCAAAGAGGCAAATATTTGCATGGTTCAAGGTCTTTAATTCACGTATCCCACTTTTACTGCATATTTTAGAGGCCATATCTGACTTATGAAAATGAATTACAGAGGTAGTTATGAAAACAATGCTGCATATAAGTTGTACTATTAAATGAAAACAAAAAATTATCCATTTTTAACTGTTCACGCACACACATAGGTTATATGGACACTTTCATTTATTGAATCAATGTTTTTGTGTCCATATTTAATTTTCCACGCGAATGGTAGTGTCTAATCAATGTCCAGTGGAAGGCGAACCCGATGAAAAAAATATGCATAAATCGATTGGGAAAAAAGAGATGAATGAATAAATAAATATAATCTAATCAATCTATTGATCTATTTTTCCTTCTACATGCATATTTACAGTGTTGAGCCAAAACATTACGACTTGTGACAAGTGGCAAAAGTGACAGCAACTGCCTCATAAAAACTGCAAGTGTGGGGGTTAGAGGTAGAGTATATTAGCGGGTAAGCCAATCTTGAGTATTCCATTTTGATGTGCTGAATGCCTCAGTTATGGGCAAGAGATATTTGAATGACCTTGATAAAGGCCAAATCGTCATGAATAGAAGACAAGGTCAGAGCCTTTCCGGAAAAGGTCAGCTTGTTCAGCACTCAGGTTGGCAGTTACCCGTAGTGGGAAAGAAGGCAAAGAAAGAAACCCAATCGAACAGTGGAACTAAATATGGCAGTTGGCGGGGACTCATATTGTTCGAGTAGTTTTAGAATTGGAGAGAGAGAGAGAGAGTATACTTTCACACCCACAGTCTAACAATCTCATGTCGGGAGAGAAAAAAGTTTTGAACTTTTCAAATCGTAACATATCGAGACAAAGTGTGTAACTGCTACCACCTGATAAATGATGTCACGATAAAACAGTTATTTTTTTTCAACACAGTTGAGAGAAAGGAGAGATGGGATTACCTGCTATATATTAACATCACGCCACAAAGCGAGAGTGGGGAGGAGAGATAAGCTTGCCTGTTGGATGATCAAAGTAATATACATTGATAAAAGTATGGAGCAGAGAAAAAAAAACAGAAAAACAAAGAAAGCAGGGGCGAATAGGACAGACATCTAAACATTATTTTCGTTTATTTGCTTACTTTATTCGATTCATTTAGTCGAATTTTATATATATATATAACTCATAAATAAAGCATCAAAATATCGTATTGATCTTTATTCCTTGGTTGTTGTTTCTAATTGAAATGTTAGTAAGGGGTACTAGGGACGATTGCTACAGATTTTATTCTTCGTATCAGAAACATGCTAAAGTGATAACATTGGTAATACACTTGTATCGTTAGATCCCTCGGACCAGGTGGACAGGAGAAACACATTCACCATCTGCACATGTTTTGGTGGTATGAAAATACTTTATTTCCATGAACTGTATTCATATCACATTGCCTTGACCGTCAGTATGAAATAATCAAAGCTTACTATGAGTCATTGTTCCGTTGATTTTTGATTGACATGGTTTCACATGGTTGATATTGTTGGTGACCATTGCAACAAGTGGCTAAAAATTCGTTTGTTTGGTTTTATTTTTAACATTTCGTTAGCTGAGTCATTTTCGGATATTTGTGTTTTTAAGAATCAGTTTTCAAAATCTTCTTGAAATCCCATTGGAAGACCGCTGTTCACATTCACTGAGTGTAACAGAAATCAGGTTTTTATCAGTCGCAGTTCCATACAATGGATGCATGTTCGATGAAAGTTTGTTGCGTTGCAAATTGTTCCATTCTTCCTACCTAACATAGAAATATATTGATATTGGATAGGATTTGTGACATCTACACATTGACTCAAGGTAGGCTTATGCTCTATCCAAAAACAAACGCAACTTAATAACTGTTATTTGATAAATGAATAAATGAAACATTAGTTTGTATAAATGAATAATACTATAAGATTATTATGAAAGAAAGCATATTTTTCGGATGATATTCTCATCGAGACAAAAAGCAAAAGTCAATCAGTGAAATTCAACGTTTTCAACGAGTCACAATCGTCTCCGATTAGAGGATTGGGACAGTTTTAACAACTGATGCCTTCCTTTCAAATGAATGCTGGGAACAATTTATCATATGTAATGATTTTAGAATGGTATTTATATTCAGCAGACAGTGTTTCTAGATAAATTAATTGATGTTTTTAGTCCGAATAGCCCCTAAATAACTGAGATAACTGCAAAAAGGTGTTGCAACTTTTCCCTGTTTCCCCTACATATGAAAGCGTCAATAGTTTTGTAACGCACAAAACACTTGCCCCTATGCTTTTGTTCATGCATAAGAGTATAATCCAAATTAACTTTTATATTGTGCATATATTACCCAAAACTTAGAACGATATGATTTACATGTTACCAATATCAGCTATGCAGGTAAGAAAAATATTACAACTAGCATTGATTACGGAAACTTCTTAAACATTGAAATGTATTGCAATCATTCAAATATCTTCTTTGAAGATTCAATTATTGTTTGATTGGAATAAAATTGCACAATGTTGACCGTAATATACGATTAATAATCTGGTATGTTAATTAGTAGGGTTTGCAGCAATGTGTTCAACCTTGTCAAATGACTGATTAAATGCCCATGTTAATCAACTCAATGATGTGTTCCATGATTTCAATTTAGAAAAAAACTTGAATAATCAAAAAGGAACACAGTTGAAATTAACGGAAATGCATTGGATCTGTATTAATCTCGTAATGCAACACGATAGAAAAAAATATGTTTTCTTCCGTATCTCAGAGCATTTCTCCAAATGGACACTGGTTAAGTTAAACATATCACTGCAAACAGTGTTTATCGAGACCCCAACCCCACACACGCACATATGTTTTGTGACCAACGCAAGATACCTTTGCCAGAGGAATTGAGGTAAGGATATGAAGAGTATTCTCTTATATAGTCTTTCAGGGATAATTTAAAATACTGACCTTTCTAAGTTGATAATATCGTAATAAATAACCACAATGCTCAATAAAGAATTCACCTAACTTTTATTTTCCTCGCACCCTGGAGAAGCCAGGAACATGAAGAAGTATGTTGATATATATATATATATATATATATATATATATATATATATATATATATATATATATATATATGTGTGTGTGTGTGTGTGTGTGTGTGTGTGTGCTTATATGTGGGCTTGGGTGAGTGGGTGTGGATCTCCACTCTTCAAAAATAATTTTCTTTGGCTTTTTTGTTTTTACAATAAAAGGCAAAATGCAAAAATAGCGCTCAACATTCATCCTGCTGCAAGCTGTAATAGTGGCAGCAAGCGATATATATATATATATATATATATATATATATATATATATATACAAACACCCTAATTTCGAATAGCGTCAAAACATTCATACCGTGATTTCAGCTTTCAGCAAAGCTCTAAAGGTAAGACAAGGGATGTGTCGAAAGGCATGTGCACATGAGTTTGTCAGAGTGTGCATTCCTGAACCATTGGTTACATGACTCATAGAGGAAAAAGACTGATCTTGTTAATCACACATTAGAAACTGTCACGTGACCAACATGTTTCTTTTCAGAATGCTGTGTTGTGAATGATCAATTAAAAAAAATTTGAGAAGAGGATGGTAGATGAATGGGTTTGCTCCTTCCACCTTATGTTCGATGGTGATCAAAAATATGAGTGAGCATCGACGGACACAAACTTGAGGATCAATTTAACAAGTACCTATGTTGTAAATGTTGCCATAAAAATGTCCAGACACATCTAAATATATCTAAATGTTCAGCCCTCTACTTCTGTTTATGTAGCTTAAACCCCGACATATAATGTGTAACATCCTGCTGAAATATCATAAGAACTGAAGAAACCTGTGTTGACAGTGTCAGTTGACGGTTCCTGAAATCTGGTGGCTATTTTTGTGAGCAATTGAAAGAGCTATCCTAAAAACTATAAGTTCGATGTTAATGAGACATCAAACAGGATTTGGGAAACCGACAAAGCAAAGTTAATCTAAATAATTACGTTTGATCTCCATCTGTGAAATAAAACATAATAAGAAAATAAAATTAGCGTCATTCACTTATCGTTATTTGAATAGCACATGTCTTCCGAGTATTTTATGCATTCGCTCGGTATGTAAGCATATCTTGTGTATGTGTTTGTAGGTGTGTATGGGTGTAGAAATGTGCGAGGACAAATGCACCAACACATAAGAGTACTTCACATATCCGCAAATATTATAATGATAATAATGATAATAATAATAATAAAAATAATAATAATAATGATAAAAATAATAATGATAATAATAATAATAACAATAACAACAACAATAATGATAATAATAATGATGATGATCATAATAATAATAATAATAATAATCAACGTACAGATGTCTCCTGTCACGCTGAGGACGTAACTAACGTAGTAAAATGGAAATACATTCATTTTCTATTTGTTTATTGACGAGTAGTAGAACAATTATATATATATATATATATATATATATATATATATATATATATATATATATATATATATATATATATATATATATGTATATATATATATATATATATATATATATATATATATATATATATATATATATATATATTCGTATCATTGGACGTACTACCTGAACGCTGTTTTCATACTAAATTGGGATATCAAGATGTATCCAACATCAACATGAGAATAGCATGAATAAAACAGAATCGAAATGGCGAGAAGTTGGTAACAATTCAATCTTGAATTCCATTCATGAAAAAATTTTTAAACAATTGCACCACGAGAAAGACAAAAGTATTCTTTAAAAAAAAAATGTTGAACGTTTGAAAAAGGCGCCGACCACCGAGCTAAAATATCGCCATCAAAAAATCAAATAAAGTAGTACGTTTTCAGAAGTGAAAAACCAACATATATATATATATATATAAATATAAAATTCAATATCTAATGAAGCAGTAAATGAGTCGTGCAGTAACATTATTTAGTAGAAACAAATCTTTATTCCTCCTTAAACTTGATCTGTATATCTACAGAATTTTATATTTAGCTTCATTATATTTGAGAAATACTGAACATTGGCAAAAATATCCGGTGTAAGATGATGTTAGTGATATTCCTAAAGTATGATTTATTGTGTAGTTATTGTTTAACTGTTAATGTGATCTGGTATATAATAATAAAAGAATAACAAACCAATGAGTTGCCGTCACTCTCTCACCACGATTAACGTAGCAAATGTTTTTAGAATATATATATATATATATATATATATATATATATATATATATATTCTAGAAAGCTTGACAACTTTTAACACTAAACATTAAAAACTTTTTTAAATAGATTTTTTTGTCACTCCAGTCACCCTTTTCCCCATATATGTCAATGCAATTTATGCAATCTTTTTTTTTTCTTGTTTCCACTATACTTTGTAATTATTTTGAATTGTCTTTTGTTCGGATCATCAATTATTTGCTGTGTAACTGTTTCGTGGATTTTAAAAACAAAGCGGTTATATTAACATGGCACCCCTGCAGTGTTGATCGCACACCGTCCCCCTTATTACAAAGTTCTTGTCATACATTTGATTTGTCACTTTATTTAAGGTTTTGTGTGTATTGTATTTTGACATCATTTAATTCTACATATTCATTTTTTGAAACAAAGTTTACTTACGTAGGTTACCTTAAAAACGTTTTAAACAATAAAGGATCAATAAGTATTGCAACGGACACGACTCACCCTTCAGGTTATTTCTATCGAATTTCTACCTATGTGAATATCAAATCCATTGTGACAGTTTCAATATTTATGATTGTTGTTTTATATTATAACTATTCATTTAGTAATTATGCATATTGCCAAGTAAGTATGTATGTTTTTGTGCTGAGGGACATGAATGGATACATACAAAGATGACACATACTCTAATATATTCAAACAATTTTGTGCAAATGAGTTAGTGCGTGTCTATAGATTGGCTGAACCATAATTGAAAAACTGGTCATACGCCTGACAAACTTACGTCCAGTAGCAGAAACCTCCCCATAAGTACTTCATCAATAGCAGCAACGTTTTTACTCCGTTGTTGGACATAGACCATCCCGAAGATTCGCCAGACTCTCTAACATAGGCGTCTTTGGGTCAATACTTTGAACTTATCTAGTTCATCTTCTATGAATATACTGAGCTGTCTTGTGATCTCTCAACGTGATTTTGAGTAGTTTACTCTCTTGTACAGATTGCAATGGGTTTCAGTTTGGGGATTAATCTGGTCAATATTCATGTTTCAG
The DNA here is from genome assembly GCA_963457665.1 of Thysanoteuthis rhombus. Taxonomy (NCBI): domain Eukaryota; kingdom Metazoa; phylum Mollusca; class Cephalopoda; order Oegopsida; family Thysanoteuthidae; genus Thysanoteuthis; species Thysanoteuthis major. Next base: position 64,198,903 of record OY735211.1, read on the forward strand.
CTCCATTGGTGACGACAGGAGCATGCATCGGTTGTCGATCCTTCTTTTTAGAGCGAATAGGATTTTCATGTTTTTGGAGCTTGCTCTACTGCAAGCTTGCCAATCTCGAGTGATTTTTGCTTGATTTCTTCAAAATCTGTTAAGTGCAGGTGACAGCGATTCCATCCATTGCAGTTTCCAAGCTCAAATTTCCGTCATCTCGAATTTCAACTTGCTACAGAGAACGTAGCGTATGCGTTATGTTTCTTTCAGAGAGTAGGTACCTTGCTAGATTCAGCTGATGACTTAGTCGAAGAAATCTAATGGATGGCATTTGTACATATCTCAAATGCAAGGAAGGCGTATGGACAATTTACATGTTTGAATATTTATGCATTATGATATCTTATGTTTTGGAGAGCTTATTTTTCATTTCACCCTATGGTTATCGACTTACACCTATATCAAACTGCGTACAAACGAACAGGATATAAACCGGACGCTAGTTGATGCATCACTTAGTATGATTTTTATCAAGTAATCACATGGAAGTATTAAAATCTTGCCTGCATCTTATCATACTATGACACATGCTCACATAGATGAATAGATAGTGGGTGATAACCGTGACTCCCTGGTTAGTTAGTGTGTCTATTACACCAATATAGAGCTTACCTTCCGAACTCTCCGTCAGTTTCACACGGATATCATCATCCCAAGAACATTGGCCATATGGAATATACCCCATTTTTGAATATTTTCAGACGATTAGAATCTGGCCTTTTTTTAATCTTGAATGAACTAGTGCTTTGCCGAATGCAAGCCTTTATTGCTCCTCGGTTATGTGTTCCTAAGTCACTAAATCGCTTCTTTCCCATCTTTCAGTCTCCATTTTGTGACAAGTCATGTTTTAATGTTTACAACTTTTAAAATTTTAATATCAGCAATTTATCTTAACATGTATTCAATGGTCTTCATCTTCCTTTTTTTTACTCACTCTCAAATGTGAAATGTGTCTGGAAGGCATTTTGTACGATGACCGACTGTGAAATCGTATGCTTGATTCGGCACCACCATCAGTCTTCTCCCGCCTATCGTTAGACAATTTTTCAACCAGTCCAGTTTGTCACACCATCTCTTATTCTTCCGGTGCCGATTACGTACGTATGTAATTGGGATCCATTTTGAGAATCATGATGTCCATCAGTAATCTTACATTTTTGCAACATGGCTCCATGTGAAGTTGTGCAGGATTCCTTCATTTGCACATTGCGTGGTTCTCAGTTTGCAGGCCAGTGTTTCGGTTAGGTTCCATGCTTCAGATCTGTAGGTGACTATCGTGAGGATGCATTGGTCGTACACATTTCTTTTTCGAAAGAATGTTTGTTTTTTTGTTCTTACTCGACCTTAATAAATTACTATATAACGGCCGATAGATAGGTAGATAGTTAAAAGGATAGAGTTGCATTTCCACACCATTATCTTCTCCCCACCTCTTTCTTTCCCCTCCCACACACATTACCTCTCTCCCTATTTCTTTCTCTCTGCGACTCAATCGTTAAGCATTTTTCGACTCCCATAATATTTCTCTGTCGCTTTCCTTTTCTTTCCTCATTTTCTGGGTGTTTTCTTCCTCTCTATGTATATCTCTTTCTCTGTTTTTATGCATTTTTCTCTTCTTCCCGTATTTCTTCTTCTCTCGGAATTGTATTTTCTCTTGAGTCGATCCTCCTTTTCCTATTGCTTTCCAGATTCAATCTAAGCTTGAAGGCTGGAACACGTTGCTATCCCTTCACATGAACTCATGCAAGCTCACAAAACCATACAAAATCAGCAGTAGGACACACACTTGTAACCTCTCTTCTACGTCAACAAATATTACATGATGCACATCCTTTTTAGAGTCAGATTAAGATATGAAACAAACAGTTCTTCAATGTTTGAATCAGACAAAATACAAGCCAGCGCTAACACTTACCTTACAATTTTATGCTGGATCAGGATAATGATACGTGAAGTCACATGAGCAAATCAGTGAAATCACGTGATATCGCATCACTTGCAGTCGTTAAAGCTAGGTATCTCCTACCAATTCGAATCAGTGTTAAACTGGCCAACGCACTACAAAAGCTCACGTGAACTCATGTCTTTAGCCTTGTTCAGATTTTCTGAGTTTTCCAAAAGCATTCTCTCTCACCCAGCCGTCTTTACTTTTCTCTCTCTCTCTCTCTGTCTCCGTCTCTCTCTCTTTCTTATTCTTTATCCGTCTCCCTCTCCAATTCTCCTCTCTTTCTCCCGCTTAAAATCTCTTCTCTTTCTCTTTCTCTCCCTCTCTCTCCCCCACATCTTTCCCACATCTCTTTACCATCCCTTTCTCCTTCTCTTTCTCAGTTTTCATGCCTGTCTTAGTTCTTTTCTTTTCCTCAATTTTCAAGTTTTCATCTCTTTAACATCTATGACACTCTTTATCTATTTTTAAAAAACCACTCCAGTTCCAAAGTCTGTTTCCTCAGCATTTTCCCTGATGCAACCTTCCTTCTCCTCTTAAACACCTTCTCTCCGTTTCATTGTACCATTCTTTCACTTATTCTCTTTCTTCTCTCTATACACACTATCATTTCATAAACCCGCCCTTTTTTTCCCCGGACATAAATTCGTCTCAAGCTTTTGATTTATTAGCACAGGAAGTTTTTATCGGAGTGCGGGAAATCTTGCATCTTATCGAAATTTTATTGTTTTCTGAGATTACGAGCGAGAAGTAATAATCACTGTGCTTTTATTGTGAACCAGTTGCGAGCAACGAGCTGGCACGCCCACTCTCTTCCCCGGTCTCTCCTATCTGTGGCCATACCATCGCTCATACCAATCACTCCCCAGGGGGCGGAACTATCGATTGAATGGGAAATATAACGCACCAGAGAAAATCTTTCTTCGCAACATTGAATGGAACAATTGTCTTTTGTAGAGCGAGAATGCTTTCTTCTGGATGGGGGAAGAAACGTGTATCCTTTTCACCTATCTAACTATCTATGTAGATATGAACAGGTGGAGATAGATAGATAGATAGATAGATAGATAGATAGATAGATAGACGGAAATATCAGGTTATTCACTCCATAGAAACCGTCACGTAACCAATGTCTTTACGTCATACTGGGTTTGGGTGATCAATTACCAATTTGGAAAGAGGGCTAATAATTGATATGTTACTTCTTTTGCCTTTCATCCGTCAGTGATAACTGAAAAGAGAACTTTCAAAAACAGCTGCTGTACCAATTAATCATAAACTAACATAACAAATTGAAACCCCATTTAACTCCCTTTAGGATTAGAAAAAGAAACAAAAATAAACGTTTTCAGAAACATTAGGAGTAATCTTATAATTTTCAACCCTCTACTTCCATTGGAGCAGCCTGCCTGCTAACCTAACATGTACATACATATCCAGCCAGCCAGCTAGATTAACATAAAAACTGAGGAGAGTTATGTTGACAGTCTTGATTACAGTTTTCACGGACGATTTCAAATAGATACATGAATAGATAGATCAATAGATAGATATAGACTGACTGGGATAGATAAATAGATAGATAGATAGATAGATAGATAGATAGATAGATAGATAGATGGATAGATAGATAGATTGGTCTGCCTACTTGTATGCAAGAACACGCACCTTAAAACTGCTTGGACGTATCTATGTATGTTTCACTCGATTAGAATGACCTGCAAAGGAAGGAAAAAGGCATAATTTCTCTCGTCAAAGCAATAATCCTGACAATATATCTGACAGAAAACAACATTGACCTACTTTGTGATATAAGGGAATCAGGGCAAATCTTGGTACAAGCAATCAGGCAATGTTCTTGAGTACCCTAAAGAGTTCAACGTCGACCAGAATGATTTGGTTGTTCAGTTGGTATTTTTATTTTGTGTCAGCTGATCGATACTAATGCTCGATATATATATATATATATATATATATATATATATATATATATATATATATATATATATATTTATATATATATATATATATATATATATATATATATAAGATTAAAGAAAGAAAACACCAACATGTTTTATGGTCGATCCATTTTTCACACTTTGTGAATGATTTTTAACATTATTGTAATTGATTAAAAGTTCTTTTTTGGAATTTCAACTACATTAATACAGTGTTATTTATATATATATATATATATATATATATATATATATATATATATATATATATATATATATATATATATAGTTACAGAGAGAAAACGGCAACATGTGGATCATGGTAGATCCATTTTTCAAGATTGGTAAATGATTTTCAGCATCAATGTAACGGATTAAATGCAATTAATTGGAAACTTCTTTTGGGGATTTTAATTACACTAATGAATTATTATATACATATATATATATATATATATATATATATATATATATATATGTGTGTGTGTGTGTGTGTGTGTGTGTGTGTGTGTGTCTTTGTGTTTGTGTGTGTGCACTTGTGTTTGGGAAACGTGGTATTTGATCAATACTGCTTGGGAGTTCATGTTAAAATGACTGATTTCTTTCTAACTCCCGAAACGATGAACGGTCACATGGTAAACAAATAAGGAAATTCCCTATGTAATAATATGATACCTAAATCTGTGTAAAACATAAAACCCTTTTGAAAATCTTCGATTTCATCAACAGATACATGGATGTAATTGATCAGCGGTGAATCTCCAGAGATTATTTATACATATATACAGTTAATAGATTATTTAACAACAGAAAAACTGTTTTTTCAATTCTGTCGTTTCTCATCAGGAGAATAGAGAAATTCTTCTTGCTGGAGCGATTGTGGACTTCGAGGAGGCCATCGACTCATTAAAAAACCCTAAGTCATTGATACTTTCTTTATACAATCTCCAGATACTACTAGACTGAATGAAGAGAGTAAGGAAATTGTACTTCACATGAATTTTGATTATACAAATATCATGTAAACAATCATGCTGAGGACAAATATCCCAAAATCCAAATCGAAAACACAAAGCTGAAGAAAGTAGACCGCTAAATCTATCTAAAACATAGAATCTCCATGAAACTCTCAAGAGAAGAAAGTATCAAGGGAAGAATCTAGGGTAGCGAGCTTTTGGAAGAGCAAGTTCAACTTTTAAAAACAAGAAGATCCAATTTCTTTTTAAAAGAAAAAATCTTCAATCCATTCATCTTCCCAGAAGTCACCTATGGAGCTTAAACATGGGACCTAGAGAAAAACATGCTCAACCTCAAATCACCAGACGGCATATTACATTCAAGGAAGAGCAGGAGTCAGAGATGTCATTGAATCCATTAAGAAGCTCAAATGAAAATGGGCTGGTCATATAGCAAGAATTGCAGACAATCGCTGGCCATCCCAACTCACGAAGTGGATCCCGAGAGATCGTACGCGAAACTGCGTCCAGAGGAAAGTAAGATTGTGTGACAAACTAGATGAATCCAGAAGATACCGGCACAATAAAGAGGAATGGAGAACCTCGGGGAAGGTTGATATCCAACTACGGACACTAAAAGGCTGCTAACGGGGGAAAAAAAGTTTTAGAGATTTTTGTCCGACGTAGGGTCTCATGTTTCGTACGTGTGGAATATTCTTTATTCATCTGGTGGATGTAAAAATCGGAGTGTAATAAAAACTGAGCTTATGGAAAGGGAATTTCATCAAAAACTTCTTATGGTTAGTTGGAGATTTAGTTAGGAGATACAGATACAAAGGTCAACCTAGTGTAAGATTTCCAGCGATTTTAATCCTAATTTAAAAAATATATTTTGTCATAATCATATCCTCTTAGTCTTGGTTTATGTTCTATAGCTATCTCAGCATTGACTTGGTTGGAGTTCCTTGGGGTTGAGCCTGGAATATATATCAAATTGGTTGTTGATCGCTCAATCGACAGCATGACTGAGGTGTGACTTTCATAATGGTATTGTTACACGGATGAAAAGTAAAAATACGTGTTACTGTGGACTTATACATGTATGTATTAAGAAATGGATATTCGATCCGACAGAATGTTTACAAATTACGTTATATTATACAGAAATTCTTATTTTAAATTATTCCCGTTATTGCACGGTTAATGGATCATATGGCCTGTACAACGTACATGAGATAAACCATCAAAGAAATGGTGCTGATATAGGGAATTAAATTGGGTGGCCACTTCAATGTAGCGTGGCTCTTACCATTGAGCTAAATAGCAGCTGATAATTCAAAGGCCCAAATAACTGTTTAAACTCTAAGTTCTCATTTTGTTTATTCATGGTCTATATCTGCTCAACACAGACAATTATGTAATTGAGAAATGGATATATGACCCGGCAGAATGATTGTGATCGCGTTTTGCTACACAGAAACTCTTATTTGAAATGATCTCCCAGTGAAAAATGTGTAATAATGGTAGATCATTTCAAATAAGAATTTTCGATATAATATAACACAATTTATAATCGTTATGTTGGATCATATACCCATTTCTTGATACATCTCTATTGCATCAAGGAAAAAAACAAAAAGCAAATAGGGCAGATATAGACCAAAAATTGACTGTATTGGTTGCAGGTTTGATTCCTGCAGCAGCCGTTTTTTCTCTAATTGTTTATCCTATTTACGTTTACGCCAAGTGATATATCAACAATGTTATGGCGGAATATCATTTCAAAAAAAGAATTATTAATATGATACAACGCAATTCAAAATTATATATATATATATATATATATAGCTGTCAGTCGATGACACAATAATTAACGCTCCCCTATCCAGGGTTGAGCACTTATTAAGTGTGGTAACTTGTTCATTGTAACCTTACGCAATGTTCTTCCAACATGAAATGGAGCACTCTGGTGGACGGGGAATATATATATGCGTAATTAAATATTTCGCTTAAATTCAACCTTACCGACCGTCTAGTTCCGTGGAGTAGAGGGAGGATACCAGTCTCTGGGTCTGAAGCTGAGGTTTCCATCCTGCTTCGGGGTACTGGATGGTGTAATTATTCGATGTCCCACTACAGCAAAATGTGACACAAGGTTAAGAAAAAAGGAAAAAAGGAGTCGCCCTGGAAAAATAGCTCCAGCCGACGCAGCTTTGGTTTGCTAAGCAACTAATGCAACATCTGCCACAAAAGCATCAGGACAAGTCCCAACCTTCTCCGTTAAGTGAATTGAAGCAGTGCTACCCCAGATCCTCTGCAGCGGGGCCGAGTAACAATAGTAGAGCCTAAAGACGAGTCCTAGGGCTCACCAATGCACGTGGCAGTGTGCAGCCTGAGTAAAACCTAATTGGCTGACGCACTGCACCGGCGCACTCAGTCTCGATATCACATCCCCCATCCCAATGTCCGGCCCATTCGACAGGTGTCTGTCAGTAGCTGCGCCTCGGGCTCTGCTGTGGAACATATATTACACCTTGATCCTGCCGATAGGGCCAGAAAAAGAGTGAGGGGGTGGTCTCTTTATTTACTGTACCAGCACAGCAAAATGAGACACAAGCTCGAGCTTAACGTGAGGAAAAATGAGTCAACCAAGAAAAAATATCTCCAGCCGACGTAGCAGTTCGCAGCCTCAGTAAATCGTCATTGGTTGACGCACTACACTGGTGAACTTGGTCTTTGACACCCACCATCTCCATCAGTACCGGCGTCTCAGGCTGTAGAACTGTTGCTACACTTTGATCCTGCCATAAAGGCCAGAAAAAGGGAGGGTATATTTATTTGTTGCCCTACCACAGGAAAATATGATTCGAGGTCAAGCTTAATGTGGGGAAAAAAGAATCTTCCATCCAATAATGGCTCCAGCCGATGCAACTTTGGTTTGCTAGGTAACCAAAGCAACCTCCACAACCAAAGCGCCGGGACAAGTCCTGACTGCTTCATTAAGTGTGATGGAGCAGTGCTCTGTTTATTCACTGTCCCACAACAGCAAAATGTGACTCAAGGTCGGATCTTAACGTGGGCAAAGTAGGAGCAACCCCTTGAGCAACCCCTTGAAAAATAGCTCCAGCTGACGTTACCAATCCTGACATGTTCCTTCAAGTGCAATGGAACACTCCATATTCGATGCCAACCACAACACAATCTCCGGCCAATTCGAAAGGTAAATGTCAGTACTGGCTCTTTGCTCTCAGCCGGCGAACGGATACTACCCTTTGATCCTGCTGAAAAGGCTATTATTCGCAGTCCCACCGCAGCAAAATGTGACACAAGGTCGGGCCTAACGTAGGGAACATCGGAGCCCCCCCCCCATCTAAAAATAGTTCCAGCCGACGCAACTTTGATTGTGAAGCGACCGTAAAAGCTAAAATAAAGCATAAGGACAATCTGGTCCTGCTCCTTCAAGTGCAATAGAGCTGTGCTGCCCTGTGGCAACGGATATCCCGAAGCTGGGCCGAGTAATAATAATAAAGCTCAAGGATGAGTCCCTCTACAGCAAAATATGACTCAGGGTCAAGGCTTAACGTGGGAAGAATAGGAGACCATTCGTCTAAAAATGGCTCCACCCGATGTGGCTTCGGTTTGCTAAGCAACCAAAGCAGCCTCCACCACAAAAGCGTCCACTTGAGGTCATGATCCTTTAAGCGCAATGGAGCAGTACTGCTCTGGGGAAACTACCCCCCCCCCGCAGCTGGGCCGAGTAATAATAGGAGAGCCCAAAGACGAGCCCAAAGGCCTCCAATGCCCTTAGCAGTGGCAGCCTCAGTAAAACCTCATTGCTGCCCCGGGGCATCAATCTAATTACTGTTCCACCACAGCAAAATAAGACACAAGGTCGGGGCTTAACGTGGGGAAATAGGCTTAAACCTTCCAAAAATGGCTCCAACCGACACAGCTTTGATTGCCAAACGACCGTAGAAGCTAAATCAACCTCAATCACGAAAGCATCCACTTGGGGACCTGTTTCTTTAAGTACAATTGAGCAGTGCTGCCCTGAGGTACCATATTCCCTGCAGGTGGGCCAAGTAATAATAAGAGAGCCTTCAATGCACGTAGCAGTGCGCAGCCTCAGTAAAATCTCATTGGCTGACGCACTACACCGACACACTCAGTTTTGACACCATCCACAACACCTAATCTCTGGTCCATACGATGGGCAAGTGACAGTAGCTGCGCCTCCTGGCTCTGTCATGGAACATATACTATACTTTGATCATGAAGATAAGCTAGAGAAAAGGATTGGGGTGGGGTGTTTACCAAAGTAACCTCCGCCACGAAAGCGTCCACCAGGGAACCTGCTCCTTTAAGTGCAATGGAGCAGTGCTGCTCCGGGGAATCTATTTAACTACTGTCCCACCACAGCGGAATTTTTATACAAGTTCGGGCTTAACGTAGGAAGAATAGGTAACCCCTTCCAAAAATAGCTCCAGCCGACGCAACTTCGAGTGCCAAGCGACAGTAGAAGCTATAGCAACCTCCGCCACGAAAGCATCCACCAGGGGACCTGCTCCTTTAAGCGCAATGGAGCAGTGCTGCTCCGGGGGAACTGACCCCCCGCAGCTGGGCTGAGTAATAATAGGAGGGCCAAATGACGAGTCCAAAGGCCTCAAATGTGCTTAGCAGTGGCAGCCTCAGTAAAACCCCATTGGCTGACACACTGCTCCGGCGCACTCGGTCTTTGACACCAATCTCCGGCCCATTCGACGGGCAAGTGTCAGTAGCTGCGTCTCGGGTTCTGCCGTGGAACAGATTCAACACTTTGATCCCGAATATAAGCTTAATCGATGGTCTCTGGCCACACGGTTGAGTTGTTATACAACGTAACAACTTTCTGGGGATAACACAATATATATAAATAACATTAGAGTAGCTACATTTATTCAGGTCGTTCAATTTTATCCTAACTAGTTAGAAGTTAGATATCATGGAGTCCATTGTGACTCTCTCCAAGAGTATTGGGTGTAGTAATTTATCATTCATGTTTGCCTCCTACTATATTTATAGTTAACAATTTTGAAAAAAAAATATTCATATTCCAGATCATACGTTTACCTTTGGTGTGGCAGTGTCATCACATTGATTTCATATAATCATCATATATATGAAAATATTTCAAACCAAAATGATGACATCCCCCTGCACACTCTCTCTCTCTCTCTCTCTCTCTCTCTCTCTCTCTCTCTACATATATATATATATATATATATATATATATATATATATATATATATATATATCAAAGTAAGGATTTGCAATACAAGCATTTTCATGTTTGTGTCCTGTTTGGGTATCTTCAGGCAAATAATCCTGTTTATTTAGACTTCTATTCAGGACATTTTGGGGGAGTTACCTATTTTTCCAGTTTGTCTTCATTTTATGATATATGTATGGTTTAGTGGCTAGTCGTTGCTTGTTATGATTTTCTGTTGGTTGTTATGTAATAAATTAGAAGGGTATGACGAAGGCATTTTCGTTATCAGTATATTTGAACCCATCAGTTTTTCCTTGTATGTTTCCTCAATGGAAGTATTATATTTGCACTCAAATCTGTTTCCCAATATTACCCCCCCCCCCTTTTTTTATATAACCCAAGTTGTTAATTTAATTATTCAGGGTTTGGTCTGTTTCCAAATGTCCAAAATAATTATGGTGATTGCATTCTTCTTTGGCTGGGTAATTTTTTAGTTTAATAATTGTGCTTGTTTTGTTTTTGTTTTTTGGGGGGGCGGGGGTTAATGGCGAAAAAGTTTCAAATTTCTCTTTGAGGCATAGATTACATGAGGTTTCAATATTCTGGCATATGTCTGTTTCTTTTAATATTTTTCTATTTCATGGTTGGGAGGTTACTATCAGTTGGTCTCCATAATATGTCCATAGTGATGTACTATTTTTACATTTTTCGTTTGTAAATGATGATATGTGGTTGCTTGAGCTTATTCCAAAGGGTATTTTTGATATCCTCATGTGATATTTCACTTCACCTTTTAGCTAAACATATATCATCATTTGAAAACGAAACATAAACAGTACGTAACTATTGATATACTCTTGGTAGACTGACTGATAGCAAACTGCGAGCTATAGTGGAACGGTAAATGTAGAGAAAACATACATGAGGCTTATTTCTAACTCACAACAAGTAATATATTTTCACTGAATAAAGCAGAAAACATAAGCCATGACCAAAACCTAAACAAACAAACAAAAAATAAGTTAATAAACCTATACAATTAAGATAAATGGAAAGCAACCTTAAAATATATCCTCCTCAATAGACATTTTAAATTGGAATCTAAAATATCTGAATTGTTCGACAGAAGAAGTCCAAACTGTTGGGGGGTGTAGCAAATCCTTACTTTATTACATTTTGAGCTCTACTCTGAAGGAATTTTTTTTAAAGACTAAATAAATTGAGCACAACAGAAACTATATTATGATATATTGTATTCCTTACTTGAATTATATATATATATATATATATATATATATATATATATATATATATATGCGTGTATGTGTGTGTGTGAATGTGTGTGTATACATATATATATATGTGTGTGTGTGTGTGTGTGTGTGTGTGTGTGTGTGTGTGTGAGTGTGTGAATGTGTGTGTATATATATATATATATATATATATATATATATATATATATATATATATATATATATATATATACATATATATATATATATCTGATGCATTTCAGGAAGTTTATTCCAACATACTAATTCTCTTTCAAAATTGACGATTCGGACCAATTGTACCTCTGATTTTTGCACACAACATCTCCATGTTGAATTTTATTTCAATATTCCGGGGATTTTGTTGTTCATAAACGTTTTGCAGATAGCATGTGAACAGAGTGACACCACCTCGGGTGCTTGTTACTTCTGAGTCTATTTCCATGTCTATCACAAATCTTTTAGCGAATTGGAGTCGAGGATGAAACAGAGGAAAAATAGTGATACCTACTGCCGAAGCTGGGAAAGATCTATTTTGATGAATTTTTATTTTTGATTGTTACATTCGATTATTACCGCCCACAAATTACCTTGTTGTATGCCAGCCTATGTCCGCAATTCATATCTCAAATTTGATATCTGATTTCTTCAGCCAAGGGATTTAATACTAATTCTCTAAAAATACCGTTCAAAAAATCAATTTTTCATTTAAAAAGACATGTTTCTTTTACATTTTTCCTTAATAGTTCAAAATCTACATAAAACTTAATCAATATTCACATGCTCTGTCAATGATATTCCAAAAATTCGTCTGTAAAGCTGCATGTTGTTTGCCTCAAGTCTTTTTTTGCATTTGTGACCAACTTGTCCCACATGAACTTCCATTGAGGTCATGGGACATTGAACTGTGATCCAGTGCTTGTTCCTTCCTTTCCAACTTTTTTTTATTGATACTTTTGTACTTTTCTCAACTGAAATGAGTTCCCTCATCATCTTAAAAAATGAAAAGCAGTCGATTTTCGATAAAATAATTTGGATAATTTTAGAAAATATTGATAGGACGTGATTGTGCAAGGATATTTTTGGAATCTGTCTGATGGGATTTTCATGACAGTCTGATCCGTGAATTGAGTTGAATTGTAGATTTTATTTATGCACATTGATTTTGTTTTATGTTGTTGCAATTGTATGAAGTTGATGTGTAGATATCGTGGATAGTTAGAGATGTTCAAAGTGGAATAATAAATAGATAAATCCTTTTACATTTTCTGGATTTTTATTTTGTTATATTCCAGCTTATTCTAAGTTCTGAATGAGAAATTGATCTTGAATTGGATATTTGATTCTGTAAGCCAAGGAATTTCAGATTGGTTCACTAAAAATACCCATCGACGACTCAAATTTTGATTAAAAATCATCATGACCATAAGCAGGAAATCTTATTCGAGCAAAATCCGTTCGATGCTAAATGATGAGGTGGGGGGAGTCACAAACTTAAATTGTGATGATCGATTACACCAAACTGCATGATAAACACAGACAGAACCCAAATATCATCACTCATTATTCATAATATCTTCTTTTTATTAAATAAAAGATGTCGAAGATGAAGGCTTCCTGCAAAAGGCATGTTTCTTTACAAATGATGAAATCGACACCAACGACGTAAATTAAAGAGTTAGCGCTTTTATTTAACAAATATCTATAATGAATATCTGTCATTAGTTTCGATAGGAAGATTATATTTACAACGTAAAAATGGTGAGAACAAATTTACTTATGGTAGAATAATAATAGAAAATCCTACGAATTGCTTGAGAGTGTATGGCTTGAACATCAATAATAAGGTTACTCGTTCAAATTATTCATATACATAAATAGATATTTCACAGACATTGCAGATTATGTTTGGTTATTTGCAGTTGAGCTAGGATTTCTGTCACTTCATAGTTTTATTAGATTATTTTTCCATCAGACGATTGTTTTTTACAACAGACAAAAGTTTTTAGGATGGGTTTTCGGCAAATTTATTTAAAAGCCAAGATATTTCATTTTGATATGGCATTTTATTGACTAGAGTGATAATAAACGATGCGTTTAGTGCAGGCTTATCAACCTTACCCAAATATTGTCTTTTTTTAATCTACCACATTTCCTCCGAAAGTCAACTTTTACTCCTTTAGGGGTTTATTGTTCCATCGAGAATGACTTCTCAAGATTACCGAATTCATCCAGCTATGTAACGAACCCAATGTTTTAACGCCCTAAATCGACGTCGATCATCAATAAAACACCGAAACGCGCAAAATTAAAAAAAAAAAACTGTTAGCCTTCTTTACGGCCATTTTGATAGCTTAAAATCGTAATATTTTCATTCAGATGGCTGAAACTGCGAAAAAATTACTTTAGGAATTTAGCTAAATAAATACTCACATAAGGTAGCGTGATTGTACATCTTCTGAAAAGAACATTGCTTTCCATTACGTATTGTCTCATTTCAGTAAATTTCATAAGTTGTTTACAGCAGATATCTGGAGCTTCAGAACGACCTGCACTCGCTACCATAACGAAAAATACAGTAACGGAGACAGAGCTTGATAATCAAAATATCTTTTTAGATAATTCAAAGCCTGGAAGAGACCGTAGGAATGATTTGGCCAAAACGTCGTGAACTCATTGATCGGAAAAATGTGTTCGAATTTTCCGGTTAATAGTTGATAAATATTTTGTAATTCATCAAGTGGGAATAGCTTCTTAGTTTTTCCTCGACTTCGCCGGTATTAAACAGTTTATCTCCCTCTTTTTCATTTTGAAAAGAATCAATTGGTATCGGAATTTATTTCCCTCTCAAAAACCACCACCTACTACGCACACAGATACACAAACACACAACTCAGCTCAATGTTTGACCCCTTGGGGGCAATATCACCCCCGTTGAGAATGTCTGGTTTAGAGTGAAAAGATCAAGGGAAAGAAAGAAGAAAACTTTGGAGAAGAAATGAATGAAGAGGAGGAGAAGAATGAATAAAAGAGAGCATTAATTCACCATTTTACGCGACCGACAATAGACATTCATCGATGGAGGATAGTTGAGATTCGAGAAACTATTTGCCCCTGCATGTGCAATACATAGATGGATAGATATGAAAAATCTCGTGTCAGTAGGAAAAAAAGATAAAGAAGTTAAATCTTCACGGAGAGAAAGTTGAATAAAAGGGTAGAAAGGAAAGAACGAAGGACGCACCTTCTTTCTCCCTTCTTTCCTCTCTTTCCGTCAGAACATTTAAATATTCTTCCATCTTTTATCTTTATATATATATACATCTCTATCTATCTATCTATCTATCGATCTATCTATCTATATATATATATAGAGAGAGAGAGAGAGCGAGAGAGATAGATCGATAGATAGATAGATAGAGATGTAGATATATATATATATATATATATATATATATATATATATATATAGATAGATAGATAGATAGATAGATAGATAGGTAGATAGATAGAGAGAGAGAGGGGGAGATAAATAGAGAGAATGAGAGATAGGGGGACATAGTTGAGTCGACAAAGCTTTACTGCTTTAAATACTTAGATATATATTTTTAAGAACGATTTTCAAAAAAACAATATAACATTGGTTACACCGAAAACGTATTTGACGATGAAAGATCAATAAGTATGACAACAGATGTGAGCCATTTTTTATGAGACCAATGTTGAGTTTTCACCAATAGGAATATTATATCCGTTGCGTCGGTTTTAATCTCGGACTTAATGCAAACCAACTCATGATTTCATCTTTAAGAATACTAATTATTCAGGAAAACTTATTTGGGTTGATTTTCA
Organism: Thysanoteuthis rhombus; assembly: GCA_963457665.1. Taxonomy (NCBI): domain Eukaryota; kingdom Metazoa; phylum Mollusca; class Cephalopoda; order Oegopsida; family Thysanoteuthidae; genus Thysanoteuthis; species Thysanoteuthis major. The sequence goes on from OY735211.1 coordinate 64,214,178, forward strand.
CCCAAGAGATTCAACAGAAGAATTTGATGTAGTTTTTAAAAAGATCACAAACCAAAGGCTTAATTTTTAACATATATATTGAGAGAGGGAGAGAGAGGGAGGGAATGAGAAATAGAAAGACATTTCAATTTGGATATCTGACTAAAAAGCTGGTCACCCGTGGTCAAACTCCGTCGATGTGAGCTTAGAGATCGATAGATAGATATCAAAAAGCTGAGTGGGTGGAGAATGACAGACATGGGACGTATGTTGTAAAAGAAAAAATATATAATGTATCGTATACTTTTAGCCTTCACTGTACACAGATAGATAGATAGATAGATAGATAGATAGATAGATAGATAGATAGATAGATAAATAAATAGATAGAAATTACCATTTAGAAGTTTAAGTGATTAGCTCACTTCTACTTCATTAATTCTGTCGTACGGCGTAAAGGTCTCCGTTTCTCGGCTTTAACACGTCTTCAATCAATCTTAATCGTTTTCTTTCTTTCTTTCTTCCTTTCTTTCTTTCTCTCTCTCGCTCTCTTTCTCTCTGTCTCTGTCTCTGTCTCTCTCTCTCTCTCTCTCTTTCTCTCTCTCTCATACTTATATGTATTTACATATCATCAGTTTTTTATCATCTGTCATTGGACATAACCTTTCCTAGAATTCGTCACAACTCCCCACTTTCTGAACTTGTCTAATTCGTCTCTTCATCTTGTATTTTGTCAGCTTCAGGCACACATTTTATCTGTGGAGATCCATGTTGTGAGTTGTGACGTTTGGCGGTTGTCAGACATTCTTTCAACATGACGATCTATTGCGATTCGAGTTTTCTAATATATTTTGTAATGTCTCTTGCATGTGAACGTAGCATGCTTTTAAGTTTGGAGGATATGCATTTGTATTTAAAGAGAGAGAGAAGTGAAAACGAACTTTGCAGATTAGAAAGCAAGATTTTAGACACTGTATGTAGGCTTGAGCGAGCACTACACGTTTGGAATGACATTTTGAAATGTATCGGATATTTTTTGCACTCAACGTATTTTCCAGCAGATTAAAACATAACAGAAAAAGGTACTTGGCAATTAGTCGTACGGACTTTTCTTCGTTTTCTACTGATCACAGAATATTATCCTTTGTCTTCTTGAAGGTCCATCCTATCTCTCGCTCCCGAAGCCCCTCCATCTTTTTTTGTGTCAGCCCTTTATGCCGTCCTTTTCGTACTTGTCATTAGTGAACCATACGAGAATTGGCTTTGATTCTGTAGGTGGTATAACTAAGTCCACCAAACTCTTCCACCTTTCCCAGTAAGTTTGAATAAATCTTCACATAAAGAGCAACATACTTATATTCGAGTAGACAGTGAAAGTTTGCTTTTTGCACTAAATCTGGTCTAAGTTCACTCCATTTCCAAGCGTATTTTTGGTCATTTTGCATATAATTTGCAGCACGTGTTTTCATCGTGTCTTGGTTAACCGCGTTCAACAACATCTTCAAATTTATTCTTACTGTTCGGATACAGTACATTTGGAATCCAAATATATATCTGACTAACTGCCTTAGAGAAGTGTCAGTCGAAAAAGCGTTCGGAATTCATTCTAACAACTGTTACAGAAAACAAACGTAAAACTTTTCCTCCAGCTTATTCCGTTTTATTCTGCAGCTGCTATTTACAGCAATGTTACCATTTTCTCCCACCAAAAACTACTTAACCGTTTGTAACGTATCGGATACATTTTACACTCACTGTATTCATCAATTTTTTTTTTGAAATTTTTTTCTGGCGGATTAGAATATGGCAGGAAAGAAGAAATGTTCATTCTGTTGCGATGTAATTCTCTCCGTTTCGATCCATCCCGAGTTGGTAGAGCTCCAGCTTGAAAATTCTTGCGTCTTCTTCGATTATATCGAGCGGTTTTCCGCTTGCCTTGTCTTATCTCATTATGCGTTATTCTATTTCTTCGCTTCTTTTGTTTAGGCCACGACCGACTGCAATTATAAGGTTTTTTTCTAAACTTATTTATTTACTTATCTAATGTTTCTTGTGTGGCAAATCAGTTGTAATCTCATTGGGAGAGTAATTAGGTCTAGACACTGAATTAACTTTGAGCCAGGTCAGGTATTTGATAGAGAGGGAAGAAAATGGTTGGTTATTGGAAGAAATTTCTTGGAGGGAAGAAAAACAAAACATTAAAGAAGGATGATACGATGTGGGTAGGAGATGAGAAAGATATAAGCAAGGAAAAGAGGGAGGAAAGAAAAATAAAGAGAGGAAAAGTTGAAGTAGTGGGAAAACAAGAGGAGTAAAAGACGAGAAAAAAGAGAATAAAGTAAAGAAAGAAAGAAAGTTTATGCCCTGAAGAGAGAGAAAGAGAGTGGGTAACAAAGGAAGGGAGGAAGGCAGGGAGAGATAAAATTACATTCTGGGTCAACATTGAGTCGCCTGGTCTTTAGGAGGAAGAAAAGAGATTCTTCAAAGAGAAAATAAAAAGAGAGATTCATAGAAAGAAAGATGTTAGGAAGAGCAAAGGATAGAAGAATGGATGAATGAAGGAGAATGAAGGAAAGAGAGAAGAATATGTATATAGGGAAGTAAAGAATGAAAGAGGGAAAAGAGAGAAGAAATAGGAGAATGAGTGAATGAGGAATAAACTTAGCAGCACTGTAACGCTGTAAATGCCTTTGCTCCATTCAAATCTGAAAGGTAAACAAAACAGATTTCATTCCTCCACACAAACTTATTCTAAAACTACGTGCTGCATTTCTTCTTCATTATTGGTTCCTGTGAGTTGGATTTGCTAAAACCAGCAGAACAAGTCAACCTGAATTGGGCCTCAGAGGTGGGAGTGAATTCGTCGTCAGTTTTTGCATTTTGGAAAGAGAGGAGAGGGGATGAGGAGTAAGAAAGCACTGGATCAATTCTGAGCCTGCTCAGGTCTTTAGATGGATAGAAATGATTGGTCATTGGGAAAAGATTCTGAGAAGAAAAAAAGAAAAATATATAGAAGAGTGAATGGTAGGGAAGAATAAAGGGAGGGTGGATGGAGGAAAGAAAGAAAAGTATGCTCAAGGGAGAAGGGAGGATGAACGGATTGAAAAGAAGATAAATAAAAGAGCAACTGGAAAAAGAATGAGGAAAATGAAAGGAATGTTTTAAAGAGAGAGAGAGAGAGATAGAGGGAGAAGGAGAAAAAGAGGAAGGAAAGATAGAAGGAAAAGGAATAGGAATACATGGGAACAATTTCGGCATTTGGGATGAAGGAAAGATCTTGTTTATTTTTGGAAAAGATCCTAAGTCAGAATAAAAAAATGTAGAAAGAATGAGGAGGAGGGGAGAAGAGAAGAAAGATTGTGAGCGATAAATTAAAGAAGGAAGCGAGCAAAGAATGGAGAAAAAAAGAAGGGTGGAAGAAGTAAGGAAAGTGTTTGTTCAGAGAGAAGAAATAAAAGTGAGACGTAGAAAACAGAGATCGAAGAAAGAAGGGAGGAAGAGAGAAAAAGACAAAAGAGAGAGAGAGAGAGGCAGACAGAGAGAGTGGCAGACGGAAGGGAAAAGATGTGTTCAAAGATACTGAATAAACTTTGAGCCAGAAAATGTATTTTGAAGAGGAAAAAAAATGGTTGATTATTGGAAAAGATTTTAAGAGGGAATAAAAATAAAATCTTGTATGATGGCGTAAAGAGAGAATGAGATATGGGTAAAAGGGATGGAGCCATGTCTTGGAATGTAGACACAGCTTAGTTGGTGCACAACGTCAAGGATATTGAACACTAAGGGAGCATAAAACAAACTACTTTATGAATAAAAATCTCCTCAACTATGTTGCTGACCATTGCACCTCTACGATGGACCTAATTATATCTACTAAACAAAGCTTACAGAGGTCTTCAAGAATAAGAAAATCTCATCTGCTACAAAAAAATCTGCAACCAAATTATCGTCCCGATTGTCACACTTGGTTCTGAAGCATAAAACTTGACCAACCGATGGGCTCTTTAGCTGCTCATAGAAGAAAATCATGATCCACATCACGTGGAGAGATCACACAACAGCAGAGTATATTAAAGCAAAAGATAAGTCAGAAATATCATAGAAACCATTTGAAAACTCAAATGACAATTGGCTGGTCATATTATAAAAATGTCAGACAACTGCTGGTAATCAGTACTAGCAACGTAGATCCCCGTCGATCATATGTGAAATTGTTCCCATTAAAAAAAAAAAAAGACGGCATGACAAACTAAATTTCCGAAAGTTCAACCAGAATAGAGAGCTTTGGCATATCTTGGGAAGGGTCAACTTCTTTTGGTCACTACAAAGTAATGATGAAACCTATCTTGACTTTTGCACAAGGCTACAAGCCTGGGGCGCACAGTGAGGTTCAAACTCGTGACACAGTACTAATGGTCAACTAGACTAACTCGTTAGCGATAACCTCATGGAATGAGGCATTTATGTACAGTAGCCAGATCGCTTCAGAAAGAAACACTAAGAAGAAAATGGTAATCCAAAAGGACCGTTTTATGATATTGTTTTATGAAGCCAAAATGAGCAAAGTGTCAGACGACACTTGGAACAATGTTCCAAAGAATGAACTATATAAACCAAAACATTGTCTGTTATAATAGAGATATTTTCATACAGATTGTGTGACAGCCTAAAATATACCCTTGCCAGGACTATACCCGGGGTTAATAGGATAGCCTGATTTATCATCATCATCATCAGTCTTTTAACGTTCGTTTTCGGACATAAACCTTCCCCAGAAATAGACAGACCTATCTATTTTGGGCGTCACCGAGACAATACTTTCTGAATTTGTCTAGTTAATCTCTCCCTCTTGCCAGCATCGGTTTTGCATGTGATCTCTTGGCGTACATTTTATGAGTCGTGATGTTTATTGGTAGTCTACCATTCTTGCTACATGACCAACCCACAGCTATTTAGGTTTTCAATCGGATTGTTTGGGGCTCCTGTTTTATACCTGATATATTGCGCTGTCTTGTGATCCCTCCATGTTAGGTTGAGCATGATTCTTTCATATGCACGTTGTACGCTTCCAAGTTTGCGGATCAGTCTGTTTGTTAGCTTCCGTATTTCTGCTCCATATGTCACTACCCGGGGTATTCATAAGGGACAAATGAGATTTTCCTGTTCTTTTATGGTTGGGCTTAATCCGTCGAAGGCTAGCCATCTTAGAGTGATTCTCCGCTTGATTTCTTCTCCTTTTGAGGATTTAATGGAAATTTGTTGTCCTACGTAGATGTAGATGTATACTTTCGCCAGTTCTGCGTCTCTGATTTTGATCGTCGTGTGTTCATTTCTGACGTGATTGTTGCACATGACTTTTTGTTTTGCTGAAGTTCACGTATTGGCCGACTTTCCCGATTTCCCCATTCAGTTCATCCATCATGTTGTGTAAGTTCTCCGCAGAAAGGGTAATGTTATCTACAAATCTGAGGTTGCTCAGATATTCACCTTCTATTTTGATTCCTTTATTATCCGAGACTAGTTTTCTGAAGATCATCTTGAGGTAGACAGTGAAGACTTTGAATGAGCTGATCTCACCTTGTCATAACCCTTTGGAGGCTGAAAGTCTTTCTGTATCCCAATAAAAAAGCTGCTGTTGTTGCTGAATATGTGTTGCAGTACTTAGTTGTATACAGGGTCTACACCTCGTAGAGTGATGGCTTCGATGATCATGGGAATTTCTACAGATTCAAAGACCTTTTTTGTAGTTGATAAATGTTAGAGCAGATGGTATTTTGTATTCTGCTTCCTTTTTCTCAGCTGATTTATCGAACCGAGATGGTCCATGGTCGAGTAGTTTCCCTCAAAATTGGTTTTTATCTAGTGTTCTTGTGATTTGGTTGTGGATGACCACTGTGACAAGTTAGGAGATGTGATTGAGTAGACTCATTGGCCTGTAAATGTTGAGGTCTTTCGGGTGTCCTTTTTGATTTTTGCTTTTGATTTTTGATTGCTTCAATCCAGGAATCATTCTCCAGGAACTCAACTTTCTTTGTGGTCTGATTTTAATGGAAAAGTTAGTTTCGTAGGGAAGATCTTACTATATTTTTCGACCAAATCGATCGTGATGTTATCTGGTCCAGCAACCTTCCCTTTGCTTTGTTTTTTTTTATGGCTTGCTTCACCTCCCATGGTGTAACTTCTGGAAAATCCCTAAACTGATTGCTCATGTCTTCAGTATCCTGTTCGTTGTTTTGTAGCCCTTGTCTGGAGGAGTGAGGTTTTGGGTAGAATTTTCGGGCACATTTGACAGTCCTATTGCTGTCTGCTGTTAGGTCTCAATTTACCTCGAGTGAGCAAGATATTTGTTTCCGTTCTATGCTTAGTAGCATTAGCCAGGTTAAGGCCCCGGGTATAAAGCTGGCAAGCCTCATTCATACAAAATAACCAAAATATTACCCCCGTTATGTTTTCCATGTCTGGAATCGTATTCCGATGTCCCATTATACCCTTACACTCAGATACACAAGATAATCGAGGATACAGTATTGAATTCTGATTTCATTTCACACACTGATGACATAATTTTGTTAACTACAGTGCGCAATTTCACTAGCTTGATTGCAGTTGCAAACTAATCGAGTGTAGATAACGTGTATCCCTTGATTAAAGCAGTTCTGTTCATTGTAAGTTTCGATTAACGCGCTTGAAATAATTTCAAAACCACCCACCCCTTATCCATGTACTCACCATTAATTTTAATAGGTTAGTTTGGAAATTGAGAAACTGATTTCTTTGTTCCATTGCTTTCATTACCAAATAGTTCATCTTACACTTGACACCAATCTCTGCATTTTAACACCAGAATATAAAGTGGACTATGTAACATTCATATTAAAAAAAGGTTGATTTGAAAACCTTGAATCTAGAGTCGGAAAGAGGTATCTTAAAATTACAGATGTTATGAATGCCAACGAAGATGCTTCACCTAATTTCTCCGCTAAATATTTTTTTAAAAATTGAAGAAAAATGATTACAATCATCGCCAAAGTGTGCTTAAAACTATCCCGAAGTTTCAACGAAAACCTTTTTGTTGAAAGGATATTTCCTTATTTTCCGTTACAGATATTTTTTTTCAATTGTTTATTCTTTTCACATTATCTTGAGTGAGTGAAACATCAACAGTGTAACGAACGGAGATAATCTCACATAAGTTTCTACATAACACAACGTAAATTATAATTCACTAATGAATCAGCATATTCCTGGTCTCAAAACGTTCGTTTCATAACGCAGAAAATCAAAATAAAAAAAAGGAAACATATTCTTAGAATCATTTGAACATGAAAGAGTAAAAAAGAAACAACAAACAATTATATTTCACAAAGATTATTTCATTCGAGGCGACTATTGAAGAACTCCTTGAGGAAGGGAAATTACAATGAATAATGATCTGGTTACTGCATTGAAGTACTCTGACACATTCTCAAAATGTAATGCATGATCTACCACGCTTTTCAGACTGAAGCTGCCCAGATGCTCGAGCCACTTAATTGACTGGCCAATTTGTTACTACATAGTACACACGTACCACATATGCACGCGCGCACACACATAGAATGTCACGTACATACATACGTACGTACATACATACACAAAAACACATGTAACGTACACAAACATGCACATATCTCATAAGCATCCTAATGTACATACCACATACACGGACACACACACACACACACACACACACGCACACACACATGTGACATACACGCTTAAATGCATGCTATATTCACAAATATAGATTCAGATATGTCACATATGCACACACATACACATACATACCACTAACATACGTATACGCAGGTTCATAGAGCGAACTTGCGTAGTACCCCACGGCCCAGGTGCTTGGTTTTAAATATACTGGTTTGTTTTATAACCGGGGTATGCAAGAAGCTAGACCACTTTGACCTCATAGTGTTTTTTGGAGGGTTTTAGGGGGTTGGGGGCGATTCTGGCTTAGAGCAGTTAGTCCGATGTTCAGAACTGTCTTATGAGATAGACGACATTGTCTATAGTTTTGAGAGGGGTCATTGATATATCAATGACTTTTACACGATCGAACCCTTCCTGTTTCTGTGTGTTAACACAATATTTTGGAAGTTTGATTCTCTGGCCTCCTTCATCGGTAAACTCAGACTGTAGAAACTGGGGAAAATCAAGGAGGCAACTCGTATCATCTTGTTGACTGAACGTTTCAGACTAGTGCAGAGTTGTGGCTTCCACTACTCAATGGGGACAAGACATAGAAATCCGACGAGCCAAACAAGGAAAGAAGAAAAAATCGACATTACTCAAACCCTGCGTTGTAGAGGGAACTCTGTTGGCAAATTATGTTTACTGCCATCACATCCGGAATTTACACTTGACGAAGACCACATAATGAATAGACCGAAACGTCGTGTTAACAACAGGTAACAGGGATTTCAATCATCAAAAAAACTCTTTAAAAGTTTTAAAGGTCTTCAACTGGTCTATTTTGTTATAATTGGAAGAAGATGATTCATGATTTTCCCATCCACAAACCCAGTAATCGTAAGGCCAGCTACATCTCAATAGTAAAGGGTGATGGCCTATATGATGAATAAATGCCCGTTTAATCGCAAGAATTATTTAAAGCGAAAATAGAAACGTTTCAAACAAATCAAACAAAGAAAGCAAAAACTCCAAACAATAATTCATGGCTACGGACCAAGATCGAGTAATATTTGTTCAGAATGACATCGGCTGAACAGGGGCGTAAGGTAAATTGAATAGACAACTCCCAACGGTGGGCCTGAAACAATTGAAAAGTTAACAATGAAGAATGAAATAGACTCTGTAGTAATACGCTAAGAAGTCAGATATCAATGCATTCGATAGCTAAAACCATTGAAAATCCACGACGGTTGCCATCATTATCTTATCAACCCTCATAGTTCTTTTCCCGTCCTGTCCTCTCTTACCTTCTTATTCGATCTTATTTTCTCCCCCCTCTCTTTCTCTCTCTCTCTCTCATTCTCTCTCTCTCTGACTTAATTTGAGAAAACCTTTCTACTCTTCTATGAAACTATATAGCTTATTTCTGCGCTCTCTATTCCTACCCTCTTATTTAACCATATAATTTTTTGTGTCTGCTCCCTTTTTATTTTCATATTCAACCACAACTTTTTTCTGGTCTCTATCATCTTACCCTCCCATCTTAACTTTGTCTTTGTCGCCCCCATCTCTCTCTCTCTCTCTCTCTCTTTCTATTCTCTTATCAAATGATATTCTTTTTTCTCCTCTCATCTCGAATCCCTTCTGAATCAACCAAACTCTCGCCCTCTCCTGTCCTACACGCTTATCAAAAAAACCTTTTTGGGGGTGTCGTCTGTCTTCTTTTTTCGTATCCTCTTTTTAAACTACCGAACTGAATAATTATATATATATATATATATATATATATATATATATATATATATATATATATATATATATATATATATATATGAGAATAAAGGAATGAAAATAAATAGTGCTCTTAAACTACCTCTGGCTTCATCTTTTCCTGCTAAAACTCCACATATCACATCAACACTGACCCGGCCCGTTCGTGATATGTGAAATATATTTAGTCACGACCCCCGAAGTGGTGGCACTTACTTCACTCTCCTCTTTTTGACCCGTACGTGGGGTCAGAAATGGAATCATAAATCTCGCAAGGGCATTAGTACAAAATGAACACAGACAGTCCCAGCCATAGTTTGAACTTGGCTCTCCGATTACATTCTCAACGTTAGTACCTGTTCGACCACCTTTCACTGTTTGGTAGATAAATCCCTCTGTTGGTGTTCATGTATCGCATGTGTCTTTCTTCTCTCCTCTCTGTTTGTTGTCTTTCCACTTTCCCCTTTTATTAAAGCAACTGCATCTCTTTTATGCCCTCTCCTTACTCATCCTTCTCACAAATTACCTAACTAAAGCAGAATATTACAGATAATGGCCGTGTTTATGTGACGTGATTGTCATTTTTTTCTCGTTTCCTATCTTAACTTCTTATTAAATCAACTTCCCTCCTTTGAAGCCCTCTTCCTTCCTACCCGATTTTTAAACTACCGAGCCAAAGAAAAATATTATAGATTTTGGCAGTATTACTGCTACCCGATTGCTTCTCTTTCCCCATCTCCTATCTTACTCTCTCATTTAATTAACAGATTATATTTTATGCCCTCTCCCTTCCTACCTTTTTTTCGGACTACTCATATAAAACAGAGTATCATAGATATTTGCATTTTTAATATGAGGTGCTCGTCACTCTACTCTCTCCTCTCTTATATTCATTTCATATTAAACTACCTAACTTTTTCCACTCTTTCATACTACCTTTTTACTGAATTAACTTTTTTCTACCTTCTCTCTTCAATCAAACTTCATAACTTTCCACCCTTCCCTCTCTTACCTTATACTGTAATAGAAATAGGTTTTACTTCTACTATCTTCCTTCTTACTCTTCTAAAATTACAAAAGTAAAACGAAATATTATTATTAGTAATGGTCATATTCATGTAACACAATGGTCTCTCTTTTCTCCTTTCTCTCATCCCCCCAACTGATTAAACTTGCTCTCTGTTCCTACCTCTCTCAAGCTACCTAACTTTTCTTGTCATTCCTCTCTCCCTGCCCTTTTATTGAAATACCCATGTTTCTTTCTCCCGTCCTTCCCTAAAGCAAAATAATATTTTAGATAATAGTAGTGTTAATGTGACGCAGTGGTCTCCCCTGATGACCGGTTCGTATGGTGAGACGTTTGGATGATTGCCGAGTCGATAAGTTACAGTTTTGTTTGATTTTTTTTTCGATGCTCGTTTGCGAGTTATTTCGCTTGGTTTGTTTGTTATTTGTGGACTGGGGATGGTGCTGGTGCGGCTATTCGTTCACTGAGGGTGAGTGGTACAATGGGTGTGGGCTTGTGTCAAGGGGTGGGGGTTATTTCACATTCCGTGTAAATTGTCTACAATTGACCAGAAAAATAAATTGAAAGTGAAAGAAAAAACAGAAACTGGAGAAGGGAAGAAATTAAAAGATGAGAGAAGTAAAAGAATACAACGTGAATTCTGAGAAAGGAGAGAAAAAGAGGAAAGAAATTACAAAAGGAAGACAGGTCTGGTCAGTCACCCAATAGAAACTGTCGCGTGACCAATACCTTTTAGCAGCATGTTATGTTTGGGGTGATCAATCTCAAAAATGAAAATGTGATGATCAATGAATAGGTTACATATATTGCCTTTTACTGAGCAATGATCTTGGAAAGAAAAACTGGATTTTCAAAATACAAGCGTGAATGCTGCCGGACATAAAGTAAGAGATCAATTATAGCAGTGGCTCACTTTGAAAAAAGTGGATGAATTAAAAAAAAAAAAAAAAGAAGTTTTACGGACATAACAAAGAGTATATTTTTAAATTTTCAGCCATCTACATCCATTGGTGTGGTCAGTACGCAGGAAACATGTTTAGTCATCAAACAGACAGAACAACTTGAAAACCGAAGAAACCTAATCAGACAGTTTCTTGACAGGGTCGGTTGGCGGTTTCTAATAAGAAGAAAAAAATTAAAGAGTAGAAAGATATGTCCGGGATGGTGAGAAAAGAGATTATTGAGGTTGAAAAGTGCGGTGGGGATGGTGCAGCTTGCTATTGATGGAGGGGCGTCGGCAGGGGAGAAAAGAGTTTGTCTAAGGTTAGGGTTGGTGCTGGTCTCTTTAAATGCAACTGGCTTTTGGAAGCGGCAAATCCCGCACTGTACAGAAGATCAATGTATTGATTGTGTGTATTTCCCTGTCAAGCGACCATTCGAATGATTTCCATTTTAAAAGCACTAATTGCAAAATAACGAGAGACAGTCTGGCATGAAAGCCAACGCACGTATTCACAGACGTGCAAAAAACTTGTGGGCTTAGTAGGTTGAACCCGGTGGTTATAGAGTAGGATAAGCAGTCATGTGATATGATGCTTCTTGAGTCTGGGTCTTCAAAGACACATACCACAAGTTGCTGTAATTCATACATATAAATGAAAACCGTCTGTTTGTCTGTCACGTAATAGAAACCACCTAAACGTAGGCGCAACGCAACCAGATTTCGCATGCGTATTTAATTGAGATAGGGGGAGGTTTTTAAGTCAAATTTTTTTAAAGTGTTCCAAGAGGTTCTAGTGGGAGGTTCTATTTACACTGTAACTATAAGGCTAAATCGGAAGTGGGAATACTGACAGGGAGATTATATTCGACCAGGGCTCCAAATATTTGGATTTCTGCTTAGGTGGTGATGGATCAGTATTTGAAATAGAGTCGATGGGAGAATGAATGAATGGTTTTGTCATGAGGGTTATCTAATAGGATTTTTAAAAAAGGAATTGCAAAGCAGATAAGGGTACGAAGAATAGAGTCTACGAGTAAGGGTAGTATGTGTCAACCCATTTATGCCTATTCCAACCATAATTATGTGGGATGAATGAAAATTTTCTTGCATGGCAATGCATTTTTTTTTTAACTGAAAACATGTTTCTCATTATCTTGAGAGTATTCATGTGTAATTTGATCCTCTCCTAAGTATATTATTTCCAGGGCAATTGCTAGGCTGGACTAGATATAGGCTTCCGGGAATATATGGGTTAACTTTGCACCAATGCCCTCGAGAAATCTTCTAAAACATTCCCCCTCTCCCAAAGTAAAGTGAGTGATGCCACTTCGGGTGCTTATTGCCTCTAATTCTATTTCACATATCGCAAATGGACTGAGCAGATACCAACATTGAATGTGGACTCTAAGTAAAGATGGCTGATGATGTATTCAGCGCTAAAGTGCAACCAATTTTCACAAACTCCCTTTGAAACCGATCAAAGTCTACGTAAAGAAAAACCTGATCAGATTAAGCTCAAAATGTGGGACAGACATCTGGGCTCGGATCAGCCGCAACGGGTACGCCCCTAAACTCAACAAACCTGCGGCACCATTCAAATCTCAAAGACGAATTTTATGGCCATTTATGCTAAATTGGCCCCTAGTTTGTGTCAGATTGTTGGGTCTTTTTTAATTCAAACTTTTTAGTTATCCAATAGAAAGCGAGAGATTCATTGATCACCCCTTGTTCCATTTTTTTTTATTGATCACCCTAACACGGTATGCTGCCAGAAGACATTGGTCACACGATGGTTTCTGTGGAGTGAATAACCAGACCTGTCATCATCATTATCATTTGGTTGATGAAAAATGCATGAGAAGTATCTAAAGATTTATCCACATGGAAAACGATTTCGTAATAATCGGCTTTTAGTCAAATATCGATTATGTATTTGTTTTTTTTTAGGAATTACATGTGTGATCTGTGTTTTCAAATTGTCTGTGAAATGGCTTATGGAAAAAAATTAAGAAAGCATCCAGAATAAGTATTAAAATGATAAATGGATAGATGGATGGATATGAATTGACTGAGATAGATACGTAGATAAGAACAGAAAAGATAGATAGATAGATAGATAGATAGATAGATAGATAGATAGATAGATAGATAGATAGATAGATAGATAGATATGAACAGATTGATGAATAGACGTAGATAGAAAGGAACAGATTGAGATAGATTGATAGACGGATAGATAATGAACATAGATAGATAGATAGATAGATAGATAGATAAAAATTTGGATCGATATGAGCAGACTGATAGATATGAACAGATAGATATGATTATAGATCGATATGAATATAGATAAATAGATAGATAGATACAAATATTGATAGATGAATAAATAGATTGAGAGATAGGGGCAGACTGATAGATAGATGGGAACAGAGAGATACAAAGAGACTGCTGTAGGAATGGACCAAGAGAGATAGATTGAAAATAGCTGAGATGGATAGATAGATAGATTAGTGTACTTGTTTGTTTGTTTTTTTTAAATTTGGTGTTTTGAATTGATAAAGAGATTCCGATGCTAAAAGCCGAATATTTAGTATTGTATCAACTATAATGCAAAAAAAAAAAAAAAAATTGAATGAGCATACTTCCAATATTACCCCATATTTATTATGAAACTTGTGGTGGAAAAATATTTACTCTTTTTTCTCATATGTTCTTGAAGTGTTCAACATTACATTCAATCTTTTTTTGTGTTTATAATGTATCGGTATGAATTATCGCCCCTTGCTAAATATTTTTTTGAATTCATATTATAAGAATGTATGCGTTCTCTTAGGCAAGATATAAGTATAATTTTCCTTCAGTATAAATTTTTAGACCTGCATGTCCCTAGTGGTACTTTCAATTTGATATTTAACGTGAATATCTACGTGTTTTGTTTTTTCATCATTCAATGTTAATAATCATCATATGACATTCAAATATAATAAAAAAGCAATTTATTGCCTAGCCTATGTAAGAATAGCTGCCACTCGAGTTGGAGAGTGGCAGGTACTAATGGCAAATCTAAAGTCAAAGATTCAGACGACAACAACCCTGAAGATACTAATCCCAACACCAACCCCAGAAATACTTTCCTCCAAAAATATCAACTTGCAGCTGGAGCGGCGGCCATTTTGAAAGTGACGAAAAGAGTACGCACGTATTTAGCTGCATACATCTGCTTGGAAAACGTGCGTTTATTACAGACAAAAAACAAATATGTTTATGTCGAGTGTGGCAAAATATATTGAGACGGGATTCATTGTCACTTTGATGTGGCAGAATTGAAAATGTTCTGATAAAGGAAGACCGGAATTGAGGGTAAGTGAAGCAAAAACCTCTCCATTCTTCGATTTTAAGAATCACTAGTTTCAGAATTTGTAACGTCATGAGTTTTTTTTTTTTTTTGTTTTTCCTTTTGTGTTCAGATGACGTCTTGTCACGTGACATTTCAGCTCGGAGGTCGACTAGATTAGAAGAATTTCGAGAAATCGTTTAGAAAAACAATCGAAAAAAAATTGAAAGAATGTTTGCAGTGAAAGCGTAAGCTCAGGTGTTGTGTAGAAATTAGGATTAGAATTGCTTCGAAGGAAGCCGAGAAAAGGTGAATACGTGATTGTATTTTACTTTATAGAAGGAACGGGAATTCACACTTTGAATGACAAGAGTTGATTAATTAGAAATTTCGTCTCTTTTTTTCATTTCTTCCGTTTGTGATGTTATGGTGTTGTGACGCATGAGATAGAATTGGCAGTTAAGCAAATACGAACAAATCTAGATTGAAACAAATCTGGATATGGACAAATACTACGAAAAAAACATCGATATTAACAAAAATAGACACGAACAAGCCAAGATAGAAACTACCTACCAATTTATAAGCTTAGATATGAACGAACATTGATACGAACAGGCCAAAATATGAACAAAACTTGATACGAACGGATAGATTAGAACAGATATAGATATGAACAAAGTTACTTTCGAACAAATGTACATATGAACAAATTTAGATAGGAACAAACCTGTAAATGACCAAATACGAACAAACATCGATACAAACAGACTTACGTACGAACAAGTCTAGATGGAAACAAGCATAGATATGAACTAACCAATCTATGAACAAACGTAGATGCAAACAAACTTTTAACGAGTGAGATCAAATAGAAATAAACCAACCTATGGACAATCCAAGATAAGAACAAACATAGATTCTAACAGCCCTAAATAGAAACAAAGCTAAATAAGAACAAAGCTTGATAGTTAGATACGAACTAATATGGACTGGAACATACCTGGATATGAACAGATCGATCTTATCAAATAGAGAGTTGAACACACTTACCCAGGAACAAGTATAGAAAGACACAAACCTATCAATGAACAAAGATATGAACAGGCTTAAATAGAAACAGACCAAATTATATTTATAAAAACTCTTTGTTGTGAGATTCAAAGCCATTTTAGACCACGCGGCCAGTGTCACTACAAGGGATACATACTGAAAATTATTCAATTCTACGCTCCCACTTCAAAATCAACCAACAAGGAATTAAACAACTTCTACGATGACTTAAATTCCATACTCCAAGAAACAAAGAATATTTCAGCATTATTATGATGAACAAGTAATGAACAATGCGTCGGTAATTACGGATACGAAATACGGAATGAGAGGGGTGACGATCTTGTGAATTTTATAACAGCAAACCGGTTCAATCCTGAACACCTCCTTTAAAAAGAAAGCCAATAGGATGTGGACTTGGAGAAGCCTCAATTACGAAACCAGAAACGAAGTAAACTACATCCTAGCAGACAAGAGCAACACTGTCAAAGATATTCAGGTCTTAAATCAAGTTAATGTAAAAGGTGACTACAGAATGATTAGATGCAAAATTTAAATTAACCCTATGATCGAATGCCGGGAATTGTTCAATACCAAACTGCAACCACTTAGCATTCAAAAAAATCATCCAATCATTCAGGCTGGAACAAAGAAGAAAAAATCCTCATCCAAACAGAATGAACGTCAACAGGCTCATCAACAATATAACAACCTCCGTAAATGAAGTTGCCGGTCACAAACTATGAGTAAAGTCTCAGAAAAAAAAAAAAACAAGAATCCCATGAAAAGACACAAAACCTCAAGCCACCCCCAACGACCATAGAAAAGATCAAAGCTACAGTACTGAACAAAAAAAAAAGAAAGAAACCAGAAAATACGACTGCAGTCATTAAGAGCAATTTTTAAAAAAGGTTGAGGCTTCAAAATACTTGGAGAATCTCTCAGTATAGGGAAAAAGCATATAACTAGTTCGAAGCAAATGGATATCTGACAATAAATACAGACAAAATTGTCGAACGCAAATCAGGAATTCTCCAAATACCTCTATTCCACCAAATAAAAATTGAATAAAAACAGACAGAAAACAAGAGCTGTGAGTAATCAATTCAAGGATTTCCCAGAAGTTACTCTACTGCCATCGAACAAACAAAGGAAAGAAAGTCTCTTAGACCCGATAAAATCACCATCGATCTACTGAAAAAAGTTGGAAAAGTCATCACGAGGAAACTAGCCATCCTATTCAAGAAGTACTTCAAACGAGAGGAACACTGCAATCATAATGCTATTATAATGAAAGGAAACCCGAAAGTCTTCAAAAACTATTGGCCAATAAGCCTACTTAACTGCCTCTACAAACTCTTCACCGAGGTGACCACCAATCAAACCACCAAATTGAGCCAACTGAAACAGGAAGGGGCAGAATATAGAATGCCACGAGCTGTAGCATTTATTGATGACAAAAGGTCTTCGACTCAGTGAGAATCCCCAAATTATTGACACAATAGTACATGGTGTACACACTTTATCTGTCAGAGTACTGCAACATATCTACCGGCAGCAGTTCCACCATCAGGCTACATAAAGTCTCTGTGTCCTCCCAGCTAGAAGAATGAGTGCACCATGGTGATAATAGCACACCCAAACTCTTCACAGCCTTACTTGGGATGATTTTCCCAAACCCAGACTGCAAACACAAAGGAATCGATATAGACAGCGAATACCTAAGTAACCATAGATTTGCTGATGACATCGTCCTCTTAGCGAGGAATCTTTACCATCTCCAAACAACGCTAGACGAACTAAATGAAGCGAGCAAAATGTTGACCTCGACATGAACTTCAGCAAACGAAAGTCATCTACAACAAACATGCTGAAGACAAAAATGAATATGAAAAAAGAAGACCACTACATCGACCCAGGACAACGAATCTTCATGAATCTCTCGAGCGAAAAAACAATAAAGCAAAAAATGACACTAGAATTGCACGCCTGTAGAGCTCAATTTCCAAGGAAACAACAGTCCAACTAGTCCTAAAGAGGAGAATATATAGCCAATGTACCCCTGATAATCACCTATGGAGCTTAAACATTGAACCTTACTAAAATATTGACACTCAAATTGAGAACCATGCACATGAGTGATGATGAGACGAAACAGTATATTAAAGAAAAAACAGGAATCCATGATATCGTAGCAAAAATTACATAACTCAAATAGCAATGGGCTGGATATGTTGCAAGAAGACAAACACTATACATCCAGATCAACAGAATGGATGCCGAGAGATCTCATGCGAAATTGTGGCCGGTAGAAATCAAGATGACATGACAAGCTATAAATTCAGAAATTACTACCTCCGCAATACCCATGGAAAAGAGGTCTGGTGAACCTTGGACACGGCGTTAGTCCAACAACGGACGTTAAAAGGCTGCTTCTACTACTGCCGCAGCTTATGATGATAATAAACTTACCAGTATCAATTACATACATTTGGTAGTGATCATCGATAGTGAAAAAAAGACTGATCGAGAGGAAATTCAGTTATTCTTTTTTTTATCATTATTATTCATATTGAAAACTCTATGTTATTTGCCTTGTTAAGGGCTTCAACAGAAGTATGCCGTGGTTGAATGAGAGAAGTTCAGATGTTACCGACAGAAAGTAAATGAAGATGCTTTCGCAAGGGGAGGGAGGGCTAGAAGAGAGTGGATGTGGATCTCCGAGGTTTCTTTCAAAACAATATGATGGGAAACAAGGGGTTATATGATTTAGTTTTCGTTCAAGCCCTTAAATATGTGCTTAACTAGGTATGTTGGGTACGGGATGTGTTTAGATCTTAATAAATCAGATTAATGTTTGTTTTTCTGTCGTTATAGATGTGTGTGTGTGCGTGTACAGAGTATGTGTGTATGTGTGGGCTGGTTGGTATATAGATGAGCGTGTATCTTTAACTGTGGTTTGTGTGAACTTGGGAGTGTGTGTATATGTGCGTGCTGTTTCAAGGGTATTGATTGGTGTTTTTTTAGCTGCTGGGATAACTCCACTGTGTATATTATTGGCATGTGTGAGTGCATGTGTGCGTGGCTGTATCTCAAAGAGATGTTTTGTTTATTTTGGGGGGTATTTTTTAAGGTTATACGATGATGATGGTTATTTTACTGTATGATTCGCCTGTATGTATGTTTTGCATGCATGTGTGTGCGTGTGTTTGATTCCCCTGGAGGTATTTTTGTTGAGGATATCTCATCGAATTTCACCTGTTTGAATCTTTAATTTGTAATAAAGATGTGGTGTCGTTTCAATACCAGTTTATTTTGATAGCCGCTGTTTTAAACGATCCTGGTCTTTGTAGTATTGTTTCGCATTCGGAGTTAAGTAGAGATTCGGTGCATTTTCACTGTCAATAATCGCAACAATATGGTCGAACATTCTCACATTCATCTAAAAAAACATACGGTTAGTGCAAAAATTATCGGATAAATCTCAAAATATATTTTTACATCCTTCTACAGCTTCAGGATCAATTGAATTCAGACCAAATACTGAAAAAAAGGAAAAGCTTTTAAAGATCAAAACGAGGTTGAATATTGAACATTTGTGTACAAAAAACAGAAATCTTTAATCCCTATTCTGTTGATTTTGACGACGAATGAGGATGCTAAAATAAACTTTTTCTCTCCAATGCACTCCTTCCAACCGTCCTCCTGTGTCTTTTGGCTTTTCCTAAATAGAGTTCGGACTGTAGACAAGATTGAGGAGAACTCAACTAGTAGACTGTTTATACTACTGGTCAACCCCTTTTGTGATTCGTGTAATAGACTTGAGGACCACAAACACTCTCATGTGTTATCTCTCTCTTCCTCTTCTGTAATCTTACATATATTTGAAGGACAGATATTCATGCCTTTCGTGAAAGGAAATAGTGCTAACGGAAAATAAAACTATTCCAATGAGAGTTTGAAATTAGTGCACCAATCGGTCGATCATGATACACCAACGATAAGGCATTAGAAAAAGATTTGATAAGGGAATGAAACCAAATAAGTTGGATGAGAAAAACAAAATAATTGATGGAATATGGGGAAGATATGGATTCATGAATTTCCCGAGGCGATTAGCGTGAATTGAACACAACAGGGAAGAGTTTTTAAATATCGTATCGGGGATATTATTTAGTTCTGGCTGCTCTTTCTGTCTACAGTATCTAAAAAGGTTCCAGTTGGATTTCAATTAAATTTTGTGATAGAACAGGCAAGAGGCTACAAGAGAAATCTGGAAATTTTGATATGACCATCTCCCCTTCGGAATCATTGGGCAATGTACATAGCAGATCGGGAGAGAAGTGATTAAATTCTGGAGCTTATCGACGCACAATCTCAGTCGGAGTTCATTGAGTCCTTTTTTCAAGCTGAGATGCAGGAAAATAGACTCAATAACTGACACTTTATTGCCGACAGACAATTATCTGGATGGTTCTCATTCATAATAGTTAATAATAATAATAATAATAATAATAATAATAATAATAATAATAATAAATAATAATAATAGTAATAAGAATAATAATAATAGGTTCTAGTTGGTCATTCAACTGAAACAGTCACGTGATCGACATCTTTTGGCAGTGTTGGTAATAATCGATTCAAAAATTTGGAAAGGGGATGATCAACAAGTTATTAATTTTTCTTGTCTTTTGTTGTAAACAAGCCATCAAACAATCAAAAAATAGGAAAAGCCCCTGGACCAAATAACATCACAATTGATCAACTCAAAAAAGCTGGTAAGATCGTCAACAAAAAATAAACTTTTTTATCTAACATATGTGTAAATCAGTGTAAAGTCCCGAAAGACTGGAACACAGCAATCATAACACTTCTACACACAAAAGTAAACCCCAAAGACCTCAACATCTATATGCCTATAAGCCTACTAATCATCACCAACCAGATCAGTAAAACACTACTTGAGAACCAACCACACCAGCAGGCTGGATTTAGAAGAAACTACTCGACCATCGACCATTCAATAAATCAGCTGAAAGATAAAGCAGCAGAATATAAAATGCCACTCGCTTGAGCATCTATACACTTCACGAAAGCATTTGACACTGTAAAATCCCCATGGTCATGAAGGCCATCACTCTACAAGGTGTTGACCCTGTATACATCAAAGTACTACAACATATATACAATCACAGCAACTCCTTTCCCAGGCTACATAAGGACTCTGAACCCTTCCATCTCTAAAAAGGGGTAAGACAAGGTGATACCAGCTCACCCAAACTCCTCATAGCCAGCCTCGAAATAATCTTCCGAAACGAGGACTGGGAGAATATGGGAATCAAAATAGACAGCGAATATATGGGCAACCCAAGATCTTCAGACGACATCGTCCTTCTTGCAGAGAACCTACACGACCTCCAACTAATGCTAGATGACTAAATGAAGAAAGCAAAAGAGTTGGCCTACATATGAACTTAAGTAAAACAAAAATCATGCGCAACGAGCACATTGAGAATAAGGACATAACTGTCAGAATCCAAAATGCAGAAGTAGAGTAGACCACTATATCTACCTAGGACAACAAATCTCGATGAAACCCACAAAAGAAGAAAAGATCAAGCGAAGAATCACCCTAAGATGGCAACCCTTCGGCAGAGCAAGCTCAACTTTTTAAAACAAGTCGATCCCAATAATCCTAAAAAAGTATACAACCAATGCATTCTCCCGATAGTCACTTATGGAGCTGAAAGATGGAACTTTACCAAGATATAGACCATGCAATGTGCCCTTGAGAGAATCATGCTCAACCTCATAAAGAGAGATCACAAGACAGCACAAAATATAAGGAATAAAACGGGAGTCAGAGACATCATAGAATTTATCAAAAACTTAAATGGATATGGTGAGGCCATGTTGCAAGAATGACAGACAAACGATGGACATCATGATTTACAACACGGATCCCCGGAGACCACATGCAAAACTGAGGCCGACAAAATACAAGATGGAGAGATGAACTGGACTAATTTAAAAAATACTGGCTGCGCAACGCCCACGATAGAGAAGTGTGGTGAATCTTGGGGAAGGTTTATGTCCAACGACGGACATTAAAAGAATAATGATGATGATGATGATGATGATGATGATGATGAGGACTGAAAATATTTACATGCAGCAATGCTGCAGGACACAGACTAGGGGATCAATTTAGCATAAATTTACATTCTAAAAACAAAATAGGGGAGAATTTTGCGAAAAGTAAAGGAAAATCGTGCACACAATATTGAGAGAATGTTTCAATTTCTTTAGTTTCAATAGCATAAACTTACATTGCAAATCGAACTCCGACTGAAAATCTATCTTGGTGCAAGCTATAAAAAAAAAACGCGTTTTTCAGACGGAATGAGGAGTAAATGTTTAGAGTTTCAGTACTCTAACTCTGTTAACGAGGCTGTATACATTATAGATACATAACCAACCTGACTGACAGACTTATTTGAAAACTGAAGAAACCTATGTTGACAGTTTTGTTTGATGGTTTCTAATAGTGTTGATAAATTGAAGCTATCAGATCCACTGAAGATTAGGTTGCAGGTGGACTTTCTATCTCTGCAAAATTGGCTGACATTAAAGATGGTGGTAAAAAGGCGTTAGGATAAATGAGCATTAGACAAAAAAAAAGTTGGTTTTAGCGGGAAGTTGACTTAAGCAATTATTTCAGCGCTTGGCGGTAATTACTCAACAGGTGCCCAGTGAGACAGCCCGAACCGACCAAGCCTGAAGTAACGGAAGGAATGAAAGAAAAAAAATGATCGTGAGTTAGCGCAAATGAATGGATAATAACAATGATAATAATACAAAAATAAATAGAAAGAAATAATTAATAGATCAAGTGGATGAGAGGATACGAAAAAACAAAGTAAACGTTTAGCTGAGAGAAAAATGGATTACAAAATAAATATACGAAACGATGGCTGATATGAATAGTAGTAATAGAGTAGTAATTGATGGATTCAGAGCATGGGGAAAATATACGAAAGAAAGAAAATTGTAGCAATGAGAAATTGGATTTCAAAGTAAAAAATGGAAATACGAAACGATGGCTGATAGGAATACAAATAATAAAGAATAAAATAGAAAATAATTAATATAATGAAAGAGAGAAAAGGTACAAGAAATGAAGTAATCGTGTTGCAATGAGGATTAGGTTTAAAGGAAGGTGGTGGGTTAGAATTAATGAATTAGTAAAGAAAAAATGAATATACGTAATGGCAGCAGTTAGCGTTTATCAATCCCTGGATTGGAGGCCGATAGGGGACCGGTGTGATAGATTCCTGCTTTGTAGTTGAAGGCTCGATGGGAACCATGACAGTTTATAGTTGTTGTAACGGCACAATTCAACGACATACACTTTCTAACGTTTGTTTCTATATTTTTGCAGAATTATCGTTGGAGAAATTTGCAGCAACGGCATTTTAAGATTCAATTCATGATATCGAAAGATGAGATTTAGAAAATTGAATATTCCTACCCAAATTAATTCACACAGTGAAATTGTAATGAAAAAGTCATGTTTGTGTATGCATTTTTGTTTCTCATCATCAAACACCCCTTATAAAATCTATCCGCATTAACAGCTAATAGGCTTGCAGGAACAGCTGAGCAGGTAACGCCGTTAATAATGGGAAGGCATGGTCCCATATCTCCCTCACCCATGGGTACACTAGCGTAGGGTGAAGTAAATGATGCAATTTCGGATGCTTGTTGTCTCTAAGTTTATTCCATAGACAACAAACCAGTGCCTATTGAGTTATGTGACGTTTGAAGTCTCAGCAAGGAAAACGGGAGCCATAAACAGCCTGAGAACTATACAATATTCATTAGAATGGTACTTTAATATCCTTTAATATGCCGGGGTATCAGATCCTGTACGTTCAAATTCAGAGAGCAAGAAATTTATGTACCCAATCTCAACAGCTCCCTGCCTCTAAAAAGAGGCATTGATTGATGAAGTATATTCCTACCATTTAAAAAAAATGTATTCATACAATCATTAACCTCAATTTTTGGTAATAATTGTTTATATTTTTTTGTTTTGATGAAAGAACAAAACAGGGAAACGTAAATTCTTGTTTATAGTATAATGTATCCTATAATGTTTTCAAACGGTTCATTAGGATGGAATAAAGTTTATCATATCTTGCCTTTTTCTTACCTTGGGTTTATATATATATATATATATATATATATATATATATATATATATATATATATATATATATGTATATATATATATATATGTATGTATGTATATCATATAAGTATATGTATACATATATATATATATATATATATATATATATATATATATATATATATGTATATATATATATATATATATAATAATAATAATGATAATGATAATTATAATAGTAATAATAATAAAAACTATAATTATTATCATCATTATTAACAAGAACAAGAACAATACCAAGGAGAAACGTATATATTGGTTCTAGGTGTTACGAATATGTTCCTAACAAGTTGAGATTCATTGGAGAAATAATTTTGTTTGAACAACATTTGGTAGAACTTCAATGAAAAGAGAATCCCATTAATCCTAAAAAGATGAGTATGCAACCAATACAGCCTCTCGATAGTCACCTATTGAGCTGAAACATAGGACTTAAAGAAAAGATGGACCCTCAAGCAGAAAAAATGCAACGTCAACATCACTTGGAAAGATTACAGCACGGAATATCAAATAAGAAACGAGAGTCAGAGATACTATAAAATCCATTAGGAAACTCT
Source organism: Thysanoteuthis rhombus (assembly GCA_963457665.1). Classification (NCBI taxonomy): domain Eukaryota; kingdom Metazoa; phylum Mollusca; class Cephalopoda; order Oegopsida; family Thysanoteuthidae; genus Thysanoteuthis; species Thysanoteuthis major. Next base: position 64,238,781 of record OY735211.1, read on the forward strand.
AATGGCAATGGGCTTGACAGTAGAAAGAGTATCAGACAACAGATGGACATCATGACCCATCGTAGGTTCCAAGAGATCATATGTGAAACTATGGCTGGCAGTGAACTAGACAGAGTACTGTCTTCACGAAGCAATTAAAGGTCTGGCGAATCTTGGGGTAGTCCAACGTCAACTTGATGATAACGATGATGATTATGGTGATGATGATTATGTGGCCACTACTTGCCTTTCGAAACTCTGAGTCTTTGGGGCAAAATGTACAATTTTTTTTCAGCGATGTCCCAGTTCTTATATGGTACTGGAGAGTTTTTACTTTTTCTCATTATGCTTCCTTAGATAAAATCTTGCTTTCTTGTAACTTATAATCGATCCAGTCCGACAAGTGATTTTAATCTGGACTTTAGGCTAGCCCGTTAATTACGAGCAACACCTCTGCCTTAACTTTACCGAATAATGTTTACAGTACTAAGTACCTGGATCTTTATCTACTTGACAATAAAACCTACGACCAATAAGTCGACCATTTGATATCCAGTGTTTTATCTGGATTTGGTGATTCTTGTTTTTTATCAATTATGCCACTCATCGTCGAACACCAGTTTGAGACAGGATTTCATTAGTTTTGTACAGTAACACAAACAATAATACTTACCTAATTAAGAAGAGTGAATTATTTACTGTCAATCTGGCTCGTAGAGAAAAACCAATACATAAAATTAACATTTTGTACGATGATTTCAATTCACGACCAAGTGATCCGTGGATATCTTACTAACCGAGCAAAACTGACAAGGCTTACATATCATATTACACAAACAATGTATCGATATTTTTTTTCTTATAAGACGATTTTTCATTTATTGTATCAGTAACTATGGATGTATTGGTATTCATCCCAGTATTTTCATACTCCTGAAATATCTCTAAGTATGGGATATATACATATATATATATATATATATATATATATATATATATATATATATATATATATATATATATATATAAATATATATATATATATATATATATACATACATATATATATATATATATATATATGCGTGTTATATATATATATATATATATATATATATATATATATATATATATATATATATATAAAATAAAGATTCGCTACACAAAAACGTTCATATTTCCGCCCTGTTTGTGTAGTGAATCTTTACTTCGTTATATTATCACCTCGACTTTAAATCAACTTGATTTTGATGTTAAATGTATCAAGCACTTTATGAAATAGACCTGTCATACATCAGATATTATATCATATTCCATTTTTGTATTATTGATTTGTGGGTTATATATATATATATATATATATATATATATATATATATATATATGTACATATATATATCTATAATCATATACATATATATATCTATATATATATCTATATATCTATATCTATATCTATCCATCTATCTATCTATCTATCTATCTATCTATATATATATATATATATATATATATATATATATATATATATATATATATATATATATATATATATATATATATTCTAAGGATTTAACTATATGTAAGGGGGAACTGGATTGAATTTCCACCATTATCACCAGTCTGTTGTTGGAGATAGAATATCCCCAGTAATAGCTAGACCCCTCCATCATAGGCATTACGGAGACAATACTTTCTGAACTTATCTAGCTCGTCGACCCATCTTACTATCTGTCGGTCACCATTTCGCATATGATCCGTGGGGGTCCACGAGGTGAGTCGTGATGTCCATTGGTTGCCAGCCAATCTTGCAACATGACCAGCTAATTGTCATATGCGTTTTCTCATAGCTGCTGTTATATTTTGCACATCTTCTATTTCGTAATATATTTCGCTCAAGTTGTGAAGGTTGTCTACAATCTAAGGTTGTTCAAGTATTCACCTTTTATTCTAAATCCTTAATTTTGTGTAGTCAACGTGTTGGAAGGTTATCTCTTGGTAGGCTGTAACAATTTAACATTAACTGATTTTTTTAACAACAAGGACAGTTTTGTACAATGGAAAGAAATTGAGGGTTTTTTCAACTTTACACTTACAACCTATAGGGAACTCCTCTGTCCCATTTTCCCTACCTGACACTTTTCGAAAGGTAAATAAGATTATGATGGTTAAAATCGAAAAAACTTCCGTAAGAAAAAGAAATTAAATACGGTTTTTTAACCTTTACTAGTAAAATGAAAGAATGTATATATATATATATATATATATATATATATATATATATATATATATATATATATATATATATATATATATGATGACTCAACTAAAACAGACAATCTTATTACACACTAATTCGTTCCCCCATTTATATGAAGCTTTGTCTTATACATACTTACCCGCCATCTGTCTACCTACCAACCTCCACTCGGGAAGAATATTTCAAATTATCTTCTATCTGTATCCTTTCAATTTCACCGAGATTCAATAGAAACATTCAAATCCCTCCAAACAAGAATCATTTTATTTTGCCTCGGGGAATTCAATTTGGACAGGAGCGGCATCGACCATTTCAAATATCTTTGAGAAACGACAATAGTTTGACATAAATATAATTAATATTCCCGTTTGCCTCTCAGTCCCTTAGAGACTGACACAACAAGAGGGGAAATAAATGGCTTTTTACTACATCGACTTTTGTTTTGATGAACAGCTTTGGCCTGGGTTCAAGCCTGATGCAATCAGAAAATCTTTGTTCAATTATCGTAGTATCAGATGACGTTGTTACATATGAAATATCGTTTTTTGAATAGTGAGAAGGGGGAGATAAATAAATAAATAAGACAAATAATTAATTAAAATCAAACCTATCCTTAGTAATAACTCTTCCCCAACGATCTTCCAATGATATTATGCTATCTCTATTAAATATTTTACTGCATCAACTGTGTCCGTGTTATTAAGATAAGTTTGGCCTTGGTCTGAGCACAAAGCAATCAGCAAATCTTTGCGCGATTATATTTGTAACGTAGTCTCATTAAATTCACACATGCTAGCGATATTCATGCAATTTCGCAATTGCATTGTACTTATGAAATATTCATAACATTACATTGCACAGCATTTGCTTGTTTATATTCGATACTTCCCGAATGTCAATTTAAAATAAAATTAATTGAATAATCGTGGAGTTTCATCTATGAAGCATAAAATTCTACTTTCAATGTATCACCACAACAGCTTGTAAGACAGAGCTAGGTGAAATGTCTATAGTCATCGTTTTTCTGATCAAATAGAGAGGGATAATAATCGGCAACAAGAAACGCTTGCACAGAGGCACCAACCACAAATATATATACATACATATCTAAATACACGCAAGCATATATATCATACTTGCACAGCAATCCTTCATTCTTGTTGAATATGACGAGCAGTACACAAACACACGCACACACAAATATATATATATATATATATATATATATATATATATATATATATATACATATATATATATATATATATATATATGCATGTATATATATATATATATATATATATATATATAATGATCATAACCAGTAGCAATTACGAATCTATCAATGAACAAAGACCTTTGCCATCTTCCACAACAACGCCGATTGCACTACCGTCTATTCTTATGTTGTGCTATTTACAGGTCTATGTTGACTCAGTTCAATCACATTCATTCCCTTAATTTATTACAATTTCTGTCAAAGTTATGAATTTCAATCTATGTTATATTCAACTCTTTTACATAATCTTATTCATATTCTTTTTTATTCTATACTTTTCATGTAAACAATCAAAATCCATTCTCACTCGCCTAATCTTAAACTCTCCAAAGAATGTTTGAAACAAAAACCTCTCCAACCATTGCTATACTCTCTCTCTCTCTCTCTTAGACAACACAACAACATAAACAACCTGAAACACCAACTCGAAACACCCCTTCAAAAATCGAAAACAAAGCCAGCCCTATCCACAAACGAGATCAGAACATCTGCACTCTCATCATCTATCAATGTTTCCTTACCTCTGACAAGAAAATCTATAAACAAAAGTTGGCGTAACTACGGGATCTCCTATTAGCAGAGTCTTGGTCTGTCTCTTTACAAAATTTCTGGAATTGGGCCCGTTCATGAATATGATACCCCAAACAGCAAAAGCTAAATCTACATTGCCGATGTCCTAATTCTGTACCCACGCCAAATATACTCGGATAACCCAATAGCAAAACTCATGGTAGTAGAACCCTCAATCTAATTTACACTAGAAAATGAAACCAAAGCTATACTTATGTACCTTGACATACTGAAGCGCATGACTAACAGTTACTTTAAATTCAGTGAATTATGCAAAGGTTCCTACAAAAGACCTCATAGAATATGTAGCCCCGATTGGATAGGGGAGAGAAATGCATAGAACAATCGCCCCTCTGTTATCTATGATATTTCATACAACGTACCAACCAAGCGAAAAAGAATCTCAGCATGAACCGAAACAAACTAAATGCTCATATCATTACTATCACATTCCAAACCATGAAAGACCTAATCAACAAACCACATAACAACCCAACTCGAGGCTGGTGTTTACGTAATATCACACAATGATTGTCACGAGAGCTACGTAGAATATATAGCCAGATCTATCAAAGAAGGGTTTATGAAAACCGTAGGGCCGTAAAGACTGACAATAATTGGAACAACCTGGCAGAACACAGAAATGAGCACAAAGATAACTTCAATCTGCAGGAAGACCACTTAATCAAAAACATACATGATACTAGCAACAAAGATACTCTCATATACATATGTCAATATCTCAGAGACTGGGATTTTTCGCATAGTGACCACCGAAAAAATGAGACATTACTACACCAAAATTAAAAATAATGACACGTAGAATTGGATCATACACAAACGGTTTTTCAAGAAAAATAAATACACACACACAAAATCATGTGCATGAACGCATCATATTGATGACACTAAGCAAGTTCATACACAAATTAACATTCATATAAAATCATTTCCGAAAATCAACATCTTATCAATCCAAGACCAAAGCATAGGCATTATCGGACTTTACACACACACACACACACACACACACACACACACAAAAATCACGTGTCCCTTGTTTTTCATCCATACTGAGTCAAAGCCCAACATATATCCAAAGAATTTTCTATCTCTCTTTCTCTGCAAGGCACAGAGAGGTTCTTTAAATCTCATTTATTCATTTGTATTTTTGCTATCAACATGCAGCAGACTGCATCAGGTTGCTGATTCTACAATTTTCTGTTCAGCAACTTCTGATGACACCTTGCTATAAGGCAAAATGCATCAAGTTCTATTCTAATAAACATTTCGTGAATTGAAACACATCTTTTTAATCTTCAATTTCCTACGTTACCTTTTAGTAAGAACCTTCTCTCGGATAATTTTATACCAAACAATGAACCTACACGCACGCACGCGGGCAAGCATACACACACACACACACACATATATAGATGTAAATCTTTCAAAATATACACAGCAGCAAGCTGAAGTATTCAACCTCTTTGGATTTTCTTTTGCATTGATACATTACAATCTGTGATATAGATGGATTTTTTAAAAATCATGCCATGGACCTATGCAAAGAAATTGAGTTGAGACTTTCAAAATGCCTGGTTTTCAAAGAAAAAAAAATGAAAAGTGTTGTGTGCGTAGATATTCGACCTCTTTGCTATATATGCATAAAGGATCAGGTGCAACAAATAACCTTCAGAAGTCATATAATTAATCCGATTAAGTTTACCTCTGTGTTATCTGAGTGTCACATGATCATCTGCTCCAAAAGCCCCAAGAGTCTGCAATACTGCTCAGCATCGGACATCATAGAAGTAAGCACCATATGAAATCCAGGGAAGCCTCCAAACATATCAGGGACAAAGTTGTGGAGACCAGAGAACAGGGTTTGGTAAAAAAAAAATCAAAAACTTTGAAAATCGCCTGGAGTGATACTAAAAGAAGCATTACAAAATGGAAAGACTGTGACACCACAACAATCTTGCCTAGGGAGGGCCTAGCACTAAAACACAGGTCTAGTAAGAAAGGCATCAATCAAACCAAAAATAACCCTGGAGGAGCTGAAAAGTTCCACTGCTGAGATTTGTGTACCAGTCCGTAGGCCTAAATCAAGTTGTAAACTACAGACTCACGCGAAAATATCTGATGCCCTTGGCGTCTTTCCTATTTCCCTGCATTACAACCTGCAATGAAAATGGATTTTCTGAAACAAATTTTTTAAAAGTTCACTTCACCATCATGGATTATTTGCGTAGGTCACTGGTTATTTATATATAAATTTTGAATACTTAGATCGAAGGTTGTAATCCAACAAAATAGGAGAGATTCCAGGGTAGTCAATACTTTTGGTTTTCACAGTGTACATATACATCCCATAAGATAATCGATAGCAGAGATAATCGAAAAAGATTACAGTGATCGATATTGTCTTTCATCATCCATTGATGTATCTAGACAAGTTTTCCCCCAATGAAATGTCCACCATGTGTTTGTTTTTAATTTGTCTGTACTTTGGGGGAAAAGATACGATGCCATCATTTCTAAGTGGGCTTACCGTTTCAATACTGATTTTTAAAAAAAGCGGAAATTAAACGTAGCTGACATAACAATGTGCATCTACACGCATACTTAGGTATAGCGATGATTTTCTCGTCCAGACTGCCCACAGTATCCGTTCTATTCTCTATATCTTTACTGCAAAAGAGGAGCAATGTGACCAATTGAGCGACAGCCTGGAAAATGAACTCGACTTGCTGAGTTCGTACTCCGTCTGTAGCAGTTCGTGTCCACATTGTATTATCACCCTTGAGAAGGATATGGATCCATCTCTCGCTCGAGCTATGGGCACAGTAAATGAGAGAAACCCATACCTTGAAGCGATGGTTACAGATGTTGTATTCAAGAACCGGACACGTGTAATTTGAGCTAGAATCAATTGAGATTCGTTAATAATAGGATGTTTGGAAGATAATGTTAGATACCTACCTTTTACGGTGTCCCATGATATTGCTATATATATATATATATATATATATATATATATATATATATATATATATATATATATAGCATATGTATATATGTGTGTGTATTATATAATTACGAGTTGAATATGCCCATTTCATTGTTATGGTTACAAAAACATTATCATTGTTGTAAATATGGGAACACAATCACAGGTTCAAATATCACTACACTCACACCGGACCTTGTAGGCAATATAATTACGGTGAAAATACGGCGACATTATCAAGTGTGTGTACATGGCAATATCATCATGGTTACGTAGATGGAAACTCAACCAGGGTTACAAAAATTACAATATTATTCGGATTATAGATATTAACATACTATTAATGGTGCAAAAATAGGCACCTTAACATGGGTCCCTGTATGGAAATTAACTTGACGATAGTATCATGAAGCATCTGTAGCAGTAAAATCATGGTTGCAAACATGGGAACAATATCATAATAACATACGTAGCAATCGCCATCAAATACGTACTTAATTTCTTCCCAATCTTGTTCACCATCCGAAATCTCTTTAGGAGAAGCCAGAAATCTGAAGTGTAAAGTAGGACTGACAGGCGTTGGTAATGCAATTTACTTTACAAAAATGCCTTCATGAGTGCAAAGAATGACTCGTTTAGTCATTGCGGATGCAGCAGTAACACCGTATACATGTTCAATCAATAGCGTGTCTCTGTCAACTGGGTACCCTCACAGGAGAATGTCTATCTGTGCTGCAAGCTCGCCTTTGATTGGTTGCCAAGGCTGCAAAACTGGTTCCCGAGATATTCGTATTGACTCGATACTTTCTAGACAGTCTTTGTATAATACCAGGTAATTCCAAGACTATACACTTAGATATGTCTATGTATACACTCTTGGGCGAAAAAGAAATGAGCCAGGCATCTTCCACCATACAAAAGGTCTGAGCACCATAGTGAACATTACAGTGCATATGAAAGCTAAATTGAGGAATATTTGAAAACACTGATCTGCTGAGTTCAATAGAACAACAGGGTTTCTGCTCACTATGAACAGCTATAGGGCAGTTCGATCCAACGGCTCCGTTCTCCGAAAGGAAAAAAGGGAAGCACTATCCCATACTTAAACGTACTTCGTGTACAATTACTGTATGCATTGCTGAAGAACATTGTCGGATATGTTACCCATAAGTGTTAGAATAAAACCGTGATTGTAAAGTTACTTTTTAAAAGCTGGACTCATTTTTTCGCCAAGTAATGTAAACATGTGTGGGTATGGGTGTGCGTGTGTGTGTGGATGTGTGTTTGCTGAAGGGATCTGCGTTTGCTTGCTTGTAAGTGTGCATGCACATACTAACAAATACGTACGCCTATATGTGTACGTATATTTATCTAATAACTATCACTTTAGTGTCCACTTCAACCACTTGGCACAGACACTTATGTATTTGTCCATACGCCTTCCATAATCTCATATCCCATATGCAACTATTTATCAATTAGAAACAATCACCCAATACTATCACTAAAACTGTCAACATAGGTATCTTCACTTTTACAGTCGGCTTGACTGGTTAACGATATATATATATCACGGATACAGACCGCAGTAATGTAGCTATAAGGTGGGAAATTCAAACATATACTCCGTATCATGTCCGGGAAAAATGTATATTTCTAGTTTTTTTACACCCCATGCCACCCTAAATAGGTTTTGTATTAGGGTTGGTATTCAATTTGTAAAGTAAGTTTAAGCTAAAATGATCCCTTAGTTTTTATCACTTTGTTTTTTTCTCTTTAATTTAAATTTGGCGATCACTGCCAAGTGACCAGAGAAATAACATCCTTTTTTAGTTTTCAATTGATCACCCCGATACGGCGGGCTGCCAAACAGCGTCGGTCACGTATTTGTTTTTTATTGAGTAACTAACCTGACCTGTTGTCTCTCATTTCTTTTTTTCTCTTTCCAATTCGAACAACTGGAGACGATAGCGAAACAAAACATAATCCTGGCAAAAGAAAGTTTGTCTCATAAACAATCCCTAAATGACGATTAAACATAAGTCTAGAGTATCTTTTTGAAGCCTCCTCCTTTCTATGGAAGAGTAAAAAGCCAAAAAATAAAAGCAATGTGCACTTGTGCACAACCAATTTACTTCAAGTATTGTTTTCCGCTTACGTTGTGGTTTATAGATGCGATGCGTTTTCCTTTATGTACGTTTCTTTTCGTTCTCTAATCTGATTTTTCATAACCCTGTGTCTGCAGTGCGTTGTGGGCTAAAGCGTTGCCACTGCTCCTGAGGAGGAATGAAGTAGACTTCATCTGATGTTAACATCATGGACAGCCTCCAGAGATCCTAATAGGCTTTGCAAATATTTCAAGTAAGAAATCACGAATTGTAAATTAGATATTCTTAGCGTTTGAAGAGAACGGCTTACGTACTTGTGTTTCTTTCTGTTGGGTAAGAATCGTTTGAGGTGCAGCTGGCCTAGCGGTTAGCAGTGGATGGATAAGTGACTGACTAAGTGACTGACCGTGGCCTGGTTGAGGCAGGATTGGAAAGATAGCAATGACAACAGAAACAGAAAAATGTTTACTAGCTCTATTTTCAAGATTTTGGACCTGAATATATTCAGATTACATAGAAAATATCATGAAGTCTCCAACAATTCAGTCAATTGATTTATCCATCAAGTAAGAGTATTTCAATGGTAATTCGCCAACATAACTGCCCACGAAGTGCTGTTTTTATACTCTCGAACAGAAACAAGACAATTATGATACATCTATCCAGAGATCATGTCATTAATATCGTGATGGGTGCAGACGGATAACTCCAGTTATAAGTCAGAGTTTCAAGCTTTATCACACAAGTTTCAGCATTTTCATGGTATAGCACTGACGAAGCACGAGCTACAATGTGCCACTTTTGTTGAGTAAACATACATACCCATGGAAGTTCAAACATTATAATAAAGATTTACCCATATTTTCTTCAGATGTTTACTATATACACACACACACATGCACACACATGCACACACACACTTATATATATATACATATATATATACACACACATATATATATATATATATATATATATATATACATATATATATATATATATATATATATATATATATATATATATATATATATATATATAGGAAAAAAAATGAGCCGAGCACTTTCCATCGTATAAAAGATATCGACTCCATAGATAATGCAAGTGAGCATGTTAGGGTCAAAATGATTTTGAGAAAATTAGGAACACTTTCCAGCTTTGGGAATCAGTCAGTGATGAATAGAACAAATTTGACACAGTCAACAGAAAAGAACTCCTGGACAGCTGATTAAAATGGCTCAATTTTCTGAAAAAAAAATCAGGAAAAGACTAATAAAACGTACTCTGCAGATAAACTCCTCCTTCATTGTGGTATAATACAGTCGAAGAGTAATTGCGAGAAAGAAAAGGATGAAAAAAAAGCTGGGTTTATTTTGAGAATATATATATACATATATATATATATATATATATATGTGTGTGTGTGTGTGTGTGTGTATGAGTGTGTGAGAAAGAGAGTGGGGATAAAGAGAGAGAGTGTGGAGAGAGAGAAAGAGAGTGCATCGTGAATATATGTATCCCATCGCGTATTTATTTAAACATGTTCTCAGCAGTGTTTGTTCAAGCCCTCGTTATTTCAATCGTCAAATCCATGTACGGTAGAGAGAGAGAAAGAAAGACAGAGAGAGAGAGAGAGAAAAAGGAACACAGAGAGAGAATGTCATTGGGTGCGAAAGACTGAGATTGAAAAGATGTGCTCTCTGATTCTTCAATAATATCCAGTGAAATGTCGGAATATTTATACAAAGCCGGACACGTGCGATGTAAATATTTACCTACAATCTCTGACGTCTTTCTAAAAATGAACCTACATCCGTCATAGTCTTGTGGACTTACCACTCTTGGATTGAATCCATCAAGAGAAATTCTTGGACAGGCGGCCCTATTACGAATAATGTATAATAATACCACTATTTTGGAAATACAGTGCAGTCAAAGAGTGTGCATTACGGAGGCAAAATTTGAATATTGGGTATCCCGGAATACTGAATTTTGTGGGGTGCTCATACACAAAAATCAAGATACTTGGTTAATCACAAAATTTATATATTGAAGTCTGTTTAAGTTTGTTTTTTTTTCAATCAAAAGAGACGATGCAACAATCTCGACAAATTCAGAAAATATTGGTGCTGTGGCTCTCATGGTATTGAAGAAGGTCTTTGTCCAATGAGGGGCGTTCTGCTTATAATGATGGTTATGAAGAATTCAACACCGGTTAAGAATGGTGATAAGGTCCTTTGTCTAACGATGTATTTCCTTGCGTTTATCATTGTACTATATACCTAAGGTTTTAACCAATGGTATTTGAACAGCACCAGTGGAATAACTACAATACTGTCTCTAGCTGCAATTTTTTTTATTTATCACCTCTCTTCGTAAGCCAGTACACTGAAAACTGATATGGACTAAATCGGTGAAGACGGTGGAAACAAAGTATAGTGTAAATAATTCATAGTTGTCGAATATCCCTAACTTCAAATGTACATGTGTGGGCTCGTGTGAGCCTGCTTATATATACTTATTCATACACATACTTATCTATATGTGGTCACATATATCCAACTAATGTATCGAACTGGAATAACTATACACCAATAATCCAGAGCAAATTGATTTTATCAAACACATGAAATTATTGGATATTATTGGCTATCGTAGATACTCATTGGATAATTGAGAAGAAAATCGACAAGACCTCGTCGAAAATTGCTAATACAACATTTCTGTTTTTGTTTCACTCCATAACTTTCCCAGCGTGCCAGTCTGTCAGCCATTTCCTTTTCCCCTTCCCTCATCAGAATTTTCACTCTGGCCAATCAATCCTTCTTCCCTTTTTCGCCACTCTCATTAAATATGTGCACACAAACATACAAACAGACATCGAAATTTATTTATATAGAACATGTGCGTATGTGCGTATGTGTGAGTGTGCGTGTAAGTGTTTAATTAAGAAGACTGCTTTAGGACAAAGAAGATTTCACAGGCCACTTTGTCGGGTGTAGGATCTGGATCCATTTAGAATTAGCATTTTCTACTGGCAGAGCCTGAAAGACGTATGACTGAGGAGAAATTGCAAAAGTAACACCACGCACACACATATACACCCCAACATGCATAAGTGCACAACCATCGATAAAAGCATGCACACCATCATTCACACAATCACACGCACCTGAATGCACGCACTAACAAACGGACGTGTACACACACCCACAAGCTCTCATGAACCACATCTTCCACATCCACAACACATACAACCACATGCACTCGCACAGAGAGGCGAAGCCAACAAGATGTCTATGTGTGCTTCATATTTCACTCACCTTTCATCTGACGTAGTTCTTACCTACTCATTTGATTAGATTTATTTACTTATGTCTCTGCTTCCTTTGCTTTCATTTTGTTCGCTTCCCATCTACTACATTCAACTTTAAATCCACTTATCAATTCAAAGATATATATATATATATATATATATATATATACATATATATATATATATATAGAGAGAGAGAGAGAGAGAGAGAGAGAGAGAGATAGATAGATAGATAGTGACAGAGAGAGAGAGAAGGAGAGAGAGACAGACGGACAGACGGACGAAGAGAGAGGGAAAAGAGAGACAAAAAGAGTGACATGGAGAGATATTTTTGTGTGGCTGCCTATCATTCATTTTTTCAGAGGGAGGGATATCTGCACGTACAGTTGATGATATAAATGAACACACGCACATACATGCACACACACACACACATATATATCTATATATCTATATATATTATACATATATATATATATATATATATATATAGTACAAATTAGTTCTGCAATATAACATAATATAAGACAATGTCTGATATGTAATGGATTTATTTCATAGAGTACTCGATACATTCAGCTTTGAACTTGAAGTGTCAAGTTGATTTAGAGTAAAGCGGGAAATATAATGGAATATAGACTTGCTAAACAAACATGTTCATGTTTCTGCCCTCTTTGGGTGTCCTCGGGTGAATGATTATTTATGTTTTAGATTCCTATTTGGGGAATTTGGGTAAATTTCTATGGATGTTGCTATGGTGGGAGGAGTTTTTCTTTTGTTTTATTGCTACTTTGTTTATGTTTGTAGTATTTGTGTCTTGCTGATGGTTATAAATTACCTGTCAATGGGTATTTTCTGGATGATGGAGTTATCTGTAAGCAGATACTGGGCTGTGTGTACTCTATTGGGATGTCTTAATTTTTACCGCAGAAACATTTGATTTATTACCTATGCTAGGGTCCTTTATGACCATGATAGGTTGAATTGTTCTTAATTTGCTTGGACAGGGGAAAGTAAACAATGTTGATTAGGTCATTGTTTGAGATGACTATGTGGGTAAACTGTCTCTATTACTTTTTGTATATATATACATTTACATACATGTGTGTGCGTCTGTAACTGAACGATCAGGAATGACACTGACTCAGGAGTATATGGAGACTTTATTTGCTGATTAATTAATTCATGAATTAATTATTTGACATGCTATACATGTTTCTGGAGAAGTTCCCATCTCCAGTAGCATGTGTGAGTCTTTCAGTGGTTGAATATTTTCATAGAAAAAAATTTAGCATCAGATGTTTTATACCGATTCATTATAAATATTTTTCATTCCTTCTTCTCGTTGTTTATAAGGAATTGATTTATATATATACATATAAATATACATATAAATATATATATAAATATATATATATATATATATAAATATATATATATATATATATATATATATATATATATATATATATATAGTAAAAGGGGGATCCGCTACACAAACACGTTTATTTTTCTGTCCTGCCTTGACTTTTTTGATCCGCCTGGAAAAGCAAAGACAGACAGGAGCATAAACGTGTTAGTGTAGCGAATCCCCATTCTACTCTAGTCAGCTCTATTCTAAGCCAACTTGATGTTTAAAGTTGAATTTATCGAGCACTTTATCGATCAAACCCATCATACATTGGATATTGAATTATACTATTTTATTTTATTTTATTTTATATTACACTGCATCCCTGATTTGTAAAGTGATATATATATATATATATATATATATATATATATATATATATATATATATATATATATATATATAATATATCATTTGTGACCATCAACAGATTTTGTTTCTTTCCTCACTTGTTATTTTTGTTAAAACTTTCATTGATGTACGAATCATCAATAGAATGAGAAAGTACGGAAAAAAATTTGTGATCAATATTTTTGTCAAGTTTACCCTTATTCATTTTCTAAAATGAGGGTTATTAGGTCCCTAGAATTGCATGCTTTTTTTTTGCATTTTGATTTTCTGCGAACCAGATAAGTGATCTGATAATATATATAGCTACATTAATGCCTACTCTTATTATTTGGATGCCGAGTGGTACTACAGTTCTCAGCCACGAAATGTGTAATCGTTGACCGAATCGATCATGATATGATCTTCATAATGGCCAAAAACTTTACATCACAAACGTTTGTCTAATATTTACATTACTTGGATTCAGACTTGCGTTCACTTAAACTGTAAATAAACAGGACACATTACCCCGTATAAATATATTAATGAAAGATTTCTGCCTAAATACACGGACCGTTTATACATATTGATGCATGGGTCAACTCATAGATGAAAAGAAGATTTAGCTCAGCAAATTAAGTAGATATTGCAAACGGACAAACAACATTATTTCTCTCCACCACACAGACCAGTTGAGATAAAAATTCATCTATAAAACCATTCAGGTGACAAAGTAGGCATCCCCCGACTGAATCAGGGATATCACACCATTGTGTGCTAGTCTGATTTTCTTTTCACTTGGTTTCGTTAGTTTCTACTCCTATTGCCTAACTGGTATTATGCATTCATTGTATACTACACATTCTTATAATTTGCTTTCCAGTGTGTTCAGAATAAATGCGTAAAGCCTAGATTTAAGCATAGTTATTTCTATGCACTTATGGACAATTAATATTCCCTCTCATTTTATGATGCTTCATCTTTCCCCCTGTCCATTCTCCTTTCTCGTTTATTTCATAATTTTCCAATTCCTTTTCCTTGACCGTCCAACCTTTCACCTCCACATAGGTTACAAAACATCATAGATTTCAAACCGAATCTTATTAATGTTTACACTCGCAAGTAGCATATTCTTAGCAGTAAAGCCTGGAAACTAATCTCCAATGTTCTGATCTAACCTTCTTCGGATAACAATTCATCAACAACATCACTCTTTATGATAGCCAATCAAATCTCTTTTCTTGCACTTAACTGCAATATTCGATACACTTTAGACAGAGTTACCTGCATATATACCTCTTACACTGTCCTTCATAGTTGATAACAGGAGTTAGCTGTCATTATAGCCTATTTCCATGGCCATAATGGTTTGGTCATCGATATTCTGTCGCCATCCATCTATTCCTAAAAGAAACCGTTAACCAAAACAACCAGCTTAAGTGTACTCTGTTTTCAATTCGGTCCGTTTGGATGGATACGAGTAACACCAATAGGGTTAGAGAAAAGAAAATTTAAGCATTGTAAATGTATGCGCAATTGATCCCTTATTTTTTGTCCAGAAGCATTCACGCTTTTTTCAAAACCAAAACTCTGTGGTGATCACTGTCCAACAAAAACTGAGAAAATTTTTTTCATTCATTAATTAGTTTCACATTTTCAACTGATCACCCCAATACGGCATGCTGCCAGGAAACGTTGATTATGTGATGCATTCTATTGAGTGACTAATCTGAACTGATTCGCTTCACTTTCTATAATTTCCCTATTCCTTTGTCTTGATTTTACAAGCACCATCCGCTCAAATACTGTCCATAATTTTCAGGTATTTTTCCCCCTTCCCTCCGATTTAGCGTAGGGCTCGATTCCTTGTTCTGGAATTCTCTAAGAAATCTCTCCAATGTTTGCCTTTAAATGCTGCAGGTTTCAAGAATGGAATCGAGAGAAACGAACGAAGTCTGACGAAACGGTGCAAAGCCATGAAGAAGCAAAGGAATATTACAGGATATTCTTAAAAAGGAAAAAGGTTTTATTCTTTCTAGTAAGCCTGAATGTAATTGAATGTCTCTCCCCCCCCCTCTCTCTCTCTCTAGATATATATATATATATATATATATATATATATATATATATATATATAACCTATAAAGTAGCATTTTAATTCATCTGTCTATTTTCATGTCTATTCTAATTTTTGATAACTGTAAGCAAGGCCATTTTTCATACGAAATGGGATATTTTCTCGCCAAAGAATTAAGACCAGTGAATACATGTTTCTTCCAGGAATTATTGATGGTTGTTTGTTAGTCTTTGGCTGGTACCTATTGGCAACTTCATGAAGAAATTTTATCATTTTGATGTAGACCACGTTGATGTTCTCTTTTGGCTCGATTAAGCGTTCATCTGCTTTTGAGTTCGACCTCAGATAATTGCAGAGATCTTTCTTGTTGGTTAGGTTATGGAGAACATTTTCCTGTTTTTTTACTTTAGTTTGAATTTTACTTCTTATCAATTTGTGGTTGCTTCCAAAATTGACTTGACTCAGGACCCTAATATTTTCAACGGTGTATCTCTTTTCTGCTGAGATGTAGTCGACTTTGATCATGATTTCGGATTTTGGGTTTCTCAATCCATTTCTCATTGAATTTCCTCTCCGAAATGTTCATGCCTTTACTCGTTAGCTGTCGCAAAATGAAAAAGCTCTTCACCTCTTTCGTTCCATGCTCTGTATCCAAACTTGCTGACACAACTTTCTTTACATATTCCAACCTCAGCGTTAAAATTTCCCCGAATGATATTGAAGTAATTTCTAGTATTTAGTAATTGGGAGTTCAAGTTACAGTAAAAGATGTGTATTCATCTCTAGCTACAATTTTAAAAGTTGGAAACATATTAGCAATGCAAAAACGGCATAAGTGTGTTTGTATTTCGGCAAGGAAACCATCTTCTGTAACACAGGGTAATTTTGGAAAAGGAAGCCATTTTGGGTAACCGTTGTTGGTTGTGGAATATATAAAAATATAGAAGAAATACATTCTGGCTGTTTTTATGCAAGTGCCTCATACAATAATACGACAGAAAGTAAATGTAATTCTCAATACGAAAATTGCTTCTTTGTTTTGTGCAAAGCTCCTTGTTCATTTAGTCACAAGAAAGGTGGCCCCTGTATTTGAAGAAGTCACTTCAGAAGAAATAAATGTATTTAGATGCTTGAATCGGTCCCTGTTTGCTGAATAAAACCTACAATATGCCATACGCTGAGGAAATCTGCCAATATTTATATTCCCCCCATCTCTCTCTCTCTCTCTCTCTCTCTCTCTCTCTCTCTCTCTCTCTCTCTCTCTCTCTCTCTCTCAATTCCTTGTCTTCCCTTTACTCCAAGTCTCCCTCTCAACTATATATAAATATATATATATATATGGGAAATGGGTAATGTATTGCAGGAAGGCTATTTTGATTGCATGTGCGTAGACAAGTGATGAATACGAAGTTCGTTAACCAATTGCCCATACTTATCTACATACTTTTACATGCAAACCTCACATACAACCCCACATATATATATATATATATATATGTATATATATATTAAAGTATTGATATATATATATATATATATATATATATATATATATATATATATATATATATATATATACAATCAAAGTATATAAGCATATATATACGGAATCAGAACACACACACATATATACATAAACATATATATATATAATTATATTCTGATTATATATATATATACAGAGAATCAGTATATATATATATATATATATATATATATATATATATATATATATATATATATATATATATATATATATGTATAATGAATGAAAGATAGATGATAGATAGGTAGATGGATTGAGAAAGTAGGAAGAGGCGAATCACTCGCAAATCATGAGAACAAACACTGCTTATTGAAGGGCATAACAGCACGTGTGTCAATATCTATGTTTCTGATCAATTCTTTATTGCTTCATATCGACCTATCCATTTGATTTAGTCTCTCTCACGAGATCCATTGATTATCCCTACATCTGTTCAAATGATGTACTCTTGCCGCCCTGTCTTTTATAATCTACCCTTTTCTGGATCGGGTCCGGATCCATTCAGATAGTTTATTTTCGGAAGTGTCCTTTCAACTTTCAGCTAGGAATCAAGCTTCGCGGATGGATTTTATACGAAGTGTATTAATGATGAGTAACTGAAAAGTACAGTTGACTCCTATTATTTTGGCAATCTCTCAGATCCATGTGTGCCTTTATTTCGAATTTCCCGTTGTAACAGGTGAATTTTATACAAATATTAATCGAAAAGTATAGTCAATTCTGGACACTGCTACTCCCTCATGGATGTTCTTTTGTCGTTATATCGAATTGGCCGTTACAACAGGTGAATTTCATATGAGGTATATTAATGAGTATCTAAAAAAATTCAGTCGACTACTGTTACTGCGGCTCCCACAGGAAAATAAGAAAAAACTACAGACAAAAATGAATTTTCATTACCTTTCCACAGTCTATGTTACTTTTGGCTAGTGTTTCTAGAGTTTACTAATTTTAGTTCCTAAAATAATGCTCAGTAATTTTGATTGCTGTTAACTAATCTCCAACAATAGTCTTGCAAAAATAAAAAAACCGATGGCGACGTCTTTCATTAGATATTGGCGTTATAAGGAGAGTTATCTATATTAATTTCCATTGATCAAATGAGAGCAGGACTATCGCACCAACCTCTCCTCAGTCTTCTATCCTGGGATTAATAAACGGTATCTGTTGTCATGACGTATAATAATATTTTCTTTACTAATTAATCAAATCTAACCATACATCAACCCTTAACCCTAAACCTGATCGATAAGGGATGATTTTATTTCTTGTATCTTTTTTTCTCCTCTTTTAACCTATGAATTGGTTTATATTTTATTTTTATTGCTACAATTCATATCAACCATCGTTCAGTATGTCCATTTTTTTTTAATTTTTGTGATCCATTATTCTCATTGTTACACGTTTACTTTATTTTCTGTATCTTTTTCACCCTTTTATTCTATTAATTGCTTTCTATCTTATCGCTAATTTATATTTACGAATAATCCTTTCACGGTTTAATGTCCCATATACGATTTATATGCTTACAAAAAAAAATGGACAATATTTCGCTCTATCTTAATCATTTTAAGCTGATCATTAATTGATAAAACTTTTCATTTGGATTTCTTTTCAAATTTCTGTGTTTCTTTAGGCGTTAGTGTTAGTTTTTGAAATATCAAACTAAAAACATTCCTGTGCTGTAGCTGCAAAATAAATTCCGACAATAGTCTTCGGAGTCCATGAAAATCTTAAAAGCGCAGAAGTCCCCAACAGAAAACAGTTGAAATAGTGAGGGGGTATTCGCATTTCATTACAGCCGTCAACTCAGAGATGTGTAATTCATTTATTCAAATCATAACATTATTTTTAAATCTCTTTTGACAATTTTCAGTAATTAGACGCCGATTAACGTGTGTGACAAATTTTATTCTATTTGGTTTGCATGTTTATGTAAATTTATTTGCGTATAAATGTTAATCATCAGATCGATGGTAACTCATCATCTTTTAATTTTCAGGTTTTATCAATATCAAAGCCAAATTTAAGCAAAATCCGTCCGGATATTTTCCAAATGGAAAAAAAAGTTCTTAAAATGTAAACTAAAAATCGGATCAGGCAGAACTTATAATCTCCCATTTAGAATATCTCCACAAGTCTACATACAACATTTTGTTTAAATATATTAAGGAATAACGATGCTATCCAATTGAGAAGAGGATACAGCAATGATGACACTCATAACGATTGATAGTCAACTGCTTTTTTTTTCGTCGTAAACGAAAACAAATGAACCCTTAGAACAGGTGTGTCATTGATTAGTACCGTCGCAACAAGAGTTTACTTTATTTCGATGAAGATAACAGGACCAATAAACTACCTGGATTCACTGGCATTTGAAGTTCATTGGAGATCTTGCAAAAGAAAATTCTGCATTAGTTTCCAAAAATGAAAGGAAGATTTGTCTAATTTCGATTTCAACATATTTTCGAAGGCCTAGCGTAAAAGATAATGGGCATCAACCGTGTAATTTGCCTTGCTTCGAAAGAATCAGAATGTTGCTAGATCGATTAAGATCATCGGATAAACCGATTACTGTAGACTTCCATTATTTCGGCATGCTCGGGGAATTTAAAACTGCCGTTGTATAGAATTTACTGTTATAACGAATTCATTTTATACCGAATGGATTAATGATGTGAAAGATACTGAGGAAAATTTCTTTGGGAGAGATTTTATTGATATGAATTATTACAAGGAAAAGCAGCGTAATACATTGTGATATCGCTTCTAATTAGTCTGGCGAAAATATAAAGTGACAAATGTGCCGTTAGGACTCATGTGTCATTCGATATTGCCGTTAGAACGATATTTACTGTAGATTGATTAAGATCATAGGATCAAGCAACTATCTGCAAGTATCAGAAGAACTTACAGGAAAATTCTGCCTCAGTTTCCCAAAAAGAAAAGAAAACTTTGTCCAATTTTGGTTCGAACATGCTTCCAAAGGCATAGCGTGAAAGATAACATTGCTTTAAGAGATCTGACAAAATGAATCTCAGATCTTCACACGTATGTGCACAAATTGGGGATGGTACGTGCAATGTGCAAAACCGCATAAAAAATAATCCTAGAGTTTATTCTCCAAAACCAAAGGATTGGTAAGTGGTGCAAAGGACCGGAATTGTCGGATAATCCCTTATTTCAGGCCCTATTTTCCGTGAATTATTGGAAGCGGCATTTTCCGCTACTTACCTTGCACGATCTGCCCAACCCAACGCATACATTCTAAATGGGTCTATTCTCCTGAGCCAAGTCCGATCAGTGGTCACCTTTTGCCTGGATGAGCAGCCTTTGTTGATGGAGAAACCGATGTGGTTTTCTTCAGTTCGCTCCGCATGACAATTTACTCCTTTCATACCTTTCAATCTAAGCGCGGATATTTTTTTGTCTATTGTCCTTCCTCGTTCACAGGCTTTTACAAGATTCTCTTACACGAGTAATGCAGTTAATACCATTTCTATAAGACGATGATTGCAAAGAAGACCATGACTTTTTTTTCTCACCTTTGAATCTAGTTTGTTCTTTCTTTTTTTCTTTTTTCTTTTTTTTTTTGTTTTTTTCGTGTTCAGCCTCGTTTGCGATTCGTTGCAGGCAGTGTCACCAAAAGCTTTTTTTTCTCTTCTCCTAGATTTACAGTGAGTGCAAAAAGTATCGGATGAATTTCAAGAAGTTTATTCCAACTTCCTTATACACCCTCAATATTGACATAATTTGAACCTAAGAATGCCGATTCAGTACATATTCTCTGAATATTCAGTCTTGTTGAACCGCCAGCCAAAACTGTCAACCAAGGTTTCTTCAGTTTTCAAGCTGGTTTGCTTGGCTGGTTAAGTATGTATGTATGTATTTATGTATGTATGTATGTATGTATCAGGCGTTTCAATTCGGCTTTGTATCCAACTAAAGGTTGTTTTTGTCAATATTTTTTCTTCTTACAGTGGTTACGATGGTATTCCAAAAGGCTTATCTTGACATCATTGTACACCTTCAAAATTAACAGGATATGAACCCATGATTTTCGATTTCCCTTCATCACTCTAATGTTCAATACTATGTCACTATTTTTTCGATTTTTGTATTCTTTAGATTTTTGTTTCAAATTCTGTCAACCCTCAAGGTGTATAATGTATCAGATACTTTCGCTGTATGCATTCACCCGTACCACTCTGCTCATACGGCATCTCAGGATATTTCATGGTAGAGTGAGCCATCGGCAAAAGAAGAATTGATTATATTTTACTGTAGACCCAAGAATCTTTACAGTTAATTCCCCTCCATCGTCGTGATACATCCATACAATATCTCCTATCTTTTTAATACCTTACTGGATTTTCTTATTGAATATTCTGGCAATGAAAGACATAAGATAATGATCGCAATGAACACTAGTTTTTCTTTTCACTGATCCAGTTGGTTATCTAATCATGGCCTCGTTTTCTTTTTCTTGAAGATTTGCCGATAGCCATTTTTTTTTCCTTTCCTCAATCTTATGAAGTGCAAGGTGACTAAGCGGGAAACTGCTCAAAGCATGAACTCGGGGGACCGAGTTCAAACTCTGGCTGAAACAGTTTGTGTTCATTTCATACTGATACCCCGAGCAAAAGTATGAATCCATCTATCCACTTAGCTCTTGGTTGAATAGCTTAAGATGGAGTTAGGGACGCCACTACAGATACTTATTGCCTCAGAGTCTGTATCAAATATTGCAAACTGGTCGAATAAGAAGTAATGTAATATGGAGCCTAAGCAGAGACGGCTGAAGCTGATGTCATCATAGGGACATTACTCACAAAATATCTCCAAACATGAGTGGAGCGTGAGGTTAACACGAGGTCAGATCAGAGGAAAAAAGCCAAGGAAATAGGATGGTACGAATTTAAGTTGAATCTGAAAGTATTATCAAAGCAATTGATCATTTCGTCGCAAGGACATCGACTAGATAGATATAAATAAGAACTTGTAAATGTAATCTTTATGTATTCCAAAAAGTAGCAAAGAAAATTGATAAACCAATTGAGAAGAAGTTCACACAAATCTATAAAAGTCTTCCTCATTGGATTTAGCAAACAACTGCTGAGTCCGCTCTCCTGTCATGACGTCATAACGAGGGTCATCTTTTTTTTATCTCAAAAATGACTTCTTTTTTACGTAATTTTGCAATTGCATTCTCTTCTAAAATATTGAGCATTATTTTCCGTGATATCCTCTTGTCTATATTTGATATTCTACGGAGCGTTATCTATTGAGTTCAACAGAACAAAAATTATTTTTGCACTACATCACAGAAGAAGGATACTTTACATAAGGGTGTCATCGGGTTTTTTCCAAAAGAAAAATGTTACAGACACAACACACACACACATTAACACACAGACAGACAGACAGACAGACACACACACACACACACACACTCATATATATATATATATATATATATATATATATATATATATATATATATAAATAAATATATATATATATATATATATATATATATATATATATACATATATATATATGTGTTTGTGTGTGTGTGTGTGTGCTTGTGTGTGTGTGTCAGTTTCATCAAATGTTCTCCCAACTAATATTTAAAAATAACATTCTTTTCACCATGAGTTTTCTTTTTAAATTCTATTCTTTAAGTTTGACTTTGTATGATTTTGAAAGAAGAATTCACTACAGAGAAATTTGGAATGTTGTAAACACGAATGATTTAATCCAACAAAAATAAATGTCCAGAAAATCTTTATTCAGAACCATACAAATAATCAAATTGCAACTGTTTGAAATGAATTTTGTGGAGCGTAAGTTGATAATTTAGAATTTCGGAAAGGAAAGCAAATTAATTATAAACTTCTCTCATATTATTTTCATTTCAGATTTTATATATATATATATATATATATATATATATATATATATATATATATATATATATATATATATATATATATATGTTTGTGTGTGTGTGTATGTGTATGTACGTAATATATATATATATATATATATATATATATATATATATATATATATATATATATATGTGCGTGTTTGTGCGTGTATATATTTATATATTTACGTATGTAATATATAGTATGTACTACAAATTATAAAGTGAATAATAAGGAAAATAGTTGTACTCAAATCAACTTTATTGCACTAACTTGTAGTGAATTGGCATTGAAATTATAAGGTGGAAAAATTGAACATAGTCCAGGTTTTTTCAGCATGTCCACCATTAATATATATATATATATATATATATATATATATATATATATATATATATATATATATATACATATATATATATATATATATATGTATATATATATATATATATATATATATATATATATTTATATATATATATATATATATATATATATATATATATATATCGTGAGGAAAAGGTTGAGTTTTATCTGACATAATGAACTTAATAGTCAAGATAGGAAACTGGATTGAATTTATTTCCGTAATCTTTCGAGAGACAGTTTGCAGTCGTTGTCGAACGTCAATTGAGAAATATGATGGAATTTGGGAGTGACAAGTTTTTGGGAGGAGAAGGAGAGGTATAATGCAAGGGTATTGTTTTACTGAATTTGTAACCTTCATTAAAGGAGAAGAAGATGTCTTCGTATTTAATTAGATATCATTGGTGTATGAGTTGAATAAAGGATGGTTTTGTGTTTGTATATGTAGTTTAGTACAGTGACTGCTCTTGAGAAAAATTGTATTTGCGAATGTAGAGAGTATAAGTGGATGTTGTTGGGGATGTGTTCTTGAAAAAGGTTTACCTTATTATGTCCTGTTTGATTATGCGTGCAGGTAATGTAAGAATCTTTTTTTTATCTATTTTGATTTTTTTAAATCATATATATTTAGAGAGAGACAGAGAGTCAGAGAGAGACAGCGAAAGAAAGAGAGGAAGAGAGAGATAGGTAGACCGATATACTTGAAGTATACATATATATATATATATATATATATATATATATAAGTATACACACACACATATATATATGTATATATATATATATATATATGAGTGTATGTGTGTGTATATATATATATATATATATATATGTGTGTGTGTGTGTATATATATGTATATATACATATGTATATATCGAGAGAGCTTGATAGAATGATCGATAGATAGAAATAAATATATAGGTAGATGGATGTGATTATATTTGGTGAATGAAAAACAAGATAGAATCCAATCGTGCGAACCATTCTCAAATGCACAAAAAGGGTTTTCAGTATTGAACATTCAATTAATGTTATTTAAAAGAATCAATGAAACGATAGACTGCTAAACCTCTCTTGTTCACATTCTCTCTCTGTCGGTAGATTGCAGTGAAGTGCACACGCAAAAGCCCGAGTGCAATTAATATGTTGTGTGGACGGCTAAAAGTAACAAATCATCAGTTAATCTTAGGGGGAAAATTGAGGAATAGATTATACAATCTGATATCTCATTTCTACCACTGAACTTCAGAACAAAATAGTCTATAAAATCCTCGATAAACAGTTGTACCTTGATAAGTGAAGTTAATCCTCCTCCCATGATTCAATACTGTAACATCTGTTTGTACAGCAATACCTTATTTACTACCCGTATCGAAACATTCGGTATTCAAAACAAAACTATTCAAGGTATCCCTTTTGTAATCCTCGTAAAGGATATCTGATGCCTAGAAATATTTGCAGCACAGCGCAAAATCTTCCAAATGAACCATGGTGTCAAAGACAACTTTCTAACTTTCTTCCTCTCTCTCTCTCTCTCTCTCTTTCAAAGACACACGCACACATACTTTTTGGCCGTCACTCAACCAGTAGAAGTTCCAGGTATACACACCCGAGAGATATACCTGCTTGACATTCAACGACTGAACACGCGAAATTCAAAAATCCCAACCGAATGGGAAAACAAGCAAAAAAACATCAGGATGAATTGTGTTGAATCAATTGCATAATGTTCTTTTCAAAGAACAGAGCTTCTTACACAAACACTTACATCAACGAATATATGAATAACGAAAAAGAAAGTGCAGTACTCAGCTATTCTTTCGTATGAATATCAAACCTGACATTATTTCTTTCACACGTGATTCATTAAAAATACATTAGCTTGGTCACGCAATAGAAACCGTTACATTTCCAACATCTTTTTGGCAGCATGCCTTGTAAAGGATAATCAATCAAAATGGAAAAAGAGGTGATCAACGAATCGATTACTTCTCCCACTTTTTGTTTGGCAGTGATTACCAAGAAGTCTGAATTAATATATATATATATATACATATATATAGTGCATGCAAAGAAGTAATCCATTTAGCATGAACTAACATTGACCCCCCCCCCATCAAAAGAGACATGGAGGAAAAGTTTTTATAGACTTAATTAAGGGAAAATACTTGAATTTCTAGCCCTCTAGCTCCATTGCTCCGGTCTGTGTGCGTAATTCATACATACATAGCCAGCCAGCCGACTTGAAACTGAAAGAACCTATACCGACAGTTCATGTGACAGTTTTGGTTGATTGTTTCTAATAATGAAAAATAAAGTTTAGGACCTTACCATTCTTTTATATAGATATCAAAGCTATCATTATTTTTCAGCTTAGGTCTTGGAGCCATTATCAATTCTTTTAACCCCGAGCTGATTTAAGCTGTGGTAAATTCTCCAACTTGAATCCCAAACGCTCCGGGCACAATTCTGAAAGAAGCCAAAATAAAACGGCGTGTATAACAATAACCATATGTTCTGGATGTTCTTCCCTGAGTAGTGTATTTACAAGGGAACAAATGAATTAATGAACTGTTTGCAGAAAAGGTGGTGTGCGTGGCAGAGCAGTTGATAGTACGGAGATGGACTCAGTGAATACTAATGCCATTTGGAGAGGCGTGAATCTACCAGCCCCAACGATGAGTAGAATAGAAAAGGATGGAGTGAGTGACGCCAATTCGGGAGCTTTTCACCTGAAATTTTATTTCGAATCTAAGTTTTTTTCGCATATCCAAGGTCGAATAAGTAGTAATGTGATATGTGTAGCATAAGTAGTGACGACTGAAGCTATAGTCAGTGTAAGGGCTCTACTTACTCGATGTTATAAGGATCTGTGTATTCATAATGTAACAAATGGTTTAATGAACTGTTTGCTGAGAAATAAGAAAATAATTGTGTTTACCTACGTGTATCGTTGCGTGCAAAAAGGATCATCCCACAATATTGAGCAAGCACTTTATTGTGGGTTATAAAAAAAATTAGAACAGGAGAAATACTCGCCATCACAATCAATGATTCAACAACCGTAGCGTCGAAATTTGAATTCACATAGAAAAACATCCATTGAAGAATTGATATAGACAGAATATGATCAGTTTATGATCATCATCATCATCATCATCATCATTCTTTTAACGTCCGTTGTTGGACAAAGTTTTACCCTGGATCTGTCACATTTCTCTGTAATGGGCGTCATGGAGCCAGTATTTTCTCCATCGTGTATTTTGTCGGCCTCGGTTTCGCATGTGATCTATGGGAATCCGATGTATGTTCGTCAGTTGTCTGATAGATTCTTTAATGATTTCGACCCTCGTTTTTTCCTGATATACTGTGCGGTCTTGTGATCTCTCTATGAGAGACTGAGCATCCTATTTATCCATTATCTCACCAAAGCAGGATCCAACACGAAGTCAAGTCTTTACATAGGAAAAAAAATAGCAACCCATCAAAAATAGCTCCAGCGAACTTGACTTTGCTTGCAAAAGCAACTGCAGTCACGACAGCGTCAGGATAAGCCCGACCTGTCCCTTTTAGTGCAATGGGACAGTGCTGCTCCGGGGCTCTATTTACTCACTCTCCTGCCAAAGCAAAATGCAACATAAGGTCAAGGTTTCATGTGGGGGAGAAAAAGGGCAACCCATCAAGAATAGCTCCAGCTGACGTGAATTCGGTTGTTAAACAACCGTGGTTGCTAAAGAAACCGCTGTTACGAAAACCTCAGGACAAGCCCCACCTGTCCCTTTTAGTGCGATGGGACAATGTTACCCTGGGGTCCTATTTATTTATTTATTCTCCTACGAGAGAAAAATACGACACAAGGTCAAGGCTTTACGTGGGGAAAAAAGAGACACCCTTCAGAAATAGCTCCAGCTGGCACGACTTTTGTTGTTAAGTAACCGTTGTTACTAAAGCAACTGCGGTCACAAAAGTGTCAGGACAAGCCTGACCTGTCCCTTCAAGTGCAATGGGACAGTGCTGCCCTGGGCAGAAAGATCTCCTGCAGTTGGGTCGAGTAAAAATAAAGGAGCCCAAGGACGAATCCAAAGGCTTCCAATGCGCATAACAATGTGCAGCCTCAGTATAACCTCATTGGCTGACGCATTGTACTGGTTTACTCGGTCCTTGACGCACACCACAACACAATCACCGGCCCATTCGGCAGGTACGTGTCAGTACTGGCGCTTTAGGTTATAAAATGGAACAGATACTACGCTTTAATCCATGCTGAAAAGACCAGAAAAAAGGAACACTCAGTATCTATTTATTCACTCTCCCACCAGAGCAAAATGCGACACAAGGTCAAGGCTTTTCGTGAGGAAAAATAGATCAACTCTATAAGTGATTGTCGAAAATATGTCATCGTAAATTCGTTAAAATGAGGCAAGAAGAAGTTGGTAATACTTCTCTCCAAAAATAGAAATAAAAGTATTTTTTTTTTTTTTTAGAATAGGTCAAATGAAGTACTGATGCCAATTTTCAGGTCTTTAGGAAATAAGGAAAGACAAGCACATAAACAAATATGCAAATACACGCATATATAAAACGATAGTCTGATAAGCATTCAAGAAAGGCTTTGGGGCACCAATTCATTCATCCCGAAAACCTATCAGTGACAGCATAAAAAATTGTTAAAAAGAAATTGTTTATTATTTTTTGTTTATAATTTTTGCAAAGAAGTTTTGTTTTGCAGATGGGATCTACAAAATGTTATCATTCGGCGCTGAACTCTTTATGACGCTTCAGCTTCAGTTCTCAAACGGTGTTGCTGAAATGGTAGCACTGAACTAGGCCTACCCCGACTTTGGGAGCCCATAGTTATCAACTTACTTAAGCCTAATCTGGCATAAGGCTCTGGGGGTTAGGCATTCGGTATGGAATCGAACTCGAAAAATTATTAATCAAGCTTAGCTCAACGCAGTCTTGCATCAGCATTTGGGCCCCAAGAGGAAATGAAGCGAAACTGATGAAATCTCTCCATAGTGTGAATTTTCCAACTTAGGGCCCAGCAGAAAAAAAAACTTTGGGCACATTGATTGGAAAACGTTTGGGACCCTTTGCAATAAACGAAAAATCAATGACAAACATGGACCACGTGTGATAGCAACCACCGGTTGATTCTCACTCCTAAACCATTGAGATGTGGGGAAATGGACGAAAGGAAGCAACTATTTACGAGAAAATGTAATTTAAGAGGGAGATATTTTTCAAATTGAGTTGATTAAGACAATAAAAAAAGAAATACCTGATATCGTTTAGTGAAAACCAAAAATTATACGATAATGGTTCAGTTGGAGTGTGCGCCAACTATTATTCCTCGTATAATGCATCTCAGAGATAGTGACGTTATTCCGGTGAGAGTTGGTCTTATCGGGTCTTCATTCGCGGTCGGACTGAGAAACAACAATTAATTTTCTACTATTTAACTTGATACCGTCTCTAATGTGTTTCTTCTTAACTTCCTTCCTCTGTTTTCTGTGTCTCTTCTGTTTTCCTCTTCTCTTTTTGTTTCCCTTCTGTCTTTTTTCTTTCTCTATTTCCATTTTCTTTTTCTTTTCTCTTTCTCTGTCCGTCTGTCTGTCTGTCTGTCTGTCTGTCTCTCTCTCTCTCTCTCTCTCTCTCTTTATTCTCCATTTTGAACATATATACGGAGACACTCAAGAACTTCATAAAGAAGTTTTGCTTCGACTTTTTTCGAGAATTTACAGTACAAAACTATAATGAAAGAAATATCCCAGGTATAACTATTTGGAAATCATCTTATTGGATACTTCGTTTACCTTACGTTTGCTGTTTCAAGAGCATAGAATTAATGTTATGAACTAACTGTTCAAGGATGCTTAGCATAAAATATTCAGCGAATCTGAACGTGTAGCTAACTTTTTGACTTTTCAAACAAGTTTTTACCTGATATTGCCGACACGTTTTCAATCAGATTCATGTCCGAGGAAGCAAGTTGTTTGATGCAGTACATGGAAATTGAGCAAATCTCGATTCACCAGGAAAACAAAAAAGCTTTACCTTACCAAAAAAGTGAGGGTATATCGCCAATCTTGATTGCCCACTAATTCAATTTCCCTATATTAGTCGTTGTTGAAAGAGGGCTCCTCTTGGTTGCACGTTTGTAATCATCAGATTGAAGATAATGTTTGCCTTTTCTGACTAATTTAGATTTTTTTGGTTCCTTCTGAAGCTTTTGAACAAGCTTCGCTTTCAACATGGAATCAAGGATGTCTATTAACTTCATACACGTGTGTAAGTATTCTTTCTCTCCCCCTCTCTCTCTCTCCCTTTATATATATATATATATGAGAGAGAGATTCGATAGATACATTAGATTAACTATAAAATTATCGTTTTCAGAATCCCCTTCAGTTGAAATGTGTCATTTTTACTACATAGGAATAATACTTGTAGTTGGTACTTTTTGCTTTTCTCAAGATCACCTTCACTCTCCAGCTTTGAAGCCTCGTCTACGGTTCTGCCTGTCCGTCTCTCTGTCTCTCTGTCCGTCTCTCTGTCTCTCTGTCTGTCTCCCCCTCTCTCTCCCCCCCTCTCTCTCTCTCTCTCTCTCTCTCTCTCTCTCTCTCTCTCTGTCACCACACTCAGTCATCCTCTTCCCAAATTTCTTGCTTTTCCTTTCCTCTCTAACCCTCAAGTATCTTCCACCTCTTCACTCAAATCATTACTCTCCTGTTTATGTTAATAACTCTTTCATTTGTTTCTGTCTTTTAATAATTTTGAATTTATTCTTATTTCTTCTTTTTTATTCTCACTTTAACAATTTTTTGTCCCTTTGCTTTTTTCTCTAATCAATTTTGCCATAATTTGTTCCCTTGTTTTGCATTTTTTGAATTTATTTTTCTTTATATTTTTGAACTGGTAGAATTTTTCACACCAGTCGTATCTAATGGCTACCATTGGCGATTAAGTGGCTGCAATTTTTTTAAAATCAAGCAATTTTTTTCATTTCCTTAGGATTTTTGTCAAACTCAGAATCAAATCTGACAACCTCCGCCAAATTTCAGGAATTGAAAATAAACATTTTCCTTACGTGATTTGAAATCACGGCCAACTGATTGTTCGTTGTATCTTTTACCAACTGAATTAAAATGATGAGCCGTACATATAGACCTAAATTTTCGCCGAGGATATAAGTGGTTCATTCCGATTGTAATGAAAGCATTCCGTCAGTAAGTATTTTTCTACCCTGATTAAACATCACAGCCGTGTGAGTGATAACCGGTTCTCTTATCGAATGTGCTTAACTGACAAATCTTACGCAACAGTGGAATTTATGTTACAGATACACAGGGGCTTATTCCATGTTAATAGATAAATGCATTTATATACCAAAAGATAAATTTTTATATTTTTTGACGCAATCATCTTCTGTCGAAATAGAAGTAGGGGTACAGTTTGTTCCTGTACAAACCTAGCTTATTATCCGTATCCTTGCTATTTCCAATTATTTTGTTGTTTGAACTGTTTTGATTCTACGTATCATTTCTGATCTCTCCAATATTTTTGCAAGGTTTTTGAGGACCTTTCTTTGCTCTTTGATAATTATCGCTACATCTGGTATTGTTGGCGTCCCCCTAAGGAGTACAACAAGGACACACTGAAGATGACCCTTGTGAAATTCAACAATAACACAGGTTGCTGCGAGGCCCTTTGCAATGGACGGGGCCGCTGTGGAGAAGAAGCTTGCGTCAAGGCTGCAGGTACTTTGAGGATTATTTCATCTAGAGTGGAATGCAAGAGCGAGCCAAGAAAAGAGAAAAAAAAAAGAAACCCAAATGTAAGAATGACTGTAAATCCTGACAATGTGCTTCCCTTTAAGCCAACATACTTGCCTGGAGTGGTTGCCATGATGATCTGCGACCTTCATATACAACAATGTATAGTTCTTTAGAGAAGTAAAAGAATTTATCCATCTTTTCAAACGAACACACACAGGTACACGAACCCACACATTTTCTCTCTCACACTCACTCTCTCTCTCCATCTCCCTGTCTCCCTCTCTATCTATCTATCTATCGATCTATCTATCTCTAAATTTCACTCCATGGTTCGCAGTAATATCCACTGACAGATCTTTTCTTATTTGCGTTGATTAGATCTGGTCTCTTGACCTTGATTTGGTGATCTGTTTGGATTTCAATGTCCTATTCAATAATAAATTTCCTTTTCTTTGGGACGATATTTTAGTTTGCACATAGTTCTGCCTGTCGTTTACTCGATTCCTGGTAAATTACTGTTCATACATCATTATGTTCATTTTTATACTTCTTCATATAACATTTATTTACTTCTATCTGGAGAATCCAGCATTGCCCTCCAAAGAAAAACCCTGCTAACTTCCATTCTGAGGAAGAAAGAACATTTCTGTGGGAGAAAAGATTCGTCACTTTTGATTCTGTAGAAAAAGAGTTGTATCTTTTTGGAAAATGATCGCTAATGGTTGCAGTGCGGAAGGCAAGTAATGGCCGAGCTCATGATTATAGCACGGTCACACCCACCTCAAATCTGAAAACGATTGCAAAGCAGTCGGCTGATACATTTGAAGAAGCTAACCATGGCTTGAATTTGATAACTGCTGACTCCATTATCATTGATTAACTCAGTTAAAGATTTCCTGAGAATATGAGGAAAACTTCCTCAAAATTGTTTAAAGCTACTTTTATTGTAAGGAATTTTTTACCAATCACGAAAGGAATTGATCACGAAAATCCTTGTGTAATATCAAAATTTTCTGACATATACAACTGAAGATTGGCTTGAGGATAACCTCTGGTGACTTTGAATAACCTCAAAGTCAATTTCTATTGATGCTAAAGATCAGATCAGTTTCTGCTCTAGCACAGAAGAAGCACGAATAAACAAACAGAAGGTTGAAATATTAGAATACAGATATGATTAGCTGATCCATTTTGTGTCTGTAGAGGTGACATCGATTATTATGCTATGCTCAGTCTATTTTCTTTTGTTGTAGCTTGATCGACCAGCCTGGTTCTTGATTGCAGATCCTGTATTTATCTTTGGTTGTCCATTCCAGTAGGATCCAGTTATTGCAAAATGATATCAAGTAACAACAAGTCTCCTCAATTCTACCAAGCAAATTTTTTTCTTTCTTTTTGCTCTTCTGCTTATTATCTCTTTCTTCTTTCTTTTGCTCTTCCTTTATTTTTTGCCTCTTTCTTTCTCACACTTTCTTTTTTCCTTTCTTTCTTTCATATTCGTTCTTCCTTCTATCCTCTTTCCTTCTTCTCGTTCTCCATTTTTTTTTCTTGTCCCTTACACCATTAAACCAATATTTCCTCTCTACTTTGCGCATTTCTTTCCTAATTCAATCATTCGTTTTGTGTACTTTCATTTCTTGGTTTAATCATCTTTTTTTTCAGTACATATTACTTTAAAAAGCCAAAACTGTTATTAGAAGCTGTCAACAAAAACTATAACCAAAATGTCAACATAAGTTTTTCCAGTTTTCAAGTTTGTCTGGCTGACTTGCTATGTATGCATATGCGACACAATGCCGTTAGAGGACAAACTATTTAGACATTTACTCCTTATTATTTCCTCATAACTATCTTTCTTATTTTTGAATAAACCTAATATATTTTAGGGATTTTGTTAT
The DNA here is from genome assembly GCA_963457665.1 of Thysanoteuthis rhombus. Classification (NCBI taxonomy): domain Eukaryota; kingdom Metazoa; phylum Mollusca; class Cephalopoda; order Oegopsida; family Thysanoteuthidae; genus Thysanoteuthis; species Thysanoteuthis major. The sequence continues at coordinate 64,272,646 of OY735211.1, forward strand.
ACACTCAATGCATCCTCTCGATAGTCACCTATGGAGCTGAAACATGAACTTCAACCAAACCACAAACTGAGAAGCATGTAACGTACATAGGAAAGAATTATGTTTAATATCACATGGAGATATCATTATGCAGCACAGTATGTTAGGGGAAAATATGAGTTCAAGACGTCATAAAGACCATTAAGAAACTTAATGGCAATTGGCTAGCCAGGTTGCAAGAATGATGGACAAAAGATTTACATCACAACTCACAATATGAATCCCCAGAGATCAAACGCAGAACCGAGGCCGGCAGTATATTAAATGAATGTACAGGTTAAAAAAAATATTGGCTCTCAGACGCCCAGGATAGAGAGATGTGGTAATTTCTGGGAAGGATCTATGTCCAATGACAGACGATAAAAGATTGATGATGATGATAATCATGATGAATTTGCTATAAGAAAGGAAAGTTAAATGGTTCTTTGAGATGGTATGAAGGGACTAGAGAGAGAAGAAAGTTAAGTTGTTCAATAAAAGGGTAGGAAGAGAGAGAGAGAGAGCAGGATTACGTTAAATAATAAATAGACGCAACTGATACTAGAAATCTGACAGACATGTCTTTTATTATATACTAGCATAGTGCCTGTGGAAAAAAGACTTGATTTTTCGTTTTATTTATGCATAGATTAATATTTCCGAATATTCATTTTTAAAACATTGGTCCCAGTCGCTTGTCTCACTCTCTCTTTTCCTTTAGATACACTCTCTCTCTCTCTCTTTCTCTGTGTCAGTTACAGCTGTTAGTCACACTCCAGCTGCTGGCCACATCAGTTTTTCTCTCTTTGAAGCTGTCCGTTACAGAAGTTGTTCAGACTTTAGATACTGGCCACATAAGTTTTCTCTCTCGGATTAACTTCACAGAGAGGGAGAGAGAGAAAAGCTTATGCTTTCACTGTGGTATGAACAGACAAAGATACGAACAAACTGACGATGGTCCATATGCGTATACATATTATTTTCATTATCATTAGTAGCAGTAGGAGTAGTGGTTTTTGTTTCTCCTACATCACTCTCTATCTTCCTGTCATTGCCCAAGCCCCCCTCCCTGTCCAACTCATTCCTGTCTTTTTCTTCTCGGTTTTTCATCATTGCTCTCCAATGTCACTGTAAGGTTTCTTCTGTCGCTTTACTTCCCTCCTTGCTCTCCATTTTCCCTTCCTATAACAAAGTGAATAATGACAAAATCCTCCTGATATCAGCTTAGTAACGCTCTTCGCGATCAATCGACACACCCAATGCTTCATCTCGTTCCCCATATCTGCCATTGCCCGGATCTTCGCCTTCCGGCTCAGGCAGACAACTTCCGGTTTCTAAAATAAATGTCTTTTTCCGATACAGGCAGACAGAAAGGGCTTCAGGGAAACCGTAATAGAAGATTTGGATAGGAAAAGAACATTTGCAACAAAAACAAGAGACAAAACTCGATAAAAAGTGTAATGAGATTAAATCCGATTGAAAATAGAATCATGTGTATTAACTTCTTGTTACGTATTCATCAAGTTGTAAATTAACAAGTAGTGTGTTGTAATGGTTAGTACGTCTGCCTCACACAAAGGAAGTTCTGTGTTCGATTCCTGGTAAATGCTGTGAGTATGGGAAATTAGGAAGAATTTCTCCATGCAATCAGCTTCTAAATGAGTACACTAACTTTAGAGTGACTTTCTTTCTGTCTCTACAGATAACAGGACGACACTGCGTAAAGTGAATTGAGATCCTTGGGTGCCAAGTCGTCAAAACACCCTCTTTTGCCTTGCTGATGGAGTCCAGAGGAAAGCAGAGAGTGACATGTCCAGATTCAGCTTGGCTTCAGGAGTAGCTAGAAAAAACGTTAATACGTCGAACATTAAGGGGTTTCTACTCCTTAATTTAGAATCAAAGACACTGTTTTTCTAGAATGCTTGCTTTCCTAAGACTAAAGAGTTCAATTCGCCATAACCGGGTAACCAATTCCATTGGTCAAGCCGATATCGACAACGCAATTTGCACCTTCACCTTGGAATTACTATGGAAATATTCCTTCGGTAGATTTGCATCCTGTCCATGAGACGGTCATTAAAAAAAAGCTGTAAGAAGAGAGTCCTGGTTTTGCAGGAACCACTAAGTTGACACACACAACGGAAACCTGTATATCGTCACCGGTCGTCATATCCCGATGGTGTTGTCTCTTATGAGATGGAGATTTGCTTCACACAAAATTTACTTCATTGTGAAAATAGTTCTGTTCAAGGCTTCGGTCAACATTTGCACATGTAGGCAAGGGTAGAAATGATTAATTTCTTCTGACTTGTGTCATGAGTGCCTCAGAAGTGTTCTAACCACGTTTCCCTTAAAGGGCAATTAAGAGATGCTGCTCCAGTTTCGGAATCACCAGGACTAAGCTAACCTTTTTTTATTCCAGATCCAGTTTGAGGAAAAGAACCCAACAAAACAGATACAACACTTTGATCCCAACCCAAAATCAAGTTACCTTCCAAGAAAGGTTTTATTTGTTGCATATGATGGAAGTTTTATTTTTCCGTTCGTTGTACACAATGCAAGTGGCAGAATTGATTACATTGCAGTAAAAATGAATTACCTAGTAGGGTTCGAACCCCCGTCGACACTGTTTATGTTCACTCTGATTTAACACCCCTTGCTTAGGGACAGTGAACATTTCCAGCATGGATTGTCAAAATTTTGATTTTTTTTTCAATTAATTTGTTACTTCAAAGTACATGTGTATTTCCGTAAATGCTTATGAATAAGCAGCGTATTTTTCTTATGTATTTATAAAAGTAAGATGTTGAGAAAAAAGACTTCAAATTCCTGAATATACTTATAAAATCTAGAATGATAAAACTAATTTTTTTTTAAAAGTTCACTTTTTAAGAGTCTGTCACGCATCGCCAGAATGCTTGCAGGTACAGCTAGACAGACTGGGCTCTCTAGCCGCGGGAAACAATAAATCTCGGAGAAGGACAACTCTGAATCTGAAACTAGGAGATGGTGTCCCTAAGGAGGTCTGAAATCGCATACAGTCTTGTACTGGAAAGTCCTTCAGCGACAGTGATGCTAAACTCTATTGGACAACGTAGGCAAATGGAGAGGGGAGACGTTGCATAGACAGCCATTTGATGTTCCTGCCACGTAGCCCATGTCTGTACGAGATTTCCCTGATCGGATCTATAGTCTCGCAAGACAGATGCAACCGAATATAACAGACAAACACTTCATCTTTTTCTGTAACCCAACACTTGTAAACAACATTTGCATTTTTTTGACCAAAAATTTATCATCATCATCATTATCATCATAAGCAGCAGCAGAAGCAGCAACAAGATTCGTCGGACCTGTCTATCATTTACATTTTAGAGTCAATATTTTCAGAACAAGTTTAGTTCGTCAATTTCGTTAACCATCTCATGTTGTGAGTCGTCTTGTCCAGCGGTTGTCTAACATTCTTGCAAAAGTTCGTTGCGTTTTCCAATGAATTCTATGATATTTCTAACTCTCCTTTTTCTCTAATGTACTATGCAGTTTTGTTGGTTCTCAATGTTAAGTTAATCATGACATTTTCTTTGCACGTTGCATGGCTTTCAGTTCAAGGATCAATCTTCTGGTTAGGTTTCTTGTTTCAACCATTTAGGTAAATATCCGGAAGATACATTGAATGTAGGACGTAAAATTAGTTAATTAACCTCTGCCTTTCCGTCTGTCTGTCTGTTGTTGTTTAATCTTTGTCTGTTCTCACAATATCTCAATGAATTTCAACGAAATTTTGATTGAGGATATGTTACAATAATTGACCAGAATTCGTTTCTGATCCAGGATTTTTTTCGTATAGCATTTGGGTAAACCCTTGGTAGAGATATGCCCTCTTAAAGCGCTCCCTAGTTCAAAACTACACTTTAACTCTCTTGATTTATTAAAAAATAAACCAAACGGAAACGAATTCACGGTTGCTGATTTTTTAAAGTGCTTGAATTGCTCAAATATGAGACATCAAATCTGAAGAAATTAAATTAAGTCAATGCACTTATGCAAATCAGAAAAGTGAGAATTTCATTTGCATTATTGATCGTGTTTAAATTTAACTTTAAATACAAACATATCTGGTTAGTCACTCAACAGAAACCAGCACCTGACCAACATCTTCAAGCAACATAACGCGTTAGAGGTGATCAATTAAGATATCAGGAAAAAAGGCGATCAATTATTAAGTTACGTTTGTCGCATTTTATTGGTAAGTGATCATCAGAAACGTTTGGACTTGAGAAAAAAAAACATTACGTACTTACAAATTGAACCCCAACGAAACCTATTTAGAGAGGAAAACAAAAAACGTTTTCCTTTTTATGTCATGGTAAAGTGTAAACGTCTAAATGTTCTGCTTTCGAGACCCCATCGTTACAGCCTGTGCGTATGATACACACATAGTCAGTCAGATTAACATCGAAACCAAGGAAATCTACTTTGACAGATTTGGTTGATGGTTTTTAAAAACGCATAATTTTAGTAGATTTGATTTGCAGACTTCTCAGATTTCTAATGAATGGTGTAATTTCGTTAACTGGAAATCCTCACCTTTAAATAACAATAACACAAACAAGTGCAATCAGCAGCGATTTCATATTTTTTTTATTCATCATTCTTATGATATGGGGCAGTGTCAAACATTTTATTCATTTATTATCAAGTTCAACTTGCTCAATAAGTTCACTCAAGTGATTTTACAAATTTCCTATGAATGTTGCTCAATTAAAAGGCGATAGATGTTAGAACAAACTAAGTATTTTATTGGAAAAAAAAATAACACATAATGTTATGATTGACTGGTTAGTCACTCAGTAGAAATCGTCATTTGATCAACTTTTTTTGACAACTGGCTGTGTAAGTGTTTATACTGCTGGGCACAAATTGAGGACTCATTTACCGGAAACTTACATTGCAAATTGAACCCTCAACACAGAAACTTATTCAAGGCGAAGGATGTTTGAGAAAAAAGCACAAATATTTTCTACATCTAATGAGTAAATGGAGAATTTTTTAGCCCCAGTAGTTCGATTGGTGCAGTCTGCACGCATGGGACACGCATACACGCACACATATACATACATACATACATACATACATACACATTGCCAGCCAGTCAACCACACCAATATGATAACTGAAAAGACCTATGTTGATATTTTTGGTGACAGTTCAGAGTGTTAGTTTCTAATAGATGAACTAGTTTGGAGTTGCTGATAATGTAAAAGTTTCATCTAGAAAATTAGAGAAAAATTGAAATTTCATTTGAAAGAATCGTCGTTGCTGGACAGATCAGACTCTTTGGCCCTTTTAGCAACTAGTGTAGGAGATGGACGACTTGAGGAAAGTTCAACCCTTCATTCAACACCATACGTACAACGGGAATTAACCTAACAAACGGATGGAATAAAAGCCATACTTACAAAGGGAAGTAATCTAACTAACCAATTGAATACAAGCCATATGTACAACGGGAAGTAACTTAACAAACCAATGAAATAAAAGATCTTGGTTATAAAGAAAGATTGACGTCTTCAGGCTTCACAACTTTGCTAGAGAAGATAATGAGGGGGATTTCATTGAGACATTCAAAATAATTGGTACTCAATCCTTTAATATCTCTCCTCGAATTGGGAATCTATTGACAAAACAGATTTCAAGAACTAAATCTACCGAACAATTGGACTTTCTTCAAATGGAGTAACATATTTTTGGAATAAATTGGCAAGTCATATCATAAATAGCAATATTGAACAGAGTTTTGAAAAATAATTTGGATACGTTTAGAGAATATGGAAAGAACATATGCTTACAAGGATATATATCTGATGAAATTTTCAAAGGAGTCTGATCTGTGGATTGTGTTAAATTGTAGATGCTGTTCGTATTTGTGTATATTGAATATGTTTTTTAAGAATTTTGTGTTTGTTTTGAAGTTGATGTAAAAATTTTGCCTATCGTTGGAGATACCCAAAGAGGCGAAATACAATAATAAATAAACATATATCATTAGAATCTTGCAATGGGCAAAGTAGGTAGTGCAGTCCTGAGATATAGGGCTGATGGGTTTTATTTCCTCCTTCCCATCACACCTTGCATACAAGTGGAAAATTATTTTTTAATCGATGTTCGATGCTAAACCCTGAATTTTGAATAACAAAGTTCTTCACATTCAAATTATGACGAACATCACTCGAGGGGGTGAATCATATTGCAAGTTTTTTTTTTTTTAGTTTCCTCAGCTATCATTCAAGGAAGACTACACAACGTCATGTATAAAGCAGAAATACAGTTATTGTCGGCCAATGGGACAGTATCAGAGTGAAAAAATTTACTTTTAGTAATTCTATCAGATTCTATTTTTTAAACGTTTATTATGTAGCAAATAAACAGCGCATTGGTCGTAATAAACAAAACAAATTAGCGATGTTTACACACGTAATGGTTCGACTGGTGCTAATATAGTTGGTCTTATCAAAAGTGAGTTCCACTGCAGTGTCTTGTATTGTATCAAAAGATCTTGAAGAACGGACAGTGAAACAATATCACCCTAGAATTATCAGACACCATCAACCATAACTGTCAACATCATCATAGACGATATCAACATAGATTTGTCCAGTTTCCAAGTTTATCTGGCTATCTAGCAGGCTATGTACGTATCACGTGTAGTGGTGTTCTTTTGTTTTGTTTTTTCTTTGAATCTTCCACCATGATTTTAGTGGTGGGGATCAATTTACAATGAAGTCTATACTAAATTGGTCCCTTAGTTTGCGTCAAGTAGGGTAGGTGAGTTAACAGACAAAGGGGTAGACTGCGCCCATTGAAGTGGGCTGTAGAGACTCGGCAGGTCAATCTTTTCATCAGGTTCTAAGACACTGAGAGAGCTTCCCAGTGGCTTTGGTTGAATTTTGGGATGAATGACGTTTTACACCACTTGGAGACAAGTCCAGTTTTCATCAACCTCGGCAGGGTCTCCACAGGCGAGGGGTTGTTATGATTAAGATCTGAAGCATCAAATGACTTCGGGTTTCATCACTGACGACGTGTCCTTATTGCACTATCGGTACATAGAACTATGCATCTCGCACACAAACTACACCAATGGGGCTAAATGGCAGAAAATTTATCCCTTATTATATCAATGTTTTTTTTTTCTTTCAAAATACCCCTTCTAAATACTTTTTTTAGAAGGGGGTCCAGTTTGCATTAGGATTCTCATTAAGACGATCCCCTACTTTGTGTCCACTTATTCCGTTCTTTTTTTTTTTTTTAATTATCATTCAGTGGGATCACTCCCGAACAAAATGCGAGAGAAGTAACTTATTCACTGATCAATTTTCCAATCTATTAATTGATGGCCCTCGGTATGCTTTCAAAAGACGTTAGTCACGTGACAGTTCTTATTGGGTGACTAACCGGACCTGTGTTTCAGTGATTATTGATTTCGATATGAATGTAATTGAATATCAGCTTGATGTAGTTGAACCAATCCTCAAACATAGTCGAGTTTCAACAAGCCGAAAAACAGAGAGGAATAATCTCAATTTAGTCTTTGCAATTCGGTGAATGTGAGTTCAAAAGCAAACATTTTTAGTCATCAAACGTTTCTTTTTTTCTTTCCTGATTAGCTGAACTATTCTCTGACTCAGCATTTTCATTCGTCTGTTGTTCGAGTTGCTTTTTCAATTCTATTGCTGGTTGCTTCAAATGAATTTATAAAGAACACTACGTCCCTCTGGTCAGATTACAGAGCGATAATAATAGAGTGTTATTGTTGTTTTGGCGTGCGTGAACCAATACTTAAGTTTAACCGGCATAAGGAGGCTCCAAAATCATGCAACAGCTCCAAAAAGTATAATTTCTTTATCAAAAAGTGTAGTTTCAACAAGAATCAATTGAATAATTAAAATGCGTACATATCTTTCGCTCTTTATCAAAACACCACTTGGCACGTTAAATGCACTGCTTTCGTCGTATCATGACAAGTTCATTGCGTGCAATCTGATAAAAAAAGAAGTTGATGGCTTTTAATTTCTTTATTGCATTGATTACTGATTCATATATTGTTTGATTATTCTTTTTAATAAAAAAAATATATACTTTTTATAGCTGCTTTTAGAGCTTCTCTATGCAGGGTAAACAATGCCATAGGTTTTTGTGAACCGAAACGAAAAATTATCTTATCAATTAATTTTGTGAAAACAGTTATTTTTGCTTGGAATTACCCTAAATTTATTATTATTATTTTTATATTATTTCTATATTATTCAATTACAAGATTATCAGTGCTGTCGGATGATGACACTAATATTTAAAAAAAAATGTTTGTCACGTCTCAGTGTTCATAAGTATTCTACTTCGCTTTTTATAGTCTGATATATACAGATGTTGCCGCTTGGCGTCCTCCAGCATCTACTATAACCATTCTTGGGTATAACATTGAATATTAAATATTTCCTTCTGTCACTAACTTTTTTCTTTCATATTGTTGCAGATGACAATGACATTTTTTTCGTTGTTATTGTAATAGACTATCACATTTTACAACCCTTTAAAGTTCTGTTGATTTATTTACCATTGAACAATCCAAATTTGTTCATCATTCATTCGAATGTACTCATGTACGTGGAAGAGGGATTAATTTTTTTCTAAATGGTACAGTAGTAAGTCATTGTTCCAATGACTAAGTGGTTATAACCTCTGAAAATAGGCATATTGGAATTCAAAAGGTCGTTATATGCCTGTAGTAAACATTTCAAGTTGGAACTTTTCAAAAACAAGCTCGGTGTTATCTATGGGGTGTGCATTTGCGCTCCTAGAAAACAATTACGTACTCACATGTTGTCTTTTTTTAGGATTCTTATTGGGCTGTAATTAACAGTTTCATCAGTGTGACAATTCAATAGTCGCTTTGATGATGCCATGATAAATGTAGTGGACGGCCAGAGTTCAAACTCAGACAATGTAAGTTTTTTCCCACTCGGTGCCAATGGCTTTTTTTTTTTTTTTTAGGATTAATGGGATTTTCTATTTTGTGCTGCTTGAAGCTTACTAGTTTACCTATTAACTATATGAGATATGCTTTTACAAAGATCACTCGACAACACCTGTTTGCCTCCATGAAATAAAACAGTGAAATTAACGTTCAAAGTTTTTTTTGCAACGACAGGTTATAGAGGCAGCGCGTGCTCTCTTTCTCTCTTTTGTAGTCACGGGTACCAATACAACCCACCTGTCCATCTTCTAAAGAATGTGCCTGATATACTATAAACATCAGTGTTCTATATTGGGGGACACTAAGAATACCCAATCAAAATTAATATTTCTTCGCTTCACGCTATTTCGGTTTTTGGAAAGGATTATTGGAATGCTCTACTTCCGTAAAGTGGGGATCTATTGCTATATCATTGTATCATTGTGTTAATATATATATATATATATATATATATATATATATATATATATATATATATATATATATATATATATATAAAAGAATGCGTCTATCAAATCACTGTAGCCCCATAAATGGCTTGCCCGACCAAGTGGGTTACAGATTTTTTCTCTTTTTGCTCATCCGTGTGTCTGGATATCTTCAGGAGCTCCTGGTAACATTTTTGAGATTACAACTTTGAATATTTGTTTGCATGCACCACAAGGCAGCATCTCATTTTTTATTTCCCAAAAGTATTATTTTTAGTCTCTATTGTCATTTTTAACCAACGAAGTTAAATTATTATCCTGAAGTTCCTCAAATAATTTCAGATTGGAAAATCTAGTTCTTTTTAAGGTTTTCGATAAAAAAAAAGATCATTTTCAGATGATTTTAGATGATTTTTTTGATAATTTTCCAGATGATCAGTACTGCTATACGCTCACACTTCAGTGATTCATTTATATGATGTACAGATATTTCTTCCCTTTTTATTGAAAGTAAGTGTTTTAACAGTATATTATTTCATTGGAAAATGACTTATTAAATATAGTGAAATGAGCCATAAAATGAAAACTCAGTCCTGATCGACACGGCTGTGTTGATTCTCAAGTGAAGTAAATGTCAATAAATGTAAGGGAAATAATTGCAACCGTTAAAGAGATGAGACGTCGGCCGTATTGGATGAAGGTTGGTTCTATCCACACAATTATGGCTTCTTGTCTTTCTGGTCTGTTTCGTCTTTTGGTTTTCTTCCCTTCCAACAATGATACCTTAATCTGCCCATCCTTTTATTTCTCTTATATTTCTAAATTACAATACCATTTCTTATTCACTTGATTTATTTCTTCTTTTATCTATCTCTTTTCCATTTTCTTTCTTTTGTTTTCTTCCTTTCTTTTCCCCCTTTTATTTGGTTTAATCTTGACTTCAATCAATTTCTCTCCTATCCCTTTCAATACATTCTTCTTTAACCATCACTTATTCTATCAAGAGACTGAATATCTGCATAAAAGAGAGGCATTTAATCTTTCGAATATGTAAATATTTCATTGCATCTAATGCACTGGTATTATGCCTAGATGACTGTCTATGGAAGCTCGACATATGACTTGGGTAAGGTACAGTGAGTAGCAGTTCACCAAATAGCCTCGTATTGCACATGTTTTATTGACCAACAACTATATGTTATTCTTTAATCTTACTTTCATTTTTGCCGTAACTAGTGGATACATATTGAACAGTAACTACTATATATATATATATATATATATATATAGAGAGAGAGAGAGAGAGAGAGAGAGAGAGAGAGAGGGAGAGGGAGGGGGGAATGGATGTATATGATCCACCAAATGATTATGAATTGCGTTATATTGTAGAGAAACTATTTTTTGAAATGATCTCCCATCACGATTAATGTATCACTTGGCCTAGACATTGTTTCGAAAAGAATGAAGAATTGAAGAAAACCAGGCTGCTGCAGGTGGCAAACCTGCGACCGATAGGGCAGCAGCTTCAACGTCGAGTGTTCTTACCATCGAAGTAAAGAGCTACCAGTAGTGCAAAGGTTCCAACAACACGTATTTGGACCTTTGCATTATCAACGGTTTTTTTTTCAATGGTAAGAGCAACGATACATTGAAGCGGCAACCCTATCGATCGTAGGTTCGAATCCCGCAACAGTCCCATTTTCTTTGATTCTCATCAGTGTAATGATGGAAAACTGTAAGAGTTTCTATATAATATAATGCATTTATAATCATTCTGTCGGATCATATATCAATTTCTTGATACATTACTGTCGCGTTGAAAGAAACAAATAGAGCAGATATTGGCCGAAGAATAAGCAATATGAAAATCTGAAATGAAAACAGTTATTTAAGCTTTTACATTAGTTGAGGCTTTTAGGCTCAGAAGTAATGACAACGCTACGTTCAAGCAGCTACCCCATCGGTTGCAGGTTCGATTCCTGCAGCGACCCCATTTTCTTCAATTCTCATCCGGGTCATGTTGGGTGATCATAATATTATGCATTTCATTGAGATTGTGCCGGATCATATACATCTATTTTGATTATACATAGATGTTACTTTGGAAGGAATGGTAAGAGCAAGGCTACGTTTAACGGCTACCCTAATAGGCACTGGTCCCATCCTTGCAGTGGCCCAATTTTGTTTGCTCATTTATTCTTTTCACTTAGTCTAGACCATGCGATACATTGACCGTGTAATGAGGGGAGATCATTTCATTTCATATGATATAATACAACTTTATATATATATATATATATATATATATATATATATATATATATGTGTGTGTGTGTGTGTGTGTATGTATATAAAAACTGTGATTAAGTACATCAACACTAGTTCTAACCGCCCAAATAAAATCATTGTTAAAACCCCAAATCTATAAAAACTAGATTGACATATAGTTTATCCAATGAAACAATATTCAAAAAAGTTAAAAATGACTATTTCAAAGCTTTAAAAGATTGTGGTTTCACTGAAACAAACTTTGATTTCAACAAAAAGTGAAATCCAATTGCAAGAAACGGAAAAACAAAACAAAAAAACAGAAACAGAAAAAATATCATGTATACGCTACCATTCAACCTTCAAGTAAAAACTAACCTAGGTAAAATATTCATTCAATCAATACAAAAACACTTCCCCTCAAACCATCAACTAAACAAGATATTTAATAAAAATAAATTGAAAATCAGCTTTAGTTGTACCAAAAATTTCAATACACTTATAACGAACCATAGCAATAAAGTTATTAGAAACAATACAAATAAGGGAAACATGAAGGAACAAAACTGCAATAGTAATAACAAGTATAGTTGCCCTCAGTAAAACAAATGTCTCAGATCAAATATAATATACCAAGCAGGAATTTCAACCCGAGAAAAATCCATAGAAGTAAAATACTATATCAGAATGCCTAAAACGCCATTCAAACTACGATTACCCAACCACTCATCATCCTATTCGAACGAAAGACATAAAACAAGACATCATTATCTATTATCTGCGTGTTACTGGAAAATGTGTAAAATGAATAACAAACCAACTGAAAAACGGAAATTTCAAGACAAACCTGTTTATGCAAAAATATGGAAAATGTATGTACCTCTGTTTGAATGAGAAATTCGAAATCCTGAGTTTAGCTGAAAAAATGTTTGAAATGAGAATGAAATAGCATTAATATGCTGGCATTGCTCAATTCTTTTTATTTGCAAATTCAACTCAATAGCCTATGTATTAGTACAGCAAAAATATAGACAGCTTACCCATACACTGATCGCTAAAAGCTTCTAATCAACATTGTCATCTTCTCCCTAAGTTAATCAAGAACTATACAATCCATCATGGTCATAAAGGAGCCTAACATGGATAATAATTCAATGTAAATGTCAAGGTTAAATTCAAAAAATCCCTAAGAACACAAGTCAATATCCACTTGTAGATAACTCCAACACCTACTCCATACATCTTGACTTGTAACTTGTAACCACCAGCAAAACACACACTTACACACTACAAAAATAACAATCGAACAAACTCCAACCATTGAAAAACTTGCATGAATTTCCCCCGAGTTCCCCAAACAGGAATCTAAAACATACATAATCATTCGCCTGGAAGGGCCCAAACAGGGCAGAAACATAAACGTGTTTTTGTGCCAAATCTACTTTTTACTATATTTCCAGCTCAACTCCAAACCATCATAACATTTGTAGTTTGAAATTGAATGTATCAAGCACTCTATGAAATACATTCGTAACACGTCAGACATTGATTTATATCATATTACGTTATATTGCAAATCTGATTTGTAATATATATATATATATATATATATATATATATATATATATATATATATATATATATATATATATATATATATATATATATATATATATAATGACACCAAATAAAATAGTTCTTGAAAAACTTTTTCGTTTGAAACTTTTCAGAAAAATCAATTTTTGAAAATAATGTAAATTAGAAAAGATATCTTTCAAAAGATTTGAAGTCAAGACATTGTCTCAAATCATGAAACTTTTGATTTCAAATTTTTTGAACGGTTAAATTTCAAAATCTGAATTACTTTCTGGGGTTATATACATTAAACATTGTCATAGGAAAAAACCCTCAAGAATCATTCTATTTGGTCTTATATATATATATATATATATATATATATATATATATATATGTGTGTGTGTGTGTGTGTGTGTGTGTGTGTGTGTGTGTGTGCATATATTTGTGTGTGTGCGTGTGTGTATTTGTGTGTGTGTGTGTGTGTGTGTGTGTATGTGTTTTGGCATGTGTGTTGTAAATATTCATGAGTATGTGTAGTTGTTTCATGAATGTTTTACACCAAAAAAAAAAAAAGAAAGAAAGAAAAATACCTGAAAGAAAATAAGAAAAGAAAGAAAAGAGGGAAAGGACTCTGAAACACAAGGAAAGTAAGAAGGTTAATGTAAGAAAATGAATGTAACTACTAAGCCTATGTTTATACGGCACATGTCTACACATGTTAGACATTAGGTGAAGATTGAACTCACGACTCAGTGGAACTTGCTTGCCAAACAGTGCACTATGGTACGACTCCTCAGGTTAATTATTGAGATTTTTAGTTGCTTGCCGTATTTTTAACTCGTAAGATAAGGCATAACATGTAGGCTTGAAAATTAGTTTACAAGAGCATTTAGTGAAGTTGATCTCACTTAAACTCATTTGTATCCACTAATTACAACTTTAATAAAAATTCGATGGGACCAAAAGACTTTTATTCTTCTTTTCTCTCTTATTTTCTCCTCTCTTTCACCTTTGCAAACTTTATGATTTATTTTATATTCCTCATCATTAATATTTTCACTTATTTTGTTAATTCTTTTATTCAGACGGTTATTATTGAAGTTCGATATCCAACACTTGAGACATTCCTCCAAGATTTATCTAAGCTTCGTAAGAGATCTGAGGCAGTTCTCCGTAGTACATTGGCTTTCAAGCGTCCTGCAGGATGGTTACTAGTCTATTCTTTCCTATGAGGCCGGTTAAAACAATCCGGAAGGAAAAATCAAATAATACAGCAACAAAATTAAAAATCTTGGCAAGCAAGTAGAGAAATACGATAAGCAAATTAGGAATTATTGCAAACAAGTTTGAAAAAAAATTAGGCAAGCAAATAAAATGAGATTCAGTAAGCTAGAAAATGCAAGTAATTTTTTAAAAATAAGACAAACAAATTAAACGACACGATAAGCAAATAAAAAAAATACGGCAAACAATTAAAAAACGATTGCAAGCAAATCAATAACAAATATTGCAAGAATACTAAAAAAAAAGTAAGTTAAAAAAATATGACATAAAAATTGAAAAATATGACAAGCAAGTTTGAAAATAAAAAAAGCAAATTAGAAGATATTGCAAGCAACTATAAAATCTTGAGGCAATTGATTTTTAAAAATATAGCAATCAGGTTAAAAGAAATACTGCAAGCAAGCAAGCAAAAAATACAAATAAAAAAACACAGCAGACAAATTTTAAAGATATGGCAAATAAGACTTAAAAATAAGACAAACTAATTAAGAAATATGGCAGGCAAATTAAAGAGTAATACTGTAAACAAGTTTAAAAATAGGGCAAGCAAGCCAAAAACTACGGTGAATAAGTTAGAAAAATATTAGATTTATCCAAGCTTAGTAAATAACCGGACCATAGTACATTTGTTGGTAAGTTACTCTCGCATAGGTTTATTAAGTTCGATCCTCACTTAATGACCTACACGTGTACCCATGTGCCACATAAACCTGGGCTTAGTAAACGCATTCAATTTCTTACATTAACCTTTTTTTATTCTTCTTGTGTTTCAGTGCCGTTTCTCTCTTCGTTTTTATTTTCTGTCTCATGTTTTTTTTTCTTCCCTTTTTTTTAATTATTTTTTCTTTCTGTCAGTGTAACCTTGCACCCGGAATGTCCTCTTTAGTTTTATTTTTTCTACCCGCTTCTGTAAACAAGGTGAAATAAATAGAAAAGAATAACCGGTAGCCACCCAAGTAAGAAAACAGTTCAAACTTGAATCAACATTAACACTCACTAAAAAACATACAAATACATTTATATACGAATAAACACGCACAGACACGCCTTGAGAAACTGTTACCCCTCCTATAAACGCTCAGAGAAAACTAACATGTCTTTGTTATTATCTCTCCGTCATTCGCCCTCGTTGGCTAATTTGGCTTCCGAGTATTTGTCATCTTTTGGGGAGCAAGAAGTGCCAATGGGTTGGAGTTTTAAAAGGTAGATCCCATCTTGCCAGGCATAGACCCAGACCTTATGAGACTCAGGACCATCCTCTACATCAACTGTGTTATGGAACGATCAGGATGAGGTAATAAAACTACAACAGTTCGTCTGGCATTCCTCTGTAGCCGTTCGGAATCACAATCTGATTTGCTGTCATAGTTGTGTTGTAAACCACTAGGATGTCAGAGGAAGGTTAATAAATGCTACATATTACCAATGGTGACCTGGAACTGTGCATATCAATTGGGGAGAGTGTTCACCCACCTTGGACATTTTCACATACCTGCATACCCTCTCTCATTTGTAAAAAGAAAGTTAACCGAGGACAACTCCCAGATACGCAACCAATCGTAACAAGCTTCCCCACTCTCCTACTTAGATATATAAGATATGCTCCGCTTATTCTTCTAATACCATTTTTCCAACGTTGGATGACACTGTAGTCCACCATTTTTCCCTTTTTGTTCGTGATCTTAATGTACATTCATACTGCGATTGAGTTCATTATTTGATGTTATTTTACCAGTTATACCTTGGGCGATCGCTATTTCTCTTTCCACCATCGTTCTAGTTGTGTTACCTAAATGTTATTCAGTCTCATTAGACGTCGAAAATATCCAAGTTTTCTTCACCTGAATTTGCTCAAAGATTTTCTTTTTTCATTCAGTTTTTGAAACCTTTCTTGTTTTTTGTTTCCTCAGTCCAAAACAGTTACCCCAAAATCTTCAGAATGACCACATCTACAATGGTTAAATACGTTTTTTGATGCTGTTGTTACCACCAATATCTCTCTTTCTTCTTCTTCTTCTTCTTCTTCTTCTTCTTCTTCTTCTTCTTCTTCTTCTTCTTCTTCTTCTTCTTCTTCTTCTTCTTTCTTTCTTTCTTTCTTTCTTTCTTTCTTTCTTTCTTTCTTTCTTTCTTTCTCTCTATTACTGTTGTTACTTTCTATTATTGTTCTTACTACTCGTTTATACAGTAATCAAGTCCATTAGTTGATGTTATACCAATTATACTTTGGGCGATGTCTATTTCCCTTTCAGCTGATATACTTTTCCTATTGTGTTATTCAAATGTTGATTAGTCTTATTGGATGTCCAAAATATCTGGATCACTTTCTCTGAAGATTTTGATTAGTTTTTCTTACAATTCAATCACTGAAGTACTTTCTCGTTTTTTCTTTATCGACCCAAAACTATTTCAACTTTTTTTTTTTCTGAATGAACACAGTTTTCCGAGTGTTGCTTTTAACATTTGCTCAGTTGTATCAGAAGCTCAATGCAGAGCATTTTTTGATTGTCAAACGAAAGTTTGATCTTGGAGTTGCTTTTCTACCGTGAGAAGAACTAACAAAAACAATACTCACAAAGTTCTAGGAAGTGAAAATAAACCTTCCCATACTGTGAATTGAAATCACAACCAACGACCAACTGATTTGTGTTTCAGTGTATCTCAACGACTGAAAACAACTCGACGTTTACATAATTACCAAAATTTATGCTAGGAATATGCAAGAACTCTGTCTATTCTGAGAGATAAATACATACCAAGATCCAACATTTTCACATCATAATTTGAAATCACAATTGATTGAATGCATCATCAGTCTTTTAACGTCTGTCGTTGGACATAGACCTTCCCCAGATTTCACCATACTTCTCTATTATGGGTGTCGCGGAGTCAGTACTTTCTGAATTTATCTAGCTCGTCTCTCCATCTAATACTCTGCCGGTTTCAGTTCTGCGTGTGATCTGGGCGGATTCATGTCGTGAGTCGCGATGTCCATCGGTTGTCTGCCATTCTTGCAACATGGCCAGTCCACCGCCATTTGAGATTTTAATGGATACTATGATGTCCCTGACTTTTGTCTTTTCTCTGATGTACTGGGCTGTCTTGTGGTTTACTCCATGTGAGGCCCAGTATAATTCTTCACGTGCACGTTGCATGGTTCTCAATTTGCGGATCTGTCTCTTGGTTAGGTTCCATATTTCAGCTCCATTAGTGACTATTGAGGGGATGCATTGGTTATACACCCTTCTCTTTAGGATTAATAGGATCTTCTTATTTTTGAACTGCTAAAATGAAGTCCCCAGAATGGCAATGCTGCTGCTGCTGCTGCTGCAAGATTTAGATGAGTACAATTGAATTTTCCGTATTTATCTATTTATCTAATTTTTTTTTCAATCATTTGATCATCATGTACTCCAATGGCTCGTTCATTCATCTAGCTCTGTATCGCTTGATTGTAATATCCCCTGCCCCCAAACATCTGCCGAAAATATAAACTTGAGTATAGCTTCAAAATATATGAATGCGCAATAATTCCGTATATAATATGTCAATAAACCCCCAAATCACCCTACCAAAGAAAACGAAAAAACAAAAAAAAAACACAAAAAACAACTCATGTACACAATATAAAAGTTTCAGTAATCATGTTCGGTTGGATTGGAAGTTAAAGTGGAATTTGACTCTGCTGTAGCCAGGCTTATTCTTTATCTGGTTTCAAAATTGATGCTCAAATCGCATTGTGTACCATGATTATCTACGTTTTACAATCTCGTCTCATCTTCAATTGTACATAGGAGGTCTACTTCAGGGTATGGTGATAACAAAAGGTACATGCCTGTAGGATTTGATTTGCTCAGACAAATTTTCTCGTCTTTGTTCTTTTGAGGAACAGAATAGACACTCGACGAAGCACACTGTCAAGATCATATGGAAAAAAAACAGGTTTGGTTAGTCATTGGATAGAAATCCACACGTTGTCTACGTCTTTTGGTGGCATGCCGTATTATAGTGATCAACTTGTAGAAACTGATCAATGATTCAGTTGCTCCCCTTGCCTTTTGTTAGGCAGTGATCACTAAAAATCAGAATTTTCAGAAAATATGCATCATGAGCTTACACTGCAAATTGACCCCCAACCCACTAAAAAAAAACTTTTTAGGGGGTGATCTGAAAATAATTTTTTTTTCAAAACATAATCATATACATATAATGCAATGTATAATGCATATTTCTGTATGTAATATTTGCTTATGTCGTATGGGTTTCAAGTACAACAAACTCTCGCTGTAACCGTTCTCTTTCCGACGGCACTATTTAATGACACATACGTTCTAACAGTAAATTTGTTTTTATATTCTTGCAAGACTATCGTCTGAGATGAGTTGGCAGCCACAGCACAAGAAGATTTCGATGCATTATATCAGAAACTAAAATTAGTAAACCCTTAAACTGATTGTTTGGTCTTCTCATTGGTCAGTGCACTTAGTACTAAATCAACCTTTAATTCGTCATAACGGCAAATTCGTTATAACGGCGCACTTAAATCCTCATGGCTGTTGTAGTTCTGTGATTAAATCCGTTCAAAGATTACAAAAGAATAACAGATGCTCTATACTCCCGAGAAAGGCCGGAGAACGCATCAACCGAAAGGGTCGATGTCAAAACAATGAAGCGCATGGTACTACAACAATAATTATAATTTATTTCAGAATTACAGACAATACTTTGTTGGCCTATGAAGGCAATCAGTCAAAAGCTTGTAATCGTAACAACAAAGATGTGTATTCTCGTCTAAATAAGTCAGGAATCGTTGACAATACATCCAAGGCTCAGCCAGATTAGATCTGTACTGAGTATATGCATATGCTACTGACCCTGTAATATCAAGGGCCCTGAAATAAATGTTTGCAAGCTTCCATTTCCGATTCAGGATTTCTGCACTAGTTATATTACCATAAATACCGTACTGCTTCATAACATTTATGAACCATTGGGTCTTTAAGTTTAGCTTTTAGATTTAGCAATTATCATCATTGATTGGAATCATTATTTAACAAAGTAATCAATAAGAGTGTTGTATATGCCTAATATAGATACGACATAGCTATTTGAAATCCAAGTCAATGCTGTTGCACAAAAAATATAACGGAAACAAAAGAATGCTATTACTGATATGTCAGACATATCTGTCGTATCATGTAAGGCCATTTCATAACATATGTTCCAGACATGCATTCGTCTGATCTGGCCTTGTTTATATAACTTCAAATTGACAGAGGCTTGACCAAAAAATCCATATTTTTGCCCAATTTTGCTCTAATATTATCTTAGGAACTGTCCACCAGAACTGTTAATAAATTGTCAACATAGGTGTGTTCAGTTTTTTAAGTTGGTTTGGCTAACTGTCTTATTGGCAGGCTATGTATACGTGTATCACAGATAAAAGTTGCACCAATGATGTTGGACGACTGAAGGTTTCACCATTCACTCCTTATTATGCCTGGAAAAGACTTTTTTGGTTGTTGTTTTTAATCTCCCCTGCCTAAATAGGTTTTTAGTCAGATTCCCGATGTACATTTATGCTAAATTTCCCTTGGCAGTAACTAGCTGTTCCCCTTTTTTTAAAATACTTTTTTAGCCATTACCAACCAACAAAAGAAGACAAAAGTATTTTATTATTTGATCATCCCCTTTTCCAATTTTTTAAATATACCATCCCCATCATTGCATGCTGCCGAAAGACATTTTTCATCTGACGGTTTCTATTGAGCGACCAACCAAAGCTTTTCATTTGGGAATTTTCACCCCTTGGCCCAAAACTGACAATTTACAAAAATGTTAAAATGGGCTTTTTTAGACAAGTATCTGATACCTTTTACACTAACTGTGCCTTTAAGAAATGTTTTGCGGAGTTACTTTTACTTTTCTTATAAGCCCAACAATGCACACTCCTCTTCTAAAACCTGTTCTCACTCAAAAGATGAAAAAAAAATTGGAATTATTCTGGAAGGCTGAAACAACAATCTGTGTTCTGTGACAAACTTGGAACTGCTATTGAAACAGATATTTTCAGGAAAAAAACGCAAGGGACTTGTTTTGACAAAGCATTGGCTTTGGGGGACGTGGAAATAACTTCCCAGGCTTTTGGGTAACAGGTTCAGAGATAACCAGCTGAAAATTGCGACGATAAAGGGACCCAACATTTTCCAGCTGGTTGCACCATTCCAGCCTTAAAAGATTTTCGCTAAACATAACTGACTCTGGAGAATGAGATCTACGATTTCAATTCAGAGTTTTTGCATCCTCAGGAATTTTCTTTGATTTTATTGCTCCTTGATTCACTTCCTTTTTTTATCTCATTTTAATATGAATTTTTGACGTGTTTTCGAATTTTTAGCGCCATATGGCAAAGATATGACTATCAAATTTATAATTTGATTCATTCCATTTATCAAGATTTTATTCATAATTCATTTATCTATTTATTTATAATAATATTATTCATAATGCAAACGAGTAAAAAGAATGATTTGCTAATTGTATCTAAACCGCTGATGCAAAGGGGTTAGTGAGAGAAACCAGATACAAAAAAAGCCTATCATTTCAATCCCGGGTTTTTGCACTCTTGAGAATTTTCTTTGATTTTTGCTTCTGCTTCCTAAGGACGGAAATTGTAGTTTGGGACCCAGTTTTCTGTTTGTTTTTTTCTAGATGAATTGTTGGCGTTTTTCCCGAATATTTAACGCCGTATGGTAAAGTAATTATTATCAGATTCTCAATTTGACTCATTTTATTCGTAATTACAGATTGCTAACCAAATTTCTCACCAAAATCATCAACATAAGTTTTTTTAGTTTACAGGTTTGTTAGACCGACTGGTTTGCTGGCTGGCTGACAATATCGGTGTGTATGAGGTTTACAAGCTACACCGATGAAGCTGAGGGCAGAAAATCAAAAAGATATTCGTTATTATGTTTACAAAGAAACCATGTTTATTTTGTTCGAATCCTTTTCTAAATTGTTTTCAGTGGACATTGAATTTGCAATGTAAGTTTACGGTGATTTGATTTCTTATTTCGTATCTAATTGTTTTTTTTTGGGGGGGGAGAACTCGGACATCTACCGTGATTACTGCTCAACAGAAGGCGGAAGAAGCAAATTATTAATCGATCATCCCTTTTCCCTATGTTTTAATTGATCCCCCTGAACATGGTCTCTGATTGTATTCAAACCAATAAAAGCTCTGAATTTGACCTGCTTTGAGGAGGACATGATTATGTCTTTACCGCCAGTGTGGGAGTTTGTTGTCAGAACGAAGATAAAAAGGCAGGATTGCAAACGCTGATAATAAAAACGTAGAAATCTTGCGCCAGAAAATATCTTTTTATCCCGATTCCTAAATTCATTCTGCCTTTTAGCTAAATAAGCAAACCCAAGCTGACCAATGATTGGGTTGGTTTTCAAAAAGTGTGTATGTATTTGTGTTTTCTACAAATTATCGATCACGCTTATGATAAGATCTTGAAAATACTTTTGCTTCTTAAATTATGAATGCCTTTTTTACGTTAGATTTCTTCAATTACGACGATTGATTTAAAGATGAAAATAAATGACGTGGTGTGACGTAAACTGTTTCATTTTTTCCGCCTACTCTGTCAATCCTCACTTTCTTATGAACACTTTGAAGCTTTTAAACATCTTTCGGCATTCATAGAACTATCGACTTTTGTTGCAGTTAGGGAGCCAGATTGTTGAATGCTTAGTTTCAAGGCAGTCTGACATCCCTTACTTGGAAGTTTGGCGTAATACAACATTTACCTTAATTTCTTCATCTTCCATTTCTCCATTCTGATTTTGGTTCTGGGGCAGTGTGTCTTCACTTGCACTTTTGTTAGGAAAGGCATGAATCCATCTCATCCATTAAGTTATGAGTAATGCATGGTGGAGTGATTAACGCCACTTCGGATACTTGTCACCTCTAGGTCTATTTTACAGATCGCAAACTTGTAAATCAGCTGAGTGAGTAATAATGTGATAGCTGGAGCCTAAATAAGGCTCGTTGAATCCACGTAAGGACACTTGCTAATTTAGATCTTCATATTTTCATCGCTTAGTCATTTTATAGTCCTTTTTTTCTCTCCGTATTTGAGCCATAGATGAGTATAACACAAGGAAATGAGGAGTGACTCGGTGGTTATCAACGTTTAATTCACTTCACGCTAAAACCCTTGGAAGAGGACTGAATCGAATTTTTCCCTTTTAGTTAGCGGTGGTTTAATTACAATCCAATAGAATGTAACTCTCTCGGGGGAGAAAAACGGGGAATCCCAAGTCTGAGTAAAATCGGAGGGATGAGTGTGGGTCTAACAAATACTGTTTCATAATCGTATACTAACAAATTGGAGGCATGGAAAGATAGGGAAATCTCTGTTTTGATTTTGAAAAAAAAATCACTTCAAAACTTGTTTCTTTCGCCTCGTTGCAAACACATAGACACCAACATGTTCAGCATTCAAAACATTTACGTCGCACTAATACCCTTGGGAAAGCACGTAACCACTTTTCCCCTTTCCCCTGAAATGGTTTGATTGCAGAGCAGGGGAGCTTTTCTGCCAATGCAGTCCAACTAAAGTAACTCTGACAGAGAAAAAACGAAAATTCCAAGTCTGAGTGAAGTAAGGGGGACGGGCAGAAGGCTGATAACTACATCCAGTACAAAGAACGACTGCCAACGTGACCCTATGCTCCACAGGGTGCCTGGGGGAACCAATGACTGCCATGGCACGATACTAAATAACAGGAAACTTGTATTAGACAAGGCCAGCCTACCATTGAGGTCAGCATTCAACATTCAGTTTTTACCTTCTCTTGAACCTTAAGCATTATTGTCAGGAGATACGTAATTGTCTCAGCGTTGAACCGTCTAACAATTTCATCATCAACATATTTTTAATCTCCGTTGTTGGACTTTGCCTGAGATACGTCTGACTTCTCGATCATGTGCGTCGCAGCACTGGTATTTCCTAAATTTGTTTGAATCGTCACTCCATCTTATTTCCTGCCATCCACAATTTTGCATATGGACCCTTGGGATCCATGTTGTGATCGTAAGCAGTTGTCTGACAATTTTGCAACATTGCCTGGCGATTTTCTTTTGATTTTTTTAATTGATTTAATGATGTATCTGACTCATTATTTTTTTAATAAACTCTGTTGTTTTGCTAACTTATCCATATGATAAGCATAATTATCTCCTGTGCACGTTGCATGGTTCTCAGTTCGAGGGTTCATCGTTTAATTAGATTCCATGTTTCAGCTCCATAGGTGACTATCGGGGGATGCATCGGTTGTATACTATTTTTTTTTAGAACTAATGGGAATCTCTTGTTTCTCAAAGTTTAGCTTGCTCTTCAAAAAAAGTATTCTCTCCTTTTTTTGAAGATTCCATTTAGACTCTTCAGAGATTCCTGGTTAGATGTGGTGGTGCCCTCTCTTCAGCTTTGCGTTTTGGATACGGATATTTCAACTACGAGGCAGAACTGGACAGACTGACCTTAAATCTTTATTTTGTCAGAATCAAAGTTCCAAGTCTGAATCATCTACAGAGTCTCGAACTGACTGCATAATGATTCGTCTTCGAAAATCTAATTATCCAATGTCAATGTCATGGACTGAGAAACAGCGAAACAGAAAAATAACACTGTTCATTTATAAATAGATTATCACAATGACAATAGTAGGTCTAGAAATAGAAAAGAAACGGCTAACAATGGTATTGTGAACTCTACTAGTAATTAACAAATCTCAGATGTATAACAAAAGAAAACCCTGTGTAAATCTACATCGATCTTCAAGAAGAAAACGCATGTGAAGAGAAGAATTGAATGTAAGCCAGGAATTGAGTCTCTCTCTCTCTCTATATATATATATCTATCTATCTATCTATCTCTCTCTCTCTCTCTCTCTCTCTCTCTATATATATATATATATATATATATATATATATATATATATATATATATATGCGTGTGTGTGTGTGTGTGTGTGTCTATCCCAAATTGGCTAAATGCCTGTTTTGTAGAATTAGCGAATTATTGCCTTACTCGTGAGATAAGTAAGCGTTGTCGCAAAATTCCAAAACAATTTATTTCAGTCATCTTTTGATTGAGTAATTACTGTATCAACGTGTATTGAATACTACTCAGCAATTTTGTTTGGAATGTCAGAAGAACTAACATGTTTATATTTTTAATTCTGAGTTGAAAAATAGTGAACAATTCAGTGAAATATAATTACATATATATCTTTGTATGTGCATACATATGTGAGCGTTTATATATACGCATATATAGTATGTTATAAGTCAACTGCTTGACGAATTTTTACCTGTCTCCCTCCATGACGACCGTGATTGTGCTAATCTTTGCTATCACTGGTGAAGCTATCTATTGTATTCTTCCATATCATGCCTGGTCTCTTCCTATTACATTCACTGCCCCATTTGCATCAAGCGGTTAGTCTTCTGCTTTTTTTGTCATCTCTTCTCAGTAAATGTCTAGCATTGTATACTACATACACACACGTAAACACACATACGTACACATGCACACACACACACACACACACACACACACACACATATATATATATATATATATATATATATATATATATATATATATATATATATGCACGCACGCACGCACGCAGATACATCCCAATAGTTGTTCACGTAAATCAAACAAATTTTTACTGGTTTCTATGTTTAACACAGAGTTTGAAATTATGGTAGTATGTATGGAAAAAAAAAAAATATATATATATATATATATATATATAAATATATATATATATATATATATATATATATATATATATATATATATATATATATATATATATATATATATATACATATATATATCCTTCTAAAACAATCGCAATCGTGCTAATTTTTTTCTATCCCTTCATCCTGTTTTCTTTCTACTGCGATTATTGCTCCATTTATATGATGCTTATGAAGACATTTGAGCACGGACTATATTTCGTATGGTACCGGTTTTGAACAAGTAGCGAAACGAACAGCCGTAAACTGTATAAATTAATGAAGAAAATGTGCGTAGTGTAGGAGTCTAACCTGCATTCACCAAGGATTGTCATTTTTTATTCATTTATGCAGCCTGGAGCAAGAGATCTTAAAAAAACAAGAGTGAATACTGCCGGACACAAAACGTGGAATCATGAACTTTCGTCGTAAACCCATTCAAAAATTAGGGAGAATTTTAAAGGATGATAATGTTTTTATAGATATAACAATGAGTGTTGGTATAGTTTGTGCACATGATACGTACTTGCATAGCCAACCAAATAAACTTGAAAACTGAAAAAACCTATGTTGATAGTTTTAAAGACAGTTTTGGTTGACAATATATAATGTCAAAATCAATCACAAAATGGAAAATACTAGTTTAAAAGTTGCAAGGAGGCTGCGAAAAAAAATTGGAAATAAAAATCAAAATCGAGAGATGAGATCATGAAAGGTGAAACACCAAAGAAGAGTCAGAAGAGAATTTTGAAGAAATTGATGCAGAAGATAGTGACAATTATTAAGAAAGGATAAGATAATTAAGCCAATGTACATGAGGAAGACAAATAGAGAATGAACGAAGGGAAAAATGATTGAAAGAGAGAGAAAAATAATCTGATAGAGGAAATAAATGCATGAAAATCGAAACAAATAATGAGAAGAAAGACACAAGTATTCAAACTGTGGCCTGATATTTGCAGTCAAGGCAAAAAGCAAAATTAGAAGGTTAATAAAAATAGTTTATGAGGTAAAAAGCTACAACGACGAAAAAATCAAGACGAAAAAGGAGAAATTCTGAAAAGATTATGAAGAAGATTAAGACGATGAAGAAAACAAAGAAATTGGAAATCAACGAAGGTGAAAATGATTGAAAGAGAGAGAAAAATAACCCAATAGAGGGAATAAACAAATGGAAATTGAATCAAATAATCGAAAGAAAGATACAAGTGTTTAAATTGTGGCAAGGAATTAGTAGCCGAAGCGACAAACAAAATTAAAAGATTAATGAAGAAATAAAAAAAAGAAACCAATCAAAAGTGAGAGCGACAGAAAAGGGAAAAGGGAGAAGGAGAAATTGAAAAGAAAAATTCTGAAGAAAATTCAAACGAGGGAGAATACGGAGAAATAGAGAATGAACAAAGGGGGAAAAAGATTGAAAATCGAAACAAATAATCGAAAGAAAGATACAAGTATCTATTAGGTGGCCAGGCATTCATAGTCGAGGCGTAAAACAAAATTTAAAAGTTAATAAAAATAGGAAATAAGATCAAAAGCTAGAACAACAAAAAATTATGAAGAAGATCCAGACAATAATGAGAAAAAGAAAAACTTTGGGAAAGATGTGGATATAGAAAAATAAGAGAGTAATGGAGAATAAGTTGAAGTCAATTTAAAAAGAAAGAAAAAAAGGAGAAGTTGATTGAGGAAACAAATACAAAGGCGAAAGAAAGACTGAATGATTGGATGGACAATCGGAACTATACACAGAGGAAGGTTGAGGTAATCAAATCTCAGTGAAGGAGTTGTAGTCGACGTAGAGAAAAATCAGTATGTAAATTGAGAAGAGAGACAAAATTTGAAAAAAAAGAAACAAGCAAGACAGAGAGATTGAAAAGAAGACTGAATCAGGAGGAAAAAGAAAAAGAATAACGCTTGAAAAAAAAGTCATGAAAAAAAGAGGGATAGAAAATTGAAAGAGAGGGAATGCGTTCGTAAAAAAAAGCAAAGGAAAGAAAAATTGAAGAGGAAGGAAAAAAGAATGAAAAAACATTGGAAGGAAGACAATTGGAAAAAAAGACGAATGGAAGTTGAAATAGAGCAGGGAAATAAATAAAAAAACTTTAGAGAGAAAGGCTGGAATTGAATAAAATAGAAAAAAAATATTGAACGAAAAAAAAAAGGAAAGAAAAAAAAGAAAGAAAAAGGAAGAAAAAAGAAGGGGAAAAATGATGGACCGATGAAAAAAAATAGACATAGATTGAAACGAATAACAAAAAGAAAGATACAAGTATCCAAATAGTGGTCAAGTAGTTATGGTCGATTTAAAAGAAAATCAAATTACAAAGAAAGAAAAACTAGAAATTGATAAAAAAAATAGAAGAAGGAAGTAAAAGACTTGAAAAAATTCCTAGCATCTTAACTGCCTTTGAGTAGAACACGGAGTAAAAAAGAAAAATCCTCATCACAGATTTCCCACTAGAAAGAAAATGAGCCTCTTGGAAATTTCAAATTTCAAGATGGCGACGGTGGGCGGCCACTCGACGCGCCCTTGTTACTAATTCCAAACTGAGGAACGTTTCAAACGATTGGAAGCCATTGCAATTCTCACAATTGAGAGGGGGACGAAAGACTTGTCGACCTCATCCTCCTCGCCCATCCGGTACAGACTCTTGACAAAAATTGATCCGGCAAAAAAATGAGCCTGCTAAGATTTCTCTGCGTTCAGTCACACGCCATTAATCTGGATCACGCATGCACATACAGTGCTGCGCTCATACACGTGAAGATTTTGTTTGTAGCTGCCTTCAGACACCAAGCCACGCCTGAGTTCGATACACGCATATACACAATCGCATGCAATCTGAGGAAGTGCAAAATCCACCCCCTGCAAACAAACAAGTTAGCACATGCGTCGTCTTTAGTGCAGTTCTGATTAATGAGGTTTTAATGTAGTACGATTGAGGTAAGGCTGGAATGAAAAAAAATATATTCATACCCGGAACAGTGCGGTTTTGAACAGTACGGAATAAATAAACAGCACTATTTATTAATCTTTTACACGTATCTGACCTCTCTTGTGGAATACTAATACCTTCCTTCTTATATATATATATATATATATATATATATATATATATATATATATATATATATATATATATATATATATATATATATATATATATATATATATATATATATATATATATATATATATATATATATATATATATATATATATATGCTCATACGAAAACATAACTATGAAGTAATTAGAAATAACACTAATGGAGAAAGCATGAAAAAAATAAGATTGCAATTGTGGAAATAGAAACGGATGCTTTTAGCAAAACAAACGTCTTAAATCGAATACTGTTTACCAAGCGAGGCTTCAACTCAAGACAAATCCTTAGGAGTGAAATATTACATAATGATATTGAAAACACTCTTTGAACGAAGGTTAGCCAACCACACACCGTTATCTACAAATGAAAAATACAAACTGTACATCACTATTAACATATAATTGGAGACTAAGCGATAGCGACCTCACAACCACTGCAAAATGGAAAATATTAAAACAAACACACATATGCAAAAATTTTTGAAATCCCATGTATTCTAAGCCAAAATAAGGAAATTGATATCCTCATTTTTGTCAACAGAACGAAAAACAGAATTGTTAAACAGTAGCGTTAATACACCGGCGCTGGTCAAAATTTCTATCAAGAAAAAATATTTTAACACCCCACATATACGTACACTAAAAATCAACCACAATAGCTATCTTTCTCTTCCGGTCATTACTATCACCATTTTAATTATTTTATACCCCAAACCATTTTAAAGAACAGCCCGATCATTATAATTATTTTAGACATGTAGAAACAGATCAAACACAGAATAACTAAACCAATAGCTAAGGTCATGTAAAATTGAACCCTAAAAACTGGGAAACAGATTCAAGTGAGAATAAAATATTCTTAGGGAGGAAACATATTACAAAGAGCTGATGCTTTAGCAACATACTGATATAGAAAATGACTACGCTATACCCTGATGATTTATAATTTGTTACCACCAACAATCACAAAATCTCCACTAAATAAAACAGAATACATAACAAGTAATGACCAACCTCTAAACAAAGAAAAGGAACAAGAAAAAAAAAAGATTTACGGAGAGAAAAAAAAATTGTATTATATTATATCATATTGTATTCCTGATTTATATATATATATATATATATATATATATATATATATATATATATATATATATATATATATATATATATATATTGAGAGAGGGAAAGAGAGAGATTGATAGTAGTGAGATATTAACAAATGTATTTTTTGAGTTCAAACAGTTTCCTGACCTTCTATCACGTGTGTGTTTGTGGACAAACATATATATATATATATATATATATATAATAGATATAATTGACTGATGGGGCATTAGCAAGTAACAAATTGAGGTACATTTTTATTAAAACTTTGTCCAGTCAAAAGGAGGGCTGCCCCCTGTATTATGTATTGATAGAGAGAAAATAGGTTTGCATAATATGGTCAGATGAAATTACTATCAGACTATTGGACTTCCATCTCTAATAGAGTGATAGAAACACTAACAAATCATAATCTTCATCAGCATCATCGTCACCATCATCTTTTTAGCAGGGAACACTATATGATTGATTTCTAATATAATAGGCAGTTTAGTGATCTCTCCATATGATTTTGCGCATGATTCTAAAAAGATTCCATGGAATGTTGATCGGATAAAAGTTCGCACTCAACGTCTTGTGTCTTGATTGATATTACAATGATAATTACTTCAGTAAATTCAAGGAAAAATAATTTCGAGTTTTATTGATTCGATGATCATTTTTAATTAGCAAAAAAGGAACTGATATTTTTTATTGTCTTTCTCTTTTAAATAAAATACATTGTCTTTTTTTCTGGTTTAATTCTTCTTGTAGTATCATTGTTTTATTGCAACGAATCATACATGTCGCCCAGATAATTCAAATGGGGTTGGGATGAACGTGTAAATTCGAAATTCGAATGATTCTAATCAGGTAATACCAATATTATTATTGCCGGAAAAAAAACGAAGATATTAAGAGAGCACTAATAGAGTGCATACCACTACCATTATTGTAAACGAACTTAGACTGGATAAATGTGAAATATGGTTATTTAATATATATGGAGAAACAAATTGGAAAAGAAAAGATTTACAGCTGATGAGAACATTTCCAAATTCTTTATATTGTTAACACTTCGTCCGAATTCGACCTTATGGCGAAACATGCTGTGAGAAAACGATGGTAAGTCTACATCGAGCAGCCCATATTTTTAATGTGATACTAGTGGACTTTTAATTGTTAATGACGTCGTAATGGGAAAAGTTTTCGAAACGAACTGTTGAAGCAAAATTCCTAAGTAAAATATTTTTATGGCTTTTTGTGTCTGTGTCTCAAATACACATATATCTCGTTAGTCTCTGCTTGCAGGGCCAAGCCATCGTGTGTGTGTGTGTGTATATATATATATATATATATATATATATATATATATATATATATATATATATATTTAATAGCTTCATTGTAAAAACAGAGATCTGGGATATTTTTCAACGTCATTTTAGGTCTGTGGGGTTCGCATGACGGATCTGCATAATAGGTTGTTGGTTTTGCTAGTTTCTTTCTCCTAGCAGATGCCAAAACTAGCTGTGGGTATCTGCCGCCCATTCGTAGGAGTAATGCAAAGGTATGGCCCACTTGGTTCATATAAGATCGGGTCTTGGATGACACATTGAAAGCAGATATCCGAGCTAGCTGTAGAGATCTGCTCCCTACGCAGCTGTGTAAGCGGCTGTCTACGCAAATTGGAGCAGACCTCCGAAGCAGTTGCCCGAACAGGGCTATGAGACTCCTGCCTCTCCAAATCTAAGATAATGGCTGCCAGTGAGGAGCCACACACACACACACACACACATATATATTTATATATATGATGCGTAGGTCTGAGACACATCATTGTTTATGCAGATAAACACACCATCTGCTGCCCTTTCAGACGTGTAAAACGGCAATACATCTCTCTCTCTCGCTTTCTCTTTCTCTCTCTCTCTCTCTCTCTCTCTCTCTCTCTAGATATATATATATATATATATATATATATATATATATATATATATATGTGTGTATATATATATATATATACATACCATAAGTATGTGGATATCTGAAAAGTACATAAATCAAAAACAATGGGGAGAATATGTTTCAAATGAATTTATTTGAAATATATTCTCCAATTCACAAACACACAGACACACACACACAGACACACATATATATATACACACACACGCACACATATATATATATATATATATATATATATATATATATATATATATATATATATATGTACATACATACATACATATATACATATATATATACATAATTTACCTGAGGTATTCCCCTCTTATTTTCCTCTCCTTTTCCCTGTTTTATTGAATAGCACTCGAGTTCTCTGTGGTATTCACGGTGGTCATGCGCAAAAATGCGCTGATTTTTCACCGGTGATAACTAATATTTATAATTATTATGATTATGCTGATATTACTTTGTCAGCTTTCTCCTTTGATATCTCCTTCTTTTCCATTAGTTTTTCTCTCGGTTTTAAAACGCATTATTTCGATTCAAAAGAAAAGTCTTTCGACGAATCAGTTGCTCAGATTCCTCACTGATTCAATCTGGCACCTTCAATTGCTTGGCAGACAATCCTCCTTCTCTGCCCATTATCTTTAACTTGACGGGATATTTTTTTCAAGTATTAAAAACGCCACGCTTAGAGAGAAGGAACACATGATTTTAGGTATTAGGGAACGTTATGTCAAAATGAAAGAAAATCTCCTCCTTCTCCTGCCATTGACAACATGGCTACTGCTGTTAGCTCTCGTCAAACTGATTCGAGATAACCATGAAATCTCGTCACTCTGGTGCCTTTTAAGCAACACACGGGACTTTCAGGGAGATTATAGCCATTACGAGACGGGAAAACATATTTTCTCTTATCTGACCTCTTGATTCTCTTTTGACTCGGTTTTATTAGGGGTTTTGTTCTCGTTGTTGTTGTTGTTGTTGTTGTTGTTGTTGTTGTTGTTGTTCTTCTTCTTCTTCTTCTTCTTCTTCTTCTTCTTCTTCTTCTTCTTCTCCTTCTTCTTCATCTTCTTCTTCTTCTTGTTAGCCTTTCCCCCAACACCTCTTCTCCTTCTTGTTTTCTTCATCTCAACTCGCTGATAGTCATTATATAATTTTTTGCACTAGAAATATCAGAGAATTGTTGCTTGGGACTTAGTGACAGCAAGCCTCCCAGAATCTAAAACACTCACATTGTTTTTGCTCATTTTGACTTTGCTGCTATTATTATTATTATTATTATTATTATTATTATTATTATTATTATTATTATTATTATTATTGCTTGGGGATGGTTCGAAGTACTCAAGTTATTATGGACATGACTTCTAACCTTGTTTCCTGCAGGTTCCACAGCTTCCGTCAAGATGTTGTTCTCGTTTTTTTCCATATATTCGGCTTTTATCATTCTTGAAAGTATTCTTCCATCCGATACAAACGAAAAAGTACAACTCATTTAGACAATGATATCTTAGTCCTCATCAAAGTTATCTCAATAACTGATCCAAGCATCTCTTCCACTTTTTTAACACAGTTTGGGAAGTCCTCTTTTGAGATCGACATCAGCTGCCTTGTAATCATGTCTACGGTCTGAAATCTCCTCTATCTAAAAAGGGCAAAGCCAAATCTTAACAATGGGACGGATGACTGGAAAAACCTGGTTATGGCAATGTTTAGCCAAAGAAATCTACATGCATGCGATAGAGTTACCTTGAATAGGGGTGTCTCATCACCCATGCGCACTGGTGTTCATCCTAATTGTTTGTAAAGGTCAATCATTTTTTTAAAATTTCGATCGCCATCATCATGGATACCTTGATGGCATTACACTGGATGCAATATTATCTAGAAGTATCCAGAAATGTTAATATCACCGTATGGTATTTTCAATCTTTTTGAGCGAATTTTCTTAGTAGTTGGCCACAATATTGCATTTAAAGTGCAGAAATAAGGCTACATCTTTACATGGCGAAAGTTAAAGGTCACACGAGGTTGATGCTGGAGGTCATCAGGGTTACCCAAATGTCGAAAATTGTTACAAGGCAAAACGGCAATCTCTCAAGATCACTGGACTTTACCTAACTTCTACATGCCTTTCCCATGAAGACCTTTACATTGATTGTTCTCGGGCTAGATCTGGGTACGCAATGGGAGAGACACTTACGTTGTTCATCCAGAAGCTCTGTCAAACTAAACAACAACATCATTTATTTGGGTTTTTCTGATGAATCAGAGTATTTCGGCATTTACAATTTCTTTTCATGTGTACATAGTAGAAATAATCGTTTTTTGGATTTTTTTTTTCAAAAACATTTTTCCTGATTTGTTATATTTTCAGTTAAGCTGGGTATAGTTTCTTTTCTAAAAAAATACAACCTAAATCATAGATTATAATTATATCCATGATTACATTCAGGTGGACTAACTTGTAACATAATATATGAAAGAACTTCAGCATTCTTTTGAATATACCTGATATTCTCGTAATAAGCTTTGTTGCCTGAAATTAATTTCGAGAATGCCTGTCAGGTCTGTGCTAAATACTCCATCAGAAATGATATCCTAATTAGCATTTGTATTGATTCCATGATTCGACAATTATTCGGCAACTTGTTCGGTCTAATATATCTTGATTACTACGTTTCGGCAGTTGCATTCTTTGGGCTTCCTCAAGTACTTACCTTATTCAGTAGATTGTTGGAGGGAACGATTCAACTCGACCCAATGTGC
Source organism: Thysanoteuthis rhombus (assembly GCA_963457665.1). Taxonomy (NCBI): domain Eukaryota; kingdom Metazoa; phylum Mollusca; class Cephalopoda; order Oegopsida; family Thysanoteuthidae; genus Thysanoteuthis; species Thysanoteuthis major. The sequence continues at coordinate 64,307,013 of OY735211.1, forward strand.
CCTACTCAATGTCCGGACAACTCGATAAAACATTCATTACACCTTCATTGAATGAATAAAAGAAATATATTCAATGAAGAATAATTAGTAGGCAGTACTTAAACAGTGAAATTAATTTATATATAATTTTAGGTTTATCCTCTTAAATATTGCATAGGGATTCTTTCATTTCCTTTAGACTGCCGTTACATTTTTGTATCCCGTGTGCCGGAGAGTAGACAGGAAAGTTCGTAAATAAACGCATAAAATTTGTCGTATAGATGTTGATGGTGTCATTAAACAGAGGAAGATTTAGAAAAAATATTCGATAAACTTCGTGTGATTAAACTGTATAGAGTCTGAGATGTAATCATTTTAGAATTTTGTTAACGCTACGTTTACGCATAAATCTGTGGTACAATGGTTTACGGTTTTCGAGTGAAGTGAGTTTTCAAACTCGAATATATCACAGTTTATAGTTTACATAAATAACTTTTATTGATAAATTTTCTCCAGTCTTTCTTCTTTCAGTTGCCATGTTTTTTGTGATAACATCAATATTTAACAAGGTTAGTATTTTATTTTTATTTGTTTTTTTTGTCATGTACGACCGTGTCGTCGGTTAGTTTTCTTATCGAGTCGGTAACTTCGAATTGTACTCAATTATCCTAGAGTAACTAGACATTGGCAAAAACGTAGTGAAGAATTTAAGATTGAGATACATGTTACAATAACTCCTGGAAAAACGTTTATTAAGGGAATATTTACCAAGCCTCACACTGAAAATAGACGATAAAATATTTTAGTTCTCGATAGTTCACGATTACGAAAGAAAAAGTATTTGCACAGATTGTTCTCATTTTTCTGACTATATAAACGTAAACATGAATGCATTGTTTCATTTGAAACTTTAATTGATATGACCTCCAGCCATTTTGCATGGGATGTGTCACTTGGCCGAGACAGCGTAAATGGAATAAGTGCTGCTGCAGGAATCAAACCTACGACCGATTATGTAGCCACTTGAACGTAGCGTTGCTCTTACCTTTGAGCTAAACTGCCCGGCAAGAAGGCAAAGGCCTAGATAACTGCGTCATCATTTTTGTTCATTCACTGTTTATATCTACACAATTGTTTCTCAGCGTGGACAATCATACAATGATGAATCTGAGGTGGTATTTGATTTCAATATTGAATTGGCAAGGTGCTCCAGGAATACCCCAAATTTTGTAGCTTTGAAATATGTTCCACTCTCTCTCTCTCTTTCCCTCCTTCTTTCTCTCTCTGTCTCTCTCTCTCTCTCTCAGTTTTTCCCTCCAAATATAGAGTGTGCCAATGGAGACATTCCTTTAGCTGAAATGGACCATTTCAACATCTTGAAAATTGTAATGCATTGATGTTTCGGTGTGTGGTTGGAGGTCTGGTGGGTTGAGAATTCTTGACTCCAGAAAGCCATCTTAATTATGTTTGCTGCAGAACAAACTCTTAACGCTATTTCCGTTTTACACCTTCTTATTGAAAGCAAAAAAGAAGCTTTGAGCGAACTTACAGAATCATATATATGTATGTATTAAAGAAGAAAGAAGAAAAACGAAACTGTGTTGAATTTTTGAAATATGATATTATCTAGGAAAACTGAAAGCTTTTGATATATTGAATATCAAAATTCAAATGTGAGACAACTTACAAAGAAAAACGAAATAGAATTTCTCACACATCAAAGTTCAAATACCGTGATTCATTTTTAAAAATATTTTTTTCAAAAAGTTTAAAGGGTGAAATGTTCGTTCAGTGAAGGTAAACAAAATATAACTCGAAAGTTACTCGCTATTGTTTCGAAATTTTCTCAATATGAGACTTGCAACATTTTGTCACACTTTGTAGAACTGTTTCAATGCTGTAGCATCTCTTCAAGGCTTCAAGACCTCAAGATGTGCAGCAGCTTTGAAACAGTTTGACAAATTGACATGCCTTTCATAATACGCTCTTCTGGCTAGCCAGCCATTTTGGAGCTCCTTCTTGCTCTTCGATATCTCCCAATCACCCATCTAGGTTCTCACAAGGCTTGGTGAGAACTTTTTTTATCCAAGGTAATTTGGCTGTAATCTGTTGGCTTCGAGAAATGATTCCTTAAATCTTGCCCTTTTCCTGACTAGCAGATCGTTAAGGACTATTTCAATGTTTAGTATGACTTAGTAATGGATTGAACCACAGCTCACCGAGCTGAGGCTAGCACACTACGAATTGGACACGGTGATAATTAAAATCACTTTTTTTTTTTTTGATATTTTCCATAATTGTGAATTTTAATTTTCAACACCATATAAATACAACTAGTTGAATGATAAAGGGTCTAGTATTATAAGCATTAATATTTTGAGAATAAGGGGTAGACCTGTACGTATCAGATTAACATTCGTTTAACAAGTGGTATTTGAAAGTAACAATTGGACATAAAGGGTTCATACTATCTGAAAATCCAAAATACCTATAGGTATTTATTTCTTTGACTTTGCTTCTGGTAGTCATAATAATTCAGCTTCTGGCAGTAGATTTGGAAAGAACAATGGAACAACACTGAAATGATGTCTCCAGGCTGCAAAACAGGACAAAGAAAATAGAGATCCCAGAATCCAAATTTGCAGTCGAAAGGATGAGATCATTTGGAACCCAATCAGCCACAGGAGGTCCATTCGCTGATTTACGATCAGTATTGTCCTTCTCCTAGACTGGCTTCCTTCCAAAGAAGCACCATCTTGCCAACCATTTTACCCTTAAATGGAGAAGAAATGGGCATTATTGCAAATTGAAAGCAATTAGTGCTGACCAGCGTTTGAATCAGGCTCGATAATTCCATTAGTCTATTCGTCTATGTATTAATCTTAGTCTTTTTACAGCCTGTGTATCTATCATCATAATCCGATGACTGTCGACTCCTCGTCCCAACCATAAATAGGAATTATCGACCAGGAACACGTGGACCCAATCACTATCGCCATTCTCACATTACACTCGTTGTTCTCATGGTAATTCCGTCAGATCAGGCCTCATCAAGTCAGGTCAGGTCAAGCCAGGTCACGTGATCAGTGACGTCACGGCCATTGCTGATTACTGAACGCAAATGACTGTGAAATACAGAAATAAAAAGTGAAACGAACGTCGAAATCACGTTCGGTTTTCGACGAATAATAAAACGTGAAAAATCCTGAAGTGATAAGAGAGGAAGCAAAAATCAAATGCGTGATTTTTTGCTGGAAAAAAGAGGGCAAGTTTAAAGAAGACGAAGTAAAATTGGATTGTAATGAAATAAAAAGGAAAGGAAGGTGAAAAAAAAACGTAACGATTCTGTGAAGGAGGCTCGACTCGGCAACAAGATATAAAATTGGATGTTGCAAAAGTTGGAACTAGTAAAAAGAAACGAAAAAAATGGAGATCTGTAAAACAAGGAATACAAATACAAAAACGAACAATGGACACATCGAAGCAAAGGAAGTTAATGATGAAGTTTTCGGACGCATGAAAAAGAGATAATAAAAACGAAAAATGAAAAAGGTCTGGTTATTCACTCGACAGAAACCCTTACGTGTCAACGTCTTTTGGTATCATACCGTATTAGGAGTGATCAATTGAAATTTTGGAAAAAAGGGTGTTCATTGGATTATTTTTTCAAGCCTTTTGCTAGACAGTAATCAATAAAAGTATGAATCCCATCGCCAAAAAAATAATCAGAAAAGCCAACTATTTTGGCATGAATTTACATCGTAAACTGAATCGCCCTCCCCTATATTGAACATATTTTGTTTATGTAGACATTTTCAGCTCCATTGGTGCAACTGTGCGTGCACATCATATATAACCAGCAAGCTAGAATCACTTTAAAACTGGGAGAAACCAATGTTGACAGTTTGGTGACAGTTTTGGTTGATAGTTTCTTATGAAAATGAAAAACATGCTGGAAAGCGAATAAACTAAACTGAGAGGAAAAATGAACAATTTGGGAAAATTTAAAATTTAACAATGCAAATTAGAATAAGGCTTCGTGAAGCATAAACGTTTAATTGGCAGTAGGGGTCATTAGTCGTTTAAAATCGAATAATTTATTTGTTTTCCAAATCCGATGTCAAAAACCGTGTGTTACTTTGATCAGCGGGGGCAAGACGAAGGAGAAGTTTTGACAAATAAATATCTTGATGGGTATTTTAATTTTCTTAGTGGCATAAAAGGTGTACATGTCAGGAACGAGTGGATGATGTGTCATCTACCAGCAGAAAATAATAACTGATAATGCATAATTAAAAGACTGGCTGCTTCAGGGTCAAGCTCCACTCTGACAAATCTTTATAAGTTTTTGAAATATTTTGATTTCTGTAAAAACAATGTTCCCTTTAAGTGAAGATCTTTAAATTTGGTCTCAGAAGGAACTTAATAAAATAGTATCGAGATATTTTTTTGCTTGATGGCAAGAAAATTTAAATAATCCTAGATATGATTTGAGGCAATTCAGACTGGATTTTATGATTTTGATTAAATGAAATTAGTGGAAAAAAATTCTTTCTGCCTCAGACAATATTTGTTTTACGCATAAGGAAGTAACCGAGAAGAACAAATGGAAGTAATTGTATACTGGATGTAAAACCTATACTTCTGTAATGAAATACAGAAAGTAACATTTTAGTTCAGCATCAAAGTAACAATGAAATCCCCTTCCTGGGCACTTATTGCTTGTTATTGAACATGTTATCGACTGAAAGTAGAGAAAATTACTTGTGAGAAATAGTTATCCATTTATTTTGAATATGTTGTTGCCTGGAGTCTAAAACTTAATTTAGATATATTTGTATAGAGCATCTTTATGGGCATTATAGATTTAAATTATATTTGCTTAATCGAATTGTAACTGAAAAATAGAGAATGGTTGTCATAAATGTTAACTTTAACATTAAAAATGGGAAAGATTCGAAAATAGTGATGTAAATTGAACTGAATGTTGAGGAAATTCCATTCAATCAATGTTATGCCAACATATGGAGACTGGCAGAATGAAATAAAACTTACATCACAGTCAATAATTGAACGACTGTAGTGTCAAAAACTGAATTATGCAAAAGGAAGAATACACCCGATAATAATGATGGTCAGAATAAATTCTATTTATGACATCGTTGGCGTCTTCCAATGGAAAACATCTGAAATAGGAACGATGAAACATCTAGGATCATTGATATTCTGAAGAATGTAGAGATTATCAATAAACCCGTCAGAGCAAGGCCCCTAGAACGTTCAAAAAGCTTCTTTCTTGAAAAAATATTATAAGGGGTCTACCGAAGTACTTATGCCAATTTCCAAGTCTCGTGACGAAACGGTATGGATCTCGGGAACAAACAGACACACAAACACATGAACACACAAACATGCGCTTAAAAAGGGACAAATCCTGTAGCCAACTTTAATGGCTACGTCAGTTCAATGATATGAAAATACTTTGAAGAAGGATGACTGTGTAATAAGGGGCCGATGTAAAAAAGATTGAAAGTAGATTTAAATAAGGAGAAAAAATGAAACAAAACTATATACTTATAAAGGATATATATATACACATATGTAGACAGACAAACAGACAGAGATGTGTGTGTGTGTGTGTGTGCGTGTGTGCGTGCTCATAGAGTATCGAATATTTCATTATTATTTGCAAAGGGTGCACTAGTGTCGACATCTGTTCAGCCAAATTCTTCTCTATAATCAACATGAATCATCATGTAAGTATTAAAGGACGTATACACAAACTTTATAGCAAATGGTTGAATTTTCAACACATCCAATGTTAATTACTTTCTGAACAAGATATTATGTTAAATTGTCTTCTGATTCTGATGCTTCAGAGTCCCCAACACCCAAATATCATTGCTTCTCTTTTTTCTTCTTTTTCTTCCTCTTCTTTTCCTCATCATCTCTTCTTTCACTTCTCTTTTTATTTTTGTTAGGATGGCCATTTGGTATTTTGGGGGGTCGATATTAGGCGAATTTGGCACTAAATAAAAATATTAGGTCAATAAAGATTTTTTTGCTGAAAGAAAAACGATAACAATCTTTTGTGAACGAATGATATGATACGTCATGTATATCAGCAGCAGACTTTTAGCGTCCGTCATTGGGCAAAGACCTTCTCCCAAATTTGCCAGACCTTTCTGGTATAGGTGTTGCGTAAGCAATACTTTCAGATCTTGTCTAGTTAGTCAGGTTGTTTTGTTATCTACCGGCCACAATTTTGCATAGGATCCCTGGGGATCCAAGCTGAGTCGTGGCATCCAGCAGTTGTCTTGCATTCTTGCAAAATGACAATGTTTTGCCATTTGAGTTTTTTTAATCGATTCTATGATATCTCTGATTCTTGCTTTTCTTCTAAAATACTATTTTTTCTGGTGATCTCATCATTTGATGTTAAGCATGAATCTCTCGAGTTTACTTTGCATGGTTCTTATTTAAACCCTTTTTTTCTTCAAGCTTAGTTCGATGATGGATTTTAAGTTCGATGATTTGGTACAGACGCAACTTAATCTGGACTCAATGGTATATTTCTCATATTTTCTCAATCTCAAAGAATTTGCTATTACACAATTCTTTCAAATCCTTATCTTTCCCTTCTCTTCTTTTTAATCTCATAATCTCCTTATTAGCATTAATACCCCGAGTGTACTAACCTTGAGCCTTCTGGAAACTCAAGGGTTACCCTGTGCAGGGTAAATATACGAGAGGCACTCGCACATATACAATGGATGCAATTTTTAAAATGTATTTATCGGTGCTGAAATAAATTTTCCAACTGTATCGGATATTTTCTCACTCACTGTATTTATGTTATGCTGAATTGGTGAAATTGTTTAATTGACAAAGTTTCAAATATTCTAACTAGAAAAAAAAAGAATTGATTAAATACGTATTTCTAATTTGATCAAAATTTAATTTGGTCAGAATTTAATTTCATCAAAACAATGATAAAAACCAACTATTTTTATTGGCAAAAGTTTATAGAATCAGATTTTTATAAGAAATAAGAACATACATAACTTTTTACAAAAATAAATGAATACGTACTTTGATTTGATCAAATGTTTATTTAATCAGAACAATAATATAGAACAACTATTTTAACGATCAAAAGTTTATGTAATCAAAGTGAAATTGAACTTGATTTACAAAAATAATTAAATTTCGCCATTACGCAATCTCACAGGTTCGTTTTAATATTTACAAAACCAATATAACTAATGCAGAAGGCTCAGTACTGTGAAAGCAACTCTTAATTCCTGGAAGCAGCAATTCAAAATGACCACAGAGATAATATAGAAGTTTGGCTGGTTGCACAATAGAAACAATGATGTAAAGTAGATATTTGGATAGCATGCCTTGTTTTGGAAAGTTGATCAATTAAAAATCGAAGGATGATCAATGAATAAAATACTCCTCTCGTCTTTAATTGAGGAATTAGCTATGAGAATACCAAATCAAAAGAAAAAAAAAACTTAACGCTGCCGGATACTTGAAGCCTAGATTGAACCCAAAACAGATGTATATTAGGGGGAAATTCATTAAAAAAAGCGATAAAAGAAGTTATTTATTCAGACATCCTCATCATCATCATCATCTGTCTTTTAGCATCTGTCGTTGGACATAGACCTTCCCCAGGATGTGCCACATGTGAGGCCTAGCATTATTTCATGTGCACATTGCATGTTTCTCAATTAGCGGGTCTGTCTCTTGGTTAGGTTCCATGTTTCAGCTCCATAAGTGACTATTGGGAGGATGCATTGGTTATACACCCTTCTCTTTAGGATTAATGGGATCTTTTAATGTTTGAAGGTTGAGCTAGCTCCGCCAAAGGCTTGCCATCCTAGTGTGATTTTTCGCTTGATTTCTTCTTCTTTAGAGGATCTCATGGAGATTCGTTGCCCTAAGTAGATGTAGTGATCTACTTCCCCCAGTTCTGTGTCCTCGATTTTGATCTTAGTGTTTTTAAACCCGATGTGGTTGTTGCACTTGATCTTCGTCTTGCTGAAGTTCATTTGTAGGCCGACTTTCTTGCTCTCTTCATTTAATTCATCTATCATTAGTTGGAGGTCGTGTAGGTTCTCTGCAAAAAGGGCTATGTCGTCTGCAAATCTGAGGTTGCTCAGATACTCGCCATCTATTTTAATTCCTTTATTCTCCCAGTCTAGTCTTCTGAATATCATCTCGAGGCAGACTGTGAAGAGTTTAGGTGAGCTGGTATCACCTTGTCTTACTCATTTCTGGAGCTGAAAGGGTTCTGAGTCCTTATGTAACCTGATAAAGGAGCTGCCGTGATTGTGTATATGTCTCAACACTTCAACATATACTGGATCTACACTTTGCCGACGGATGGCCTCCATAATAAGGAACAAATTATAACGAGTTATTGTAAGGAATTAATATATAACCTTTCTGTACGACACACACATAGACAGCCAAATAGAATAACTCTAAATCTTATGAAACCTAGGTTGACAGTTTTGTTTGACAGTTTCTCACATGAAACCTGGCATATACATAGAAAAGGAGCTATCCGTCCCCCCTTTCCATCACTCAGATTCTCCTCTCCCACTTCTCCATATTCCCCCTTTTCTCATTCTTCCCGATCATCATTCTCTCTCTCTCTCTCTCTCTCTCTCTCTCTCTCTCTCTCTCTCTCTCTCTCTCTCTCTCTCTCCTCTGTCCTTTAGTTTCTGCTTTTCTTACGTATATAATTATAAATCCATCCATTAGCATGGCTTTGCTTCGTCAAAAAAATTTTAACAGGATATGATACATCTATCACAAAGTTTTAAAAGATTGCATCTAAGAGATACTGAGAGTAATTTTTAGCCAACAGGAGAACCCATAGAGATACCGTCAGTCTGTGAATAAATGTTGATGTTGTGGTCATAAAAATGGATTTCAGTAGTAAAGGTGATAAAAAGCTTGAGCTGAATTTTTTGCGTAGCAAGAGTTGGAGTACATGCGTGGATATATATATATATATATATATATATATATATATATATATATATATATATATATATATACATATACATCCTGGCAAAAATTATGGAATCACAAGCCAATAAACAGATCACAGATGTGACCCAAATCAATTTTTGCATGATAGCTTAATATTCTGGCTTCATGAAATATAACTCAAATAATTCAAATAATGATATTTAAACTATTGGCATATATTCCTTCAAGATCAAATGGAGGGAAAACTATGGAATCATCCAATGCTGAAGAAATATTACGGAATCATCAACTAAAATAAACTACAAGTATTTTATCAGCAATAATTTGTTACTCTTTGAGGCATGCACATTACTGACTAGAACCATATTTTCCATCAAGCTGGTTCTGACATTTCCTAATAGAAGTTGAAAAATCAGCTTTGCATCATGATATCTTGTCATTGGCCATTTTTTTTTTTAATCCACCGTAGATTTCTAATCGGAGTGAAATCCAGACTGTTTGCTGAACGTATCGTTGACTTGTTATGCATTTACTGACGAGAAGTTTAAACACTGTTTGATCAATGGCAAGACATATTATCATCCTGAAGAAACTATTCTATCATCTTGAAACCTATTTTTGTGAATGGAATGATAAAAGAGTTCTAATTTCGGTATGCACCAGCGTACTGGATGTTGAGGTTATGAGGACCATCTCTTACTCTCATATCATAAACGCGTCAGACAATTTGCTGGTCTTTTTCAGGCAGTCATCTTTATGTTTCATTTGAATTGCACTGGACAATTTTGCATCATCATTGCGTTTGCTAATGCTGATTACTGATTGATCACTGAATATCACTTTCATCTCGTAATTAACTTGATTTTTCCTATTTTACCCACTGTAACCTTATTTATTATGTTTATGTGTCAGTGCTGGTTTTGGCATAGCTTTTCGGTGTGTGAATTCCATTTCAATGGGCCAGTTTCTTCTAGTTCAGTAACAAACATCGATTTCTGTTTCCGTGTATTTGTTTCTGATTTGGTTTTTTTTTTGTGCATTTTCTATTTTCAAGGTACAGAACTTTGAGTTTTCGATCAAGATGCCTTCAGGTCTTTTGGGGTCTATCAACATATTTTCTTTTATAACCTCCCAGTTCTTTTTAAACTTGAACCTAATTTCAAATGCAGGCGACTGAGAACAACCATCGTCTTTCGCCACAGTACATGCTGTATTTCGTTCTTGGATGGGTTTTATAATCCTGTGCATGATTTCAATTGAAAGTTCAATCACCTCAGTCCAAAATCAAGTTCAATTCTCAGATCTGAAAATACCTTCTCTAACTTCAGACTAAGTTGCCTATTTCATTGTTCTTAGAAATGCTAATTGCAAAGTGAACTCGACATTGAATGATTTCATAATTTGATACCTTATCTTATAAAATATCTGCCGAAGATTCAAATAATTTAATCTAATCAGTTTTAGGTATATACAATGGAGCAAAAAATGTAAAATTATTTAAGACAAATTGTTTTGAGTAATATCTGTGATTAGTTTTTCTGCTGTGGAATGAAAAAAAATTTGCTCAACATTCTCTGGGTGTGCTGATTGCCTAGTTTATTTCCCAAGGGTTGTATATAAACCAAAAACATATATAAATAGGTGCACTAGTGATTACAGCACCTCATGATGAGAAAATCACGAGTCCAAAAATTCAGTAATCCCCTCCAAAAAGTACAAAATCTTTTACAACCCCATATATATATATATATATATATATATATATATATATATATATATATATATATATATATATATATATATATGTATGTATGTATGTATATATATATATATATATATATATATATATATATATATGTATGTATGTATGTATGTAAATATATATATATATATATATATATATATATATATATATATATATATATATATATATAATGTGTGTTCGCTGCACAAATACGCCATGTGTTTCTGCCCTGTTCGGGATTCTTCAAGCAAATGATTCGGTTTATTTTAGATTCCTGTTTCGGACATTTGATGGACAGGGTCTACTATTCTAGGTGGTAGGATCTTTCTTTTCTTTTATTTGTTATATTTCAGTTGTTGACTAATGCTTGCTATATTTTTGTTTAATTCAATGTGGATGCATGCCTATAGCTATAAATTACAAATCAAGGGGTATGGTTTGAGTGATCACATTATCAGTAATTGGTCATTTCTAATAGTTCATTTGTGTTAAAATTCCTATTACATGGCTAAACTGAAACAAATAAAAAAGAATAAAAGAAAGACCTCACTACTAAGATTAGAAAATAACCCCCCTCCAAACTGACCGAAAGAGAAATCTAAAATAAACCAATAATTCTCCTGAAGGAGCTCGAACATGCCAGAAACATTAACGTTTCTGTGTAGTGAATTCTCATCTCATTATGTTTTAAGACTTAGTCTGAGCAAGCTTAATATTTGACTTTGAATGTATCGAACACTTTATGAAATAAACCCACCATACATCAGATATTGAATCATATATTGTATCCATCATTTTTACTATCTGATATATGTATATGTATACGTATATATATATATGTGTGTGTGTGTGTGTGTGTGTCTGTGTGTGTGTTTGTATACATGAAAAAGTGTGCAGCAAAATTTTGAGAGAGCATTGTGCAACAAATATTTAACATCACCTCTTTTCCCATTGTACTTGATTCAGTGTTGAATAATAATCATTTTGATCGACCATTAAACAGTGAATATCTAGGATCAAAATTCAGCTTGAAACTACTTAACAGGCTGATCAAACCTTCCAATGTTTAACATAACAATACAGCATCATTTGCGATTCTCATAGTCCAGAAGTGGTCCAGAATTCCTTCTTCGATGGCGTCATATTCTCCTCTTTGAAAGGCATATACTTGTCCCGTAACCACAGCCTGAAAATCGTGCCTCCGATTCTGACCCACCTCTAGCTTCACTGGCAAAACTTTCAAAAATGATACATTTCTGGAGAAATGTTGATCATATTCATTCAAAACATGAAAATACGTTAGAGATATACATTTTCTCGGGAAAATATACAACTCGACCAAATCTTTAACAATGAACGCATTTGCCTGATGGCCAGTTTTCTTAATAACAGTGTGGAAGGTTGAAATGGTTAAAAGTTTGAACTGGCTCTATGTATGAATTACCATAGCTCTCAAGGATGGCAAAGGTTTTTATCCCTTTTGTAATTGTGTGTATTTGTGTCTGTTTATGTGTTTTGTGTACTTGAAAATTGGCATCAGTGCCCCACTAGACCACTTATAAAAATGTTATTTGTCTTATCTTTTTCTCTAAAGCTCTTTTACATTTTGGTGCCTCATTTTGACTTGTTTAATAAATACATCTAGTTTCTCCTAAATATAGATACTTATAGATGTGTTTCGAACTCAATTTTCGATGTTTTCCAGTGGAAAACGCCAGCAACGTCAAAAATGTTAACGCTACTGCGGTTCAATTATTGACTGCGATGGCCGATTGGATTTTGAATTCAAACGTCCATGTTAAACAATTCAAATGATTCTTAATAATTCAGCGCAAGATACTGCAAGGAATCCGTGACGTCCTCTTCTAGTTTGATATCCCCGAGCATATGCTTTATTTGCTTGGGCTGCTCCCTCTCATGAAGCGTTTGTAAAATTGCCCAGTGATGTTTGGTTCGTGTATTCATTTTTTTTTTCATTTTTTTCTTTGTCGCTTCTTGCATGTTTCTCGTTTGACTTCTGCATCTGATCTACATTTGGTCTCAAATTTCTTCATTCCATGATGGCAAATTCTTCTCCATCTGAGCTTCTGCAACTCATCAACGTTCAGTCTCGAATTTCGTCATCATTCCATAAAACGTCATATTGCATTTGACTGATGTCACGACAGTACAAATACCCCACTTTCATAACATGCTTAATCCGAGAGCGTGAGACACTGGGGTTAGAATATTTCAGTGTTCCCTATCACGCACAAGAAAAAAATCATCATCTTCATCATCATCATCATCAGTCTTTTTACGTCCGTCGTTGGATATGGACTCTTCCTGGAATTCGCCACACCTTCCGATCGTGGGCTTCAGAGCCAATACTTTCTGAATTCGTCCAGTTTATCTCTAGTTTTATTTTCTGCCGGCCTCAGTTACGCATGCAATCCGTCGAGATCCATGCTGTGAGTCATGATGACCAACAGTTGTCTGCCCTTCTTGCAACATAACCAGCCTATTGCCATTTGAGTTTTTTAATGGATTTTATGATGTCTCAGACTCACATTTTTTCCCTGATATATTAGGCTTTCTTTTGAGGCTGAGCATGATCTTTTCATGTGTATGTTGCATACTTCTCAGTTTGCAAGTCAGTTCTTAGGTTAGGTTCCATGTTTGAAAATTCAACGCTGCCTACGAATTTAGGAAATTCCCGAAGAAAGAAAAAGGATTCAATAATGAAGCAGTAATGCTAGTTTGGTGCCAAAAATCCTAAACTCAGCGCATTTTTTTCATAGGCAGTGAAAAAAAATGCTTAATTAGCATGGGCACAATTAAACATTTTGGCCGTTTTCTGGTGTGTACTTGACCTTACTTTAGTAATAAACAGGGTGCTTTTCTTTGTCTGCCGTCCGTAACACTGGACTATTCCTATGGGGGTTTTAAATTTGGCAGATAGAAATAATCTGAACTACTGATATATATAAACATAAACATACATACATATAGATTGGGGTGCATATTGTGAAACAGTGACTAGACAACTCCTATTAACACGAAACTCCGCGAGAAAAAGATGTAACACATGGTCTGTATAACGTTGGGAACCTCGCTAGGAAACATGTGGTTCAGGAGATTCCTCAAACATTATCTGTATTCCTCCCAAAAATAGTTGCATGGACATAGAAGCACTTGACTTGGTCTCAGAATGAATCTTGATTCTTCTGTCAGACAACAAAAGAACAATACCTTGGACAATGCATCTGCATCTGTCTGCTCTGAAATGATCTTCTCACTTGGTTGATAAGCTAACTAAACCTACTGGCTCCTGTTTGTGGGTTCAAACCTTGTTGGATTTCCTTCTATTGATGGTTTGATACAAAACCTGTATGCTATTGATTGAGATGGAGAAAAATGGATCTTGAAGCACGTCGTATAACAATGATCAGCAAACAAATCTGACAGGCCTTTGTTGGTGGATTAAATATTCATAGTCTCTCCCACTATTGATGGTTCCATGCAAAATTATGTTCAGTATTATAATAAAAAAAGAGAGATCAGGATGCACGTAGAATAACAACGATCAGCAAGTTAATCTTGCTGGCTGTTGTTCGTCAGTTCTATCCTCATCAGATCTCCTAGTATACATGTATGGTGTGAGTGGATATATTTATATATTTAGCACTGTAACCTTTTTGTTTGCCTTGCAAGGACATTTCCGCTCATTTATGATGTTAACAAATACCTCATACTCGTTATTTGAAACTATGGACACTTCAACTGGAGCAAATTCACAATTATTTTTAGTTAAAACCTTTTCATGAAAATTCAAATATACCTGTGAATGTTTTTCTAGTTGAATAAGGAAAACACAATTGAAAAAAATCAACTGTTTTTTCTATGATAGATCCGACTTTTGTTTTCCGTCTCATGACGTCTCAATCCTATATTGGTTAATTTCTATTTATCTCTCGAAAATATTAAACAAAGGCCACGGTGATTGTTTAAAATTCTACTTAACTACATATTACTCGTAAAGATCTTGCCATGGAAAATTTTAAAAATGAAGTTTCTTGATCATTGACTTATTCTCTCAACACCTAGTTCATGCCACACAACCGTTTGGTGCAAAGGTAATTCGGTGCATGATAACTTTGCGCATCCAAAAACAAGGACAAAGAGAAGGAACGATCAAATCAGAACTATCAATTTGTTATAATTATTCATTTTTAATTTGATGGTAGCATCTTAGGAAAGAAAGCAATACTGTAGTTTTATATTTTGTTCCTGTGAACTATGAATTATCAACGTGAACGATAAGGATGAATGAACTCACAAAAATAATCCTCTAAATATAATTTTAGCTTTTGTATCTCAATAAATTGTTTGAATCAAAATTGTTTTTGTTGGTCTTTGCATTGAGATACGTTCAGTAATTGTGGATTGGGTTGTCTTTGCCCCTAGAAATCGTGTGCTGAGGAGTCAGCGTTCAGATGTCGGCGCTAAGTAGTCGTGGGCGGAGAAGTCGGATCACAGCTGTTTAGATCTGAGTAGTTCTAATTATTACCGTTGGTTTTTGGTTTTTCTCTGATGAGAAAAAATATAACCTTGCTTTGTAATTTGAGAAAAACAAATGAATGAAATTGAATAAACAAGAGTAAACTAAAACGAAGAGAGAATAATTTAAAAGTACTTTTGAGTAACTTTGCCTTTTGCAAACAGCTTGAAATTGCTTGGAGATAAATACACAAAAAAATCACATTACAGATACAACTGCCCATTCTGTGAAATCTTATCCTAAAGAATTGCCAGAAGAGCCGAGGAAAATCGAAGAAAGTGTTCTTAAAACAATAAAAAATTGGAATAACAATTTCAAAGAAAAACAAGTGAATACATGAGTAGATATAAGCATTTTTGGCAAGTCATACAATATAAGGCATCATGTGACCATAGTCTTTTGGCAACATGCCATGTTGAGGGTGACCAAGTGAAAACTTAGAAAAACAGGGATGGTCAATGAATAATTTTTTTTTTCTTGCTTCCGGGCAGGGATCACTAAAATTTATAAAACTATACATAATGGACCAATTTAGAATAAACTTACATCACAATTTCACCCTTGCGCTAAAAACTTATTCAGCGAGGGATTTGGAAAAAAATCTGTTTATACTAGACAAAATGAAGACGTTAATGCTTAGATCCGTTGGTGTGGCCATTACACGTGATGCATACAAAGTACGTAGCCAGCCAGCCAGATCATCTTAAAATCTGGGGAAACCTATGTTGACGGATTTCTTTGATCGTTTCTAATAGATGAGGTAAAGCAATAAAGACAGGAACAGTTACTTCAACAAAAGAGATTTTCAAAGCAAGCAACACTGAAAAAATATTTTTGAATTCAAAAAGATTTCGCAGAAAAAAAGAAAAATGAAATATAAGCAAAACATATCAAGATCCAGAGTAAATAAACCATGACTTCAATGACAAGAGATGATAAAATAAAACAGCAAGGATAATAAAGCTCTCTCAAAAAGATTTCAACGAAAAGGAAGAAACAAGGAGATTGAAAAGTTAGTATAAATGAAAGGAACTTGGCTATGAAGCCACAAAACAAAGAAAATAGGAAAAAAATTGAAAACAACTCACAACAATGAAAGATTCAAATAAAGATGTCAATGTAAAGAGAAAAACATTGCAAAAAGGAACAGGTCTCTGTAGTCTATCAAAAGAGGCCATCACGTGAGACTTCGTTTGGTTGGTTCAACTGGAATTCGAAAAAAAAATGATCGATGAATAGGTTACCTCACTTGCCTTTTATTGGCCAGTGATCACCAAAAGTGTCCGAATTGAAAAAAACAAAACGAATAAAAACAAACGTGAATGGTGCTGGTGAAAATTTACGGATCAATTTATCATAAACTTACATTATAGATTGAACCCGTAGTAAAATTATAGAATGGGGGGGGGAGAAACAATAAAACGTTTTTGATTATTGATAATTTTTTAATTTTTATTTTCAGCCTCCTGCCTCATTGATGTGGCCTTTGCACATAATACATGAATGTACAGCAAGTCAGCTGGACTTATTTGTGAAGAAACCTATGCAGAAAATTTGGGTGACAATTTTCCAATGTAAACCAGAAAAAAGATGAAAAAGACAAAAGAAAAAACAGAAAAAAATGAAGACTTTGAATAACGAAATCAATAAATAAATAAGTAAATATGAAACAACAGTAAAAATGAACAGTCTTATCTAGTCATTCAATAAAGGCCGTCATGTAGAAAACGTTTTTTGATGGCATGTTTTGATAGGGGTGATCAATAAAGAAAAATTGAAAGTGGGTTGATCATTGGATTGATTATTTCTCTCATCTTTTTTGGCTGTGACCACAAATCTAGTTCGAACTTTCAAATGAAAAAAAAACACAACCAATGGGATAGATTTAGCATAATCTTATCTCGTAAATTGAACCCCCTCAATAAAAGCCTTATGGCTCCATTTGTGCAACCTATATGTGCAACACATACATAGCCAACGAAACGGAGCCGCTGGAAAACTGAAGGAACTAATACCGATGACAGTTTTAGTTGACGGTTTCTGATCAGAAACGAAGAGACGAGGACACAATCTATAGCATCAATGAAAACAATGAGAAAAGCAAATGCTATAAGAAACCAAAAAATCACGTAACGATTTCAATTGAAAGAAAAAACAAATACAGGTCTGGTTATTTACTCATTGGAAACCGTCACGTAACCAACATCTTCTGGTAGTATGCCATGTTGTAGGAGACCACTTGAAAAAATTTGAATTAAGGCTGATCAACAGATTAATTACTTTGGCAATGATCTCTGTAAAAAACGTCTGAATTTAAAAAAAAACGGTTTGAATTCTGCCGGACACAATCTAAGGGATCAATTTAGCATAAACTGAAATTGAGGATGGCCGCTAAAAACCTCTTAAGGAAGGATTTAGAAAAAAAACTTCTGTTTTGTTGTCATAAGGTGTAATGTCTGAATTTTCAACTCTATAGCACAATTGGTCCCGACTCTACTCGTGATATATCTACAAACCTAGCCAGACAGACCAACTTAAAATGATAGTCAGCCATATCTACTTGAGAGTTTTGGTGACAGTTTTGGTTGATGGTTTCTAATGGAAGAGACGGGGGAAAAGAATCACGAACCGTAGTTTCAATGAAAGAGATTTTTTAAAAAACTGCTAAACAATAAAGAAGTCAGATAAATTTTTAAAAAATAAGTATAGAAAGAAATATAAATAAACAACATGAAAGAGGATGATTCTTATTTTTTAACAGTTACAGGAAAGAAAAGTAGAAAATGATATTTTATGAAGCACAATTAAAATTCTGAAGCTGAATAACAGTTTCAAGACAGCCACAAGAAAAAAAAAACGGGAAAAATGAAATCGAACTATCTTAAAGAAGAAAAGATAAAATAAATACGGATTTTTTTTTTAAATTTAATTTTTAAAAAATCTGAAAAATGACACAGCAAAATCAAAGGAAAACTTCATGAAATAGATAACAAAAACGAATAAAAACAAGTGAAACGCAATAAATGAAGCCGGAACGAAAAAGAGCCATTCCGTAATTTACCTGTTACTGCGTTTCTGGCGTTTTGCACTTTATCGAGTCTTGTTTTAATACTCAATTGAGATGCGTCAAGTGTGATGTAGTCAGGTCGGGGTCGGATTCAGAGGAAATAGGTTAAGTAGGTAGGTCATGGGGCTGTGGGGAGGATTGCAGTAGAATTGGGTAGGCCTTCGATGTATCTTCCTTTCTTTTTTTCTTTCCTTCTTTTATTCCTAAGGGAGATTACTCCAACAGACGTACCCACTTACGCATTTCATTGATCTCACTCTGCCACCATTTTTTTTAGTAGCAATCTGCTGCCGTCAATGCTTAAAATAATTCTAATTATCGCTGAGAGGAGGACTCTTGGGTTTGAAAGATCTGCTTGAGTGGGGCACGTGTACGGCTTCATCAAAGACAGATCCTGTGTGGGATTACGTCAAATCACATTGTATGTGTTAAGCCAAATCGGTGAAATTGCTTAATTGGCGAAATTTTCTCATTTTCTGTGAAAAAAAAAAAAAAAAAAAAAAAGAGTTTGGTTTCACTTTGAATACATGAAGCTTGCATCGTGGTAAAATTGTTTTATATCCTTGTTTTGATTAAATCAACTTTAGGTCAAATTGAAACTGAGCATCGATTTATTTTTTGTAAAAACAAAAATAGAACTATGCATCTAATTTTTCTGGTGGAGAAGTTTCGATCTCACAAACTTTTGATGGTAGAAACTGTTCTTTTATTTACTTGTTTCATCGGATGAAATGCTAGTGATTGCTTTTCACGCTACCCGTGTCTGTCAGTTATCTCGTATACGTGTATGAGTATGTGATCAGTTCAGAAAGTATCTTTCAATTTTTTAAATGTTGAGAATCGGTTATAGGTTATATATTATCTAAGTATCACTGTTCTCCGCAAGATACTGACCAGGTTCGACGTTGCTTACCTTTGATGATTGCATGAGATCCAGCGCGTCTAACATATTCTTTTCTTAATAAACCGTTGAAAGATAGGTCTGGTTAGCCACTCAATATAAACTTTTATGTGACTAATGTTTTTTGGTGGAATGCTGGATTAGGGGTGATCAGTTTGAAAATTGGAAAAAGGGATAATCAATGAATAAATCTCTTCTCTTGCCCCATGATGGATTGTGATCACTGAAAATATTTGAATTTCCAAAAAACAAGCGTGAATTCTTGATATAAACTAGAAAATATTTTAGTGCAATCTTACATTGCACCCCCAAGAGCGTACTCGGGGGGGGGATTCTAAAAAATGAAAAAGAAAAAAAAGGGAGAGCCAGGAAAACATGGGTAATTGATAGTTAACTTCCAGCTTACCAGGCCTGTCCAAACTTTGTTCTGTCTTACATCAATGGTCACCCATGTAGGTACCGACCTGGTTTGACATTGCCTAACGCCGTTGATTTCACGAAAACTGATGTATCCAACGTGATTCGGCCGTTACCCATTAGCCTTGAGATGAGGTCCCTAATCTTTGCCCTGAGTGTTTAGCAAAGAGGAATTGAGTACCATTTTTATTCATTTATTTTATGTACATGAATCGTGGATTAAACTACGAGCTATCGGACTGGAGCCTAGCAGCCAACCACTGCGATACGATGATCTGTCCCATTCATTGATGATCGGCGTACAAAACACATTAAGCATCTCTCAACTGCTAACTTCATAGAGTCTTCTTTCTGTTTGAAATGATCCACTTCGGCACAGAGTCGACCACGAAATGTAGTAAAAGCACTCAGAGAGTGATATACGTATGTAAACTCCAATGCCAAGTGCAATTATTGTGCATGGATCCGCCCCAAACGTTTATCTGTAGCTCTTCCGTAACCTATTATCTGTCATACCAAAAAATATTCCGAGAAATCTCATTGTGAACTTTTGGAGATCTCGTGTGGATGGACGAAAAATTATGGCAAGAATGTATAGTTCAGATTTCAAAGAAGAAGTAATTATGCAAGCATCTGCTGAAAACTATAAACATATCTCTTGTCAATTATTGTTCATCCCTTGATTTCTTAAAATTCCATTGACAACCTTTTGAGATATCATGTGGACGGTCACGAGTGTATACATAAGCAGAATTTTCAAAAATTAAGAAATATCTGTCGATCAGAAAATAATTCCTGGATCCACTCTAAAATTTCGCCACCTCTTTCTTATCTTACTCTTCACCTTTTCACCGAATTTCATTGATATTCATTCAGTACCTTCGGAGATATTATGTGGGCAAAGGAAGGAACAGACGAAAAGAGGTTACTAAATATACATACCTCTTTTCAACTTTGTCGACGGAGGCGAAATTAGTTCCATGTTAACGGTTTGTGAGATCAATATTGCTATCACTTAATCACAATTTGAACCTCGTCTGTTGTGACTATGAATGGTCTTTTTTTGCCTTTTTTACGTCTTGACAGACGGTGTTTGCAGTTTCAAAACTTGAGCTGCTATGCCTGGGTGCTTAGAATTGTGGAAGTGTTGTGTCTGTTTCACTTCTTCCCTGTCGACTATGCTGTCGGGGATGCTTTCCCAGCTCATTACGGCACCTGGTATTTCCTGACTGTCACGTATCCAAGTACAGACCAGGCTCTGCGTTGCTTACATTCAGTGATCGTACGAAAACAGGTGTGTTCAACACGATTTGGCTGTAATACCGTCTTTTTAAACTAACCTCTTTTGTATATTTAGACACTAATCTTATTTTAATTGGTTGGTCAGTTTCCAAGTATTTTACATGCAGTGTTATTTTTGTCTCTTTTCATTTGGAAACGTTTTATCCAATTTTCTGTTGCTTCCAAAATTAAATTGATTTTCCCCATCACCGAGATATCTAGAATTCTTGCCTAACCATTTTATTGTTTATTGACAAGGAGTTTTTACGTGTTTCATATTTAAAAAGCAATTTCATTCACGTTTTGTTATTTCGTTCTTGAACTATTCATAATATATCAACAACATCGATATTATTAACATAGTTCAGAGAATTTATGGGGATTAGATATTCTTTTATACAATGAATGTCAAAAGTGTTGGATACATTTAAAAGTTCATTTCAGCAAACTTATATACCCTCAAAATTGACTAGATATCAACGAAAGATTTCTGATTTTGAACATAAAGTAATCTTCCCGTGATAGTCTTTTTATATGAGGATTTTTTTTTAACATCTGTAACAAATTCCGTCAATTTTATATCTTTTTCAATATGTTAAAATTAACGTTTCGAAATGTATCGAATACCTTTTGCACTCACTGTATATCTTGAAACCAAACTGTCTTTTTGCGATGTTTTAATTGGTTCGTTAGTTCCCGAATTATTTGCAAAATTATATCTAATTCTATGTTGTTTCAAGAATTATATTTATTTCCCCATAATTAGGATATCTTGAATATTTGGTAAACCATTTATTGCTATTTTGGCAATGATTTTTTGTATTTAATTTAAAAAAAGAAACGATTTCTATCATTCCTTGTTATTTCGTTCTATAAAACAATTTATAAACGACATCCGTATTGTTAATATAATTTAAAATATTTATGGGAATCATAAAGTCCTATTTACGGATAGTGCCGAAAGAATTGGATACATTCCAAAAAGTCATTTTTATATACTTGAACACCGTCGAAGATAACAAATTGTCAACCAAATATTTCTGACTTTTATGCATAACTTTTTAATGTTTGATCTGGTTCCAATATTTTTGGTCTTCGTTTTTTAATCTATGTGATTGTATTGTTTTCTATGTTTCAGTCTTGTAACTAATTCTGTCAATTTCTAAGCTCTATAGACATGTTAAACTGAATATTCTGAAATGTATTGGATACGTTTTTATCTATTTAATTTTATTGTTCTCTATGTTTCAGTCTTGTAACTAATTCTGTCAATTTCTAAGCTCTGTAGACATGATAAACTAAATATTTTGAAATGTATTGGATACGTTTTTAACTCACTGTATATTTAGACACATGATATTTTTATTGTTTGTGTTAGTTAACCAAGTATTTTCTAAGCAGTGATAATGTTGCTTTGTTTTTTAGTTTTTTTTAACAGGCTTATCCAATTTTCTGCTATTTCCTAAGTTAAATTTGTTTTTTCCATAATCGAAATATTTTCAGTTGTCAGTAAATCATTCAATTATTACTTTTTATGTTTTGTTTGGTTTTTTTTTTTTGCAATTTTATTTTCAAAAAACAATTTCGGTCACTCTTTGTTATTTCATTCTTGAAATATTCGTAGTTTATGAACGATATAAATAATACAATCCAAATCATTTATGGGCTTTATATATTCTTACATATAATGAGAGTCGAAAGTTACATTACAAGGATAACTATTTTTACATCCTTATACATTATCAATATTGACGTGATTTTAATCGAAGATTTCTAATTTTGTGCATAAAATCCTAATGTTTGTCGTTATTTCCATATTCTTTTGATATCTGTATTTTTCTAATATTTGAAACAAAGTCTGTTAATTTCCAAGTTGTATAGAGATGTCGAAATCAATATTTTGGAATGTATTGGATACTCTTTGCACTCTTTGTACATATGAATATTTACTCAACCATTTATAGCTATTTTGTAAATGATTCTTTGTATTCAATTTCGTTCATTTTTTGTTTTTTTCGTTTCATGATTTTCATAATTGATCAGCGACATCTGCATTAATATAGGTTAAAATGTTTATGGAGATAATACGTATTCTTATACTCAACGAGTGTCAAAAGTATCGTATACATTTCAAAAGGTATATTTTCATATACCAAAACACACTCAAAATTGACAGAATTTTGAGTAATGATTTTTGATTTCTGTACATAGCTCCTCAGTGTTTAATTTCGTTTCAACATTTTGTTTTAACTTTTGTATTTCTTTTTCTCCAGGTATTACAAATTCCTAAGCTTTATAAGGATGTTAAAATGAAATTTTCAGAATGCATCAGAAACTTCTTGTACTCGCTGTATATTCAGGCACGGGCCAGCCTTTTGGCAATATTTTATTAGTTTTCAAGTATTTTACATACAGTCCCATTTTTGTTCCTTTTTATTTGCAACAGGTTTATTCCATTTTCCGTTGTTTCTAAAGTTAAATTTATTTTCCCCATAATCTAAATATCTTGAAATTTCAGTTAACCATTTTATTGTTATTTTGCCAATGGATTTTGTATTTCATTTTCAAAAAGCAATTTCGTTTACTCTTTGTTATTTCGTTCTCATAATTTATTAATGACATTGATATAAATGTTAGATTTAGCTTATTTATTGGGATTATATGTTCCTATATACAGCTAGTGCAAAAAATATCCGATGCATTTCAAAAAGTCGATATTACCATCCTTACACGGCTTAGAAATTGACAGGATTCGGACCAAAGATTTCCGAATCTTATTCATAACTTTTCAATATCCAATTTTTTTTTTCAATATTTTCGGGGTTTTTTTTTTTGTAATATAAACCTAAATTCTACCAAGTTCTGAGTTTAATAAGAATGTTGGGTGAACCTTTTGAAATGTATCGGATACATCTTGTATTCATTGAATATTTAGACATCAACCTGAATTTGTGTAATATCATAATTACTTGGTTGGTTCCCAAGTATTTTACATACGGTGATATTTGAAACCATAAACCAAAACTGTCACCAAAAAACTGTCACGGAAACCGTCAATATAGCTTCTTTCTGTTTTTTAGTTTGTCTGTTGGGCTGGCTGGCTAATCAGCTGACCATTTATGTATATATCGAGCGTACCAGCCACACCAATGGAGTAGCGGACTGAGAATTCAAACATTTACTTATATAGATTTTTAAGAGGGATTGAATCATTTTACCATTTATTTTTATGCTAAATTGGTAACTGTGTTTTTAGAGATCTAAGAAAAAGATAAAGTAGGTAACCTATTCATTGATTGCCCTTTTTTCAAATTTTTCTACTGATCACCCAAGACACAGAATGCTAGCAAATACGTCCATCATGCGACGATTTCTATTGACGGACTTTATAGACCTTTTTTGAAGATAGTTTATCCAATTTTCTGTTGTTTCAAGAATCAAATTCATTTATCCATGATCGAAATATTTAGAACTTTCCAATGACTATTATAGTGCTCCTTTGACAATGAGTTTTCTGTGTTCCATTCTCAGAAAGCGAACTTTTTGTTGTTCCTTAATTCGTTATTTACCGACATCGATATTTGCAATAGATTTTATATTTATTGTCATTACATAACCTTATATAGACGGTGCCAAAGTATCCAATGCATTTTAGAAAGTTCATCTCAACATTTTCATATACCTTGACAGACAGAATTTGCATTAAAAATTTCTGATAAAATTTTCACTTTAACATATTTATATACCTTTAACATGGTCAAGATTCTGTTGAAAGATTTCTGATTTATGTACACAAATATTCAATAATGTTTTAGGTTTGTCCACAACTTTATTATGAGTTATTAACATTCAAAAGAGACCAAAAAAGACACGTTCTGTCCAAATTGATAGTACATTTCACAGGTTGAGAAGGCGATAGAATGATGTATCAACATTGAAGATGGGGAAAATAGATTGGATTCTCAAAAAAAAGTTCGGATGTTTTAATGTTTTATCATTTTTATATAATTGATATATTTATCGGGATTCTGTCGATTCTGATTCTGTATAAGGACGTTAAATGATCCCTTTGAGATGATTGGGATACTTTTTGTGCTCACTGTATATCAAGGTATTGACCGTGATTTTTGCGATATTTTGATCGGATTAGATGTTTGGTATTATCATCCCTATACAGTTTCAAAACCGACAAAATTTAGACAAAAGAATCCAGATTTTTGTACACGAATTTCTAATGTTCAATCATGTTTCAATATTATCTATAAGTCTGAGTAATTAACATTCGAAGCAAGAGACTATCTATTTTTTTCCTTTCAAAAATAGTTGGAAGAGATTGAATTGTCTGGAACAAAATGGAATGTTTGATTTTTTTTTTCCCCATTTTTTGATATCTGGTTCTGAGTCTGTTAATTCTGAAGCTCTACAAGGACGTTGAAATAAACTCTCCAAAATGTATCAGATACATTTTACACTCACTGTATATTAAGACATCAACCTCCCTTTTTGAAATATTTTAATTGGTTGATGAGTTTCCAAGCATTTTAAATGCAGTGTTATTTTTGTTTCTTCTCATTTAGAAACGGTTTATCCAATTTTCCGTTGCATCCAGAATTAAATTGATTTTTCCATAATCGAAATATCTTGAATTTTTGGTTAACTACTTTATTGTTTATTTGCCTATAATTGCCTTTTACTGTGTTTTTTGTTTAAAGCCATCTTGTTCATTTTGTTATTTCGTTCGTGAAACATTCATAATTTATCAACGGCATCTTTGTTAATAATAGGCTTTAGAATATTTACGCAGATTATATATTCTTATATATTTATTTACCTTCAGAGACGTGGGGCGAATTCGTTCATCTGCAATAATGTAGTGTCTGTGTCTATATGTGCGTATGAGTACATGTGTCTGTGTGCGTGCGTGCATATATGTGCACGTGCACGCGCTTCTGAGCAATTTTTAGGCAAAATATCGGAATAAATTCAAAATAAATTTGCAAAATATCGGAATTAATTCAATATAAATTCGTTTCAGTACATTCAAGTGTATAGATGGAATTTTATAGAGAAAAACCTATTGTATATTTTTTTTTTGTAATATTTTCTAAAAGATGATAATCTCAAAAGAAGAGTTATACGTATTCAGTGGTATCTGTTTGTACCTCTGCCAGCCTCAAATTATTAGAAATAATCCTGACAATTGTGGCTGCTGCAGGGTCAACCCAACTTGTACCTATATTCCGACTTAAGGTGATTTCTGGAAGTATTGTATTTATGATATGTTTTCAAAGAATCAAGATATATTTTATCCGCATAAAATTTATTTACTTATGGGTATGGAATAGGCCCTTGCATTCGACCAAATTTTGTGAGGATTGTTATTTTTACTGTTGAAACCAAAGACCTCAATATTTGACCCGAAATTGGACAAAAAAAGCAACAAAATGAAAAAAAAAATCAAGAGGGGAATTTACACCAGATAGATACCTTTTTCTTTGCTACCCGTAATTTTCACAGTTGCTTTTTTCCATGGTTATTTACATTAAAAACGTCGTTGGTCCATAGTTTTCGATTTTTGAAAAATTTAGTACGTATATTTGGAGCTTTGGTAGAAGATTGAGGTTTTAAATCTGAATATATTATTCATATACATACGTACATTATCTTTTCGGTAATATTTTTTTGGAAAAGCAAAAACAAATCCATGGATGGCCAATTTTTTGAAAAATATAAAATCATCATAAAAATTTCAATAAATTCGAAATATTTTTTAGTATAAAAGAAAGTTTTGGAACCGAGTTCAAAAAATGCCTTGTCAACTCTTTTATCTCCAAAATGGTATTTATTTCTTGAAAAATTGTTCGTAAGTAAGGGTGGAAAGCTTATCTAGATTTGAAAAAAAAATTGCAGTTCAAGTTTTTCATCACGAAAAGAACTCATTTATGATATTGCTTCCATGCGTTGTACATTATACAAAAAGTACATAATTTACATCTTACATAAGATATTCACGTCATATATCAATACAGTATACAATATTTACTTGATATAAACGGTTGCTTTGATAGTAAAAAAAAATATTACAGTTATAATGTGATATCTTGTATATAAATGGCACCAGGCATAAGCTGTTTTTCTCAACTGCCTGATTATTATACACCACTCGAAAGGAAATCGATTTTTCAATAAGCTGATGTAAGAAAACAAAAATGTCAAAAGGTGTAAGTGCAAATCCAAAAATAAATGGGAGAAATCAAATGAATGAATATTGAGTTACATCCCTGGAAATGTTCAATCAAGCCCTTTCATCGATCCTTTTTAAACTTGTTTCCTGCAGAATAATGAAAAAATATAGCTCAATCGAAAACTAATCCCTAAAATTTGATCAATTCTTCTGTAAGCCAGGGCCCATCCTGCTGGTAGAATATAACTGGAATTCTTAAAAAAAAAAAACATTCGAAAAAATAGTATGCACAAATAGACGGGCAGATGTACAGACGGGAACCATTTGATTCGTTGAGATAAGTTAAAAGATCAGATTTTGGAGGAATTCATCACCTGAGAAGATCTATAGAACGCATCAAAAATAGTGTAGTTTCATAAAGATAGATTGATACGAAGAAAAAGATTACGATACCCGTGTGTTCTGCAAATTAGAATTATCATGTATGATTGTTTTCGGACGATTGTCTTCATTTCCGCTCATCTTGTGGACACAACGTCTCGGCTGCTGTAACCTATGACCCCTTGATGATTATGTTTTTAGTGTTTTTATGTGCTGGGGCAGCCGTCATCAAAGCCCGGATATAATTGACTGCTCCCTTCTCCATCTCAATATGGCTTACTTTACAGGCAGTAGTTTTTACGGAGGCAAAAAATAACTTTAAAAGACCTTCCTTTGGCACTATCTTTGATCATCGACATATTCATGACATCAAAAAAGACCAACATCATTGTTTTGAACTAGGAATCGCTATCATCCAAAATTAGATTGTGGAGTAAGGGCATTCCGTCTTCACGCTCCGATGATGACAGTCTCAGCATTCTGAAACAATTTTACGCTTACGATACTCATTTGAAGAGAATTGTAGGGTACAATGGCTGGAACGTTGTGTTCAGAAGATGAACCTAGATGAGAAAAACAGTCTGGAAACACTCACACACGATGATAATCCCTCATCAAGAGAAATCAGACAGAAAATGTCAGAAATAACTTGAAATAAAATTGTTAGAATTAATTCATGAAATACTGAAGATTGATTATTTCAGAACTTCAATCAATAAATAAGGTTTGAATAAACGTTTGTACTAACGAAAAAACATAGATGAGGATACTGTGTTAACAAATTCACAGGAAAATGACAATATTTAACCTAATCAAGACCGGCTTTAAGCCGACTGGACCGATTACTCACAATCAAAAGCATGTAAAACCTAATTTTATCGTCGGTAAACAAAGGGATTGAAAACGAAGAATTGAAAAAGCCGAAGTGTTTCAAATTATTGCGCAATATCAGAACATACTGGCGAAAGGGCAACAGAGACTAGAAAGAGACGATAATGTGAGGCACAATGGGAATAAGAAGAGAAATAAAATGATGGGAATGTGCCCCAGTTCAAATTTTGGAAGACATTCGTCGAAAATGAAAATTATACGCACATATCATCATCCCTTTCTTGCCCCATGACTTATTTTTCTATCGAATTCCATTCAAATTCTTTGAGTATTATTTTAGATATCTCGAGGAAAGTTAGACAGACGGACAGATGAATAGATACAACTTATTCTATGTTGATGATGTTATCTAATTTGGATGTAGGCAAGGTAATCTTGTATGAATGTGCCTCAAGTTTTAACGTCTTATTTCTTAGTCTACTGCCAACCTTAGCATAAATTCTGTAGAAATTCATACCAACTTTTTCGATGTATCAAATAGATAGTAACGAGTGTAAACATATTCATGGAAAAAAACACGAAAAAAACTCTCTCAATGAAAACAAAAATGGCTTTATCTACCTAAAATGTCAAAGTATTTTTCAAGATATTTTGTGGACAGACGGACGTGATCACTCCAACTGCGTTGGCAGAGGTAACAAAAGGCAATTATAATGTAATGCAATGAAGATTTATTAATATTAATTGATTTTAAGAAATCAAAGGAGGATTTTTTTTTCAAAAATGAAGTTTACTTATATTTTGAATAACAACGTTCTAGACATTAATTATCCTTTTGAGGATTCGATCTGGGTCTTATTAAAATTACCTCAGATATACATAAAACAGTTGTAGTGGGAGTTGAGACTTCAACGCCAACAGCAACGAACTACATATAATTGAAATACATTAACGATTGTAAACCAGATGATGTATTTTCCTATGAACCACAATGTTGTCAATACTGCTGTTGATGATTGGGACTGGATCAGTCAGTCTGCAAAAGGCCAATTGACATTAGCAATTCTTCTAAGTATTCTGTTCAGACCTTTTTTTATTACAGTACGTCATTAATGACATGTCCAAGGGTGTCAATCTGCCCGTGCCCATCTTTTCAGTCTGCAATAGAAAATTTTGAAATGACCCTTCTCCCCAAAATACCTCTTTTGGACTCCCAGGGGTCTGTTGATTATAGGTTTGGAGCCCTTGGGTTGGGTCTCTTCCTTTTGGGAAGCTTCAGAATGGTAGCCGTAGCTATGAACCTTGGGGCCCCGCCGAAATGACCCAAATCGGGTCCCACAGCTCTTAAAGCCGGCCCTGTCTCGAAAATACACATCCTGAGGAGTCTATGACTGCCGGGATGCATAAGGTGACTTCTTATGGGCCGCACCCAAAGGATAACATGGTATAATTAGCACACGTAAACCTCATGCTGTGATATTAGTCATGTGGTAATGATAGAGAAACAGTATTTAGCAGTTGAAATGATTGCCTAATGCACTAGTCTTATTTGAGTATCCATTCCTTTTTGTTGACGTCTTAAAGTCTTCTTATCTTCATCGTCCGGAACGTTATTGGGTTATTTCATTTTGCTCTAATCAATTAAAATCTGTACTAACCCGCACAGTGGCTGGCTGTTTACATTATTTGCATTAAATAGTAACGTTATTAAATTATCGATAAGGTGTTTACCTCCTAAGACAAAGGTTAAAAGTGCGTCTTCTATGCCGTGAAATTCGGTATTTCAATAGTTTAGTCATAAAAAGGTCGATCTCGTTGAAATATTGGGAAAAATCTTGAAAAATTTTTTTTTACTCACTAAGAATACATTGAGTATATTTCGTTGAGTTTTATTTGGTTAATACTTCTTTTCAGACAGCTTAGTTTTGGAACCAGAAACGTCTTTCTCTCAGACTGGTCTGTTCTACTATTTTACGCATAGCTGATGACCAGGAAGGGCATGGATAGATTTATGCCTCTCCCAAAGTCATGAGTAGTGAGTGAATATAAACAGCCGCGACTGGAGTTTAAATTTGACCAACTGATTCCATTGTCCACGCAATTAACCGCTATGCTGGTCACACCTCAATATGAAACACATCGATGTAATGTTGAAATAAATATTAGAGCAAGATTGGTTAGCGACTCAGGAAAATACCGTCATGTGACAAAAGTCTTTTGGCATCATGTTGTACCGCGGTGATCAATTGAAATAATTGAAAACAGTGTGATTACCAAATAAGTCACTTCTATCAAAACCTTTGTATTACTGCACAACAAAGTTTGTTGGAAAATAAGTCCTAATTCCAAATTCAAAATAAAGAACAAAAAAACGGCGCACTGTCGATCAAAAAGTCTGAGCCCAATTCAGCATGAATTTAATTCGTAAATCCCCTCTTTTGAAAAACTGTTTTGGGAGGAAGGGATTTTAGAAAAAAGTTTTTTCAACGCATAGTTAGAAAAGAATGTTTGAATTTGCAGCCCTCTAGTTCCATTAATCTAGCTAGTGCACACAATTCATAGATAACCAGCCAGCCAGACTAACTTAAAAACTGAAAAAAATATGTTTTAGCTTTGGTGACAGTTTTGGTTGACAGTTTCAATATGTGTAAAAACTGGAAAAAGGTATTAAGCACTTGATGAATTATTTCTGAAAGGGTCGACCTCAGATTTTGCAAATGCTTAAAAGGAAAAAAGGTCTTTTCAACTCACAAAGAATGCATTCTTTAAAACCATCATCAAAATGCCTGTATTAATATGATTGAATCAAAATACCTGAATTAAAATGCCTGAATTAAAATACCTGAATTAAGATGTCTGAATCAAAATGCCTGTATCAAAAAGCCTGAACTAAAATGTCTGAATCAAAATGCCTGTATCGGAACTCCCAAATAATAATGTATAAATAAGGTTGAATTAAAAAGTCTGAATCAAAATGTCTTAATAAAAATGCCTGAATTGGAATATCTGAATCAAAATGCCTGAATTAAATTGCCTGAATCAAATTGCCTGTACCAAAATGCTCGAATTAAAATGCCTTAATGAAAATGCCAGAATTAAAATGCCTGATACAATACACACATTTTGATTCAAGTATCTCAATTCAGGTATTTTTAATTAAGATATTTTAATTCAGGCAGTTTAATCAAAACGTTTTATTTCAGACATTTTATATAGGCATTTCAAATCAGGCATTCTAATCCAGACATTTCATTACAGTCATTTTAATTCAGGCATTTTGATTAAGACATTTAATTCAGGCATTTCAACCCAGGCATTTTAACTCAAACACTTAAGTAGGTCAGTCCTGAAAGGGTTAACTTCAGAATTTTTTGACATTTGCAAAGAAATTTGAAAGAAAAAAATCTTTTCAACTTGCAACGAATGCAATGAGTATATTTATTGATTTTTTATTCCCACTTGTTTATTTTTTTTTCTTCTTCAGCCTGCCTGGGGTTGTTTGTCTTTTTCTTGAAAAACAGACAATTGATTTTTTGTTCAGGTCGAAAGGATAAAGAATTTTGTTATTGATTTTATGAACAAACCGTAATGTACGTCACGAGTTTACGATAGACGAGTATTTTGAAAGCTGCAGGATTTTCATTTTACTCACTATTTTTTCCTCTTACTTCTTTTTTTTTTTAATGTTTTTGTAATTTTTGCTTCAGGTGAGAACTTGAAAGATTGTGAGTTCGGAACGAACGCTATGAGGTACGACTGGCCGAGCTGGTAACAACACGCAGAATGTACTCAATGATCTGAGTTCAATCTTGAACAGTTTGTCTCCATTTTGGATACTTGTCGAATGTTGAACAAATTGCTTTTTCC
This sequence comes from Thysanoteuthis rhombus, assembly GCA_963457665.1. Taxonomy (NCBI): domain Eukaryota; kingdom Metazoa; phylum Mollusca; class Cephalopoda; order Oegopsida; family Thysanoteuthidae; genus Thysanoteuthis; species Thysanoteuthis major. The sequence continues at coordinate 64,339,217 of OY735211.1, forward strand.
CCTTAAATTATTTCAATGTTAACTTTGTAACAATAATAAGAAAGATAAAACTAGAGCATTTTGGATATCATAAATTGATAGGGCAATTTGGGGAGTTATCTGCTGGGATGCACAGAAGAAACCATGAGGGAATGAATGAATAAAATACGCCAGGTAAATGGGTTTTTTTTTCTGTACTGATTATGGTGCAGGGATTTCTTTTTTTTTATACTTGCAAATGTTCATTGATTTGCTTGTTTGCGTGTTCCAGCGCTCCTATCCATGTTGACGTTTATAGCCCAGTGAACCCTTTCTAAAAACGTTTTTTCTTATTCTTAGAAAAAAAATGCTATGAACTTCTGAAGGATTTATTCTGACAGGCTTGTCAATAATATCCACGATCTCTAGAACTATATGTTTTTAGACGTTTTTAAAGTCTATTTTAGATGTTTTTCGGTACAAAAAGCTATTGATGACAAAAATAGAGTTTATTCTGGCCATATCTATTATTCGAGTTCTATTTCAAACATGATTTCAGATTTTGACGTTACGGTTGTCCAATTATTGACAATGTTTTTCTATCTTTTCAGTTATTTCAACGGTGATCAATTGTTTGTTATCATATAAATGAAATAAATTACATCGAATTTTTGTTACTTTCCTAGTGCACCACTTTACAATTCAATTAAATAAATGATTGAGAATCAGTATGATGATTTATATGCACGGACTGTAATGTACGTCACTCGTTTACAAAAGAAAAGTATTTTTCAAGCCGCAGGCTCTTCGTTTTCCTCGCTATTTTCTTTGTTCTATTGTTTCAGGTGAGAATTTGAAAAAATCCAACCTTCCAACGGATACGAATACATGTAAGAAAAGAAAAACGATAAACCCGAAAAAGTTTTAACTTAGAAGTAAATTTCTATCTGGTTATCTGAGAATTTGTATATCCAGTTTACATACAGTCTAACTTGTATTCTTGTTTAACTTTTATTCTCATTTCGGATGTTACAGTGACAAAGTCCCAATCATTGCACTCTCCGCGCTTATCCAATGAGAATTTTATCAGATATCACTTTTGAGCCACGAAACGCTTTTTGCTCTTCGCAATCGAATTTCAAATAGCCTTCAATATATCAAAATCAACCCTTTAAGGGGCATGCACCCAGCATTCATAATCACCGATCTAAATGGATATCCGTAAAAACTCATTTGGAAATAAAATGAAAATCATGGAGGAACGTATCAACTGAGCAGCTCCGTGCAAAGCATCGAACACAACATTTTATTGATTTCATTTCCATTTTCGTTCTCTGATGTACATAATGAGTCTACGATGGATAAATATTTTCCAAGGTACAAGATTTTTCCTTTCCCTTTGGATTTTTTTTGGCAAAATCCAGTCCAAATCAGTGGCTGGAATTGAATTGTTTTTTCTTCTGTACCAACAATAACGACAAAAATCCTCATCTAATTTAGGAAAGTGAACTCTTCACTGATCATCTGCCCTGCCACCTTAAAACTAACCGATACACAAAATTAACGTTTACCGACTGTGGAATAACAGATCGTAAGGCAGCCCTCGCACTGACTGAGCGAAATTTAACAAGTCTTACCTATGTAAGAAAGTTCATGTTTTGCACGGGCTCATTTAATTCTAGTAAATAGATAAATATATGCTGGAAAAAATTTTTTTCTAAAAAGAAAACCTCATGTATTATTCATACAATACAAATATATAGTAATTACCTTCAATCAGAATAGAAATAGGAGTGGAGTTGGACTCTGAATCAGTTTGGTTTGTCTTTTATATCCTGTTATTTTATTTCATTTTTTTCCAAAGGAAACTTGAGAACTTTGAACGGATTTTAATTTCCAGGAGACAGCGATAAAGACGGTAAAATTCAAGGGTAGGTTTTGGGTTCAGAATCCTTTTCAGATTTCGCATATAGAATACTGGACTGCTTTCCATATATTACCCCCGTTATCTAAATTATATGGCATGAAATTGTGGATAGGATCCATGCATAATTATCTCCCCTAAGCCCTAGCTAACTTTCAATAATAACATAATTCCGCCAAAAGGTCTGTATCCACACGATATCTCCAAAATTTTACAATGAATTTCAATTTATTTCGTGGAAGGATGAGAAATTGGTCATTATAGGGATTCATGAAACTTTGGAGCAAATCCACGTGCAATTATCTCCCGTAAATTCTATACATCCGTTCACACAATAAGCAGCTCCGAAAGTTCTCAATCCTTCGACAAGGCATCTCCAAAGGTTCTCAATGGATTTCAATTAGATATTGTTGAAGAATGGGGAATCGGCTTGACGTCAAGATACTCCAAAGCCAATACATGCACAATTATCTCCCCAACGTCATAGCTATCAGTCCACACGAATATTTCATGCCATTTGATTGTAAAAAGCTCAAAATGGCTTACTCTTGGTCATATAATTATTTTGTAAACTATACTCAGCATAAAAGTCCCTTTCCAGGGATGTACAATAGGCCCATATTTGATGATTTTTTTTTCTTACTACGGCAATTCAGCAAAAATCCAACATCATGAAAAATAATTCTAAATTATTTTGCGTCTAATTTGGAATGTCTACGTTATTTTTACTCGCTGGACGTCCGTCCATCTGATCCGACTTGTTCCTTTATTCGACTCGAAAATTTATTCGGAACCCTACAAAAGCGCCAGGGCTACATGGAATCTACACTAAAATCAGTAATAAACAGTATTTAGTTATTAGGAATTAATCAGTACGCCTTAACACGACCCAGTTTTTAGTCTCTGAACGCTTTTGGCAGTTCCAGCTTAAATTCCAACCAAACCCTTTACCTCAATATATTGAAATTACTCTGTTGAAGGGGCGTGTGCCCCACATTCAGAATCGCTGCCCTAAACACTACACGACACGACATGATTTGTGAAGCGACACAACTTATAAACGAGTCTTCATTGCTGTTATACTTGGCATCGTCTATTGGATTTGATGTCGACAAACTCGGGTAAACTCTTATCGCATCGTTGTACTTTTCTTGTAGCTTCTATTAGCTGTAATTGCCACGTCAATCGAGAATAGTGCCTTTGCCACATGAATGATAATATTTGACTCGGAAGCTGGTATTAGGATTGCATCAGCGGTTATTACTTTATCAAGTAAATGCTACATTAGATCGATTAGCCCAGATTCTTAAAGGCATGAAATGATTATCAGGACGATTTTCACGCCACGGAGATGAATGCCTGAAGTCTTTTGAAAACTCCACCCTCATTACCGATCGATCACAGTGGTCCAGTGGTAGAGTGCTCGCCTTCGGTTTAGCCAGGCCCTGGTTCAATAAACCGCCAAGGCATATTAGAGACTTTTAAAATGATACAGCAATGCCTTCCCACTAAGCCCCCAACAAAACAGCATGCATAGATAGAGGAACCTCTCTCAGAGGCTATAGGATAAACGGCAAAATCATGTTGGATACGTTTCCGGAAGATCATCAAAGTTAAGCAAAATCAATCTTGGTCTGAACCTAGATGGGTGACTGTTGAGGAATACGAGCAGAACAAAGGGTCGATATGTCTAGCAAAGCAGAAAATGGTCTAACTAACAATCATCCGTGTGGACATCTTCGGAGAACGATGATACTTACATTGATATCAACAATAATAAGGATTTTCTTAGTCACACGTTTTTACCCCTGCGGCTACAGAATAATGATAGATTTCTCAATTCGAATAAACTCTTGTTCTTCCTCATCGTGCGTCGAGTGATTCATTTGACAACGATCCACAGGGGATACTATCTAAAAGAAAAGCAAACCCCTGATATATTGTATGAATCATTGCTTGATGATACTGTGAATACAGTTTATTTTTTTTTAGGAAATCGTTAACCAAAACTGTCAACATGAATTTCTTCAGTTTTGAGGCTGGTCTGGCTGGCGTACCGATTGCTGGGCTTTGTATCATGCATAGAGTCAACAAATGTTCTAAAAATTTCACTGGTCAAATTTATGCTAAATTAGTATTTGTAACACTTGCATTTCGGCAAGAAACATACTATTTTCGTTGGAATTACAAATTCATCGATCACCGTTTTTTCCATTTTTTTTATTGATCACCTCCAACATGATACGCTGCCAAAAGACGTGATGATTTCCATTAAGTGATTAAGCATACCTGTTGTTGTTTCCTTTTTACTTCTTAGGTTACTGAACAATAGGTTTTTATTTTCTGACTGATTGAGTCTAAAAAGTATTTTTTTTTAATGGCTATTGTTCCCTTCAAAGTTAGAATGCAGATATTTAGTAATTAACTTATTTTATCTCGAAAAATAATCAACAAATAATGCATATTGATATTTCTCATCCAAATGTGAATTTGGCCAGATCATTATGCACATAGTTATCCTGACGAGTTGTTTAAAATTAGAAAGGATAATTCTATCTGACGAGATAGCAGATGTCAATCGGCATTGTTTGCAAAACACTTTCAGAGCAGAACTCCTCGCCCCATGTTTAGTAAAGTTTCGCAAATTCCAGAGTGCATTGTTTGTGAATGATCTTCAGAGATAGAGGCTGCTTGAAGCCTGATATCCCAAGTTTTCTGATTGTCTCTGTCCTGTTTCTTCCTTCGGCCGGGACTGAAGTTTTGTAACAATTTTCTGATACCTACCCTCTCCATATAACTGGACAGCTCGTTCGGTCTACTATGTCTATTCCTGGCAGCGTAATGAGAGAGTAAATGGATTTTGGGAGGAAGGTTTCACAGCAGACAAATAGGTCGTCACTAGATGAAACCCACGAATGAATTAATTCACAGAATATGACTGGATGGGAATGACGTGCAGGTACAGTGATCTGTTGATTATGTATGTTTCATCTGTTTCCTCTGACAGGACAAATGTATTGCATGAATTTGGTTCTTCAAAATAAGGGAAAGAGATTTGATTTAATAAATATAAAAGTTATTTTCTTTAACCGTTGCCAGTTTGGAATCAGCGCTGCCCTTCTCCTCAACTGATTACCTTCCTAAGGATAGAGAGCTCAACCTGTGCGCTATTCACCTGTTTTGCCCATTCGGACCTTTTCCTGTGAAGAAAAACAGACCAAACCAGAGTGCATGCTCGAGTTGCTGTTTCTACAAATTAAAAAAAAATAGCACCATTAAGAGAGAGGGTAGTAAAAACGAAGAAAAAAGGGGAAGTGTAAAAAGAGGGAAGAATGAATAAAAGAGATGATAGGGACTTGGAAAGGTGGGAAAAGCTAAAATAATTGAACTATCAATGGACGATAGAATTTTTGAAAAAATATGAAAAGAAAATGGATGAAAAGTGGAAATTGAGAATTTGTGAACCAATGAAGACTCAGAAGAGAAATACAAAAAAAGAGGTTGGATTGGTCACTCAAAAAAAAAAAATTCACGTGACCAACGTTTTTTTTTTCTTTCTTTTTTTTCCGTAGCATCCCATGGGATGATCAATTGAAAATAAGAAAAACAGGTGATCAATTAATAAGTTATTTCTCTTACCCCTTGATGGATATCTAATGAAAAGCCTGAACTTTCAAGAAAAAGTTTGTGTTCAATCAGGCACAGAGTAAGAGCCAATTTAGGATAAACTTTCATTGTAAATTGAATCCCTACTGAAAACTGTATTTGGGGGGAGAACTTTGAAATAGCCAAAAATAACTTTCTTTAGTCATGATAAAGAGCAAATGTTTAGATTGCCAGCCATCCACATCCATTGGTGTGGTCTGTAAGTGCAATACACAGCCAACCAACCAGCCAGCCAGCCAAACTAGCTTAAAGACTGAAGAAATCTACGTTGATAGTTTTGCTGACAGTCTTGTTTGACGTCACGTACAAGAAAGATCGAAAGAAGGAAAGAAAGATAAAAGGAAAAAATTAGAAGAGAAAAATAGGAATGAAGAATAAAGACAGAGAATGGGTTGATGCAAGAACAGAGAAAGAAAGAAAGAAAGAAAGAGAGAAAGAAATAAAGAAAGAAGGGGAGAGAAAGAAAGAAAGATGGCGAATTACGTACCCCGTGACATTACAAGCCGAGCCAGTAGGATATTGGCTGACAGGGTCAGAAAGGATCACGTTTTCGGAGGTTCATAGGTCAGTTGGAGCATATTTACCCAAGAGCGGGAACTGTCGAAAACCACTGTGACAATCATGGCTGAAGCAGACGTCTTCATTTCAGCGGCGACAGCCGAAGACTTTGAACTGAGGAGACGGATCAAATTTAGCTCAACGTTTTATCCGCTTGCCAGAACAACGCTATTAATGCAGGCAAATCGTTGATGCGAATAGATTGAACACGAGAGAAGCCAAAGGCTGTCAATCGGGGTTGCCAGATGTCTTTTACCGTACAAAACCGAATTCGTATGATCTTCGGACCAAATTATGTAGCTTCGGTACCAAAATGATCAAATAACTTGAACCCCATCATCAGAATAAGCTTGTAGGAAAATGGATTAAAATACAGACTTTTTATTTGCTGTGTATTCATATAAAACAACTGTTCCTCACTCTATCTGTCCGTCTGTCTTTCTTTGTGATCTCGGTATGAATACTTGGTGGACCTGAGGAGAGACCTTTCCTCTTTGCAGCTCCAATAGGAATTACCCGGTAGCAGCGTTGCCAGATATCTTCTGTCCCACAAAGCTGAATTTGTATGTTTTTTTATCAAATCATGTTACTCCAGTACCAAAATCAAATACCTTAAACTCAATCATCTAAATAAGCTTACAGGAAAAATAGATGAAAGTCTTTTTATATGTCATGTTCATGTTCGTGCCGATTCGTTCCTAAAGGATTGTTATCTTGTATGAATTTCCCCTCAGTAATACATTATTTTAGGAATCAAATATTTTTGTGCAGATCCAAATTCATTCAATTTTGGTCTAGAAAAATTCTCAATGGCAACCTGGCTTTGGAGAAAGGAGAGAAGTCATTTTATAGAAACAGTCATGTGACAAGGCAATATGGTGCGTTGTGAGAGGTCAACGGATAAGTAATTTTGGTTACCTTTTGTTTGATTATTAAAGAGTTTGAGTGAATCGTAGAAAATTTCGAATAAGTTAAGAGAAACGGTTAGTGGAAAACAAAATTTCAACTATAGAGGAACCTTATCGTTTTTGTCTTTTTCGTTTTTTTTTGTTTGTTTTTTGGGAGGGTGAGAAGTAGAACTTAATAGGTCAGCAGGAAGATTATATTCACTTGTTTGGAGTCACCTTAAGGCCTGCTGGATGCAAACTGACGTCTTTAGAGTTGCCTCCCTCTAGACTACATCAGTGAAGTCGGATGGAAAATTTTATCAACTGACAATCCCAAGATCTCCCTACACTTCATTCAGTTTTGAGCTGTGGAGTGGTCATTTTAGCGTTGTTTCATTATATATCTAGGCGTGAGGAAATCATCTGTTTTCGGTGATATTTTTCTAAATACATTTTTCATAACAAATTTTTGTCATATATATGATTATATATGACGTATTTCTTTTAACGATCCAGTTTTTGATGACCTCTACAAATCTTTATATTTTGTTACTAGCAACTGCCTCAAAAAACTGTTGACACTGATTTCTTCGTTTCTTTAATTTGGTTTGGATGGATAGTTTGCTTATTGACTGGTAATGTTTGCATCATACAAACAAGCCCAACCAATGGAGCCAGAGCGCTGAAAATTTTAACATTTAATTTTTGCTATGTCTAAAGAAAACTTGTCTTTTTGTTTTCTTGGTAATATCCCCTACACTAGTTCTTAGTATGGGTTTCAATTTTCAATGTAAGTCTTTGGTAAATTCATTATTTAGCTTGTGTACGGCAGTATTCACGCTTGTCTTTTGGAAAAAGATAAGTGATTTTTTTAGAGGTCACTGCCTAAGTAATTTCAGGAAAAGCAACTTATGCACTGATTACCCCTTTTACATTTTTAAAAGACTATCCTCAACATAGCATGCTGCCAGAAGACATTGGTCACATGTCAGTTTCCATTGAATTATCAACCAGTCTTTTATTTCACAAGTATTTAATAATTCCTAATTTATATCTATACAATATTTTTCTTTCAATATGAATTTTCCCAGCTAGGCAAACAAAACCGATGAGTGAAAATAAATCACCAGGACAACTTTTATTCTAAATTGAGAACATCGCTATCAATTCAGCATAATTATCGCCATCCATATAAAGTTCGTTGTTGGACATAAACCTTCTCCAAGGCCAGTTTTTATGTTTTCTGAGTGTCACAGTTTCCAAACAATCTCAACTCGTTCAAATTGTCACATTATCTCACCTTTACCAGCTACAGGTTTTAACCATGATCTCGAGGTATCCATATTGTGAGTCATCAGTTCCAGTTTTTTTCTTTTTTGTATCTGCACCATGGCCATATAATTGACACCTGTATGCTCTGTAAAATATCATTCTGCTTTGCAATCTTTTCATATATTGTTTAGAATAATGTTTCACTGTGTGCATTGCATGGTTCATAGTTTGAGAGTTAATCTCTTGTTAAGTTCTATGTTACAGCTCAATTGGTACCTATTGGGAGGAGGAACTGGTTGTAGACCAATCTTTTCAAAACCAGAGGAAAATTACAAACTCATTTTTGGTCAATTTAAACTCTTCATTCCCTATGTAGTCAAGATGTTTCGGCCGACCCATTTCAACAGACTTTTTGAGGTGTGCAATGTCATATCCGCAAGGAAAGTGAGTTTCCCCTTTCGGTGTTTTGTTCTGGTATCTTTCCTTGAGGATATTACAATATACACTTAAAGAGAGCCATAGCAATGAATCGGCTGAAATGCAGTGACTATTTTGGAGATGAGATGAAGAATTCATTTTGTCTGGAAAATGGTATGATAATGATGCTCCTCAAAGTTACAGACAATTTAATGTGATCTTCATGTTCTTGAACACTGAACTTGCTCTGTCGAAAGCTTGCATGGGATAGTTCTTGGCTTGATTTATTCCTCTAATGTACATGATTGTGTTAGATGGTGTTTTGCAAACATACGTAATACCATCAAATGCAACTCAGTTTAATTTTGAAACGTTAGTCTTCAGAAATATCCCAAAACTTCACCAGTCTAATTTGTGATTTTTCTGACAAAGGCAAGACTTTTTTATGCCGACTGATAAATCACATCCTCACCGCAACAAAACCTCCTCAATTAGTCTCTTGTAACCGTTGTCTCACTGTATGAGATAAAACGGAAGCTTCTTGACTATTTCACATATCTTTCAGAACTTTGGACCCTTTTTGGCAGTGGTCATCCGCTGGGATAATTTTCATCCTCTGATCAAAACATTCAGCATGCTTTCTTGGTCGACCGTATCTACAGGTCTCACGATGTGTGGCAATAATTCAACTGACATACTCATTGTTGCGATACAGTTGCATCTAAAAGTAATTAACAAGATTCAAAAGCAGTCAGCAGGCACAAAAATTGTACACTGGGACTGGGAAAAAAAGTACATGAATAGGGTGAGCGGTTTCATGCCGTGCGAGAGAAAGGGTGTCCCGTGTGTAATGAACTAGAGACGCAGGAATCGTAGGCTACAGAAAATACAAGTGGACAAATCAATGAAATCGGATAAAACCCAAATGATGGAACCAGGGACGAAAACATGAGGAATTTGAGTGGAAATCTTTTAAAGATTCAACTCGAGATCACCTAAATAAACTTTTCTCGGAGAGAACCAAGGTTCGCTGACAATATCTATCTATCCATCTCAACTGATTCATATTTATACATCGACTTTAGTTGATTTATATTTATCTATCCATCTATCTCAGTCGGTTTATATCTATCTATCTATCTATCTATCAATCAATCTATCTATATCGGTTAATATCTAAGTATCTGCCTCCATATCTTTTTACATCTCTCTCTTTGTCTCTGTCTGTGTGTGTGTGTGTGTGTGTGTGTGTCTCTCTCTCTCTCTCTCTCTCTCTCTCTCTCTCTCTCTCTCTCTCTCTCTCTCTGTCTCAATATATGTGTGCGTGTGTGTTTGTTTCGGTGATTTTGTATGGATTTCTGACATTCACCTATGTGAACAATACACTTTGTGTACGAGTGTGCGCAGATTTGGAAAACGACACTTCAAATAATTATCATCATGATCTTCAGTCACTTAACGTCCGTCATTGAACATAGATTTTCCCTAAGATTTGTCATGCTTCTCCATTGTAGGCGTCGCCGAGCCAGTATTTTCAGAATTTGTCTAGCTTGTTGTGCTGTCTAGTGGTCTCTCCATGAGGTTGAGCATAATTCTTTCTTGTGCACGTTACATGGTTCTCAATTTGCGGGTCTATCTCTTGGTTAAGTTCCATATGTCAGCTCCATATGTAACTATTGGGAAGATGCATTGGTTGAACAACTTTCTTTTTAGAATTGGTGGGATCTCTTTTTTTAAGGTTTAGCTTGCTCTGCCAAAGGCCTACCATCTTTGGGTGATTCTTCGTTTGATTTACTTGGTAGTATGCTTGTTTTTTTTTAAAACAGTAAGAAGGGGCCACCCTGTTTTGGAGCTAGCTAGCAAGATAAATTGATAGACATGAACATACTGAGCTAGATAGTCATGAGCAGACTGACATAGATAGATAAATATGAACAGACTGAGATAGATATTTTTATTAACAAAATGCGATGGATAAATAAATGAATACATAAATAAATGGATATATATATATAATTACCAAGGCAAAACAGATGACCAGGAAGCCTTTCACGCGTTCATTCCGTAATCGTAAATACAATAACCACGATTCTTTGGTCATCCTAATGATAAAATAATTATATTTTCTGTTCTATTTTTTCCCATTAGAATCCCTGATTTCTTTTCATCAGAAATATTTTCCTTTAGTGTTTCGTTGTGTCTTCTGACCGCAAACCAAAACATCCGATAGATTAGGTAATATTAGATAAAAATATGATTGTTCTCGAAAATAAATAGAAGGGAAAAATGGAAGAAAAACATTATTATCCGGACAGACTGACATTTCGGAGACAGAACGGAGAGAGACGGCTTCTTTTGCCCGGAGAATGGTTTTAAAAACAAGAAGAAGCTGAAATTATATGACTGCAAAATCTATTATAATACAAGCTTATTGAATCAACATAATAATCGTCTACATATAATATTGCTCGTAAGTATTTGGACGAACAAAAATCTCATTCGTATGGCTTGGTTCTAAGAGTTAAAAAGAGAAATTTCACACAAGTAGAACCAAATATTTTGCAATCAATACTACAAGGCATGTAATCAATCGATTTTTGTAGTCATGAATGCTATATTTTAGGAAAACATAATTACCGATTGTATTAAATTGCCAAATGAATTATACCGAGTATTCTTTTTCTATCTAAGCGAATTTTTGCTGCAAAACTAGCTATTTAGATAGCCCGAGACGAGACCAATACATATATGGGAAAAAAATCATAGGCAAGAAACAGAACTGGTTCTTGTTTATAAACATATTCCGTTTTCTAATTCACGCGAAGGAATTTTAGTAAGTAATTTATTTGTATCAATATAAAATACAAATGTATATGAAAGTAGAATAACGATTTTATATTAATGTAACACATAAATGAATCCAACAGATATTTTATATCTATATAGCACATATAGGTATATACAATTATTAGAATATGCGTTCGTCAACATGTTGTGCCCAAAGCACTCTTCAACAATTGGTAATATGTTTTGTTTTTATAAATCAAGAAAGCAAAAAGTCCATTCTTATACATAATACGAATTATAAAGGGCTTTTTGCGGTCATAACTACCAGAAGAGAACGTATTACCGATTGCTAGAGTGTGCATTAGGCCCAAAATATTGACATTCACTGAATATATACAGATATGTAAATCTTATATATATATATATAGAGAGAGAGAGAGAGACAGACAGACAGACAGACAGACAGAGAGAGACAGAGACAGAGAGAGAGACAGACAGAGAGACAGACAGACAGAGAGACAGACAGACAGACAGACAGATAGACGGACAGACAGAGAGACACTCATCACGTTTTATGTGTGTAAATATATATCATCAGCCATTGTAAGCTCATTACTGGACAAAGGCCTTTCCAATCTCGTTCCATGACTTCTGCCACTGCTCTGACATCTACCATGTCTTTCCAGCAAACCTTTCTATCTCATCCCTCCATATTGTATCTAGTCTCTCCTTACTGCGTTTACTGTCCCATGGAAACCAATCGGTTTTCAGCGTAAGTTATATATATATATATATATATATATATATATATATATATATATATATATATATATACAAACAGACACGCTTGCGTGCACACACACGCAAACATATAGATGGATAAGGAGAGAGAGAACGGAAAGACCTAAATATATATATCGTTAATATCAGCTAAGTCTATTAACTGGAAGTTAATTGCAATCTTTCATAATTATGTCTAGATTTCCTAATAAACATCAATTAATGAAGCTCATATTAATCTACGATAATTCTTTCCGACAGAAAAGAAATCTGCCAACAAATTATGTCTACAAAGTTTATCAGTTTCTAACTTTTTTTGTCTTTTTTTTTCCCTTTGGTATTGAACATTTTACAATAAACACTGATTTACCCGTCAATGTTTTATGTTTTTGTTTAACTACGGTACAAAATTCTTCAGTCGTATCCGTCCGTACGTCTCTACCTCTGCCCATCTGTCTGTCCATGCAATTTTCAATCGTTCCTAAAGAATTCAAATTATATCTTCGGGCAAAGATGGGCATATGATTACGGAAGATGTGATCAAATTGGGGGTGAGATCTAGGAATTACCGTATGATTGAGAAATATTTTGAGAGGTTAAAAATGAACAGTTGATAAAAAGACTTGATTTAAATTTTAAGAAGAATTAGGCTAGCATTTATTCATTCAAATCCTTTCAATTGCTTCAACATTTTTCTTTAATTCAGTTTTTCAGTTACGGCGTTGGGATTAGTTTCAATGATTGTCAAGCTTTAAAACTGGGGTAGACTTCATCTTATTATCAAAACAAGAATAAGAACAACAAGAACATTCTTCTCTGGAATGAGGGATATGAACTGATATGCGTAATCGACGTACCTCTTCAGTGATCTGAAATCATGAGATCAGCTGTCCTTTTGATTAGATTATTCAACAAGTCTCGAATATTAACGAAAACTTATCATATAGATATGCACGTACTTATTTCATTCTAATAAATACATTTATAATAAAAATATTTTTCACAACCGTCAATCCAGACCGTCCACATTCCTTTTTCCAGTTATTAAGATGGTTTGGCTGCCTGGCTTTCTGTGTATGTATCACGTGAACTGGCTGCACCAATAGAACAAGGGGACTGACACTTTTTAAATTCACTCCTAATTATGTCCAGAAAAATGTTTTTCCTTGTTTTTTTTTTCTCGGAACTCCTCCCCCATAACGTGGTGTACTGAGATACCAATCAATACACGTACAAAGAAGCCGATCACTACAGCCACTAACATACACCTGAGATAAGACTGTACATATATCTATTTTTGTATACATCCTTTGGCACCTACAATTGCACACGCATTCCTTTTATTAAAAAGTACACTATAGATACGAGTACTAAGATGACATCTAGAAGCCACATGCATTCATTTCAGTACATTTTTACACGCACACAGGACACTTATACACCTGAGACCTACATACTCCTCAGGAGATGACCAAAAATCTGTTAACTCTTCCTTCCCTGTATCTACTAATCTCCTACGTGTTTCTCCCAATGATTAAGATCACACTCTGTAATCTCAGATCAGACTCCCCCTTTTCCTCTTTCTATCCTTTCTTGTATTTTCATTTCACATTATTCATAAGAACTTCTAGAAAGCGAAACATGTCATATATATATATATATATATATATATATATATATATATATATATATGTATATATGTATATATATATGTATGTATATATATATATGTATATATATATATATATACATATATATATACATATATATATATATATATATATATATATATATATATATATGTATATATATATATATGTACATATATATATATATATATATATATATATATATTATAAAAGTATGCAGTGCGTAGAAATTTTTATTCTAATTGCATATCTGGACATGATCTGGTGTTCAACTCTATTGTCTGCAGTAATATGTCGTTGTTGTTCGGAGGTGCAGGTGCAGTTCTTCTGGTGTGTTGGAGGTGTCATCTAAAGTGTTATAAATTAGGTGTACGTATCCTCATCCCTCCTGTGTGCTCGTGACTATAACTGTTATTATTCAATTAACGTAAAAGAGTCATGGTTAATTTCCAAATAGCTCAATGATCGTTTATTTCAAATTCACAAGATGATAGGTAGGAGTATACATGTTCTCAACAAAAGTGGCATCATTGCAACAAGAAACTATAATCAACACATCTAAGCTCTTATTAGAATAGGTAGAACTTTTGGGTTAGTTGTTTGGTACTCAATTCAGACGATACTTTGAATTCACGGTAGCATATTTCCTATAAAAGCATTTTTACTTGATGAATAAGAGAAAAACATTTTTATCTAGATTGAATAAGAAGGATATCTACTTTAGCTGATATACTGAATGTAGTTCCCGAAAAAGGAGCTTAACCAAACTGACTGCTTATGGCGCACGCTGTCTCTATATCGGCTCGATTCAGAAACAAACAAAGCTATTTCGGGAAAGCAAAGTACTGCAAGATCTATCATAAAAACAAATATGAGGTAAAAAAGGAAAAACAGGAAGTAATGAGACAGGTCTGGTTAATCACTCGGTAAAAAACTGCTAGGTGACCAAGGTCTTTTGGCAACATACCGTTTGGGGGTTGGAAAATTAAAAAAATTAGAATAGTGATAAATGAATAAATTACTCCTCTCACATTTTGTTGGGCAGTAATCCCTACAAAAGTATGAATTTTCTAAAAGTAACTGTGAATTGAATGAAAGATTTAGGACAAGCTTACATAGAAAAATGAATCCCAAACTAGGGATATATTAAGGGGAGGGGTAAATTTTCACTCTTAATAGAAAGGGAGTGTTGAAATTCCAGCCCTTTAGCGTCGTAGATACACCCTGTACGTATGATAAATACAAAGCCAGCCATCCAGCCAGCCCGCCAGCCAGCCAGCCATCTGATATTGAGTATCCCTACATTAGTTACAACTTCAACAGTCCCTGACCGGGATCCACACGTTTTGCGAGTTTTTCTGTTTAGGAATCAAGTGACATAGGTTTGGATGCAAAAATCACCGGTAGTGGTGTTGTTCCATTAACCCTGCATCGTTGTATCCATAGCTTGTGGAGTGGGATTCGAGAGATGCATTCATGCTTTTCCCAAGGGTTTTAGATTGAGTCCATTCTCTGTCCATGCTGTCAACCGTTCGGCCACCGAACACCTCGCAAAAATGAACTCTTCACATTAAATGTTGGCAATATAGAAACATTGGTGTCTACTCAATCAATAAGACGAACACATGTGGGTCAAAGGTCAAGAGTCGAACTAAATTTATAAATATATAAACAGGTTATAAATACGCACTCAGCTTAACAAATAGAGCAAATGGTCACTCAATAGAAACTGTCACGTAACCAACCTATTTTGGCCACACGCCATGTTGTGGGTGATTAATTAATTCTTTTTTTATATTTAATGAATAAGTTGCATCTTTTGTCTTTTGTTTGAGTATTCATAACTAATTTACTGAATTTACAAAAAAACTGGCAATCTAAGGAAATAATCAAGCATGAATTTACTTACTTTACGAGGACATTTACAAGGAACATGAAAACATGTTTCTAGATATAACAAATAGTACATGTTTAAATTTTCAGCCCTCTAGCTCAATTGGTGTTGTATGTGGGTGTGGAGTATGCATACATGGCCAGTCAGCAAACAAAGTAGAAAACGGAAGAAACTCGTGTTAGCAGTATTGGTGACAGATTTAGTTGATGGTTACAAATAAAGGTTGGTCATTATGTTTCCGAGAAGGGCCATGTAAAGCTGGCAATAGGCCCAGTCCTGATTGAAAATGGAGGTCCAATTTCTAACTTCACATAAACTACACGTAAACTACGTTACTTCCTGTAACAGTACAGAACAAAAGAAGTAGAAATGATTTATAAAAATGGTATTGGCAAGCCTTTTTTTTTCTTCTCTGAAATGCAATCAAGACGATAGAGTAGGGTACTATAATAAGAAGCAGTAAATACAATCGTTTTTGCCTCCACCAAGGCAAGAATGGGTCCCTTCTAAGTTGTAATTCCATGGCAACTCGCCCACATAGCACACCCTCCATTATTTCTGGCCTACCAAAAAGATGAAGATTGCTCTAACGATTAACCACATGTGAAGCTGGTAATAGTCAGATGGGGGATTTCATTTCAAACTACTTGATAATCAAGTGTTTTTATAATCAGTGCTGAATACATATGATTCAAGTATTGCTAAATATATGTACATCCATGACGCATGGGGATTTATATTGCGGGAGTGCTCTGAGCTACGGATGCACAAAAACGCAGAAATATTTCAGTGTATGTAAAAAACAATGGGTAGTAAAAACATTTTTGGCGCAATGTAGGAAAGATGGTTCCAATCGTAAATTTTTTAACAAAATAATAAAAAAAGTAATGGCAAACATAGTTATTTAAAATATATATAAGACAGTGAAGAAGAGTAGTATAATAAGAAGCAGTAAAAACGATTGTACACTCAAGTTTATTCTGTTTTGGGAATTTGTTTGTATAACTCTAGCAAAAAGATTGGCTCTCAAACAAAGAACCAAGCAGCATGTGTAATGACCAACCAGTATATGGGAGTAAAAAATGGGAAATCCATTTGAAAACCCAAATGGCAATAGGTCAGTCATGTTGCAAGAATGTTAGAAAGAGGTGTGGCATCATGACTTACGATTCGGATCCCTAGATATCATATGCAAAATTGTGGCCTGCAAAAAAATAAAATAGCTCGACGCTTTGAACTAGTTCAGGGGGAACCAGTGTAGCAACATCCATGGCCGAGAGGTCAAGACATCTTAAGGTAGGTTTACATCCAGCAACAGACGTTGAAAGGCAGATGATGATGATGATGATGATGATGATGATGATGATGATGATGATGATCAGAAAAAAAACGAAATATATTTTAAAGATAGTGATTTTTCGTGTTTAGTCGGCACTTTGTATTCAATGGTTGTGTGAGGATTTTGCAGCTTTTGTGTCAAGATATATATCGTGTCTGTCTATCCATAGATTTTTTCACATGACATTTCCGAACTTCCTAAATGAATTTCAATGAAAATTTATTGAAGGGTTTACTATTCGATACGGTAAGAGTGAATTAATATTAGGACAGATTAAGGAAAAGAGGTGATAAATGACCCGTTAATAAATAAGATAAATTTGAAATTCCAGGGAAGTAACATAATATTTGTTCATTCAAAAAACTCATTTCTTTTTTTTATCAGAGAGTGACAACAGAAACTATCATCATAGGTTTCTTCAGTTTTCTAATTGGTATGGCTGACCGACTGGCTATGGTCATAGCAATCTACATAGAAACCTCTAAATTTAAACATTCACTCCTTATTACGAATAAAAATAACTTATTTGTTTCTAAAATTCCACCCAAAATTGGTTCTTTGCGGGTGATTCAATTTAGAATGCAAATTAATGCCTAAATTGATTCCCTTTTTGTCCCTGGTAGTATTCATGTTTATTTTTTTAAATTTTAACTTTTTAGTGACACAGCAAAAGGCAAGATTAACATATTCATTAATCACCCTTTTATCTTAATATTGAATTAATCATCCCCAAACACGGTATGCTTCCAAAAACGCTAATCACGTAATGGTTTCTATTCATTGACTAATCAGACCAGAATTTTATTTTCATTCAGTTTTACTTTAGTCACTTCGCACTATCTGAGTGCTCTCTAGTTATTTGATTTATTAGCTGTGTTAGTAAAATATTGTTTGGATGGTAGAGGTGAGACGAAGAAATGTTGAAAATTATTTTAAACTTTTGTATTTTGTTACTACAAGGATTACTTGATCCTCCCAAAAATTAATCACTTCATCCATTGTCCATTACAAATCTTTTCAAAAAGAATCATTGAGATTGATTGAGAACTTAAAGATACATCATGGGGACAGACAGACGGACAGATAGACCCGAGTAAATACATATACATATTCTATGGTGGATATAATATATTCAAATGCTGTTGCTGTTTGGTGTGTGTGTTCAAGCGGCATTGTGTATTGCTAGTTGAGGAGAAAAGGATTTTGCAGCCTTTGTGGCAGGAAGGTCGTTGGCGGAATAAAATCAATAACCCACATTTTACAAATGAAGTAGTTCACACAATAGGAACGTTGTTCAACTGTTAAATTACCGTGAAGGTTTGTTTGTAGGACCAATGAGCACCAACAACCACTGAACACTACTAGCGACGATTTTATGAGAACAGTCACTGTGGCAGCAGTAATGGTGGGTGTATTAGTAATTGGTTTATACAAACATTTTTATTCCAACAACGGAACTATTTAAGTACCCTTTCCAATTCACTGATTCCGTCAAAATATCTCGAATTAATATATCATGAATATATCATTATCAGCAGCACCAGCCGTTATAAGGCCCTAAGCCTTCTTATCTCCTTCCATGACGAGCGTGATTGCGCTAATCTCTGCCGTCAAATAATTCTATCTCATTTATCCATCTCCTGTCTGATTTTTTCCTGCTGCGTTTACAAATAATCAAACAAAAACCAATTCGGAGTAGCGTAGGGAGAAATGGAAAATATTTGTTCGGAATAACTCTTAGCGATTGAAAAAGATCAACATGGATTCTAGAGAAACTCGACGACGAGGAAGACTAAGACGAAAAAGAAGTAATTAAAACAAAACAAAATGGAGATTTGCAGGACACAGTACAAGAAAACAACAATAGGCAGAGTAAAAAGCTAAGCACATTATGCGTATAATTAAATTTATAAGATGGGGCTAGAATCAAATTGAATACCGGGGGTGAGCTAATAAACATTTGAACAAAATATATAAAGAGAGAGTTGTCAACTAATCCACCTCCCCCCCCCCAAAAAAAACATTTACATTGACTGTAATAGTAACTATGCAAATATGATTACTCAAGTTCATTGATTTAGTTCGTTTTTCTTTCGATTGCCGTATTGATTTTATGTGCTTTCGTATTTCTAAATTTGCTTGCTCTTTCTTAACTTGCTACCTGTATTTTTTTTTATTTACTCGTATTTTTTTTCAATTAACTTACCGTATATTTTTTCATCTGCTTGCTATATTCTCTGATTTGCTTGCCGTATTCTTAATATGCATTTGCAAAGCAACAATATGACAACATGAATAAGTAGGGACAGAGTGAGATAGATTATAATTAGATAGTTTTTACAACCATGTTCTCATGTTGGGCTATTACATGATAGCTATCCAAAGAATTACTCACATATGATATGAACGGATATGGCATTTAAACCCAACTAATGTTTTGGAATATCTGGTGCAAAATTGGTACATAAGAGAATTCCGGTGCAGGTACCCGGTTCATAATTCCAATGTACTCTAGCATGCTTTTCCAGTCTTTTTGCTTACTCGCATTCCTTTTCCACAAACACACACACACACACATATATATATATATATATATATATATATATATAGATAGATGGATAGGTAGGTAGATATGAAAATAATGAAATAGGTAGATAGATAGATAGATAGATAGGTGGAAACAGACATAAGCTGAACCAATGAAAATACCACCATTACATTATCTGAAAAGAGTAATAAAGACGATTTGAATACAATATGTCAACGATCTTCTGTGCTTCAGTTTTATAGCGTCAATAAGTTCCAGAGTCAACGCAGTGATCAAAAACAAATAATTTCCTTGTAAGTTTTTCAACAAAGGTAATTCATACCCTTTACCAAGGAAGTTTTTGCATATAATTAAAAAAAATGCAATAATTTTGAATTGCAACAATCTTTCCATGGGTTTGGGGTGGAGTTTTCATAACTTTTGCATGACACTGTATCTATTTCAAGAATCAGTTGCTGAAGCCCAAGTAAAGGCCAGAATTTAGAATAATGATTATGAAGTCTTCTCCTTAAAGACTGGCAAAACACAATCTTCCTGCCTTAATTTGGACTTTTCCATACTTAGTAAGTCAAGTAAATAGCGATGAATATGTAGTCACCAAAGCAATAAGAAAAGGTGATGGATTCATGCCTTTCCCAAAGGCAATATTGCAGAAATAAACTGTTTCGGGTGGAGATCTCTTGACTTGGCTCACAATTCTCCATGCTGCTAACTGCCTCGTGTAATAAGCCTGAGACAGTATCGTACAATAAAAGATAGGTTTTAAAAAATGACAAAAAGACAGAGAGTCAACAGTTAATAGAATATGAAGTACTCAGAGAGTGCATATTCCCATCAATTCCGTCGTCGCTAAATACTGAATGAAAACCAGTACATTTTTAGCTTCGATGTAAGGTTGGAAACAGTAAAAAAAAAAAAAAAAAAAAAAAAAGACTCCTAGCCCAAAATTCAATCAATTCCTCCTTTGCCCATGGCCACAAACTACCATTGAAATTCATTGAAAACTTCGGGAGATATTAGGCAGACAAACATATAGACAGGTACAGGCAAATGCATATACGTTTTTCAAAATCGTTGGCAGAGATAATTAAATCTCCTTTTTTTCGTATGTTTCCTCCATTTGTAGAACTCAATAAAGATGAAAGATAGTCTTTTATTTATTTTTTTTTTTCGTAGTAAAGATTCTAATACGATCTATAGAGTAACAATTGCAAGAAGCCATGAAACAGTGCGGGGTCAGGCTCCCTCCCTGCAGGCAGAGTACGGTCAAGATCTTTGATACCTTATTGTGATCTGGTCCCATCGAATTAAAGTCTAATATTGGAAACAATCGCTTATTTGTTTCGTGTTCCTAATACAGTTTCTGCAGCGTTTTGCCATCGAAACGTAGAGTTTTAACGTGTATTATTGATGTTCCAAACGTCTGTATCCAGTAGCTATAAGTTCACCTTTCAAGCGTCGGAAATATGACAAAGGAGTGGACTACATACCCACTGATCTGAGGTTCCAATTAAAACCGACCATGAGGTAAGAAGTTACTCGTATTTATGACTCGTTGAGTGTGTCGCTGATAACCTCTCTGTATGATCCCGAGTGTCTTTCAAAGGATACTTTTCTTGGATCTGTTAGAACTGCTTGAATGCCATAATATATTTGGCTTGGCTAACCAAACATAAGTAATGTGTTGCATGAGAAATATTATTTTATAAGTTTTTTCATCAATGCAAAAACTTTGGAAGGCTCTGAATTAGTTAATCAACGGGGAAAATCATCAGATACACAGTCGGTGTCCGAAAGTAGGGTGTACTCAGAATGTTTCTTAAGCCAAACCAGTGTAAAGCGGATAAGCTACCATTTATTCTTTTTTTTATTTCAAGGTTCCAAAACTAAATAATAGTTAAGATAGTATGTCAGACTGAGTCATCGGTGGTGTTGGTAGTAGTGGTAGGGGGTACCAGGGACTGGGTTGTGCGCTTCCTCTATAATGACTCGCTTCAAAATAAAAACTGGACTCGCTTTTTGCCTGTTTTCCATGATTTAAACTAAAAGAACTTGTTTCAGTGGGAGAGTTCACTGTTTAAGAAACGGTGGCTAGGAGAGATATTATTGTTGGCAAAGCTCCAAACCTTAAAGTGGAAAAGTCCATTAAAACGAATGACGAAACAAAAAACGTAACGCTGGTCATCATAAGCAGATTTACCACGCAGTCCAGATAGACATATTTTGGCAAAGATCAGTTTTGTCCGACGGAGGTGGTGAAATGTGATAGTGGATAGAAAGACTGTGTTGAACAACACTTTCAATTACAGAATCCTTGTCAGTTTCAAACATTCGCAAAAGCACTTACACAGAATATCATGCAATTTTTTACGATGATTAAGTTGTTACATATGAAATGCTGTTTTTGAATGGTAACATAAAAGATGACATGATTCAAAATAGTTGTCTAACATCTAAAATATGACCCTTTTGAAGCATCAATCTTTCCAGTGAATCTCTTGTGAGAATGTCATCTCTACAAAAAAAAATCCGAGGTTTGATAGTCACAAATTTATTGAATGTACGAATTATAATCCCCCTGTTATTGAAGCCATATGAATTTCAAAATGCTGGAAATGATGATAATCTTACAGAGAATTATCAGTTGAATCTAGGGAATATTTCATTCCAATTATTTATGATCAGAAACAGTTCGCGGGGAAGTATATGTTTATCGATTTCCATGGAGTATTTTGGGGTAGACACCATTGATGTTGCAAGCTCAAAAATATCCGATAATTTTACATTGAATCACTATTCGAATTAAATCTGAAAAGAAATCCAATCATATTAGTAAATCTTTCAATTTTAGTATAATTTTTTCTCCGATGAGGAAACTGACATTCCATGGGTGACAACCTAATATAACTCAACTTCCAGTCAAGAGTAACCCAGTCCCCCACTGGAAGTCAAGGTTTAGAGCTCAATTTAAACGTTGCATACCGCTATATTAGATTGTAGGTTATTGCAGGTTAATTGCTATATCACTTTCTTCCTATTTTCATTACAAAACTAAAGTAGACCTTGATTTGAATATAACCTCATTGATCTTTTCTCACTAATGATAGTTTTATCACAACTTTAGCCTTGGGATTCCAGTTCGGTGATTATACAGCTTGAACATTTATAACATTTATCTCAGTGTTAAAAATGTATACAAATCGTATATACAAGCACATATTATAATGACTATATTTTACAATATTTCAGACCTTTTTGCCATGGCATAGAAAATATCATAATTCTCCGTAAAATCATTTCCAACAGATGATAGCTCTACAGATTCTACTAATCTATTTCATAGTCCTGTCACTCTATTGAAATAAAATGATTTTCCGATATTCAGTCTACTAGGGTATCATTCTACTGCGACTGTGCAGACTCACAGACCCCTTGTTCTTTCTTCAAATAAAAAATATGTTAGGGTCTCCCAATAAAAAATCATCCCAAAATTTTTTTGCTAGATCTCTTTTCTAACGATGATAATCCTGTAATCTATCTTCGTAACCCTAGCTTATCAGGAGCCAGGCACTTGCTCGTCTTATGACTTTTTCCCAGAGATTCTTCAAGTTCTCAGACCAAAGTCTGATGCAACAAAATATCATCATCAGCAGCAGCAGCCTTATAACCTTTGAAGGTTATGGACCTCTCTATCATTGGCGTCGCAGAGTTAATATCTTCGGAAGTTCGTTATGTCATCTTATTTTTTGACGATAACTTCCTAATGATCGAGGTTACGAGTCGTGATGTCTAGTGGTTGTCAGACATCCTTGAAACATGAGCAGCTCATTGCTATTTGAGTTTTCTAACCGAATATATAAAACCTCCCTCTTTTTTTAATATTCTGTGCTGTGGTGTGACATCTCTATGAGATGCTTAATATTATTCTTTCCTGTGCACGTTGCATGGTTCTCAGTTCGAGGGTCATTCATTTGGTAAGGTTCAATGTTACAGTTTCATAGGTGACTATCGGGGGAATGCATTGCTTATATACCATTTTTTTAGGAATAATCAGATTTTCTTTGCCTTGAAAGATGAGCTCGCTCCATCGTCATCTAGCTAAGCTAGGAGGATTCTTTTCTGATTTATTCTTCTTTCGGGGATTTCATTGAGATTCGTTGTCCGGGGCGGATAACACCAAGGATTTAACTTCATTCTAACCTTGATTGCTTTAATATAACTTTGACGATTCTCTTGGAGAGACTGAACAATTTTATTTGTAAATACTGATTCCTGAAACTTGAGAGACTGGCGCTAAACAAACTTTCCACTCTGTTACTCTTTTATTTTGCTGTATGGACATGCAGATCACAGATTATTATGAATACTTGTCTGGTTAGATAATGAATAGAAACTGTCGTATAAACAATGTCTTTTGGCAGTATCTTTTGTTTAGGGTGATCAGTTAAAAATTGAAAAAAGGTGTGATCAATTAATAAGTTACTTCTCTCGCTTTATGTTGGACCTTTAAAATGCAAATGGAGCAAACTAGGAACCGATTTAGAATAAACGTGCATTGTAGTTGAATCCGCCTTGTAACTGTTTTAGGGACAATTTTAGAGAAAAAAAGGGAAAATACCGATTTTTCTTGACGCATAAAAGAGTGAATATTAGAATGTTTTGTTCTTTTGCTCTATTGATGCAGTGTATAAGCTTGATAACTAGCCAGCCAGCCAGCAAAACTGACCAATTTTAAAACTAAAGAAACCCATGTTGAGAATTCTGTGGACAATTTCAGTTGACAGATTCTAATAATATCTATTTTCTGTCATATTTTTACGATGTATTCGCTCTTATTCTTCCTTCCTTTGTGCTGATTCTGTTTCCAAAAAGAAAGAAAGGAGAGGAAGGCCGTTGTGAATACACGAAGAATGACGGATTTTTTTTTTCACCGTGAACCATTAACTGCGGAAGTGTGATAGTTATTCACAGAAAGATAAAAATCCTTTTCTATTTCAAGAATATCCTTTGCAAGTTATCCATTGCAAGATAAAAGCCCTGACTCACAGCTAAAATTGGGTGGCCATCAATCACAATCAAACGGAAATATTATTGAGTTTTCTAGTCAGCCACAGAACTTCAATGGCTGAGTTTCAGACGTTTGCAGTTAATGGGCTATTAGAAACAGTCAAGTAAAACTGTCACCAAAACTGTCAAAATAGGTTTCTTTATTTTCCATGTTGGTCTGAATGACTTGCTATGAATGTATGTGTCACGTGTAAAAGCTGTAACGATGTAATTAAAAGGCTGAACATTTCAACATTCACTCTTTGTTATGACAAGGAAAATTGTTTTTTTTTTGTTTTTTAATACCCTCTTAGATACGTTTTTGTGTGGATATAATTTTCAATATGGATTTATGCCAAATCGACTGCTTAGTTTTTGTTTTATAGTATTAACCTTCTCTCTGTTTCATTAAGATTTAGACTTTTTTTTGGTGATCACTACGAAGGATTTGAGAAGTAACTTATCAGCTGATCACCCTGAACACAGCATGCTGCCAAAAGATGCAGGTCTTGTGACGGTTTACTGTGCGGTGACTAACCAGCTGTGTTTCATTATCATTCATAACCCTAACGTATTCGCATAATGGATTAGTTTAGCCAACAAAGGAAGCCGTCCTTTTTTCCCTACGATTTATACTCCAACATTTTGAGGTCAATGAATGTGTTTTTTCCACGTTGACTGTGACATTTTTCAAGCCTTTATTTCTCTTTTGATAAAGGAATGCCTCTTTTAAAAGCAACAGCTAAGCAAAGCCTTTTTATGCAAAGCAGGCATGCACAGACCGGAATAAAGTAAAAAAAGGAATACAACCTGTCTGGTTAGTCAATCAATAGAAACCCTCACAGACTAATGTCCTTTCGTTAGGGGTGATCAATTGGTGAATTGGCAAGTGGGGATGATAAATTATCAAGTTGTGTATGACTCTTAAGAAAAACTGGATTTTCCAAGAAGCACGCGTGAATGCTGTCGTACACGAATAAAAAAAACAATTCAGCACATATTTACATTGCAAATTGAACCCCCTGTTAATTTTTTAGCGAACGTGGGGATATATTGAAACACGAAAACACCGTTTATTCCAGTCATAATATCCAATATTTTAGCCCTCTAGCTCCATTGGTGCAGTCTGTACCCGTGATACATGCATACATACATAGCTAGTCAACCTAAACAACTGGAGAAACGTATTTCACAGTATTGGTAACAGTTTCGGTTGACAGTTTCTAATTAATGTCGCTTATGTCCGCCATTGTGCAGGAATAATGAAAGGTGAAGCGTGGGAAAAAGGAAACTTCGAATAGGAAGCCCCTCTGTCCTTTTACTTCAAAGGATTTGCAGACGATCAAAAATGGTGCAGTTGATTGGTATTAGTACACTGTCAGCAATTTAGTATTATTCCAACAAATACAAACGCTGACAAAGGTAGCAATAAAATTAGTCGGAACATTATCATATTATATCATTGAACATTTATTTTCGCTTCAATGAGGAACCAGTGGTATTGCATTGAACAGCTTGGACAGTGGAATCGGTGAACCGTGTTCAAACTCCGGCCTAGCTTGTTTACGTCAATTATCTATACTTTCCACCGAAATACAACAAACCTCTCGATTGATATTTCCTGAACTGATATCGATGTTCACACCATCTTATTTTTGACGGCTACAATTTTGCATATGATTTCTTGTGATCAAAGATGTGATGTTCAACGGTTATCTGATATTCTTGCAACATTGCTTGCCCATTGCCATTATATTATTTCTAATCGATTCTACCATATCTCTGACTTCTCCTTCTTCTCTGATACTCTGTGCAGGCTCCTGATCCCTCCATCTGCTTTTGAGAATTCGTACTACAACCCATTGATAAGGCATAAATCCGTCTCTTTACAACTCCAGCAATTGATAAAATAGCATGACAGACTAGGCAAATGGTGTACGGGCGAGGATAAATGTAATTCCAAACTAGTGGAAGGTGCTCCTTTGGGGCCATTGATCGGCTTGCGCACACAAATGGTCATTTCTGATTTGTTCCATTGTCTTTGGAAAAATAATCAGGCTCTCTACGAAATCAAAACACATTTGATAATGCATGAGCAATAAAAGACTTGTATATATATATATACATATATATATATATATATATATATATATATATATATATATATATATATATATATTTATATATATTTATATATATGTATATAATTGATGCTGTTGTCAATGATACAATTATAAATGAACATAGGATCCCCCACTATCCGTTAGTAGAGAATTTTTATGAAAGTTCCTTGAGCTGAAATGTCGTAAAGCAGAAACCCAATCATTATCAATTTATGATGATTATTTCAATCTCAGACAAAGAACCATTTTTCTGCCAGGTTGAAGTTAAGAGTCGCACCAACAAGACCTCTTAGGCTTTCGTGATACCATACAACTTCCTATTCATTTTACCTTTTTTTTTTTAAATTCGAAGGAAAAATATTTATTTTCAGATATATTTCTACGATTTCTTATTAGCTTTTCAGTTCAGAATTTTTTTTTAAACACTCCGGATGCGAAATGCAAAATTCTGTACAATCTGACATTTTCTTGACATCAGGCTGCAAGAAATAAATAATTTGAGGTTTTTAAAAAAGAAACTATGAAACCACAAATATCCACAGAAGAAAATGGAAATTCACTGAACTCAAAAACATAGGGAATCAGATTTATCCTTATAGCCTCGTGACCTACCAGACTAAGAGAAAATTGCCTAAGCTGATCCATAATCCATTTAGAGGATTCACTGATATAATTCGTTTTGTCTTTGTAAACACTGTGACGACAGACATTCAAGATACTATATATATATATATATATATATATATATATATATATATATATATATATATATATATATATATATATATGTATATATATATATATATATATGAAATGTACGATATGACGTCTACAAATCCGCTTTCGTTTAAGTCTCCGAATCCTCTGAGGCGGCTTTTAAATCCCTTTATTACTGTGATAAGAAGAAAGAGTTTGATGACATTTCTCCTCTGACTTAAAATATTCAATACTTGCCAAAGGAAGTAACCCTTCAACCTTACACACGTACAAAGAAACACATAGATATCAATTGCTTTTTTTCTTCTTCTGTGAACTTGTGAATATATATATGTGTGTGTGTGTGTGTGTGTGTGCATCTATCAATCTATGTATCTCTCTGCTCCTATCTGTGTATATATGTAAGTATGTGCAACTGTGCAGTTGTGTGTATCTGTGCGTGAGAGAGAGAAAGAGAAAGGGGGGGAAAGGGGAGAGAGAGAGAAAGGAAGAGAGTATACGTATGAAAAAATAGACATACAGACTGATGGATACACAGATAGATAGAAAATATGTTTAGAATAAATCCTATTTATGACTCGGCTGACCTTTTTAGAAAAGGGTTTAGTGGAATATCCGTAGACAAATCGGTACAGCCAGTAGCACCAGAACACACAAAGAAACTCACGCATTTATAAAAAGGGACAGAAATTCAGATGGAAAAATACAGTAAAGATTTATTTTGAAAAATATGGATTCGGTAGGATTTAGACGTTAGTAATGCACGACTCACGAAATGGATTCCCGGAGATCACAAGCACAACCGACGCCGGCAGAATATTAGATGGAGAGACGAGCTAAACAAGTTCAGGAAGTACTGGCTCCACGACACCCATGATAGAGAAGTGTGGCAAATCCTTGGGAAGGTCTATGTCCAACGACAGACGTTAAAAGACTGATGATGATGATGATGATGATGATGATGATGATGAATGGACTCGTTGAAATAAGACCCCAAGAAAGGTGAAACAGGATTTTCCCCTGAGAATAAAAACATTTTTAGGGGATGACTAGTTGAGCACTGATGCCAATTCCCAAGTCTATTGACAAAACTGTATTGCAAGAAGCTATGAAACACCCCCCAAAACAAACACCGTTGTTCAAAACCCACAGGCAATTTTGGTGGCTACATCTGTTCAATAGATTTGAGTAGACTTAGATATAATCAGACTTATATAGATAGATAAGTAGATAGGTAGAAGTAAAGAAATTGTTTCTTTTTCTATCGAAACACACTTACCAATTTATTCAATTCCAATTTTCAGAAATCCTACCTGAATATTAAAGTTTCATTGGTTCCATTTCATAAACTTTTTCATCTTTCAATGCTCAGCTTTCGGAAAGAAACTTTCAAGTTGTTAGTGGCTAAATACTGCTTATGGCATGATCCACCATTGTTAATGGTTTGTCTATGGGGTTTTCTGAAGTTACTCAATGGCACTCATCGAGATGTTCATTGAAATAGGACCATTAGCAGACCAATGGATCCAAACGTAATTTTAGATTGGAAGTCTAATCGGTTTTATGGTACAGTATAGATACAGTGAGTGCTGATGGTCTACGGTTAACGGCGCAGGGAATGGAGTCTTCTTGAGATTCTCAAAATGGCTAAATATCTTCTGTGTGGGACAAAATTTTAGGTTGTTTGTGGGTAAGTGGGAGAAATTCCAAGAGAGGGACATGTTTGTCTTGAAAACCAGCATTTGATATGTTCGTTTTGTACAAGAGTTTGAACACAGAACACTGATGCGATTGGTAAATATTCAGCAGAAAATTCAGACATTAAAAGTCTGCCCCCTTTTTAGAAACAACCAACTCTCACTGAAACTATCAACATAGGTTTCTACATTTTTGTTCAGCTTCTTTGGCTGGTGATCTGGATGACTGACTATGAATGTATGACGTATTGGCCGGATAAAAAAGACGGTCACAAATCTTTACCCATCAGTTCGAAATGAGTACAGATTGATTAGGATAGCATTTGAACTGGGCAGGCTCACCACTCAATACTCGTCTCTTCGTTTCTGGAAGTTTTGAAAAGTTGAATGAGGGCTTTTCTTTCAGCAGAAACTTTTCAATACGGCTGGGAAAATATATGATCTTTCAGAAGACTTTTATCAACTTTTTTTCTGAGAACATTAAAAGTTAGAGCAAACAAATTGAAAATACTCTTTGCAAACGAAAAAAAAATGCTTTGCCGTCTGTATCTATTAATTTGTTAGCTTTCATTCTCATCTTACTCCGGAAAAGATGAAGAGGAAGTTATACAATGAGTGCAAGAAGCATTCTATACCTTTCCAAAAGTTCATTTTCATTTTTCTTTCAGCTTCAAAGTTGCCGATAATGAACTACAAAAAATACTAAAACGGGATTTTACATCAAAGAGTGGTCTGTTAATTTAAAGATGTATCACAGATCAGGCCTAACTTGTTTAATGTAAGAACCAATTGAGAAACACAAGACAAATTATGCACTTGTTTTTATTGATACACATTCTGTTGCAAACGTTTTATGTAGGTATTAACAAGTACTAAATCCAGGTTTTGAAACAGCTAATTTGAATTAATTTCAGCAATCTCCAAGTACATATATATACCAAATGTTCAGTTGAATATTTTGTATTAACCATGAACATTTAACCCTCATGTTAATTCAGTGAAT
This sequence comes from Thysanoteuthis rhombus, assembly GCA_963457665.1. Classification (NCBI taxonomy): domain Eukaryota; kingdom Metazoa; phylum Mollusca; class Cephalopoda; order Oegopsida; family Thysanoteuthidae; genus Thysanoteuthis; species Thysanoteuthis major. The sequence goes on from OY735211.1 coordinate 64,369,482, forward strand.
CGCAATTCATATCTGGTACATCTTTTTATATTTCACCGAATGTCCGTCTGATTTTTGGTCCGTGTGATGTAACCAACTGTAAGACAACTCAATCCAGCCAGTCAAATAAATAGAAATGCTTAAATTGCTTCTTGAGAGACTGAGAGACGACAAAGGAAACCACATTGGTCAAAAGAGATTCCATCTCTCTATCTCTATCTCTTTCCCTCTCTCTCTCTTTAAGCAACCATTTGTGCTTTCAATAAAAATAATAATTCTTAAGGAAAATGCGTATACATTGAAAGCATACAAAAATATTATAAATGGAGACAGTTGATTGGAATTTAAAGAATTTTTTTCCGAATGATTACATAAAAACATTACAACGAGATAACTCACCTGAGAAGATCCAGAAGATCTGCGCCCCATATAACATCCGGGCTGTATTTAGAAGTCGATCAAAGCTATGCAGCTACCTCTCCCACACTGAACCACCCACTGAGTTATCGAACACCAAGAACTGTGTATACTCAATACCGTGCTGCTGTGGTCATGAATACACAGGAGAAACATGTTGCCCCTTGAAGCATCGGTTGGAAGAATACCGAAAAGCGGTGAGCAAAGCTGAAACCAACAAATCGGGTATAGCTGATCACGTTTGGAGGGAAAAGGGAGACCACCTACCCCTGTGTTGAAATAATTGATTGGGAAGAACTTGGGAAGATTCGAAAATTAAAAGAATCGGCCCATATGCGAGGCAAGAAAAACTGCCCCAGTAATCCTAGCATTGAAATAGATACCATATGGGAACCTCTGATAATGAAAGACAGAAAACAGTAATATCAAACACCAAAAACTGCCACCTGAGGTTTAAGGCTCCTAAGAATTAGCGCCGGTTGTCCTTTGGCACATGGCGAAGTGGTTAGAGAGTCGGACAGAATTACTGCAAGTAATCTAATGGTTCTAGGTTCAATATCAACCTGAGATAATAATAATTCGAAAATACTACTACTACTGGTAAGAGGGGAGTGCAATCTATATACCCCCATCGATCAAATAAAGGGTTCGGTTCGTTACTTCCCCCCCACCTACCAGATATTACCTTATGAAGGCCGTACAGTACAACGGCCGAAACGTTGTATGGAAAGCATCCAAGATGATGATAGTCCGAACAATAATAGAGATAATGATAATACCTCATCTCAAAAATTCAGAGAAGCATGGAAGTAATTGGTATAAAAGATCAATAATAATAACAATATAATCTAAATCGAAGTATTGACTTCTTTTTTTTTCCAATAATTCTTTCAGTTCTATACATTGAATCCTATCTAATTTCCATTGAACGATTTTTGTATTTTACACATTTTTTTAACATCAAATACCCGTCTATGAGGACCAGTATTCGGCCAAATAATTATAATGCTTCGATTTAGTCTTGACTTTCTTTTATATCATCAATGATGTCAAATCTATCTCGACCCTCGTATTTCAACAAGCTGCACATTAAATGTCAAAGAACCACATGCGGCTCGCGAGACGAGGTTTAGCCAACCCTGGTGAATAAGGATGTTAGAATACTACCTTTTTTTGCAAATTTATAGGATATTTTTTGCACTCACTGTACTTGGCGCTCGTGGCTCCATTGGCTCATAGCAAAAAGCACTTGCCAAATATCCAATTGCCGTTATTAGAACACAATTTCTAATCAATAAAAAGTGGAGCTGAGGTTACAGAGACCTCGACACAAGTCAAATCAACCGGAGGAAATAAATCGGACAAATCTCACAAGGCCTAGTGCGACAAATTATCATGGTGTATCAAAATTATTTTTATTCATCACAGACGTCAACTCAAAAGCTTATTTCATACATTTTTTTAAGATTCTATGAATTCATTATACTATTGATATTATTTACTAACAATTATACACCGTGTGGATTGGTTGATCAGTTTGTCCCTCTGTCACGATAGTAGAAATTGAATAATAATGATAATATTTTGAGGAGGTTATGAATGTTGTTTTTCGATAAATATTAATTGTATCAATTGAATAGGATGCAATGTCGTAAATAATACAACCCTTACTTTGGGATGAGGATAGTCAGCAATACATGTATATGTTATACCGGATCGGCGAAATTGCCTCATTTGTGAAGTTTTAACTTCTTTTTCGACCAAAAATGAATAAATACGCAATTTTAATTTGATCAGATATTCATCTAATTAAAACAAAGACATAAACATCTATTTTTCTACAATCAAAAGGATATAAAATCAATGTGAAATCGAAATCATCGAATTTTGTCAAATAGGCAATTTCACCTATTCGTTATAACATATATGTTATCACTTTTGTGCTCGAAATCGATGTTACTATCGAGCCCCATTTCAATCCTATTTTGCAATCAATGTTTAACGTTATCAACAAATAAATATGCTATTTTCAATGATAGATTCTCTATAAATAAGACAATAAACATTATTATAAAGATATTGGATGGTATTTTATTACGACATGGGTAGTTATCTTATATTTCATAGATTATGGATATTAATCAACTTTACTTTTTGTTTAAGATTTTATAATGGTGGGTACAAGTATTGAGGTTCTGGCAATTTTGAGGCATTATTATAAATTGTTTCTCAAAATCGTGAAAGCAGTTTGAGGAATTCAAGAAGTTGGAGGATCTGAAAAAAATATCCGACCATTCTGACAAAAGGTCTAAGCATTTTAAAGGTGGTGACTTGTCCCTTGGAATAGAGCGCAGAAATAGACGACCATCAATTGTCGATTATGTTGGTTTGAAAAGCAAGGTAAAGATCAACCCAACAAACAGCGTTTGAATATATATATTAACTAAAAAGCACCTGGAGAGCACGTACCTCTACCAACGCTGTTCTTATAGCGAGTAATTGTAAATATAGCCACCCGGAAATATGGTAATTTCTTTCAGGGCCCATTGACCATTGTTCTGCAAGATTTCACTGAAATCGATTGAAACCCTCGGTAGGAGAGGTAATTGTACATACATTTACCCCTAAAACTGTACACTATTGTCCTCCTTTCTACAAAATTTCTTCCAGGATCTTCAGATATCGTGTGGACAGTAATAAGCGTATATATGAATGTATGAAAAAATGTAAAAATTTCCCGATCAAAAGATAATTCCTGGATCCGCTTCCAATTTCAAGCAACCCTTCATCATCTCATTGGCCATTGAGGTTGTTTCATGCAAATTAGTTGAATACTTTTGGGTATATTGTGTCGACAAACAGACCAACGAAAGACCAAAAGACTGACATACCGAATACACATAACTCTCCAATTTTGTCGGCTGAGGCAATATGGTCGAGTCAAAGATAGTCTTTATATGAATGAAATAAGCGTCCAAGTAAACGTCTATTAAAAAAAATGCTTTTGATACTCTTCTTAACTTACAAGCACATAATGGTGCACTGATATATTCAGACCAACATCATTACCATATAACTTTTGAACTCAGTATTATCTGTTAAGTTGAGTGCTGGGTGGTGTAACGATTACCAGCACGGAAAAGGGAATCAGTAAACCGGGTTCGAATTCCAGTTGAGACAGTTTACAAGTGTGTAGTAATGAGTTTGATATATTTGGTTAATGGAGAAGTGGTTATTGAATGGGTTGACGAGGAAAGAGGTCACTTTGAAAGAAAGATATCCATTTTGTAAAATAAATGCTTCTTCCATTATCATTAACTGCAGCAGCTTCTCCCAGCTCCTTTTTATGACGACTGTGATTGCACTATTCGTCCATCTTATGTGTAATCTTTACTTGCTGCGTTTCTTATCTCTTGGGGACCAATTCGTTACACCTTTTGCGTCAGCAGTGACCCCTTCTCCAGCCGTGTTCTGCCAATCTCTATTTGTGTAGCTCATATATGATTTTTACCCATGTCTACTCACGGATCAATATTGATATTTTTCTATCACACAGAATTATACATAGCATTTCCCTTCTCATTGCTGTGTCATTCTGCGCTTGTTTTCATGAGATTTTATAAATTTCTATGTTTTACAACCGTACGTTTTCACTGAACACTATACGCAAGTTTTAAAGCAAAAGGTTTTGTCAATAGATTTTTTCTTATGTTGAAAGCAGCCAACATTGAATGATCAAGAATACTTTAGACCAGTATTTTCTTTAGAAAAATAAAAATGATATAAATTTGACTACCGCCAAGGTTCATGCAGGTCACAAATTAATCGACAAAACATAGAGTACTTAAAAGTACCGTTAACAAATAAAGGTTTTGGCATATCGGCAAGACACCTTCCAATATGTTTGATATTTACTGAAGGCTTGCAAATCAATATTTATACGTCATGTAAAAAATATTAGGTTGGTGGGAAAAGAATGGCCAATTCCAAATGAATCTCTGTTTTGGTTGAGTTCATTTAGAACCGACCCCTTCGAGCTTTTTTTCAATTTACCTCTTTGCCTCAGATTGTTCGATGATATTACATATTATATTCTCTGATAGTTTGGCATGGAACTTGTTCGACCAACATCTTCAGTTGTTCATTTTCAATTGCAGATGGATGTTTTTGCTCTCTTTATCTTCGAAACTCAAATCTACAAAATGTTTGAAATCAATTACGAGAGCGATTCTTTTATCACATGCATGATGAATAGGAACCTATTTAAGACACATCATCGACAAGTTTTTACTCGTGTAAGAGCATTATACGCAATCTTTTTTTCTATTTTTGGGTTTATGGGTCAGGTATTTCGGTGTGAACCATCTACAGATCATCCTGAAAATAAACGGTTGATATTAGTGAGAGAGAACACTTTGATCATCTAAACGAGATACGTATCTTGGTACAGTATAATATAGTGATGTTTAAGCCACAACTAAAAGTATGTAGAATCGGCAATAATTCGTGACGAAACTAATAAGAATAAGTTGTCCTTCTTGACTGAAACTCTTTGGAGTGAATGATTTATTTCGTCATCGGCTGCACATTTTCGATCTAAAAAAAAGGAAACAAACTTTCTCCATCTTCATCTCGGGCAAGTTGGATCTGTTCATGGCTAAACAGTAATGGAAATCTTGGACTTCGTCTCACTCACTCTATCTATATGAACAACTGATAGGAGTGAATAACATTTAATGAAATGATAATGAAGTCATCTATGTTCTATTACTGACAACGATCCTTACAGGTACCTTATACTGATGGCCGGCAGACAACGAAGATGTACCTTTTTTTTTCAAGTACCGAGTACTCTCGTTATAACAACCCACGTTCCAACAGCAATATTTGATGACACACTTGGAATTCATTTTGTAGCAGTAGCCCATGAAGATTCCAGTTCACTATTGGACATATTCCCAGAAATAAAAAAAAATAAAAAAAACTAGTTGTAATGGATACTTATTCTGGCGCACTATTTGATGACGCATACTTTCTAATGGTACGTTTGTTTTTATAGGTTTGCAAGACTATTGGCAGAAATTTATTTGCAGCACATGAATATTTCAGTGTATTCTGCAAGAGACTGAAATTAGTAAATGATTAAATTAATGTGAAATAACATGCGGCATTAGACTGTAAAAAGTAATAAAAATTCCTTTTTGACGGAATTTCTTGATTTCTCATTGTTAATTCACTTTGTGTAAAATTCAACCCAAGTAACAGCAAATTTGTCATAAGGATGCTCCGAAGTGCGCCCCCACCCAAGATGCTATAACAACGGGTGTCGCTGTATATGTAAAAGTCTTGGAGATGGAATGCTTGGAACTAAATTGATCATTATAAAAAAAAAACTCAAATTAAAACGAAATCTGAGCTATTATAATGTAATCACTCACAAACACACAGAAAAACCCAAAACCAAAATAAACAAAAGAATAAACTAAAACACAAGCAGATAACTTATCACCAGGCTTTGCCAATGTGCTTAAAGCGTTAAGTATCTGATTGATGCTTAACACCAGCTTTGGTCTAGGGATACAAAACATGGAAGTTAACAAAGCAAACTGAAGACCATGTGAGATACACACAAAAAGTCATGGAAAGAGTAATAATTGGGATAACTCTAAGAGAAAAATCAAAATCAATATCGATCAGAAACAGGCTGAGATTGTATTATACGAATAATTAAGCAACAAACATGGAGATACACTTGACTATTAGAAAGAACAGATGACAATAAATGGATCAAAAGAATAACCGATTGATGCCCATGGAACAGTATAGGCTGTGGAAAATACCAGACACAAAATAATGAGATTGCATTGAAAAGTTTGCAGGTACGACAGGGCAGAGATTGACGCAATCACGCTGGTCATTGAAGGAAGCAGAGAAGGACTTTGTTCAGCAATGGGCTTCCATAGAATGATGATCATTATGATGATCATGATGATTGTTAGGATGCTTTTGATGTTTCATCAGGGTCAACTCATAAAGTAAAAAAAAACATTAAGAACAAACATCATAAAAACAAAGAGACAAGAACAAATTTGTATGGTTTTCAAACCAAATAGATGGATTCAGTGCCAAAATGAATCAACGACTTGATCCATCATTCGACTAAGACTGCAGGGGAAACGGATTAAAATACAGGTTTTTAGATGGTCAAGCATTTCTCATTGCGATGACTGTCATAGACATTCTGATAGGCAACTGTAAGGATGAAATACAAAAATATCTTATTACTTTTCTCTTCCACTTCTCTCTATAAATATCACGGGGAGGGGAGGTTGTACAAAATTTGCCAAATTTTTGTCTGAAAAGTACTGAATGGCAACTCTGATCGTTAGACAGAAATTGGTTTATTCTTTCATTTATCACATTTTCTCGGCTTCCTGCAGTAATTCAGCAAAGACTAATTGGTACCAATTCGAGTCTACATGTGTTCATAGTGGGATAGAATCTATATGTAGCTATTTGCCAGAACATCTATTTACCCGTTTATTGATCACATCCTGTTTAGTTTTATTAGGGTAATCGAATTTATATTCTTCTATTGATCAATAACATCTATCACACATCAATCGGAATCTCATA
>OY735211.1:64381513-64599013 GCA_963457665.1 Thysanoteuthis rhombus
AAATTAATGAATACTTTTACTAGAGTATAGAGATATAATAAATGGATAGTTTATACTACTAACAATGAATTTCTATTGATTTTAGAGGATCTAGGTAACAAAAAGAGATGGATCCTATTTTTGCCTGGGTGAAAGATCATTACATTGACTGGTTCTCGGGAAAAGGGAAAACATTTGGCTCCAGTCGATTTGTCAGCTGATAGATAGTTGGGTGGGTGGGGGAGATTGAAAGTGAGATGTCACGTGACAAATTGCTTAAGTATATTAATGGAATCGCCCATTGAGGTGTTAACACCCTTTAAAAATGGTTTTGTTCCATCCTAACCATGAATATAAGGATGCCTCATTAAATAAGTAAAAGTTAAAAAGCAAATTAATGGAAGATTGACGGTACAAGACATGGAAATATTATATTCAGGATTAGTGGGAAAATTGTCTGATTCTTCAATTGAATATATTGGTAGATAATCAACTGGAGGAAGTTTTTTCAGTGTAATTAGTATTCTTAGAGATAATATCATAAGCTGGTTTGCATGCAGTCTGAGATTAAAACTGACACAACTAATTAAATATTCACATGGATGTACATTCAATAGAAATGACATGAATAGCAAGTCACGTATGTTGTTATATTTACCGATCCCTCATTGTTAAATACATTTTGGGGGTTTAGGTAAGTAAATAAGCCCTGTTTGAAAAAATAATTATGTTGTATGAAAGAATTTCAATATACAATACACAGAATACCGTACAAGAAATGACTAACTATATGTATGACATGAGCTATACGGTAAGAGAAAGGTTTTTTTTTCATCAACACAACTGGGGTGCCATGCTGATATAACTGTTTTGTTATTTAAAATTTCAGAAACGGTTACATGGTAAACAACGGATAATTTAAACGAGTGAAAATGTGTACTTTGTACTATAAAAACGAAGTGCATGTACTATTGGGGAAAAACACAGAAGAAAATTACATGAATTGCATTGTCAGATATTGGGAAATAAGTGAAACAAAAGAATTTGAAAATCTTTTTAATGTTCAGTTTGTAAAGCTGTGAAGCTCTCTAGACTATATATATATATATATATATATATATATATATATATATATATATATATATATATATTTATATATGTGCGTGTGTGTGTGAGTGCTTTCGACACAGTGTTTTCATGGACTGCACAAATATATTTTCGCATCTGAGTCTCATTTTTCAGGGGAAAAAATATACACACTGATAACACCTTTTCTAAAAGTTTGAAAAATTATTATGCTATTATTTGGAATCAGTTTGTAGTATACGTTAATTACAAAATTTAAACAACATTTTTTTTTAAATAATGCACCTGGACAATTGTCACATATCAATGAATAGCGAACTATTTCAAAAAGTTAAAACTAATTCTTCCTATCTCTATCTAACTAAAAAGAAACGTTTGAAAAATTTAGGATATACATTATAAAATACCTTAAAAAATCTTGTAAATGGCCCCCCTACATGAAATACAACAGAGAAATTACAAAGGAGAGGTACCGAGATCATTCCAAGATTTGAAGATATGTCTTACACTGAAAGATAATAATCTAATCTTGGGAAACTAAACTATAGAAGAAAATGTGCTGACCTATTGGAAGTCTGTAGAATCCGAAACAATCTAAGTATAGAGGACACTGACACTCATCACTCAAAATACTCAGATGAGAAAACAACATCTCAACAAGAGTAACAATCGCGTGGGAGAGCGTGAGCGAAAAGACTGTCACATCCGAAAGTATCAATAATTTTCAGAATAACCTCTGTTCTGATATCGGTTAAATTTGTTTACTTGTTTTCTACTAGTTTAATTCCACAGCAAATGAACTGAAGCTTGCTTTATAAAGCAATTAACTGCTGTCTAAAAAGCCTATTTCAAACTCATACATTCAAATACATTTCTTTTACACCATTTGTTGAGAAACTATTTCAAGAATCCTTTGATATAGTCGTCTACGAATACATTACTTCGCCTACTATATATATATATATATATATATATATATATATATATATATATATATATATATATATATATTCAATCTCCCCCACCCACCCAACTATCTATCAGCTGACAAATCGACTGGAGCCAAATGTTTTCCCTATTCCCGAGAACCAGTCAATACAATGATCTTTCACTCAGGCAAAAATAGGATCCAACTCTTTTTGTTACCCAAATCCTCTAAAATCAATAGAAATTCATTATTAGTAGTATAAACTATTCTTTTATTGTATTTCTATACTCTAATAAAAGTATTCATTAATTTTCTTTATTGTTTCACTATGGTCAAACTGATGACTTTTGAAGGAATATATATATATATATATATATATATATATATATATATATATATATATATATATATATATATATATATATTGAGCTTCCGGCCATTATGCAAAGAACAAAACCCGGACTATATCCTTGTCAAACATTCCCTTTTTTCTGTCCCTCTAAAGGAACCATCTATAGGGTTTACCACACTATTCAAGGTAACCTGTATTCATGTAAGTAATCTTTCTAAAATCGTAGGCCTTAATTCCCTATGCGTGCATCATTTGGACCGGAAATCCTGTTGGACACATCAATTCTCGTACGATCATTGAACGTTGAATACCATCGATCCTATCCATTGCGTAGATGAGTGATCATTATTGAATACCAGGTGTTGGAAGTAGTTGAGGTTTATCTAAAGAGTCCATACCGTTAATTCTACAATGGACGGAACTGAACTTTGTACTATACTCAATAACACGAACCAACAGCATCTCTTTTTTTATAACCACCTCCTGAACCCTCTGACACGGAACTCCAAATCTCTGAGGGTTATTGAATATATTAATTATGAATTATGACTTTATGTTTAGCATTAGTCTGGAAGGAACTCCCGCACTTTGTCCATGAACATTTGCCAACGAAATTGACTTTTGTTTGAACTGAGGTTATGATTAAGTTATGGAAAAAAAAAATAAAACAAAATTCAGCAGAGCATTATCGTGAATTAAGCGAAATCTGATTAAGGAAATTCAACACTCATGAAATTAATTCTTGCAGGAAAGTTTAAACCTGAAATTTTATTCTTGTTTTATGATAAATTTCATTTAAATCTACATATCAGTGATAAATAATGCTAATTGGGAAAATTATAGTTAATTCTTCATATTATACATACATATATACATATATATATATATATATATATATATATATATATATATATATATATGTACATATATATATATATATATATACATATATTTATATATATATATATATATATATATATATATATATATATATATATATATATGTAAGCCTGTGCTCGAAAGATGTACACATGAACACGTGAATTGATATATTCAAACAAATATAGATAGTGTTTCTCTGTCTTAAGAGACTTATTCATCAACGTAGAAATGTATGCAGACACACTGTCTTTCTCTTCCTCTCTCTCTCTCTCTATTTATATATATATATATATATATATATATATATATATATATATATATATTGCACTTAATCACATAAAAATGTTTATTTGAAATGATCGACCACCACTACTTGTTGAATGTATCATTTGACCTAAACAATGTAAATAAAATAAACAATTAAAGATTTTTACAGCAGCCCCATTTCCCATCTGCCTGATTATATATCCATCTCTCAATAACAAATCAACAATATATATATACATACATACATATATATATATATATATATATATATATATATATATATATATATGTCTGTGTCTGTGTATGTACAGAAATAGGGGAAGAGGGAGATTATATAAACTATACACATGCTTCCGTATATATCAAATTATGACGGTGATGTTTTCGAAAGCCAAGTATAATTATCATAAATGATTTACTCAATCATTAATAAATTTGGCTTTTAATTCAGTAGTGACAGTCACTTGACAAACATATTTCAATAGCATGTTGTGTCGGGGGTGATCGATCAATCATTTAAAAAACGGATGATCAATGAATAGATTACTTCTGTCACCTTGATTAGATCACTAAAACTTTTAATTTTCTAAAAACTACTCTGCACAAACTAAAGACCCATCCAGCATATTTTAGCATTGCAAAGTGAACCCTGGACTAAAAATGTCTTCTTTTTGGGGGATGATAAATAGACATGATGAGGGGTAAATAATTCGTCAGCTTTCTAGCTCCATTGGCGTGGCCTATACCAGCTAGACGGATAAACAAGCTTAAAAAGAGAACATACCAATTTTAAAATTTTGATGATTGTTTCAGTGGATGGTTTTTGATATATCTTTCCTTACCCCTGAGAACCTTGTTCTATTTTGCAATATTAAATTTGTAAAACTAATTTGATCGACTTTGACCTAAAATGATTGATAAACTGATTTTCAACCTCATCTCTTCAAATGAGTCCCTTCCTCTTGAAATTGCCTTGCAAACTTCTAAACAAATTATAATTGGTGTAAGGTCACGAGAAATTAATTGATGAGCCATTTTCCCTGATGAATGTCTCTGTGGGATTTATAGTCACTCGAAGGGTATGAAGATGTGCATTATCGTGATGGAAAATGACCATTTTTTTGTTTGCTAACAATAGAAGTGCACAGGGGAGAATCATGTTCAACAGCACAGAATATTAGAGAAAGAAAAATATGAATCAGAGATATCATGGATTCATTAGAAACTAAAATGACAATATGCTGGTCATGTTGCAAGGATATTAGACAACAGTTGGACATCACTTCTCCCTACATTGATCAACAAATATCACATGCAAAACTGTGACAGTCCAAGAACATGATGACATGACGAATCTGGCATTTTCAGAAAGTATTGGCTCCGTGACGCCAATGATTAAGAGGTCTGTCGAATCTTGGGTAGATGCATGTTGAGCAATGGAAGATGAACGACAGTTGACAGTGATGATGGAGGATTGGTAGTTCTACCCAAAACAGCTTCAAAGACCGAAGTTTTTGGCATTAAATCATTTTAAAGTTAGTAATTGATATCCTAACGTATTCTTTGGGTGAAGATCACCTCTTGAATTTGAGTGGTTGATGACGGAGTTCAAAGTTGCGAAAAATATGGATTCATCTCTCATCTCTCATCCTAAGTTACAAGTCAGTTCAACTGGTGTAACGAACAGCTCACTAGCGATTTGCGCCGGACAGGTTATGTAGGGCCTATTCTCTAACATTTAACACTCTTTCAAATTGCAATGAAGAGTCAAATGCTTCATCAAATCTCCTAACAGCAGGGTTTGTTGCAAATATGGATATAAAAGATGGACAGAACTTTGGTTATAAGACGAAAAAGTATACACAAACATGCAAACATATATATATATATATATATATATATATATATATATATAGAGAGAGAGAGAGAGAGAGAGAGAGAGAGAGAGAGATAAAGAAAGAGAGAAAAATTTGCAACAGTGGAACGAGTAAGAACAATAGTAGTTGTAGTAGTGGTAGTAGTAAAAGGATGAAAAACAGTAATGGTAATAGGGATACTAGTAACAGTATTAGTAGTATGTAATAAGACAATTACAAGCAGGCTATTTGCAATGCAATTGGAGAATCAACGCAAAAAATGAAAGAAAGAAAGAAAAACGTTTATAGAAAACGGAAAGAGAAACTGACGTGTTTGTCGACAATAACAAAAGCTTTTTTGAAGAATTGTATGCGAAAAAAAGGAACAGAATTTGAAAAAAAAAATTAGCTTCAGACAAACAAAATGGAAAGAATCAGTTTTTATGTTCAAACAGACAAACATAAAAAGATTTAATTAATAACAACCGCGAATGAACAATAGTCTTATGAGGGGAAAGATGGAAGAAGAGGTTGAAAGGAAATTATATAGACAATGTAGAGAAATTGGAGGAAGAAGGAATAGAAGGAGGGTAGAAACATGACAATAAAAGAAAAGAAAAAGGAGGAACAAGGAGTAAACGCTTGAAAGAAGTGAAACAATAAAAAAGTGGCAAGAAAAGAAGAAGTAAAAGACAGAGAAAAAGAGGTTGAACAACAAGAAGAAAAAGAAAATGAAGAAGGTAAAGTGAGAAAAAAGATTAAGTGAATAGTAAGAATGTAAAGACGAAGAGAAAGCAGAAAAGTAGAGGACAAAGAAGAAGGCAAAAACGAATAAGAAGGATAGAAGAAATAGGCAAAAGAGCTGAACAAGAAGAAAAAGATGAATGAACAAGAACAAAGAAAACGTTCTTAATACGAGAAAATATTAAAGATTGGTAGATAAAAAAAAGGAAAAACTATAAAAACATAGAAGGAATAACCAAGAATAGGAAAAAAAGATGGTAATTACCGGAAAATGAAGAGGAAAAAGAAGGGGAAAGAGCTAATAATAGTTATGGAACAGAGAGGAACGATGAGAGAGCTAAAACTATGAAGAAAAAGAAAATGGCGAATGGAACAATTTGATACAAGCCTGAAATCATCCGCCATAACTGTCTGTAGTGAGCCCAAAGGGAGGTTACTCAAGTAATTTTGGAATCACAATCATATTGTGCGAACGCCGTTGGACATTGGGGGTTATTGATGTATAATCGGCTTGCCTCCTCTCTTTGTAGATGACAACACTACCTCTATCAAAACCAACAACACCAGTAATTAGATTAAATCATTGCCACTAATAACAGCGTCTGTGTTATTGTACAGAACCGACTTATTTAATAGGTGTCTTGTGTAAGAGGTCCTCCTTTGCTACAGCCCACTTTTCTGAATCCTGGGGCAAAAGTCTACTTCCCCCCCGTGAGCAATTCCGACGTTATTTCTGACAACAACCTAATTTCAGCTTAAAAAACACCAAAAAAACGTATTTTTTTATGGATGATGTCGGAATAAATAAACGATGTTGATTCTTTTCTGTACGGCAATGTATTGAATTGTGTGGTTTTGATTAGTGCGGGTTGATGTAGTACAGGAAAGACGTTGCAGTAGAAATTGATATAACTAGGAATAAGCTGAAAAAACGCATGAACATATGATAAGAACTTGAATAGTGCGATTTTGAGAGTTGCAGCTCTTGATGTGGTGCGTTTAAGGTATTGATGTACTAAATAACGTAAATAAGTATAAACAGAAAAATATATTGAATAATAGGGAAAAAATGAATCGTGGAGTTTGAACAGTACGGTATAAACAGTTTGAATTAACTAACCATGCTAATCAAGGTACATCTGCTTCTTTTCCGAATAGAGCAAATCAAATCCCTCATAGAGATCAGAATTTGCAAATCCCCTTTCTTTAACCGTCTGTTTGTCCGTCTATTTCTCTCTCTCTCTCTCTCTCTCTCTCTCTCTCTATATATATATATATATATATATATATATATATATATATATATATATATATATAGTGCACTGACCAAATCAATGCTACCAGTAATAGTGTATGTGTAACGGCTGAGAGCGTATCTATTTACTTGGAATATTTCGTAAGATGACATTTTTTTTTATCTCTAAGCAAAAAGTTTCTCCCCCTGGTGAGTCACTCAGACGTCAACTCAGACAACGACCGATGGAATGATATCGAATCATATCTTATCAAACCATTTAACAAAAATAAGATATCTTAGCAATAACTACATGGCAAGAAATAATTATGAAAGATGATGCAAAAGATTAATAGATTTCGTCTAAAGATAGCAGAAATAGTAGCAGAAGACCGGATATACACAATATATATATATATATATATATATATATATATATATATATATATATATATATATATATATATATATATATATATATATATATATATGTGTGTGTGTGTGTAAACAAAAATTTATGTTAGAAATAAACAAAGACTTATTTCATTCTGAAAATTTGAAATACTCTTGTACACAGTATACATCTAAATAAAAACCCATTTATCATATTTACTATACAAAGGTATCAAAATCCATCTTCGGCCTAAATTGAAGTTGGATGGAAGTTTTATCCCACTCTGATCAGGTTTATTTGTTTCCGTTTGTTGAAAAAAATGTATTTTATACGATTCTTTATTTTGACCATGCATTACTTCCAAATTGAGATTCACATAATTCGTCATCAATTGTGTCCACTCATTGTATAAAATTGACTTGAAATCGCCATCACAGTCAATAATATATATATATATATATATATATATACATATCAAGAATACAATATGATATAATGCGATACAATATCTGTTGTGTGATGGGTTTATTTCCTAAAGTGCTCGATACATTCTTCATTAGATATTGCTTGAAGAAGCCTTAACAGGGCAGGAACATAAACGTGAATGTGCAGCGAATCTTCTACTTTATCATTTCATTTCATTTTGCTTTTATAATCTTTCTCGATCTTTATTGAGGGACTCATTCTGAGTTTAAAAATGAATTCATCAACTCTAATAATAGCGTCTGTTTTATCGTACAGAACAGACTTATTCAATGGGTGTCTGCTGTAAGGGATCCTTGTCTGGTTTTATTTTGGTCTCGTCCAAATTTCTGTACCCTCTGGGCAAAATTCTACCGATCTCCTGCGAGCCATTGTGAAGTTGTTTCAGACAAAAAACGATTTTCAACTTTGAAAAAAATGGAGGAACTCTTTTATGATTAGCGTCAACAGAACTTAACTATGTTGATTCTTCTGTACATTTTATTTTGTATAAATTGAATCCATTTTACAAATATGAATTGATAAATCTGGTTATTTCTATAAAAAAGGAAGTATCTTAGGATTCATGGTTCTTTTTTTTTTGGCTTGCCATGTCCGTCAATCTCTCTCTCTCTCTCTCTCTCTCTCTCTCTCTCTCTCTCTCATATATATATATATATACATATATATATATATATATATTTATATATATATATATATATATATATATATATATATATATATATATATATATATATAATCATGATTAGTACGTTCAATTTGTTAGTATATGTTTATACTTTTAAAAAGCGCATTTTTCGGGTTCAAATTACATTTTAATATGTTTTATCAGCTTATACTTATACATTACATACCTCAATTAAACTACATCATTGTGTGTGCGTGAGTGTATGTGTATGTGTGTGAGTATGCGTGTTTAATGAGTACATTTGAGTGGTTATGTTTTTTAATGTTCCTTTGTTTATCATTTGTGAAGTTTTGTCAATGTACACTTCAGAGTAATCCTAACAAGGAATTATATACAATGGATGCTTCAGAGTTGTTGCTTTTTTTGTGTGTGTGTGTGTTTGCTTTGATGAGGTCTTTGATTCTCTTCTTATAATGTGTATGTTTTTAATGAAATTGGCTAATGTCATAGACTGTGAAATAGTACGTTCTTGGATAAATCTACTGGGTTGTGTAGGGGGGTTTTCAGTGTTTTGTTTTTCCTTTGTTTTGTTTTATTTTTCGTGTTTTTGCATTTGTGGTGTATCTTGTATGCTTCCTTTTTACTTTTTTTTATTTGATGATAGGGGTAATGAAGGTTCTCAAGAGTGTATTCAACATAGGTCCCTTTGTATTTTAAATGCTACAGGCTATATATATATTCGAAGCTCTTCGATAAAATCCTATAATGGTTCCTGAATTGATTTTATTGTTGTAACGTGAATAGAAATCGATCAGGACTCCCTTATTTGTAGATGTCCGTTATTCATTGAATTGGAGTTTGGTGTATATATATATATATATATATATATATATATATATATATATATATATATATATATATATATATATATATATATTATTGTGTCATCCACAGACAGCTGTTTCGATGTATTACATCTCTTCAGTGTGGCTATAGGCTTTATCCCATCCAATACCGCGAGGCAGAATTGAAACCCTCTCATCAGACCTGGAGGCCGATATCCTACCTCACTACGGAACTAGGTGGATAGTAAGGCTGAATGTAAGCGATATATTCATTTACGCAGAAACTCCTCATCCACCAGAGTGCTCTCTTCCTATAGAAGAGCATTGCATAAGCTTACAATGGATAAGTTACCTCACTTAAAGAGTGCTCGATCCTAAATAGAGGAGCATTGTATATGCAGTCTTATAATTCATTGTTGTTGCTCCTCGCATTTTCTTTTATATGCATGAGTACACTACATCCCCCCCACACACTCACATGCACATTTAGTCGTCTGTATGTATGAATGCGTGTATGCATGTACAGGTCATCCCAATATGTTAGGCCTTGAGGGTACTGTTTATGATGACACGATGCTATACTCTTGGGAGTCCAAAGCAATATGGTGTTTTATATAAATCCAGTCATGATGAAAGAATCGAAATCCCAAATAAGACAAAAAGTTGTCAGCGTCAGCGTTAAAATTTGTCAGACTCCGTGCTGATCAGTAGCTTGTTGATAGAACGAATACGTCGAAATAGAGGATAGTCACTTTGGATCTTGTATGCAACGTATCGCATATATCTTGAAAATGTGACAACATATATATATATATATATATATATATATATATATATATATATATATATATATATGTATATATATATGTGTGTGTGTGTGTGTGTGTGTGTGTGTGTGTATGTGCGTGTGCGTGTTCATGCATGTGCATGTATGTGTGTCCAGTCGAGGGGAAAGAGGACATTGGTTCTAAAATCTTTAGAAATAAAAAAAGACGGACTTTTTTCTAACTCACCACGCCCAATATACCGGTGTCTGTTATTTCATCTTTCACCTTGAACCTTACAACCCCCTCTAACTGCCACTACGCAAACTGCTCAGCAGACATTTTCTGCGATCTTTTTCATTTAAACTGGACATTAAAAGCACAAATCAATTTTCCCCGACAATTTGAAAACGATTTAACGATTTCCTCTCAACTTCAATCTAACTTTGCTTGCAATAAATGCATGTATACTGAAATGTATATTTCTATAATGTATCCTAAAATTTGTTACGGGCACTATGCTAGTTCATGTATAAGGCAAGACTTTCGAGCATCTGAGAGTTTTCGTATTTTTTATCAGTTAACTTGGAATGAAAGCCTCCTTTTTCTGTATCAGATCTCAGAATGTGACGAAAAAGGGGTTCTGTGTGTGAACTACAAACTTGTAAGAGCAGGGTGCATGACAACCGCCAACAAAATTGGAGAGGTATATGTACTGTGTCGCTCCTCTCTGCCTTTCTATCTTTCCGTCTCTGAAATGATAGAATGGCTTCCAATGAAATTCAGTGAAAATTTGAGCAATGGGGGGGAGAGAATGGTGGTCAAATTTTCAAGCAGATCCGGGAAATTACTTTTGATTTCTAAATATTTTCCAGTGTCTTTATCATGCATTTGTGTATACGTGCATGTCTGTCATCACGGAATCTCAAAAAATTCTTAATAAATTAGGAAAGGTGCACAATTGGCTACGAAAGAAGTAAATGGATTTGGGGGCGGATCAAAGGAAAATTACTCCCCCTAAATTGTAGTTATATGTCCACAGCACATAATATGTCATCTCTGTCCACGCGATATATCCGAGATTTCTCAAAATAACTCTAGAAAACCTTCCGGAAGGGTGGATCTCAGGCTACGAAAGAAGTGATTAAATTTTTGAACGGATCTGCGCACAATCACTTCCCCCGACGATGGAGTTTGGAGATTCATGTGCACTCTGCGTGATTTTTTATTGTCTTGGTCAATGGCTTCCAAAATGTGCACCGCAGTACGTTCGAAAATGTTTATAAACCCAGGACATCGTATTTCAACGGAAACAAAATTCTCCTACTGAGTTTAACTGAGTTTTGAATATCAGTAAAGGTGAATATCCTCTGATTAAGAGCTAAAGCTCAGTTAATCTTAATTCAGTTTGTCATGACTTATCTCTGCCAAGCTGGGTTTCCAGCTATCGCTGTGATTATTGAAACAAGTATCGTGCAAAAGTTAAAGCTGGACAAGAAATGGGGGTGGCTGTCATCAGTTCGATTCTAAGAGTGTTGTGTACAATAGGGTCACTCATACCATTTGTAATTGTGATTATTGAAATAATTGCCTCTGTTTTATCTGTACATACAATGGAACGACACTGGAGTGTCCCCACCATCGTTGATGTAGTCCATAAGGGAAGTGCAGAGAGCGATACGTCTGACCGAAATATTTTCTGATGAAAAAATTACTTCGTTCACCGGTGTACTTTTGATTACCCATACCCCAGTTGTATATTGCTATCTTTCTTGAACCCTTGGAATGGTAGCCACTATACATACATATATATATATATATATATATATATATATATATATATATATATATATATATATATATATATATGTCTATGTGCAACGCCCTTCTAACTCTGGAATTGAGCAGTCTGGTAGATGATGAAGTATGCGTAAAAACATATCGCTTAATTCGGTCTTACCGACGGTCCTGTTCTGCGTAGGACGGGGGTATATTACAAAAATTCAGTTGTGGAGCTAACGTTTAAATCTCGCCCGACGGTACTGGAGTTGATATCGAGCTGATAGCCTCACTGAAGAGTCGTAATATGACGAAACAGCTGTCTGTGGATGACACAATTATTAATTGATTTGTATATAGAGAGATAGATATATATAGAGAGAACTGTATCGATTTAAACACTAAATATGTACATTTTTTCCAAAATTTACGTTAGTTATGTCAATTATTTTTAAGTATATCTTAAAATTTATGCAAGATTTTTATCAGCCGTTATAAGTCCATATCTTTGATTTTCAATGTGGTTGTGCTAGTCTCTGCCTTATCATTCTGGCATACTTTTCTCTCATGAATCCATTTTGTGTCTGGTCTTTTTATTCTATGTTTACCGACCCATTGGAACCGATCGGTTGGCATTTTGCTCCGTCTCTTTTTAGCACATACGCCAGTGATGGTGTGAAAGAAGTCTTTGCACATGCGCGATAGAGTCCTTATGATGAGCAGCCGTTGGAAGATATGAATGATTACCCCCCACCCGCTCGTAACATTTCATCTCGATAGCCTCGAGGCTGGGGCAGCCGGCGCAGCCAGAAGAGACCGCCATCTAGTAGTCAGCCACCAGGAGTATCCACTTGTCGATCAGATTTTCCACCAAAACCATGTTGCTCCCTCGACGACAACCATATCAGCCAGACCAATCCTCCTCACATAGCTCAGTCTCTCCTCTCAGTAGACCTCTACATTTATCATGTTGCAATTCATCGATTATCATAGTACCAGACACATTCTTAGAAATACAGTTCAGAGCCCTGTCCGTACACAATAAACTCCCGTTGTAATGGCACTCACTCTCTTGTCACCAGTTCTATAAGCACTTGCTCTGACGGCACTCATGTTAATGGCACCTGATTTGGTGGCATTCTTTCTAACGACTCTTTCGGCACGTCCGTTTTTGTATTCTGACAATACCCTGAAATTGGTTTACGGCATTAGCATATGAATATTTCGATGCGTCATTAGAAAAATCAAAATTCACAAAACCTCAAAATAATCCGTATATTGGGTATGAAAAAGAGTTGTCTGTACTTTTAGCTCTCTTGTCATTAATACACTTTTAATAAAATCCACCCGTTATAACAGTGAATTCGTTATAACGGCAACCTTCAATCACTACGGGTACCGTTATTCAGGCATCCTACTGTAATTCATTCCTTTATACAAACATGAATATAGGCAATTACATAGATATGTATTAGGTTGAAACTATCTAAAATTTGCAATTTCTGATCGATATGAATATACCATGAATATATTTATGGCCATTTTCTGAAGCTATTATATTCGGGCATTGACCACACGAGTGAGTACAGAAAGGATATAATCCATTGCACCAGCGAATCTAGCTTTCAAAAACATGATAGACATCTCCCACGCTATCTATCTATCTATCTATCTATCTATCTATCTATCTATCTATTCATATCTCTCTCTCTATCTATCTATCTATCTATCTATCTATATATATATATATATATATATATATATATATATATATATATATATAAGTATATGTATGTGTGTGATAATTATTAGGCTGTATGTAAATGCATTAGCGAATATGCGCATACATATCAATCCATTTATCAATCTAATTACCTATCTATGAGTATTCATTTGCTTTCATATCTATCTATCTCTCATACTGTCCTATCATCCGTCTGTCCGTCTATCAACCTATCTCTCTCCCTAGATTCTCTATTTATCTCTCTATTTATCTATCAATGACCAGGCTATGTAATTTGATGTACTTATCTCCTTTCTTCTTTAACAACTATGTCGTGAGTCAAGAGTCTAAGTGAATGGGTCGTTTTCTTTCGCCTGCCAACCAGACAAAACACTATGGCCGACAACGGCAAAGGATCGATAGTTCTCAAGGCACGTCTTTTCCCAAGTCATCACAGGGGCACTTCGTGGTTTCTTCCCTAATGGCTTTGACTGGCACGTAAGAGTCATGTGAGGAAGCCTCTCAGACGGAATCCACAGAACATGTCCCAGCCATTTAAGACTTCTTTTAGTGACAGGTACACTGAAAAGGGGGTGGGGTTTGAAAAAAACGCATGGTCCGACTTGTGTGTTCGGCTCCTTTTTTGTTTGCTTTTGGTCATCCTAAGCTTAAACTTTTCAGTCCCTTTTCTAATCAAAAGGTAAATAGGATGGGGAGTTATTTATGCTACAGAATTTAGACCAGGAAAAATACATTTTAAACTAGCTTATTGGTGTTAAAATTGGAAAGTATGGAACACTAGAAAAATGACATTTCTGAAAAACAATGACTAAAAATTCCTGAAGATATCAAGAGAGTAAAATGACTTTGAAGCTCTGAAATGATGAGCGATAACAATATCAAAAATTAATCCTCGTAAGATTAAATGTATATATATATATATATATATATATATATATATATATATATATATATATATATATATATAAATATATGAAGGGTATATGATCTTATTTCTTTCTCACCTCTTTTATTTCTTTCTTGTGCTTGCCATTTATTTCAAGAATTGATTTAGAAATGATAATTAAATTACACAGTATGACGTGAAAATATACAAAAGTACTTTCAACTTTCTTTGGCAGCCCCCTGTTTTCTTTCCCTTCCC
Source organism: Thysanoteuthis rhombus (assembly GCA_963457665.1). NCBI lineage: Eukaryota > Metazoa > Mollusca > Cephalopoda > Oegopsida > Thysanoteuthidae > Thysanoteuthis > Thysanoteuthis major. The sequence continues at coordinate 64,396,623 of OY735211.1, forward strand.
CTTTCCCTTCCCCCTCTCTCTCTCTCTCTCTCTCTCTCTCTCTCTCTGTATTTTTTATCTATCTATCTATTTATCCTTCCTTATTTTCATGTGAACAGTATCAATCGATTCTAATGTGGGCTGAACGAAAAACTTTTTTGCTTGCTTAGAACTGTCGTCTTTTGACGCAGTTGAAAGATTCTAAGACAAAACTATATGGCTGAATAAGCGATCGTAATATCGCTCTTACTTATTAATTATGCAAAGATTATATTATGTACAAATTAGTGTATAAATTCTGTCACTAGGCTGTCTAGCAAGAATTTGTCCTGGCTAGCGAATAGATAACAAGGGAAAATCAATACACCGAACAAATCTCTTTCATTATATTATTTTGTAAGTAACTTCGTCATTTTCATGGCGTAATTACCAAATTTTTAAGGTTAACCTTTATCACTTATAAGATAAAATTAATATCAGGATGAACCAATTTCTATTTTAGAATTAGATTGAGATTTTTGTATTTCTTACGTATTAATTAAATAAAAAAAGTAAGAGTTGATTTCATATTATATATAATCGGTTTTATCTCGAATTTTTAAATATGATGGCATTCAGAAAAAACCTCACACCTTCGATTTGACAAATCATTTTTCTCCTCAAATATAAGAAATCTTACTTTTCCTTTCAAGCATAAATAACAAACATCGTTAAAATCATTAGGGGTTTGGAGTGGCTAAGTATTGATCATTCAACTAACCGATTAAGTTCTTTTTTTTTATCCAGAAGTATCTCGAAAGTGCAGAGACATTTTTTGTGGTTGTAATACCTAGATTTTCAACTGCCCATAGTTGCTCTGATACATATATATGAGTGTGTGTGTGTGTGTGTATTTTTTCAATATTTGGTTGATTAGCTGTGGATATTGTGGCTAAGTATATATTGTTTTCAGCTGCACAATGAAGAACTATTGGATATGTTACTTTTTTTCTCAATTATATTCTATTTTATTTGCTCACTTCTTTTACTATATGAGTTTAGAATTTTTTGTTGAGTGTGTTAATACTTTTTTAGGTTATTCGTGCAGCTGTTATAACTTCGGTTTTATTTCTTTTGAGTATTTTGTTCAGAGGGCAATCTTTTTGGAAATGTCTATGAATTGATTTCAGGGTGATTTTCTAAATACTAACGTGAACTCATTTACAAAAAGAAGGATTGAATCATATAATTTTCCTGTTTCTTAATTTCCTATTCAATTTAATTTTTTTTCAGACCATTCTTATATTTTTTCCATCATGAATCCTTTTGCTTGAAAAGTTACTATTTATTTTAATGTTGATAGAAATAGGTATTTGTTCAATGTAATATCATCTAAATTGAGCATGATGTCCAAAAAATTCACTGTTATTTCATTGGAGTTGATACCAACTTTAAACCCGACATTTTTCAATGATCTCAGTATCTTTTTTATGATATGTTTGTTATGGGATAGTTACTATCTCTATCGATTGCAGATCCATCGTTTCTGTGTAAACTTACTTCAGTTGTCTCAATAAATCTCTCTAGAATCTCTAGTCTATATAAATCTATAAGGTCCAATATTTGTGCGGAATCAAATGCTCCCACAGGTACACCAAGGCCATTTTTCTGCTATGTTTTCATTTATAGGATAGTTTTTCAACAATATCTTATGATATAAATATCTTGTGTAATTTTCGTATATCTTTTCTCGAAATCTATTGGGCAGTCGTAGAGTTCCCCCATAATTGATGGATGGAAGTCCACACTATAGATATAAAGAGAGGATTTATAGATATCGTACAAAGATATTTTGCTTGATGATAAAGAAATGAGCTATACAATTAGATTAAAAAATATGTTAAAAAGTAAAAGTGCAAATATATGTATATACATGATAAACTACATGTATTACATAAGCTATGAATAAAAAGCATAGCTGAAAAGATGTTGTTATATTGACACTGCTCGGGTGCCATGTTGATATAACAGTTTTTTTGTTTGTTTGTTTTTATTCCTGAAACCATTACATGGTAAACAACTGATGATCTCTCCAAGAAAAAATTGACAAATAGTACCATAATAACAAAATATATACAAATAAAAAAAAAAGAACACTGAAGAATTACATCAATAGATATCGCGAAATAAGTGACACAAAAAAACTTTTTGAAAGAGTTTTTTAATCTTCAATGTTCAAAGCTGTTAAGTTTTCTAGACTGTATATTCAGGGGGGGGGTGTCAAAAATCTTGGAAAAATATTTTTCGAACAAATCATTCTACCAAATGATTGATCTGAATGGTTAGTTTGGGCTAACACTGTTATCAAAGACGGAATTCAAGCGTTTCTCACGATTCAAATTGTCGCGTGATAACATCGCAAGGTGTGAAATTGGACACCCAAATATTTTAATGATATTAAAATCCGTGAGATCGAAAAAAAAGGCCAATGTCAGGAATGTGTTTGTACTTTTCTGGTTATTCCTTGTTTCTATCCTTTCACAAAATCAGTGTCTTTTGGGGTTTGGGGTTCGGTTTTTTTTTTCACTTATTTCCGTAATTTCTCATTTTATTCTCTTTTCCTCTGTATTATATTTCTTCCTTTTTTCACATCAGACAAAGAACTAAGACAAGGTGAAATCTTATCTTTTGTAAAAGCAACAAATACTTATGTATAGCTGGCTAGCTACACATGTTTTTCTCTTTCGTTCCCCTTTCAGTTCATGCATATGTATGTACATATGGATGTTGATATATATATATATATATACATATATATAGATAGATATATATATATATAATATATACATGTACATGTGTGTGTAAACACATACTTATATAGAGGGAGATATATATATATATATATATATATATATATATATATATATATATATATATATATATATATATATATATGTTTTTATTCAACACACACACACATATATATATAGAGAGGGAGAGAATGACAGAGAGAAAGATGCGTGTGTGTGTGTGTGTATGTGTGTGTGTGTGTGTGTGTAGAAAAAGATCATCATAGATCATTGAGAGGACTAAAGTAAAGGGTATTATACAAATAAGTGAGGATTAATAACCGAGTGGTGCTCATGGGACTGTAAACGCAGTAGAGAAAGATCAGACACAAGATGGCAGGATGAGGTGGAGTATACTCCAGTAAGACATGACAAAAGTTAGCACAATTGCTGTTGTTATGGAAGAAGATGGGAAAGCTTTTTCAGTTGTTGACTTAAAACACCATTGCTCCGGCTGAAATGTTATTCTGCACACAGAGCCTGCCGTCTACGGTACTACTGTAATGGGAGATCTTTCCAACAAATTTTTGTTCGCAAAGCCAAAACATATATATATATATATATATATATATATATATATATATATATATATATATATATATGTGTGTGTGTGTGTGTGTGTGTGTGTGTGTGTGTGTTGATATTTCTGAATGTGTGTGTATGTGAGTATCTGTGGGGATGTGTGTGCAAATATATACACTCAAAAGCTAATACCGTTTGCCCCTCGAAATTCCACTGTCTATTGTATTTCCCGCCGGTCATCATCCTCCTCATTTCACTGTCGACTTTTTTCATTAACGATACTTCCCAGCAGATATCTTCTTTGACCCCAGACCTGGCCCCATTCGATGACTCATCCTGCAATCTGTCGCTTTGATACGAAATCTGAAGAGGTCTCCTTACCATTCCAATCATTTCGAGTTCCTTAAGCCGGCCAAGAGGTGCAGGCTGGCCGAACTAGCAAAGGCAGAGAAAATAGACCCAGCTACACTTTCTTCTAAGGACCAATATCTTGAACTCTTCTTATTTGAGTCAATGTCTTTCGGCAGCTAAATTCACTTACATCAGACAATCTTACCAAATAAATTGGCATCTCTTGGAAATTTTATTTTTTGGAATGAGAGAAAAAGGTTCGAGGAAAATACTTATATACGTCTCTTCAATTCTTTTATAGACCATTTTATATTATCTATTTTTCATTATATAGGAACTCATCAACAAATAAGTGCAACTTTTCTCTCTATCTCTCTCTCTCTCTCTCTCTCCGATGGCTTTTTCAATCCATCTGTGCAGCATACTATCGAACAAATTGATATATCATAATCATCATTATCGGCCTTTATAAGTCCACTGATTGGTAAAAGCCTTCCTATCCCCTTCCATGACGACCATGATTGCGCTAATGTCTGCTATGTCTTACTGGAAATTTCCACTTCCCCATTTTCGTCCTACCGTGTTTACTGTCCCATGGGCACTAATCGGTTGTTTTTTTGCTCCGTCTGTTTCCATTTTTTTTTCTCAGCCTATCTCTGTCTTTGTAGCTAGATTATTTGAATATCCTACGGTCTAATCCTTCCTTTGATATATATGTGATCCATGTTGACCTTCTGTCTATTACTCTTATATTACTCTTCACATGGCTTCAATATATATAAATATATATATAAATATATATATATATATATATATATATATATATATATATATATATATATATATATATACTTAAACATATACAATTACATACCCATACCATTACATAAACTCTCAAACTCATTATTTTAGCCATGATTTATTGAAGATGGAATCTAATTCCTAGAATTGATAAATAGGAGTGAAAAATCGGTGAAAATAAAATCTAATTGGTTACTATTTATTGTGGGAATCGAAAATGCCACCGATAGGGTAGCCACATGAACGTAACTTTGCTAAACAGCCACCCGGAAAGCAAAAGGTCAAAATTGCTGTTCCAACTACGAATCTTCATTTTATCTATTCACGGTCAATATCTGCTGAATTTTCTCTTCATATATATATATATATATATATATATATATATATATATATATATATATATATATATATATATATATATATATATATATATATATATATATATATATATATATATATATATATATATATATATATATATATATATATATATATATATATATATATATATATATATATATATATATATATATATATATATCGTGTTGGTGTGCATATGCATATTTATATATAAAATAGCTGTTATTGAGACTACTAGCAACCGAGTAGGTTCAATTCTCTCTTCCCACATATTTTCTTTACCGAAAAAAAAATTACCAACACCAAACAAAAACATATAAGTAATGGTGACCGTAATCATTTTCTTGACAACTAAATCTGAGTAGTTTTAATAGAAAAACTCCATAACAATACTGTAAACTGCAACATCAATGGTAAAGAAAACATGAATCTATGAACAGATTCTTTTGTAACAAGATACACAAAAACTGAAAAAAAGTCTGCAATTAGATATATTCTCACGCTAATACCCTCGGTTGAACATGACACATTGATAAAATTGATCATTACCTTTCTTTTTTAAACTGAGAACTTTTCATCTCATCATTATTACAACCCCTGTCTACAAAAATCGCCCAAAGAACAAGGTCAAAGAACAACTGCATTATCGAGACACCTGACTTGCTATCTCTCTAATCAGTGTGCCATCCGAAATAATATTAACCATCATATAACAATTCGTGCAAAAACACAATCACCACAGTTTTTCACTGATCTTGGATTTTTTTTTTGTTTTGCACAGCAAATGTTTTTATACTCTTTCGAAATTGACAGAATTTAGAGCAATTTTTTTAAAATTTTGCATTAAGCAAATAACAATCACCAAAGCCCCGTTCCAACAGTACTTGTTCTAACGACACTATTAAATGATACGTGCGTTCTAACGACAAGTTTGATTTTTTATATTCTTGCAATACTATTGTTGGAGATTAGTTTGCAGCAGCATCATTTGATTTCAGTGCATTATTTTTTTAAAAAGTAAAACTAATAAAAACCATAAAATATATCTGCTTACAGAGACAGAAATTTTTGAAGAATTTCGAAAGAAAAATCTCATCAATTGAGGAGAAACTTGAAATAATTAAGAATATGTAACAAGATGAAAGTAGAAATACATTAATTTTTTTTATGTGTATATGGTTAACGTAATTACTTTTCGATTCATTCATTTTATTTGCCAACCGGTCACCAGTATATGATGCATTAGACTGTACAAGATAGACAGAAAGTAATTTTTCTAGACTTTTGTGTTTCTCATTCTCAATTTATTTCGTGTGAGACTCACCCATTTTATCGGTACATCTGTTATAAATTCAATCCCTGAAAAGTAGGTGGAGAATGGAGAATGTCAATTTGGCTACCTTGAAAATCATGATCTAGATTCCTGAAAGTTACACGTTCTCCGAGAACTATGCAATCACCTCAGCCACCGCACAATTCCAAGAAGTTGCTAAATTTCTCATTTGGAGAAGATCACTGTTCCAAATGCAGAATAACAGAAGCCGAAAACGAATTTCAAATCGAAGAACCTAACTGCAATTGTTAACTTAAGACGAACCTTAAAAATACTCTACCTAAACTCAAACCTCAATCTTAAAACCTAAAACATTAAATTTAAAAATACTAACCCTAACATGAATGACGGCTATTTTAAAACAAGAAAAGGAACAATAGCTTGGTCCCCTGCGTTCATATGATTCTAAGTATTTATTCTGAGTCTAGTTCTATTCGTGGAGATGCCCAACCCTACCCCAGATTGCCTCTTGAGGATTAGAAATGGCAGTTTTGAAATTTCTGGTTTCGTATCTAATGCCAAGTTATACAAACCTGGGGTGAAATTAAACAACGCATCAGGTCGTTACCGTGGCAAATCATCAACTTTCCTCGGGGGATGCTGTGGAGAACGACCTCTCACGAAAAAGGACAATAATTATTGAGCAAGCACCATTTTCTGATTCGGACTGGAAGGCAAACGCTAAACTTTAGTTTACGACTTTGATATGATTTTTATGGACTGCAACGTGTCAACTGGTAAGCGTAATAGTTAACACATCGGCAAGTAACGCCCTTTATATTGATCTGATAAAATTATTTTCCCTACACACATGCACACACGTGTGCACACGCACTCAAAGAGATTTGAACGTATATAACACACACATGAAATCCTATTAATCACATCAGAACATATAAAGTACAATTCGATGTAGTTTTATTTATTGGTTTGTTCGTTTATTTACTTTCTGTCATGCTAAAGGAAAACGTTATATAAAATTGAATGGAACCGCTACGATATAAACTTTGATGCGTGCGCTCGACATGATAGCGCTAAAATTCCAAATCTGTCCATGCAATATATATTTTTATGAAGTTTTGTGGATGGTTGGGCAGTGGGCAACAAAAGAAATGATCAAATCTTTGGCTGGATCCATACACTATCGCTCTCCCTGACAATAGTGTTGGCAGAGGTATATACTCTATGAGTGCTTTTTAGTTTGATGATTTCGATCCTCACTGTAATAGTAACATCATGCCTGATTTAGCTATGGATGCAGTGAAGTTCAGCCCCCATTCCACTAAGTACCACTCGATATCACCAGGTAAAGATTAGTACCACCTAACGAGAACAAGTTAAGATCGGTACCATCAGGGTGAAATTAAAAGTGAGAATTATAAGTAAAAAAACAATTTATTTTGGAGTGCCTTAGGAAGAAACCTAAAAAGCTGAAAAGTGTGCCGTGTAGCAAATCTATTATTTCGCTATATATATATATATATATATATATATATATATATATATATATATATATATATATATATATATATTATATATATAGTCTGATTTCTGAATAGGTAAATCTCACACTGAATACGAAATTTGATCTTATTTCTTCTCTGTCTAAATAAAGACAAATTTCCTATCCCAAGGTGTGTTTCGATAAACTAAAATTGACTAACGATTCGAATCGTAATCAAGTTAACGTAATTAAGTTTTGTAAACGATTTTTGTTTTTGTTTCAATGACTTGTCACAACCGAGACATCGATAATTTCGCTTTCATACTTTTCTTGCCTTTCAACGTCTCTTTTCGATTGAACTGCCGTAGCGTAGACAGCAGAGGTATCTATCCATTTTTATTTGAGTGTGTTTGTGTGTTCATGTGTTTGTATGCTTGTTTGTGTGTCCTAGCCCTCTTGGTCATAGCATTTCGTCTACAAATTAGTATCAGTACTCCACTGGATTTTTTTTTTTCACATTTTAAATTTTTGAGGGTATTTTTTGACGGTTTTGTTAATAGTCTAGATATTTCTAGGTATCTTTTCAATCTGTTTTAGATGTTTCCCTGAGGAAAACGCCAGTCATGTCAAAAATGATTATTCCAGCTATATTTATAATCCGATCGAAATATTTTCACATGGCATGAATTTTGACGCTGAGGTTGTTTATTGACTATGATGGCGATTTCAAGTCAATTTTACACAATGAGTGGACACAATTAATGACGAATTATGTAAATCTCAATTTGGAAATAATGCATGGTCAAAATAAAGAATCGTATAAAATACATTTTTTTTTCAACAAACAGAAACAAACAAACCTGATCAGAGTGGGATAAAACTCCAATCCAACTTCTAGTTAGGCCGAAGATGGATATTGACACCTTTGTATTGTAAATATGATGAATTGGTTTCTATTTAGATGTATACTGTGTACATGAGTATTTTAAGTGTGTGTGTGAGTGTACTATTTTTTTACTGTCCCACCACAGCAAAATAGGAGACACCCTTCCAAAAATGGCTCCAGCCGATGCAGCTTTGGTTAACTAAGCAATCAAAGCAACGTACACCACGAAAACGACTGGATAAGTCCCGACCTGTTCTGTTTTGTGCAATTGAACAGTGATGCCCCGGGGCAACAGATCCCCTGCAGCTTGGCCGAGTAATAATAGGAGAGCCCAAGGACGATTCCAAAGGCTCCCGAATGCACGTAGCCTCAGTAAAACCTCATTCGCTGACGCACTGCACCGGTCTTTGACACACACCCTCTCTGGCCTGCTCGGCAGGCAAGTGTCAGTATCGACTCCTAGGTCTATACTGGGGAACAGATGCTACACTTTGATCCTGCCAAAAGGGCCAGAAAAAAGGATGTTTGCGTGTGTGTGTGCGTGTATATATATATGTATACATACATATACATATATTTACATACATATATATATAAGGAACGCAATTTTTTCCCACCCGAATCATACAGTTTAGGGTGTACTCATTTTGCTGGACAGAGGGTCATTTGTCTTGATGAAAAGTTTCCAAAACTCACCATCCATACCGGGAATCGAACTCGGATCATTCTGCGCGTGAGGCTGACGTTGTAAGCTTTTAATGGAAAAAGAGTCTGATTTATTTCAGGGAGTTTATCTGTATATCTTTTTACAGTCTCAAAATTGACAGGATTTGTTCGAAAAGATAAGAAAATTCAGAATTTGATAATAATGAAACTGAATTGAGCATTAAAAAGTTATATAAGAATGTCAGGAATTCTTTCTTTGAAAAACATTCCGGTTGATTTGTAAATTTTCATTCATATTAATGCATTCAATACGTTAATATGCTGTCTAATCTCAGTCTAAGTGTAAATTTACTGTATTCTACCGTATCAGCAAGAATCTTAACCTAATTCAGGAGAGTAAACTTTTCACCTTTTGTCTTTCTTGTCGCATCAAATCAAACTGATAGATAGAAAAAAACCCACCTCAAGGATTTGAAATCACGATCAAATTAATGGTTCGCAACTATCTTCCCGACTGTGCTAAACTATCTGCGCAAATTCATGTTAGAAATAAGCAACAGCCTATTTGATTTTAATAAATGAATGCATTTGTAATCCTAACCTTGCCCAAATGTGATTTGAAACCATGACCGAGTAATCAGACTAGATCTCTCACCGACTGAGCCAAACTCGACGACACTGTCATATCCGTAGAATCCTATTTCACTGATAAGCGAAGGTTTTTAAAAAGGTATAAAAATGAATACATTTATACGGGAAGTATATTTATCTATAACTGACTATCTATTACATAAGCGATACGAAAGTTGTATAATTTTCAGCTGGAATACAAGTAAAGTTTGACCCTGCAGCAACTAGGCTCGTTTCAAATTGTTTCTCATGAGATTTTAATGTATGTTTTTATCAAAAGCAAAATATCAGATTTATGACGAAATCTGTGCGTGCATGTGTATGTGTGCGTGAGGGGTATGTGTATGTGCGTATGTGTGTGCACTGCCGTTACTTAACAACTGGGCCATTCATCAGATATATTAGTTAGCAGCCAAGACAGTGACAAATTCGATGTTTGGATCCAAGGTTCTCGAGAAATCTAATGAAAATAGAATAAAAAGTTCAGATCATAGATATTTCAACTAATATCATAGATTTAAATTTAGACATAAAGTATCTGAATTGGTAATAGATATAAATTTAGATATCAAATAATTTAGACTGGCAACAATGAAGAGAAGTGACCAAAATATTTTGAAGTCCTTGTTTCGTACAACGGGCGGATAATTATTGTAAATCACTCTTGTAGCCTGATGCTCAAACAAATAAGAATTATAACGGTCTCAGTTTGTGAAGATTTCGATGAATTGTAATAAACTTTAAAGCCAGTAATATTTATTTTTAACGCCGTGTAGTAGCTAACTAGAAAAATGATTTGTTGATAAATAATTCATTTTGGAACTGCATAAGTAAATTTGATGCTTACTGGGGTTATTTGTGAAGAATCTGACTTTGGAAAGATGCAGGTAGACCTGAATGAAGGTCATTGTCGTCCTGTCAGACTACCATAAGTTAATCCGAGTACACATATAAGTATATTTTTATGTACACGCGCGTGCACATGTGTGTGAATGTCGGTTGTTGACTTTGTGTCAAAGTCTACTATGCGAACGCCACCAGATGTTTACATAGATCTCAGCCAAGACTCGCGGCTACATCGGTATTTGCTAATTATTTGATGATTGAATAAAGCCTTAATTTCAACTCTTGATTGGTAACTTCTTTTCAAACTGGACCCCATCCTATTTCTGATGTTTCTAAAGATTTGCTCTGCTATTTCCTCGTAGGTATCGCCTTCACTGTTTGCTGGCACACATTGTATACTTTAAATAACCCTTTCAGTCTGAGTTGGTAAGCATAATCTGCCAGGAATAATAATATTTGCTAAGCCTAGTTTGGTAAAAGGTAACGATAGCTGGCGCCTCTGGTGACTACTAAGTCTGAAGTCAAAGTCATATCAAATTTGGCATTTTCAGATATATGCATTATAAATTGCGTTATATCATATTGAAACTCTCTTCGAAATAATCTCCCGTTATTATGCAGCGAATATATCACAAGCTCTAGACAATGTTAATGGAATAAACAATTGAAAAAAAAATTATATCTTTGACAGAACCCGCTGTCAAAATATGTTAGTATAATAAACTTGATTCCCATACTACTATTTCCGTATCGTCCACTTCATAATGTTGTCAGATATGGTATCCGCATATCTATCATACATATATATATATATATATATATATATATATATATATATTGAAACTCTTCTGTGTTTATGAGCTTAACAAAATACCCAGCTTTCATTGTTAATGTTTCAATTGTCTTCTTTCAATTACTTATATCAACGCCGAAGAATCCCAACAAAAGGATTATCTCTTGAATTCATTCATCTAAAGCGGTCTATTCTGGTCTATCAATTAATGAATGCCCTGTGAATCAAGTATAATAATACTTCAGGTCAGAATAAAAGCTTTACAAAGACATCTTTGCTTCATGATCTTATCTTGAAATTACCAAAAGATCAAAGCGCTCAGAATCTTGAAAGAATGAATGGGTGGATGATGTTTTGGTCAAGGTCGAGAGACGGTAAACACTTCAATTAGGTTTGAGTTGCGTAGAAGAAAAAGGAATTAGCAAGCCGGGTTCAAATTCCAGTCGAAGCTGTTTGCTTCACACAAATCTGCTTTGAGAATCAATCTCTAAATGGATGGGTTATATCGAGGCAACCAGTATAAGAAGCGGACATCTCAAATTTCAAAGCTGTCGTTGAAACTATTGGATGACAACTCTGACGTCCTTCCGGTAGATCCTGCGACCAATGTATTGTGTTCCGCTTTCCTTTGGACTATATCAGCTCAGCCGAGGTGATATGTTTCTGTTCATTGGAAAACAAGGATTTTCATATGCTATTCCCATGAGGTTACCTTAGTGTCGTTCCTTTTTCTATTGAGACAGTAACATGTCTTGTCTGGTGAATATTAGCTAATATTTGTATTCAAACAAAGAGTTTACTATTCAGTGTGTTTGCTGATTATGATAAGCATCGGATAAGTGAAGGCAATAGACATATATAAATAGTCTAGAAAGCTCACAGCTTTAAACAGTAAACTTTAAAAAACTTTTTCAATAGATTTTTATGTCCCTTCAGTCACCCATCTCCAATATTTGTTCACGCAATTTATGTAATCTCCATAAATATTCGTTTTTTTGTGTTTGCTTATACCTTGTTATTATCGTACAATTTGTAAAATGTCTCTTGTCTGGATCATCAGTTGTTTGCCATATAACCTATTCGGGAATTAAAAGAATTCTTTTTAAAAAGAACAGTCATATTAACATGGCACCCCAGCAGTTTTGATCAAACACCAACCCCCTTATTACATAGTTTCTGTCATACAAGTAGTTTGTCATTTTATACAAGGTTTTATGAGTTTTGCAAATTGAAATTATTCTATCCTACATATTTATTTTTTGGAACGGGGCTTATTTACGTACGTGACCCTAAAATGGTTTTAACGATGTAGGACCAGTAAGTATAACAACAGACATGACGGTTCGTGTCACTTCTATCGAATGTTCACCCATGTTAGTATTGAATCCGTATATATTGTTGAGTTAAGCGTTGCTGAATAGCAGAATTTGTTACCAAATTAGGGCTGGACTTGCACTTGATCTTTTCTCAAGCACGCTCCAAAAGGTACCAATCATATCAGCTTATATGAATTGAGATAGAGTAAAGGATAGATATGGAGTGATAGATACCAAAAGAGTGATTTTAGAAGACAATGTTACTGAAATTCAATTCAGGTTAAACGTCTTTTATATTCGTCAGCTGAGAAATGGGAATATCGAACCGAAATGAATCAGAGGGATTAAATGAACTATAGAGTATTTCAGAATAAAGGCAGTGCTATTGCAGAGAGAGTTCACAGTACAAAGTAATTTTGGAATTCATCAAAGGGATAAAATATGTGATGTGAGTGAGGAACATTATGGAAAGAGGAAGAAACAAATCCAATAAAAGAGAAAGAAAACCCAATCAAAGGGAGAAAGAGAGATGAAAGAAGAAAGAAAGAGAGAAAAAAGGAAGAAAAGAAAGGATAACGTATGACATGATGAGGGGGGAAGAAATTACATAGAAGAAGAGAAATAAATCAAGAATGATTAATTGAAAAACGAAGAATTAAATAGAGAATGAAAGAAAGAAAGCTAAAAGCAGAGTAGGAAAAAAGCAAAAGAAATGATGAAAAAAGAAGAAAAATATATGAGAATTGAAAGTTAAAGACAGAAAGACGCACAAAAAACTAGGAAGAAAGAACGAAAAAGCAACTGAAAACTAGTGAAAGATATTGCGAATAAATGAAATCAAAAAGAAGAACAAAGGCAAGAATGAAAGTCAAAGGAAGAAAGCAGCAGCAAAAAGGAAAAAAATGAAAGGAAGGATAGGAAATATATAAGAGAATTAAAAAAATGCATTAAGGAATATAGGAGTTATGGAAAGGGTAGAGGGAAGAAATGTGGAGAGAAAGAAAGATAGGGAGACAGGGAGATAATGGGGATATAGATAAGAAATAAAACATTTACATTTTGACTTGAAATGGCGTCACCTCTATACTTGTCAAATGTAATACAGACGGGTCGATAGCCCCCCGTTGATATATGACCAAGGTCATTGGGAAGAACGTTTCTCATTGATCTAACAAGTTTTTTTTAAAATTATGACAAGAAAATCGAATAAGAAAAGAAACATCGAAAGCTTAAAAAAAGAAAGAAATCCTTCAAATGTGAAAAGGTGTGTGTAACAGGTCTTTTTAGTTATTAAATAGAAACAGTTACGAGACCAATAAATTTTGGCAACACACCGTGTTAAGAATGATTATTTTAATTAATAAAGAAGGGCTGATAAACGAAAACATTTAATAACACACCTTGTGTTGGATCATCGGAGAGTCTGAATATTAAAAAAGAAGAGACGTGTGTGAACTTGCATCATGAATTATGCCTATCAAAACTTTATTGAGAGAGGCGAGGTTCATAAAACTAAAATAGTTTTCAGCACTGTATAAAAAATTGTGTCATCAACAGACTGCTGTTGTATTACAACCCTTCAGTGTGGCTATAGACTATCCAATCTCCCATTAACAGATGGTCGGGCTAGTCCCGACGCTTTCGTGGCGGATGTTGCTTTGGTTGTTCAAGTGATATATTCACTCACGCATAATTCCCCATCCACCAGAGTGCTCTATTCCTAAGTTAGAAATATATATACATATAGCCACTCATGCACAGACTTATATATATATATATATATATATATATATATATATATATATATATATATATATACATATATACATATATATATATATATATATATATATATATATATATATATATATATATATACATATATACATATATATATATATATATATATATATATATATATATATATATATATATATATATGTATATGTACACACACACGCTGCATACATAAAACTGCACAGGTAATATATGTGCGCATGTCTGTGTATGAGTGGCTATATGTATATATATTTCTAACTTAGGAATATATATATATATATATATATATATATATATATATATATATATATATATGTGTATGTGTGTGTGTGTGTGTGTGTGTTTGTGTATGTATGTATGTATGTATGTATACATATATGCGTGTGTTTCTGCCATTGTATCTGTGTGTATTTAGCATTTACGATAAAAACGTCATGTCACGAGTTACACGTGTTCTCTCTGTCTTCTTTTCACTTTTGCCTGGTCTTTCTCATAGAGACACAGGTGTACAAAAAACAAGCAATAAATTACATTTGTGTTCGTCTTGGCTTCCATCTTTTAAAAATCAATTCATTCATTTCTAGCAGCTCGCTACAAGGCCAGTGAGAAGGGTGGGTAAAGGAAGGGCTCATGAGCTTGCATTGCAGAGCGTAGTGTGGAGATCAGTCTCTGTCTAATAATGTGCAGGATCACTTTGGACAATTTCTAGATGATCACCAG
Organism: Thysanoteuthis rhombus; assembly: GCA_963457665.1. Taxonomy (NCBI): domain Eukaryota; kingdom Metazoa; phylum Mollusca; class Cephalopoda; order Oegopsida; family Thysanoteuthidae; genus Thysanoteuthis; species Thysanoteuthis major. Next base: position 64,411,877 of record OY735211.1, read on the forward strand.
CTGCCTGCAGCACCTAGTATGACATGTTTGTCACTAATTTAGGTATTAACCAGGATTGACGTTGTTCAACTTCTGTTAGCGTCCGAAAACACGATTTAGCCGCCATCATCTTGGTGATGAAACAGGAAGCAACAAAATCAGGGATTTTTCCATTGCAAAGGGTATTTCGTTGAGTGAACCCAAGCAGCTTCAGCCTGTATTCGAGCTCAGTCCACAGAATCCATTGCATCTTATTCACTCATTCGACTGGTACTCATTGGCCAGTAAACACAGTAGGAAAAGACAAGAAACACGATGATTGAAATAGATGGAAAGATTTGGCGGTAAGAGAAGATAGAACATCTAAAGATATCATGATGAGAGATCGGAAAGGCCTTAATCCAGCAGTTAATTTATAATGACTGATGATGATGAAGATGATGATGATGGGGGGGGGGAATCATGTGTACGCATGTGAGTGAAAGAGTGAGTTCAGGGTCAGGTGCGTCGTTTTATAGCACTGTTCCACAAAACAATCTTGTAAACTAGCAGTGAGTTCGATCCAAACTGAAAACCTTACACCTGTGAAAACGTGCTGTGTCTACCTATACTATGCTTACATCAAATATTTGTTATTATTGATTAAATCACTAACGTTATGTTATTCAATGAATAGCATAAAGATAGATGGATAGATAGATAAATTTGTGCAAGCTGAAATAGATGGATCAGGAGAAAAACAGAATCAGATATGAACAAAGATAGAGTGCGTGCTAAAGATATCCAACACTTTTCAAAAAATTAATTGTAATATTATTATTATACACTTTCAGAATTTGAACCAAACATTCCAGATTTTTGTACTTATCTTGTCGATGGTCAACTTTCTTCTTCCAATAATTTGACATTTCTGTGTTTCCTAATCTTTGGTCAAATTTATGCAAATTTTGAAGGTGTATAGATAATTTAGAATGAACTTTTTGAAGTGAGTCTGATACTTTTTGCACTCACTATATATATATATATATATATATATATATATATATATATATAGAGAGAGAGAGAGAGAGAGAGAGAGAGAGAGAGAGAGGGGACTGAAAGAGATATGAATAGATATTGGTTTGTGTTAACCCTAACTCTGGGAGTTCCTTCAAATAAATATTGATGTGCAACGTGCGTATATATATGTATGAGTTGGTATTTTACATGTTTCGGAAGCCCAGGCGTCAGGGCAAGAGGATGACCTTGCAAGTGTTCGGTAGAAGGCGTGGCAGAAACGCCTAAGACCCATGGCCTGTCCATCACTGGAACGTTCCACCATGCCATCGACCGTGGTATCCATCTCTCCCCACAACACATCACAGAACAAGTTGAAGATAAAATGAATTATAAAAAATTATACATCAACATTTTACACTTTAGGGTTCAGAAGTTGGAACACCGCCAATACTTCTTCTAAAATGGACATCAATTTTTTACTTTGGGATCTCTGATCAATTCCAAGCTCGTTGCACATTCGAAAGAAAGTGACCTTTGCAAATCAATATTTGGTTAATTTAAAGCACTAAGTTGGAACTGCATCATTTTTCAAGAAATGGAAAGAAAAGACCCAGATTCCTACAATAATCAGAAAAAAGCAAGTCCCTGAGCGTGGATTACACACACACACATGCACACACACACATGCACACACATACACATGCACACACAAACACACAGATACATATATGTATATATATATATATATATATATGTATATACATATATACATATATATATATATATATATATATATATATATATATATATATATATATATATATATATATATATATATGTATATATATATATATATATATATATATATATATATATATATATATATATATATATATATATATATATATGCATACATACGTATGCGTAACATGTACAGAATTGCACATAAATTAGTACATCTCTATCTCCATTTTTTATAGAAAGTTAAAGTTCTTGTGAAGTTTAGATCAGGGTTAGTTAATAAGGTTAGTGTTATTACTCTGCACCAAAAAATCCTCCATTGTCAGTTTAGAATAAGATTCCTTTGCAAATTCTATCAAACGGGCGGAAGCTCTGAGATAAAGAGACATTTAATCCATGACCACATATGTCGGGTGGAAAGTAAAGATGCTGTTTGGTATTATAGCAACATTGTAAAGAGAATCCCTCCTTATAAAACTTTTGAATGTTTTCTTTCTCAAAACTGCTACATTTCTGGGAAATTTGCTATAGTCAATTGAAAGCACGTGGAATTTAAAGGAAAAAAGGGAAAATTCCCTTGATGGGTATTGAAATTGATCCGTCGAATGTATACGTAGCGTCTATAAATATTGCTACTCTCTCTGATTTCTTCAGAATTGAAATTATTTTTATGTAAGCGCGAACGCAGACTGCATAGAATTCGACTGATTGGATTTCGTGAAATTCGATCTTAAAATGTGTGTTGTCTGTAAATTGTATTGTTTTGATTTCGAATATACCTTTGTTTTTCCCCGTGATACTTAACCCATTAGACTAGCAAAAATTCCCTGGCAGACCAGCGCTGGCCAGCGCATAACATCGGACAGACTATTTTCCTCTCTCAGACCTCACGAATTTACTGAAGGTTCGAAGGTCTTATGAAATGAAAGCACATGGAATTATAAGAAAAAAATACATTATATTGTATAAAGATAGCAATAATCGGATCATCACTGAGAAAATAAGGAATAACGTTTGCAGTTTGCCAATGCTGAATGAAAAGTGAGGATTAAGTTAAGAATCATAATTACATTGCAAAAAAATATCTCAACCCTGCAAAAAAAATGGAATAAGTTATTTTATCAGAACGTGAGATTTGTTGAACAAACAGTCCGAAAACACGTTATTGAAAGGAAAAAAAAATGTCTGTCCGAGTTAGAACTTGATCCTGCTGCTTCTATGTCCGACGTTCTCACCATTCGACTATTCAACTAGAAAAACAGTGAGCCGACGAATTGCTACCCAAATAGAACTTTTCAAAATGGCTTTGACCCTCCTCACCTGTGAGTAGGTTCAAATATATGATGAAAAAACTTTCCCAACATGATGCTGATCTCATGGATAAAGCTCTAATGCCTTTCCATAGAATCTTACATGAAAAACTCGCAAAGAAAAAAAAAATTGACTGATTTGTTTCCTGAGATCGTAAACACAGACACTGTTAAAATCGACAAAATCGTTATCGGCAAAATATAACCTCCTGATTTCAGATATGCCCGAAGTAAGGGCCCCCAAAAACATCATTTTCTCAAAATTGAAAATCTCTGTGAGATTTTATGGGTGAATACTTAGAAAGCATATGAAATTGAAAGGAAATATCTTTTTGCCAGAGTTTGTACTTAGTCTCCGTCTCTAATCACTAAGCTGTTGGAAAGCCATCGCGGGGAACTAAGAATTACTACCTAAAAAGTATATTTTCTAAAATATTTTTGACCTACTTCCTCTCATATGTATGTAGTTTCAAACAAATAATGGAAAAAAAAACACCCAAGATGATGCCGATCCAGAATATGCGTATAAGTTGATTCCATATAACTAAATCAAATACTTTTTTTTTCAGTATTCTCAGGTTGATTTATTTTCTGGGAGAGCAAAGACGGACCCAATGCAAATCGACGGATTATATTCGACCAAACGCTGTGCACTATAGATAATTTGAGACCTGCTGATTCTGGACATACCTTTGTTTCTGTTCTGTGATGCATTCTTCTGGACATCTAAGTGTACAATCTCACACACATACACTCATATGTTATCATTTAACAATACACACACACACATACACACACATACATTGATATACATACACACATATATATATATATATATATAAATCTTTATATTTCCACACGTTGTGGAAAATAATATATCACATAAGCTTTTAAATGCCTGTAGAAAAATGTACACTCTCATACACACACACACACACACACGCACACACACACACACATAGTATTGTGCAGGAGAATGGGGATTCACTACATAAACATGTTTATGTTTCTGTCCTGTCTTGGCTTTTTGGGGTGAATATTTTGGCATGTTTTAGATTCCTGTTTAGGAAATGTTGAGAATCTTTTACACACCAGGAAGTATGGATGGTATGGATGTTGGACTTATTAGTAAGTGTTTGCTGGTTTTGTGAGTTCGTAGAATTAATGCTTTATTTTTACCTAAACCAATTCGATATTTAAAGTTTAATGTATTGAGCACTCTATGAAGAAAACAACATAATACATTGATATTGCATTATATTATCTCATACTATATTATATAGCATCCCTGATTTGTGTTATTTATATATTTATTCACCTAGGCAGACGTTTACTGAATAGAATCCACAAGTTTACATCATCCTTTACATTTTCCCACATGATGTAATATTGCATACTAATTAATGACATGTTTGTATGTGTATGTATGTATTTATAGGGTTATGCAGCATGTATGTACCTAAGAGTAAAAAAGCATATAAAACATACATATACAAGTACCATTTTTCCTTACTGAGTACCCATGTAGTTTAGCACCTGACCATAACCTAGATTCCCAACAACCATGACAACCGATTCTTAAGAATATCCACCCCCCTGAACTGCTAATACTGCTCCTACAAAAAATCCCACAAACTACCATGGATTCTTTCATGCGTAGAAATCAGTCCTGATACTCGACGGACACATCACTGTGGCCACTCATGAATTTTCATTTTTTATTTGAATTTTTGATTTCAAAGCGGATAATTTGATTTTGAATGTGTTTTCTATGGAAATCTAACATTTTAACCATACGTGCTACTGAAGATGGGAACCTTTCACGAAACATGTGTAGCATACGAATTACATAATTTGTCAATAATTTATTAACTGATTAAATCTCCATATACTTTCACTCTGAAATTTACCTCTTTACCAATAGCTAATTTATATATTAAGTTATGCATGTGTAATATATATATATATATATATATATATCTGCATATATGTATACTTATGAATTTAAGTAATTTACTCTCTTCTCTGTATGTGAAGCAGGAATACCAGACGTTGCATGGGGAAAACAGAACTTTAAAATACACAAAATATGGAAAATATTTTCTCTATTTCTTATTACCAAACACAGCAAATAGGAAAAAGACCCAGATCTCTACGTGCAATCAACGCTCTTTACTCACTGCCAAAGAATGATGGCATTACTAGAACTATAATCATATTATAAAATCAACCATAAGTCAAAATCAAGGAAAATAATTTTGAATAATAATGATGATAATAATAATAATAATAATAATAATAATAATAATAATAATAATAATAATAATAATAATAAGACCCGAGGAGACTTATTGTCACTCAGCCTTCAGCGATAACCACTGGGCAACCGGTATGAAACTGTAAATCGTAGAATTACTGCGACCTATGAGTACTAGGAGAGGAGGGCTGGAGACTTGAGGAGACTTGTTGACACTCAAACTCCAGCGGTTACCACCAGGCAACTAGTGTGAGATTCCAAATAATAATAATAATAATAATAATAATAATAATAATAATAATAATAATAATAATAATAATAATAATAATAGACAATCGTCATCATGATCATTATCATCAGTCTTTTAACGTTCGTCGTTGGACATAGACCTTCCCCAGGATTTGCCACAATTCCCTATCATGGGCATCGCGGAGTCAGTATTTCCTTAATTTGTCAAGTTCATCTCTCCATCTTGTGTTCTGTCGGCCTCGGTTTCTCATGTGATCTCTTGGGATCCATGTTGTGAGACGTGATGTCCATCGGTTGTCTTTCATTCTTGCAACATGGCCTGCTCATTGCCATTTGAGTTAATCGACAATGGAGAACCAATATTATTGAATGAAACCACATTGAAACACGAAAGAACCACGAACTGATGGGATCCACGGATATTGGTTCAAGAAATTCACCACATTACACGACAGACTCACCCATCTACTCCTAAGTTGCATAAACGAAGGCGAGGCACCAGAATGGATGACCAGAGGCAGAAACACCCTCATCCAAAGAGACCCTGAAAAGGGGGGACATAGTAAGCAATTATAGACCAATCACGTGCTTACCACTTATGTGGAAAATCCCGACTGGACAAATAGCAGAGAGAATGAATATATCAATGGGAAGAAGGGGACTATTACCAGAAGAACAGAAAGATTGCTGGAAAGGAACCAAGCGGGCGAATGACTTACACTACATCGACTAGATGATATTAAAGAAGTAAGAAAAAGAAAAAAAACATTGCAATACGATTGATAGACTGCAAAAAAGCGTACGACATGATTCTACATAGCTGGATACTCGAATGCCTCAGAATGCTCAAGATCAGCAAACCAGTGGTGAGACTCATCGAAAACTCTATTGAAAACTGGAAAGTAGACTCAACAACCGCAGGAAAAAAATTAGCAGAAGTAAGTATAAAAAGTTTAATCTTCCAGGGAGACTCGCTGTCCCCATTATTATTTGTTCTGACTATGACACCACTCAATAGGTTCCTGAAGAACAGCAAGGGATGCCATTTCTCCGAAACAAAAGGAAAAGTCAACCACTCAAAGTACATGGACGATATAAAATTGTTTGCAAAAAACAGGGGAGAGCTTGAGATGCTGTTCAACAGAGTGAAAGAATACAGTAATGAAATCAGGATGGAATTTGGAATAGAAAAATTTGCAATTGTGATAATGCACAAAGGAAGGCTCACAATGGCAGAAGGAATCGAACTTCCGGACAACTGTAAGAGTAGAGCATTGACTGCACAAAACCGATACAAATATCTGGGCGTCCTTGAATATGACGTGATAAAACGGTGAGAAATGAAGGAGAAAATAAAGAGAGAATACCTTAGAAAGATGAGGAAAATATTAGAGAACAAATTAAACAGCAAGAATCCGATAAAAGGAATGAACACCTAGGCTGTATCAGTATCATTCCTGGGATGGACAAAAGAAGAACTCCAATCAATCGACAGGGTAACAAGGAAACTTATGAGAATGCATAAAGCCTTACACCCCAGGGATGACACGGATAAACTATGCGTTAAGAGAAAAGAGGGCAACAGAGGGCTTATCAGCATAGAGGACTGTGCCCAGAAAGCTAAAGGAGATCTAGAAGAGTACGTGCAAGCAAACAGCGAAGACATCATAAAGAGTGTACAAAACAGCGCAACGAACAACAAAGTACGAAACAATGGAACAGCACACCAAACAAGGAAAGAAAAATAGGAAAGGAAAAAAGGTACGGAGATTTTGGAAGACAGATACAAGATGTGGCAGACGAGAAATCATGGACATGGTTACGAAAAGGAAACCTGAAGAGAGAAACAGAATCGCTCATCATGGGAGCTCATAACAAATGCATCAAAACAAACTGTATGTAAACAAATATTGACAGACCAGATGCGACCGTAAATCGCATAATTAGTGAATGTAGTCAACTCGCCCAGAAAGAGTATATGCATAGACACAGAGTAGCAAAGGTGATACACTGGGAACTGGGTACACGGATGGGATTCAACCATACGGAAAAGTGGTATCAGCACAAACTAGAGGCAGCCCTGGCAAATGGAAACCACATATTACTCTGGGACTTTGGCATCCAAACTGACCACTTCATCCAGGCAAGAAGACCGAACTTGATGATTGTGGACAAGAAGAAGAAAACTTGCCCAATAATAGACGTGGCTGTACTTGCAGACAATAGAGCAAAGAGGAACGAAAGTGAAAAACTGGAAAAAAATACCAATACCTAGCGAGAGAACTGAAGAAGATGTGGAACATGAAAGTCAGATTAGTGTCAGTCTTAGTAGGAGCACTGGGAACTGTCCCAAAGACACTGAGAGCGAGACTGGAGGAGCTCGGGATAAAAGGAAGGATTGAGACTGTACAAACCACAGCACCACTCTGGAATGTACGGATTCTGAGGAAAGTGCCAGAAACATAAGGACTGCAACTCTAAATGTTAGCAGTGGCCTAACAGAGGAAGAAAAGTGAAAGCGAAAATGTGAACCACAACACTGGCATGATAAGTGAGAGAGAGAGGAGACGTCGGCTGAAGACTTATTGTCACTCAGCCTTCAGCAATGACCACTGGGCCTGCGGTGTGAAACTGTAAACCACAGTATTACTGTGGTCTATGAGAACTAGAAGAGAAGGGCTGGAGACTTGAGGAGACTTGCTGTCCCCCAAACTCCTGCAGTTACCACCAGGCAACTGGTGTGAGATTGCAAATAATAATAATAATAAAAGACAGATACAAGATGTAGCAGACGAGAAATCATGGATGTGGTTATGAAAAGGGAACCTTGAGAGAGAAACGGAATCGTTCATCATGGCAGCCCAAAACAAAAGCATAAGGACAAACTACATAAAAACAAAAATCGACAGAACACAGACAAACAGCAAATGCTGCATGTGCGGTGAAAGAGATAAGACAGTAAACCACATAACTAGTGAATGTAGTCAACTCGCCCAGATGGATTATAAGCATAGACACGATAGAGTAGCAACGATGATACACTGGGAACTAAGCAAACAAATGGGATCAACCATGTGGAAAAGTGGTATCAGCACAAGTCAGAGGCAGTTTTGGAGAATGACAAACACAAACTACTCTGGGACTTTGACATCCAAACTGACCACCTCATCCAGGCAAGAAGACCAGACTTAGTGATAGTAGACAAAAAAGGAAGGCCTGCCAAATAGTAGACGTTGCTGTACCTGCATACCATAGAGTAAAAAGGGAGGAGGGTGAAAAAAGGAAAAAATACTAGGACCTAGCAAGAGAGTTAAGGAAGATTAGGAACATGAAAACCAGGGTAGTACTGGTCATAGTGGTCGCACTAGGAACTGTCCCCAAAACGCTGAGGGAGAGACTGGAGAAGATCAGGATTAGGGGAAGGATAGAGACCCTACAGACCACAGCACCACTGGGAAGTGCACGGATACTGAGGAAGGTGCTAGAGATATAAGTACTGCAACGAATTGTAGCTCTGTCATGATATTTGAAAGAGAAAGGAGACGTTAGCTGAAGACCTGAGGAGACTTATTGTCACTCAGCCTTCAGCGATAACCACTGGGCAACCGGTATGAAACTGTAAATTGCAGAATTACTGCGACCTACGAGTACTAGGAGAGGAGAGCTGGAGACTTGAGGGGACTTGCTGTCACTCAAACTCCAGCGGTTACCACCAGGCAACTGGTGTGAGATTGCAAATAATAATAATGATGATGATGATGATGATGATAATAATAATAATAATAATAATAATAATAATAATAATAATAATAATAATAATAATAATAATAATAATGATAATGATAATAATAATAATAATATTTTTGTTACTTTTACTGCTGCTGGTATCAGCTATTTCATTGCCGACAACAAAAGTGACGTCTTACCAACAAACGCAAAACTTAAGAATTGATTTTGAAAAAAGATATATATATGCATTTCGTAAGAAGAAAGTATAACGAAACTGCTGTTATAAAAATTATTTTCTAGATGTTCAGAATATTGGCTAGGAAATGACCTCAGTTAACTTGAAGGTTAACTTGGATGGGAAGTCGATTTTTATTGATTTCCCATTCAAATTCAGAATATATATATATGTATATATATATATATATATATATATATATATACGCACACAAATAAATATACATATATATATATATATATATATATATATATATATATATATGTATATTCTGTAAAGCGTCCATCTCATAAGAGACAGTTTCCATGTGACTATACAGCCTAAGATGAGTTCCAAGTTTCAATTTGGGATGTACTCAGTAAGCTGCTGAATGCACAGGGGATTTGTCCTATTAATGATTTTCCACATTCTACGCTCATACTGGGAATCGAACCTTGGACCTGCAGCAAGTGAGGAAGACGTCTCTACCATAACACAGAGTAAACTTATGAATGAATATATGGAATAATTCTATCTAATCTTTCTTAAATAATGCTCCTCGAAACGAAAATTGCAACCACGGCATTGACCGGATTAAATTCATCGAGGCAGGAACGAGAATCTTACGTGATTCTTGGTCGTAAGAGGAAGGAAATCTCGCGGCGGATTTCTATCATTCGACACCCGATCAAATCTCATATGAACAAGCAACGATCAATCAACACGTATTCACTTTCACGTATTTTCTCAAACACCCGTGTCTCTGCACACACACGCAATTAAGTCACTGAATATGTAGAAAGCCGTTTTAACACAATAGCACAATAGATAGATCAAGGCAGACGGACTGGAGTTGGTTTGAACAGATCGTGGTAAATCCAAAGATATGAATACTTCATATAATAGTTTTACTCGTATATATTTTATTCCAATCGGTTCGTTTTCCTCATCTTGGTTCATTTCTTGTTTCGGCTGTCGTAGCCGACGGCTGCCTAGGAGTAAAATTTGAATGAAGATGAGGACAACAATAGGGAAGAAAAAAATGCACAAAATGATAATCCCAGGTATAAAAAAATTTTAGACAGAAGGCTTCACAGGTCTTAAAAGTACTATCTCAACAACAACAAAAAAGTTTTAGATGTGGTCAGTTAAGTGCGAGGCACCTGATCTGGTCACGTGATTTAAATATACATCACGACTGCGTGGCTTTAACATCTGTAGTCAGTGGAAAAAATTACGGACTCTGATGCTTTTCTATGTGATCAAACGAAATTGTTTTTTTGTTCGACACAGGAAGAGATTTCATCTCTTGATCGAATTCTCATTCTCTCTCCATTATATTTACAACGATAGAATTCTGGAACGTATTTCTACGCTCTGCCACTGAGTTAAAGATCACCGACCCGACCACCAAACACCTATACTACGGTGCGAAAAATAACTCTAAAGATAGATATGAGCTGATTGAAATCGGAGATGCAGAGGGTGCAAGAGCATTTCGGTTGCAAATATATCTGAGGAACAATAACTACTCAAAAATAGATAATCTACAAAAATCTCATTTTTTTTTCCTTTAAACTTAAAAAAATGTGCAAGGCGTGCATCAGACCAATCCCCGCTACAGATTAAAACAGATTAATGCAAACAAACCGAGATAGATTAATAGATATAGGTATATAGCCTCCAACAATGGCCAAGTACAGTTTTTTTTTTCTATGTTCAATCTCGCATCTTATATTTATATAAATGAAAAGAAAGGAAATTGTAGAAAATGAGTAGATATATATATATGTCTTTACATGCAAACATAATAGAATTCGAAGGAACCAAAAGAGAGAGCAGGGTCATAGTATAATAAATCTTTAGTGTAATCAAGCTTAATGCCCCAAAATATATCACATTGTCACTTTGCGAACCATGGAGCAGAGAAGAGGAGGTTGAGAGAGAAGCAATCATTCCCATAGACAGAATGATGGCTGGAATCTATTGGTAGTAGTGGTGAGCACTAGACTATAAACATTGAAACACACACACGGACATACTCAAGTGCTCATACATAAACGTAGATATAGGCATACTAGCATACACACACACACACACATATATATATATATATATATATATATATACAAACACATTCCACAAATTATAGTTTCGGTAGTGGTTATATTTGTAGTGAACGCCAGAATATTTAAAACATACACGCACACACACTCATATATATGAATACATACATACATGCATATACATACCAGCACATACATACGCATAGTCACATACATAAGCACGTACATACACACATACACATTCATACACACATGCATATGCACGTGCACATTGATATATACGCCCATATATAAGCACCCATCTGAATATACATATACTTAGATACACACGCACAAATCCACTCGCACATACAAAAAGCAACACACGTACACACACATATGCACATGCACAGACACATCCTCTCAAATACACAAACACACTGAAATACGCATACACACACAAATATACAATTACACACCTAAATACATATCGAATGCATATAAAAACACACATTACATTATCTACACATCAACACTCCAAAAAATATACACAACTAAAAACATACTCACCCAAATATATGCACAAACACACACAAACCCCTTGCAAGACACCCCCCACAATTGGCCACCTAAAAACAAAATGAAAATACTTAAATTTAATGTTGTCTCATATTGAATCAATAAATTTCCGGCTCGGCCATTTTCTTCGCTAGATGAGTCAAAATGGCCGCCGTATATTTACCAGAACGCCGATAGCGCAATGAAAATCAAATAATTCGTAGAAGAGACAAACAAAAAAGAGAAGTAAACCCACAAAAAATAAAAAATAAAAGGCAAAAATAGTAATAAATAAACTAAGAGGAAAGAAATTATTAGGTAATCTATAAAGTCAGACAAAAATCCCATCACCGAATCGGTAATATTTGGCTGCAACAAATAAAAAGAAAATTTTGGTACGAGTTCGATTTAGTATAATTTCATGATTTGTATCCAGTGGGTAGGAAAACTAATGAATGACTAATATCTGTGAATATACAGGGTGCCCCAAAAATTACTTTTTAACTGCAGCAAAAGTCGACAGTTCTATGAATGCTAAGAAGTTTTTGCCTGAACCAAATTTGAATCAGTTCATAGCTTTCATTAGAGAGAAAGGATTTGGTGAGTGAGTGACAAAAAAGGAATATTTTTTTCGTTTTTTATCTCACACTGTCAAGAGATTGACCCACAAACTGAGAACCATGCGACGTATGCATGGAAGAATTATGCTTAACCTTACATGGAGAGATCACAAGACAGCACAATATATTAGGGAGAAAACAGGAATTCGAGCCATTATAGAATTCTTTAGAAAAATCAGATGGCAATGGGCTGGTCATGTCACAAGAATGGTAGACAACTGACGTACATCACGACTGGCAATATGAGCCTCAAGACATCACATTTGCAACCGAGACCGGCAGAATACAAGAGGGCGAGATGAATTAAACAAATTCAGAAAGAATTGGCTCAGAGATGCCCATGATAGAAAGGTCTGGCGAATCCTGAGGAAGGTCCATGTCCAACTACGGACGTTACAAGACTAATGATTACGATAACATCATATACGTTATTTCTTATCGACTCTCAGCAGGCAACTCGTACCCTCAAGCCCAGGTACAGATATGCAGTATGTCAAAATTGGTCATTTGTGCACACAAACATGATTGCATACAACCAAAATATATATGTCTGTGTGTGTGTGTGAGAGTGTGCACTTCTGAATAAAGGTTATAGATTCAGGTTTAGTCATTATATTCTACGTTGTGACCCTTAATGTCTCTACAGGTCTCGGAGCGAACAACTGCTTTGCAGAACACAATGTCAATCATTTCAGTCACAAATAGCCTGGTCCTTGGACCTGCTTATTCCACCGGTATTGAATATCTTAATAGCTGTCAAATTCAGAAGGGAACAAACTTTCGAGGGAAGAAAATTGCATGCCTTTGTTAGGGACAGATTCTATCCCAACCAGTTGAATGTGTTATCGTATTTGTGTTTCTTATCAATCACATCAACGTGCTGAGGTTCAACCCTCTTTTAATCCAATCAATATTTGATCAAAAAGGTTTTCTATCAAACCATGATACAGGTACAAGTGCTTTGGTCCGATCAATCAATATTTGATCAAAGCATTTTGCTCATTTTTATTCTATGGTTGTGTGTATATCAATTTCTAATGTTTAAAATACTTGTATGGAACTTTACCCAAAAGCTTTACTTTTACATGCTGAAAATATTTTAGCGTACATAGGCGAAATATATTTTAGAGACTATACAAAACTCAAATGGCGATGGATTGGTTATATTACAAAAATGTCAGCCATCATGACTCACGATATAGACCCCCCATGAATCATATGTGAAACTGTATTCGGTCAAAAATTATTCATGTCATATCGATCTTAGCGAGTTCAGAAATTACTGGCTCCACGATGCTCATAATAGAAAGGTCTGGCGCTATGTCCAACAACGGACGCTAAAAGGCTGATGATGGTCTAAAATAAATGTTTCGAAAGTGTTGTTACGGAGTGATATCACTAAATATTTCTTGTGACATCTAATAATTCGCAGAGATGTTGAGTCCGACCTCGTTCGGGATTCTTAAATATCGAATTAGTGTGTGTGTGTGTGTGTGTGTGTGTGTGTGTGTGCATGTGTGTGTGTGTATGTACATGTGTATGTGTGTGCATGTTATCATTGTTATATGACTATACAGTGAAATCCCCTTATTACAGCACTATCGTGGGTTTTAAAGCGCCATTGTAACTAATTTGCCTTAATAACGGGTGGATTTTATTCGTTGTGTATTGATAAAGAAACACCAAAAAGCATAAGCAAAGATCACTTATTTATTACCCCTTACAGACTATTGCCCCATAAAACCTACAGATAATAGACATGGGAGAATATAGAAACAAAATTGGCGTTAAAACGTGAGTATCATTACACAGAGCATATGGAACCGGTGCTATTAAAATGTGTGCTGTTGGATTGAATGCCACAAGAAGAGTTAACTGTCGACTGAAAAGTTTTCATTAAGCAGTTGCCTTCCTTTCATTGAATCGATTCTTCCTTTGTTCGGTTGTTCCAGTTACTCCTCTCCGTCGCCGGAAATATAAGAGACCATTGCCTTGGGGGAAAAGTCGAATGCATTCTCCTAGAGATCACATTTACCACAACCTCCACTCCATCCAACCATATCCTGCCTTTTTGAACAACCTAAGCTGCAACAAACAACAATAAGAAATAACAACACCTTGCAAATAGCCGTTGGCAAAATTCACGGCAATCATAACGAGATATGATGAACATCACCTGCACAAATCGAAGGAAACGAACAACCGTGGAGACAGTGACAGGAAACCGAGCTGGTAATAACTCCGAAAATAGGTTCAGCGAGTCAAGTTCAAACTCTAGCTCAGGTAGTCTGTGCTGACTCCACACTAATGCTTTACTGAAATGCATACATCGATCATTTCCTTTCTTCCAATACGTCTAAGGACAGTAAAACAGAGTAAAGACTATCGCCCCTCTCTCGTGTCTCCTTGCTACCCCCACGACACTTTGAAAAACAAATAGAAGATAATAATTAACAAATACAAATGAAAGAAACGAACGATCACGAATGCCAAGCTTCTTCTCATGAAATACCTTGTAAGGAGTGCAACAAAAAAATGCTGGGGAAACTATCTGAAATAGCAATAGTTTCGGAAATCAATACAATAAGACAGTACCCTTGATTCTGTAATCTATCCCCCTTTTTAGTTGAATTATTGTTAAAACAATACGACATATTGATCCGATACCAACATGGCTAACAAAATAATTCACTGACGACCATGTTCTCACACAGACGGCGGATCAAAATACGGACATGAAACATAACTCTAAAACATAAAACTGATACAGCCCACCAAACGTGGACAGTGATAATGTTGAGAAGACGGAATTCATGTCACCCGTGAATAATGATTGGCACAAAAGCGACCTTAAGATTAATGACTTCTTACCGTGCCTTAAGATCTTAATACAATATATTCCCCATAATGATCTGTCTCAATTTGTATACTCACTATTCTGATGAAGCCTGTTCTTAGTGAAACAGTTTTATAAACAAGTGCAATGAATAATAGATGAACGAAACCTTTTTTAATCAGTTCGAGCTTTTACCCACAGGATCTTAGGTATGGTGTATCTTAAGACACGGGGACTAAAGAGTTTAAAAAGGTAAAGTGAAAGAAATATTAGTCGAATTGATAATGTTCTTCATCTAATGAAAGAAATTCGGGTTAATATTACTAATTCAGACAGATTTTTTGTACCCGGTGGAAAAACACTGGCAGGAACCATCAATCACTATGGATGTCCGTGGTTTTTCGTGGCTGTTATCGTCGTTGTCATCAGAGTCGTTGTTGCTCTTTCCCCAATTGGATAATTTTGTAATTCTTCCATATATCACAATGAAATTCGGTGTATAGGTTTATGGAGATATACTACGACAGATTTGGTGCGTTACTACAGATAAAATTATTTGTTGATATTTTAGAAATGAAAATGTTGTTTTTGCCTACAATTTCGGAACTACCTCAAATTTTGACGGATTTTACTTGCTGTTTCGTTTGGTTTGGCTCGGTTGGTTAACTGGAATTGATAAATGGTGTGAGAAGTTTGTCTACATTTTAGGTCAACATGCAAAAATTATATAATTTTGGAGCTCCTTGATCGATTAGAATGGAGAGTGTTATACAGGTTCTTGGACACCTAATTACTGAGAATATATAACTTTCTGAAGAATTTTTGGTTGATTAAAAAACTGTCGAGTATCTCAGTCCTAATTAACGATCCTGATAAACAACTAATTGCCTTTCTCTCTCTCTCTCTCTCTCTCTCTCTCTCTCTCTCTCTCTCTCTCTATCATTCTCTTGTATTTCAACAGTTTTCCGTCGGAGACCTCTGTACTTTTGAAATCTTTTCTATCCTCAAAAATTTTTTTTTTCATACATGATGGGGCTTTTTTATGTGAACGTATCGATGTACTTTCAAAATAAGGACTGTACTAATAGCCAAAGGAAAATATCGATCACTTTGTTTATATCAATCTGCTTCCATGTGGTGACTTGAATAGTGAAGCTGTTGTTTATATGCAAAACCTTTCTTTCCACAGTTTGTATGAAATAGATGCAACTGACATATTGACAACTTGTAATCATCATAATCATCATCATCTGTCTGTCAACGTCCGTCGTTGGACATACACCTTCCACAGAATTCGCCATACTTCTCTATCATGGAGCCAGTACTTTCTGAATTTGTTTAGTTCGTCTCTCCATCTTATATTCTGCCAGGGGATCAATGTCGTGAGTCGCAATGTCCATCAATTGTTGACCATTCGTGCAACATGGCCAGCCCACTGCCATTTGAGCTTTTTAATTGATCCTATGATGTCCCTGACTCTTGTCTTTTCCCGGATGTATCGTGCTGTCTAGTCTTCTGTCCATGTGAGGCCAAGCATAATTTTTTAATGTGCACGTTGCATAGTTCTCAATTTGCGGATCTGTCTCTTGGTTAGGTTCCATGTTTCAGCTCCATGAGTGACTATTTGGAGGTTGCATTGATTATACAACTTTGTTTAGGATTAATGGGATTTTTTTAAAGGTTGAGCTTGCTCTGCCAAAGGCTTGCCATCCCAGTGTGAGTCTTCGCTTGATTTCTTCTTCTTTGAGGGTCTCATGGGGATTTGTTGTCCTACGTACATGTAGTGATCTACTTTTTCCAGTTCTTTGTCTTCAATTCTGATTTCAGTGTTTTTATCTCTGATGTGGTTGTTGTACATGATCTTTGTCTTTCTGAATTTCATATGTTGGCCAACTTTCTTGCCCTCTTCGTTTAGTTCATCTATCAATAGTTTGAGGTCGTGCAGATTCTCTGCGAAAACGGCAATGTCATCTGCTTATTTGAGGTTGCTCGGATACTCGCTGTCTTTTCTAATCCCTTTACTCTCCCAGTCTAGTCCTCTGAAGATCATCTCGAGGCAGGCTGTGGAGAGTTTGGGCGAGCTGGTATCACCTTTTTAAATCTAAAAAGTAGTTTAAAAGCATTATTCCATTAAACTGAATGCAGATTCATACCTGTTCCGTTGCATAAAAAAATCATTACATTTAAAAAAGGACATAGTTGACAGGATTCAGTGGAATGGGTGGTCGAATAGCAAATGATGGAATCATTTCAATAGCTAAATGCCGTTGTCACCGAGCCTAGTTTTCTCATGAGACTGATATTGTAACATGAAATATTCGTGTATGTAAATTCTACCTTCCTAATCCTAGGGTGGAATTCTTTATGAAACACCATATATGCACACACACACACTCTCTCTCACTCACGCACACACACACACATATATATATATATATATATATATATATATATATATATATATATATGTATATATATATTGATGACACATACATTTTAACTTTACAAAAGATGTTTCAAGGGGCTTTCCTCCATCCTGACTCACCGAGCCTAGTTTTCTCATGAGACTGATATTGTAAC
Source organism: Thysanoteuthis rhombus (assembly GCA_963457665.1). Taxonomy (NCBI): domain Eukaryota; kingdom Metazoa; phylum Mollusca; class Cephalopoda; order Oegopsida; family Thysanoteuthidae; genus Thysanoteuthis; species Thysanoteuthis major. The sequence goes on from OY735211.1 coordinate 64,429,994, forward strand.
ATGAAATATTTGTGTATGTAAATTTCACCCTCCTAATCTTAGGGTTGAATTCTTTATGAAACACCATACACACACACACACACACACACACATACACACACACTCTCTCTCACTCACGCACACACACACACACATATATATATATATATATATATATATATATATATATATATATATACATATATATATTTATATATATTGATCACACATACATTTTAACTTTACAAAAGATGTTTCAAGGGCTTTCCTCCATCCTGATTGCAGGTTCGTATCTGTTCCATCTCATAAGCATGTCATTACATTGAAAAACGACATAGCTGACACAATACAAATGAATGAATGCTAAAATGCAACTAGCGAATGATACAATCATTTCAACTGGTACATATTTTTTGTCTCTGAATAGACGGTTACCACTTAAAAAATAATATTGCATAAAACATATGTACTTGTAAATTTTACCCTTTTAGCCTTAGGGTTGCATTATTTATGAAAAACTCTGAATTCATCCTGACTCATAAAGCTATTTTCATTGCATAGCTTTGGCTGCACTTAGTCATTTTTGCTCAGTACCATGAAATCAATGCTTCATTCTAATTTTACGTGTGATTTAATTATATTGAACTCTAAGTTAATTAGGTTGCTCGCCATCTTATTAATTTATTACTCGCTGAAAAGAAAAGGTGCCTACAGTAGAGGGATGAATAACATGCTAATCCATTGATTAAGAATCTATGACATGACCTTCTTTATCACGCTAAGGACTTTGGAATGAAACTTTTCAAATTTCAATTTATTCTACTGGTTTTATAAGTATTTTTTTTAAAATTCAAATCATATTTGATTAAGTTCTTATTTTTTTTAAATATACCTATTCAGGAGGCCACTTATCTATAAGCATTTATCAAATATCAAAATACATGTAAACGCGTAGATGACACACCGACAACGGGATTATTTCGAAAAATTACGATTTTGGTACACTGTGCTATAAAGGTTCGACATCACTGGGCTAGTCTCAAGGACTATTTGTTAGTTTTGTGAAATCGATAATCCCAGAAGAAGGCCTCGGTTTAGTGCAAGCTTTGGCGTAGAGTACGAGGATTCGAAGATACCCAGTCGACAGGATTCCCTGTTTGGCCTCAAAAGTGGTGTAAAGGAAAGCGTGATATGTATGGTGCAAGAGCTTCCAAAAGAAAGCAAAGTTGACATCGAACGGTGTGAAAAGGGTTCTACACTCTAGTTTGGAAACAAAGTTGCCTTTCTTGAGGGATAAAAGATAAATTCATGCCTTTCGTAAGTGTATTAGTGCAAAGTTGGCCTATATCCTCGGAATGCTTTTCTGACGGGTACATGATTGACATTTTTATTGCCTTAACTTATGTTGGTCTTTTAATCATTCCTTATTGAACAACCGTATTCATCAAAGGTGGCAAAGTGTTCTATCACTTTTTATACGTCTGCTTGTTTGTTTGCATGTTCATGTGATTTTGTGCTTCAGTGCTCCTGGCCATACCGTAATATCTACGGACTTGACTTTTGGAATCAGTACTCCACTACAACCCTTCCAAAGATTTCTTAAAAGATCTTTTGAGGTTTGGGAGCCTTATTCTGATATATTTATTATTGACTTTCAGATTCTGGAGAAACTAGATGTTTCTAGGTGTTCTATTTTAGACGTTTTTTTCGGTGAAAAACGTAGGTGATGACGTAAATAGAATTTATGCCGACCATAACTATTCTCTAACGGGATTTCATCACATAACATCAAATTCTGAAGCAACTGATGTTCAATTATTGACTGTGACGACGATTGCTTTCCATTTTTTGTGTTATCTCCTATCAGTCAATTTAACGACATCAGTTATTTTAGGCATAATTTTGATTATGTCATTTTCAGGGTTTACACAATTTTATTTTAGTGTTCATAATTCTGTGTCATAAATAAACCCATCTCAACATACCCTTTGATGTGAAAAGTGGATGGAAGGCCTTGTTTAAGGTGATCAAAAGTAAATAAGACGTCTCGACTGGAGTTTGAACAAGGCTCGTCAATTCTTTAGCATACACTGTTAACTACTGCACTGTTTGCATCTCCGATTCTGAACAGACAGTACTCTAGGCCTTATACGAGTGGCAAAGCTGAACTGAGTTGTAAATATCTTCAACGGATGGTGATTTTCAAATGATAGATCCTTGGCTCCAAAGGGTGAATTTTCGTAAGTGGAAGAATTTTAGTTAGGGGAAATTTGGGAAAATTTTCAGTCAGTTGAAGAATATATTATGGAAACTAAGTATATTATTATATTGTATGTATGAAAAGTGACATTGAACTCCTTGAATCTTTGACAAAGCATCTACCAGGGAGTGCACACTGACCATATACGCACAGAACGAACACTTGATAGTACAGTGAGTTTCAACTTTTGTGAAACAAAGCTGCGATCAAAACCACAAGGTCAATCTAGAATGTATTCAGTCGTGTTCTCTTTTTGATCTCTCACATTTAATGTTCCTTTTGGCTATTTAGATATCAACCAATGTTTTTCTTCTCGGGATTGATATCATGTGTCTTTTTGCATTCTTATTATTATTTTACATGTTTTGAAATCACCTCATAGCGGAGCGGGAATCTGTTAGAAATGCACAGTTAGCTCAAAGAATGGGGGCTGTACTGACACTGACATGGAGCTTGATCCACCCTATTATAGATATCTAATATGTATAGTTGACCCTTAATTATCTTTGGATATCTGTTCATCCAAGTATATGTTTTTGAACGAAGATTGAATGAACGAAAATCATTAAATCACGAGTTATGTTGATTTTAAGAATAAAACTTAAAAAGTGATTTCTAACCTTGGGAAACAAATATGATACTGGAAATGGATCTCAAAAGCTTATTTCAGCAGACACTCATTACAGGAAGGCCCAGTGTTGAAATAATTTTAACAGATTCGGGAAGAATATCGCTTAAAATGGCAAACAATGGGACGTACAAAGATTTGCAGGTGTAATGATCGAAATCAAAACGTGCTTGAAATAGAGCAAAATTAAAAAGTTTTCAAGCGTAATAACAAATTATTTTTGTTTGCACAGTAAAATTTTGTTCGGAAGTGAACTGACTCCAAAGTTCAAGGGTGAAAGATCTGACAATACTGACAACTTCAAAGCAGTCTTCTGAATATGCTTTTGCATAATCTGGATTATCTAATAAGATGAAAAAATGACCGTCGAAAATGACTATTTATCACCTTTTCACAGTTTCAAGACCGAGATGAGAATTAGTGATAACGCCAAATCAAAAACTCATCTCTGTCAATGGTAATCGCGAGAATATAAGAAAAAAAAACAGACTTTGTTGAAAACTTGTGAATTTTTATACAATATTATGATAGCAACTGGCAAACTTTGTTTCCGTAATGAAACTATTTGTATCCCATTTATCAAGGAGAGAATAATGTAAAATTGCCAAGTGATTTGAAAAAACTCTCTCTTTGCTACATTTCCGTTCGTATCCAAGAAATGTGAATCTATTTGTGTTTATGAAGAGTTATAGATTACACTATGAGATATCAAACAATGATTTAGCTTTCAAATTACAAACGCTTTTCATAACACTTAATTCCAAAATTGATATTCAAAAAGTTTTGAAGACGCAGTGCAATGTAACAAAAAGAAAATTTTCGTCTTTATTTGCTGACTCTTTTTATCTTTCCAATTCAAATTCAGTTGACATTTGTAGAACTGTCGACTTCCCTCGCAGTTTTAAAAATGTGCACGTCAAAGTTTTTATAATTATCTATGGACATTTGCTGTTAAGATATGATGGTGGTTTTCTAAATGATATTGCAATTCACCAATCTCTGAAAATAGAATTTTCAAAAAATATTCAAACCTGTCAGAATATACCCATCCTCGCAAAAAAGGTCAAAAAAGCTTTCCTCCGAAAAACAAAAGGAACATTTAAGAAAGAGGTTTAGTGAAGTAAGATGCCAATTTTCAAGCCTATAGACAAAACAGTTTGTCTAGGAACGCTGGAACTCAACAACATAAAAATAAGTTCACAATAAACATGAGTGCACAAATACACACGAATATAAAGAGATAGAACCCTTTGCTATCTCTGACGACAACGGTTGTTCGATCTATAATTTTTTACGGCTACGTTTGTTCAGTGGCATTATACCTTTGAAATTTATTCAAAACATGATATTCTTTCTTGTTTATGCTAAACCAAAGTGAACCTTGGTTTTTACGCATATGCGAAAAATGTTAAATTACTTAGGAAGACTACTCTATAATTAGCATTTAATCGTAATCTCACCGGACAAATGATACGAACAAGAATACAGACATACACATAGCATGTTATATGAGTATATATTTTAAATCCTTGGTAGATGAGTGTTTGTTCCCCGTATGAAGTTTTTGGGTACTTCTAATAGATTCTGACGAAGGTTACGTCAGTGCATGATATTAGTTATAGCGAAGGGGAATATAAATTGATATTCAATATTCTGCAGTGTTTGTTGATGCCTCCAGCATTAGGGCAATACGTACATTCGTAGAATCAGATATTTCTCAAACTACACGGAGCGAGCAAATAGAAAATGTTCAATAACTTATGTTCACAAGAATGTAGTTACGGATACAGTCACAAAATGCATTGATTTATATATAAAGTAAATTTCTCAAGCAATTTATACCAACCTTTTTTTACTAATTGTCCTTGTTTGCAAATAAATCTTTTTTTTCATCGGCTAACAAGAATGGAAGAAGCGTCGTAAGTTCGTAATATAGTTCCTCAAGCGCTTTGAACCTTTAAGGAAAGATTTCAAACGATTTCATAGTCCAATGTTTATAGTAATAGTGATAAACATTTTCTACTTTTAATATGATCGAGTAACCCATACCGTCTATTCAAAATATTGAATAACATATTGTGGATTTGTGCTGTTCTATCTTTCCGAATGTATCACCGTCTTTTTTAATCCTATGGAAGAGGTTTCAAAACCTGTTGACAGTGCTCTCGAGACACACAATCTTGCTCACCACTACCAGATGTTTGTTATAAAAATAGACATTTGGCACGCTGTATGGCTTGTCAGGTGCAGGTTTGAACGTCACTTCTGTTTTAGAGACTAATAGTCAGCGAATAGTGCTAGCTTTAGTGAAACCATAAATATTTATCAAGGTCTATATGTATTGTATTATAGATATAAACATTTTATTGGACCCATGTAAAGTCGATTGGTACTAACAGCAAAAAGTATAGTATATTCTGATAATATCCTAAATCTTAGCAGTCTTTTTCTTCCTGTTCAAGATACATTTTAAAGAAAAAACAGTATTTTCCTAAATATACTCTCCTAAGTTGAGAAAAAATACTGTATATATCATATTGCAAAGATGAGAATTTCTACCAGAATTGATTCAGATATCAAAAACAAAAGATGTCGTAAAACTGTCTAAGTGAACTTAGTGTAGAACAATATGATCTATGACGATGTTGCATTTGATAATTTGAAGACGGAATGTTGAAGTTTTTGAGAAATGTAAAATTAGTTTGTTTAATTTTTTTTTTCATTTTGATAATCTGATGATTAAAAAATGAATAATGCAGAACGGAGTCAGAACAAAAATCTACAAAGAATAATAATAGTATAATTTTTGACGAAACAGTTTGAGAAAAGACAAGGAGCTTAGTATATATTTTATATATGCTTGGAAATGAAACATTCTTAAAGAAAAAACATGATATATTTCTTTAAAAAAATATGAATACATACATACATACATGCATGCATGCATACATACATTCATACGTACATACATACATACATACATACATACATACATACATACATACATACATACATATGGACAGATGTATTGATAGCAGCAGCGTATAATAGTTTGTACCATGAGTGTGCTCTGAGCTACAGATGCACAAAAAATGCTGTGGACAGTCAAGTCTTGTTGGTACAATGTAGTGAAGACAAAGTAAAATGAATCAAACATGTCTGAAGTTGTTCATCTTACTTTCACTGCAAATATCTAAAAAAAATTCCGATGATAATCTTCTCATGAGTATCAGTCGATAGAAGTTTTTAATGATTTATTTTTAGAAAAGCAATTTTTTTCTACCCCTTTTCATGTTTTAAAATACATCTGCAAATCACGGGAATGTTAAGATTTTGTACCACTAAAAGACTTGTCATTAGGTCTCTTGTTCCTTTTTATTTGTTCGCTGTTTGTAACATCAAATGAACGAGGGCGTGAAACTTTACAATTTACAATCAGGACCACTTCCCCCTGCATTGTACCAAAAAAGCTTCAACTGTCCATATATTTACATCTTAAGCATCAGCAGCACTATACACCACTTATGGATAGATAGATATGAGTGTTCCGTATAATCGTTGTATCTTAATAAACGTGCTCGAGAGTAATACGTCTTAAGACCCAGACACGTCAGAAGGTATCTGTATGCCTCAAGTAGACGATTGTCTATTTACTCAAGAAAAATAAACAATAATGAAGTCAAGATTCACCACAAATGATATAACGACCAACTTTCCAGACGCCAATATAAACAGCCTGCGAACAAAAAATCTCAACTTCGAGTGAAAAGTAAATAAGGACTTTGCGTACACTAAGCAAATTTCGAGTGCGTAGGTATAAATATGTACACACACGCACGCACGCCCACACACATACGCACACACATTCACAACAATGATATATATATATATATATATATACATATATATATATACACATATATATATATATACATATATATATATATACATATATATATGTATATATATATATATATATATACATATATGTATATACATATATATGTATATATATATATATATATATATACATATATACATATATATATATATGTACATATATATATATATATATATATAATATGATTAAAAAAACTTAGGAAAAAGTTCTCAATATGATAATTCAATGCTATAGAATCTCATCAGAAGCTGATATCGTTTTGAGAAAACTCCGCTTTTATTGAATTCAATCCAATGATTTTTTACTAGATTATTATTACTTGAAATTATATATAACTGATTATACGTAGAGATACACACTACATGAACGTCATGCAGTCTACGCTTCACTCAACAAGACAGTATCTTCAAATCTTGATTCACTCCGTAATCAAGCAATTTGTCCCAACACCAGCTTGCATTCTCATCGTTAAACGTCCCTGGAATGGACCAAAGAACAGAAGGGAAAAAGGTTGATGCCCAATTGGTGGTTCTTCTTCTAGGATTCCCTAACACTCTTTTTTTAAATTTCAGTCCGGCTCGCTTCACGTGGAAGAATTAAAGGCTTCCCGAGGTCGAAGGCGGAGAGACGATGAAAGGTAGACTTGTTCCTGGCGTCTGCAGGCTCTCTGGTGAAGCTTGGATGACATGATTCAAGTTTCACCAGGGAGCAGACCCTATGGCTAGACTTGAATCCTGAAGTAAGCAGGTTGTTGAATATGTTATGAGGGTTGACCGACAACGTTTCCTGTCGGAAGCAGGCAACTGACTGACTTGGATACTGTTTACAAAACTTAAATTTACACAAGTGTTTCTTGTGTGTTTCTTTGGTTTTATATTTAACTCACCAAAAATTTCTACAAACATTAATATGCAATTTGATAACGCATAAATTTTTCCAGTGATACATTAAAGAATGGCATCTCAGGTTTTTACTAAATGTTAGTAAGAAAATATACCAGGTTATAACATGCAATCCCCACATAGCATGATTCTTACACGGAACGCATCTGGCGCGTGGTACATCCCTCTCTCTTTCATATACATGTATCGATTAAATTCATAGATTTTGTCTATTATATACCCTCGTTTTGTTTTATTCAGCTAAATGAAGTGAAATGAGGATATACCATATGCGTAAACAAAAATTATATATTTGATCGATACATTGTCTCTATTCTAAGTATTAAGCACTGCACATATGAAGACTTTCCAGAATAACATATTTGATCTGTGGTGTATGTTTCACTCTCATAGATAGATAGATAGATAGATAGATAGATAGATAGATAGAAAAAGTTATTGTTATTGTACTTATGTTTTCACGTCTTCAAATCATCAGGCAGACTCCGTCTTTAAAAAATTATTTGTTATTTCCCACATTGAGTTTTATTATCACACTTTCATTTCTCATTCTTTTGTTATCGAAGTTACTTCCCTTGCATTGTATACTCTAGGTATATTTTGTGCTTTTCGTCATTTTCTTCGTTATTGATTCTATTTTTTTTCGTCATTTCGTATTTTATGGTTTTTTAAAAATTTGAATGAAGTTATTTTGATTTTGTGTTGACTTTTTGTGATATTAACCATCTTACATTTCTATTTTAGATTCAGAATTCTATATTTAACGATCTGTGTTCTCTTTTACATTTTTTCATTTTGATCTTTCGTAAGGTTGCTCATAAGTAAATTTGGTATGAAATTTTGGGGTGTTTTGGGGTGTCTTCGGTCCAGTTTTTCAAAAATTTAATCCGGGTTTATTTATTCTTTCTTTTTTCTATACTTGTTTCTATAATCTCATTTGATTTCATAATCTCATTTTGATTTGTGATGTTAATATAATTGTTGGTATTTTAATTGTCTGTACGATTTCCTATTAATTCGCTCCTTCGATTAGTATTCATATATGCCAACTCATGGTATACACATACGAACACACACACACACACACACACACATACACACACACACACACACACGTGTGCGCATACAATTATGAAATCTAGAAAGCTTTACAACTTTAAAAACTAAAGATATTAGAATACTATTCAAAAGATTTTTTGTGTCACTTCCGTCAATTATTTCCAAATATCTGTTAACATATTTCATGTTATTTTCATGTGTGTTTTCTTCCATATTTTACATATATTTTGATATTATGGAACTATGTATGGAAACCTCTAGTCAGTACAATCAGTTATTAACAATGTAACGGTTCCAGGGATTTGAAAAAAATCAGTCATGTTAACATGGTACCCGGTAGTGTTGATCAAACATCACTTTCCTTTCAGCTATGATTTTAACATATAACTTTTGTCATTCACAAAGATTGTTATTGTATATAGGATAATGTGATAAAGTATTGTATATGGATGTTATTTCATTCTACAGGTTATTTATTTATTTATTTATTTATTGAAACATGGGGCTTACAAACATGAGTGACCCGGTGTTAGTGTCATTTCTATTGTTTGTTCACCCATGTGAATATTGAATCTGTTTCAATCTCAGACTGTATGCAAACCATCTTATGATATCATTGGTGCTTATGGTAAATTTCCTGCAATAGGAAAGCACCAGACACAACAAGGAAAAATATGATAGAAAGGTTTACTGGCAAGAAATGATAGAGATTAGTACAATGAAAGCAGTGTACGACTGAAGACACAACATGGGAAGACAGCTTCGATGTCAAAATTGAAATTTCTTTATTGAATTTAACAAATTTGTTAGTCCGTGCTAACTTCTCTACAAAAAGCTTTAATAAACGAAACATTTTATATCAAATCACAAGGTTTAATTTGTAACATCAAATCTGGCTTCGAAAATTATCTATTTATACGGATACATATGAACATATATGCATATACATTTGTATATTATACATACATATACATATATATATATGTATGTATATACATATATATATATATATATATATATATATTCATATGTGTATATACATATATATATATATATGTATATTCATATGCATGCATATATATACAGATAGACATATGTATATATACATATATACATTGATATATAGATACATATATATTTATATGCATATATATATACACCTGTATACATATACATGCACATAGATATATACATATACATACACATACATATAAATTCATACATATATATATATATATTTGTTTATACATATACATAGATAGATACATGCATATATTTACACACATATATATATCTATACATATATATATACATACATATAAACGTATACATATACTAATATATATATAGACATATATATATATATATATATATATATATATATATATATATGTATATATACACACAGAAATATGCACATATATACACGTATATATGCACACATATATGCATCGACGTATATAAATATATATACTCATATATATAGGTATGTTTACATATATATATATATATATATATATATACATACATACATACATATATACATAGATATATATATATATATATATATATATATATATATATATTATATATATATATAGACACACACACATGCACGCATGCACACACACACATATATATAGCTATAAAGTAAAGAAGCTGTTGAACGTAGAGGTCAGAGGGATGACAATAATAATAGGTATACTTGGAACATTACCAAAAAATCCTAGTGGAGGCGAATTTGGAAGAGATTATATATTCTAAAAAGATTTGATGAAATCCACACTGCTTCAGACGATGCTGGAGATCTGGTTCGACGATTCCAATGTCCGCTCCTTTCACCATATTGCATGCACAACCTTCGAAATTAGAATAAAAAAAGCATTAAATCTTGAAATAAAATCTTTTCCAAAAGAAAAATGAATTAAGACAGATATAAACCAAAAAGCCATAAAAAAAAAACCCCACGGAACTGAAGCAAGGGATTCAGTTCATATTACATGTCTTTTCTGTCTTTTTCTCAGTTTTTCCTGTAATTTTAGGAGCCACGCCTTGATTTAATGCGACAACTCACGGATCGCATCCTCGTTGAGACACTCTTTGTTTGTTTCTGATTGGTTCAGGCGAAAAATGAATTTCATTTTAGCTTCATATGATACTAGAAGAGTCCATATGAACACGCAATAAAAAATAGAACGCTATCGAAAACAGAAATGGAGCGACCGATCTGTGGGGACCCAGTCTTCTAAGGTCAATGTATTCATGTGCAAAAAGTTACGTACGAAGACATTTACCAGTGGTTCTAAACTTCTTGGTTCTATGTTCCGTCTCGCAAGCTCAAGAGATTTGTTGCCGACCTTATTGTATAAAAATAGATTTGGTTTTGAGAAAGTAATAATAATGTGCTTTTAGTTTTAGAAATTTAGCAAAGGGATAAAAATAAGTAATTGATAGTATCGTGCAATCAGTAATTAATCGTATTTTATAATGAAGAATTAATGAGTTAAACCTCAACGTGACTCAATTTTCAGTCATGGATCGCTTATCGTTCTCCACGCCTGAATATATATTATTGAGGCAGGAAATCTACTTGCTAGGTCCATCGCAAAAAAAAACAAAGTTGCAAAGATAAGTTGGTTCTTTCCCCAGAAGAATTTTGAAATACTGGAATAGGTTACTATCTCATATGAAAAACAGTACAAGTATGAATAATTCTAAGAATAACGTAGGCAAATTTAGGTAATCTGGGATAAGAAAAAAAACCTGACAGTTTGGGGAGTTATCATTTGAAATATACGGAAGTATTTCGAGAAAAAATAGATTAAAAGTGACTGGTAAATGTTTATCTGTACTGATAAACCTATACATCTTTGTTAGCGTCATATATTTTCATTGCTTTAGTTATTATATATTTTGATCTTCAATGCACATTTTTAAATCAAATCGTTTACAGAAATTTCCATAGAGGCATTTTATCTAATAAATAACTAAATGATATTTCGAAATATTCGCTTAAAAAGCGATCTGAACTGAATCAAATCTTAACTGAATACAGTTGATAATTATTGGAATTCTTCCTGAATAGTTTATAACTTTTGCCATCATAGGCAATATCCGGGAGGAAATTTCCAGATATACTAGATTTTCTATGAAATGATTTAGAATTACACAAAAAAAATATTGAACTCGTTTCAGTGGAAGAGTCTATTGTTCAAGATAGTATGTGCGAGATATCTTCGTCAACGATATAATTTTTTCCAAATGGTTGAGTCCTATGATACTAACAGAGAAACAAACGGGAAAAACTCACTGTTCATGATATAAACAGTCTCTCTCAGTGTTTATAAAGTTTTGATTAAGCCAAATGAAAGGAAATACGCTTAAAATTGTGTTGCACCAATTTTAAAAATGGGGAGAGCTTGTCTGTCCCAAAAGTCAGCATCCGAAAAACTCAGTTTTACCACGGCTCGAACACTGACCTCTAGAACTGGTTAGAAACATACAAGCAACAGAGCAACGTGATAGGGTCTATGCTTTATTTGGTCTAGCTTAGTTTATCACACTGCCAAATGAAGGGAAATGTAGTAGAGAAAGATTGTCTCAAGTCAATTTTTTTACATGGAGATGACAGCCTCGAAAACGTTTCTATCTCAAGTGAGGCGAAGTAACCGATGTTTTGGTATCATTCGTAGATCTTTTGATGATCGATGACAATGGGGACCCCATAGAAAGCAGTGTACGCTGTATAGTACTTTGACTGATGGATTGAGCGTCATCTATGTTGAATTTGGATGTCATTTGATGCACTGTTTCTCTTTGTTGAATGACTCAGTAACTGTATGCAAAATTGTTCCTATAACTTTCAAGCCACGTTCGCACTAGTATTTTTAATGCAGACATTTTTTTTTTTTGGTACCATCTCTGTCCATTGCCGGCCTTCCCGTTCTGCGGGTGTCCACAGTTTTTATGTGCCACATATCTATCACACATATCACTGGACTATACTTGCTACTATTGCCCAAGAAAAAAAATAGAGTTGGTACCTCAGAGAGAGAGAGTACCCCAACTTTCTGGCCTAAACAATCATTTTGCTGTCAAACAATGTTGAATCATGTCCTAGCTTCAACATATTTTTGCCTATTACGTCACACTCACAATATCCGTCGAAGTCTATTTCTGGAAGTGGAGAGGGAAAAACCATCTATTGTACTGCTGTTTCTAATTTTTTTGCACTCAAACTTATGACGACATACACATCTGGACTCTACATACAAACACATTTAGAAGCAAATATACACCAACGCCGATTGAGTGACAACTACGAAGAAACATGCTTGGATAACCCTCAACCTATCTTTAGACCGATATAGCATCGCTTGTAAGTATTGGAACAAACACGAACCGTTTCTGCTTATTCCAGCATTCTTCCAATACATTTGATACGGTTTGAAAGTCTTCAAGATATTTCTTGGGCTTATGTTAAAACATCTGAACATACTCATTAGAAACCGTCCACCAACACCGTCAACATAGGTTTCTGGAGATTTTGATTTGGTCTGGTAGGGTAGTTGGCTATATATGTATCAGGCGTATAGGCAGCACCTATGAGGGTGAAAAATTTAATTTTTATTCCTTATATAAAAAAAAATCTTAACTTGCTCCCTTTATACGCTTCAATTTACAAAGTAAGAGTATGCTAAATTGTTCCTACATTTTTTCAAGCTCCATTCACGCTAGTATTTTTTATGCAGATTTTTTTTAGTGATCACTGTCCAACAAGAGGTGAGGAGAGTAATTTAATGATTGATCAGCTCTAACGCAGTATGCTACGATGTTGATCAAGTGGGAGTTTTCTACAGAGAAACTAACAAGATTTGTTTACATTTATCATTATCGAACAACTGTAGCCATCAAAGGTGGTGAGTTTTTTTTTTTGTTTTTTTTTCTAAATGTGTTTGTTTGTTCCAGCACTTCTGGTCGCGTCATTTGGTATAGAGACTTGAAAATTGGCTTCAGTACTTCACAAGACCCTTTGAGAAAAAAGGCTTTTTCGACCTCATTTTGGCATTATTTTGGCTGGTTTAACAATAAAATCTAGATGCTACAGAATCTAGATAATTCAGTGATGTCATAAATAGAATTCATTCTGACCAAATTTATTTTTCGTTTTGATATTTTTGCATGACTTAAACTTTTGGCGGTGCGGTTGTCCAACTATTGGCTGTGATGGGCGATTTTTTTAATTGTTTTTTTTCTTCCTCCACTTCCACCTCCACCTCCTCCTCCTTCTTCTTCTTCTTCTTCTTCTTCTTCTTCTTCTTCTTCTTCTTCTTCTTCTTCTTCTTCTTCTTCTTCTTATTTTTATCATTATTATTATTATTATTATTATTGAAATTATATTCTTGGTGTCATTCAGTTACTGACTTGTTTCCAATGACTGACTCCAAATTGCAGTAAAGTTGCATTCTTTTCACAAATACTACTTTGAGGTTATTTAACTAACTGGTCTGGCAACTTTTCCAAATAACAATGTAAGTTAGTTTATCCAAACCACTATCCAATAATTTATCCCGAAGCCCAGCCATTGATGCCAAATTTCTGTTTGTTCAAATACTTATGAGCTGCGTTGTATTTATGCAAGTATGTGTGTAAACACACCCAGGATTAGAAACTTTGAAGGAATTTCTTGACAGTAATGTTTGTTTCTCCACCGAATTTGCTTCCCATCGCGAAAACTAAAAATGCAATATTTGTTCGGTCGGTCCGGGTTGATATCGATAAGCACTGATGTCAGTGGGAGATTTATGATCACATGCCTTGATTTATAGCAGTTGGAATTTATTTCATTCATATATATATATATATATATATATATATATATATATATATATACCCTGAGCCATTATAATCCCACTGCTGGAAAAAAGCCTCTGCCATCTTCTATGCCCACTGCAACTGCATTGACCTCTGTCATGTCTCACTGACTCCATCTTGTGTCTGGTCTTTACCTATAGCTAATATTTTGCTCAATTACAATTTCTTTCCACTAGGTGTCCAGCTTATATCCATTTTTCTTACTTAATCAATTGTATATGATATAATGCACTTCAATGTAATCCCATCTCAAATATATATCGATTGTTCTCCCACACATATACACACACGCACTCTTGCACATACATCATACATATATATATATATTTATAGAGAGAGAGAGGGGGGAGAGAGAGAAAGAGAGATGAAAGATATGATAAAAAAAATAGAAGCGTATGAATATGCATGAATATATTCAGTTGATTTAAAAAGGTTCAAAACCATCAGTTGAGTTGTTATAAAATAAGTGAAAAGATTCTGATAGTAGATTTTTTTTTCTGTTTCACTTTAAAAATGTTTTCGAATTTCAAACAGGCTCATTTGAAAATAAAATGAAATATATAATCTCTGATGAACCATTGAAAAAATCTTCACTCCATCTCTCTCTCTCCCTCTCTCTCTCTCTCTCTGACTCTCTCTCTCTCTCTCTCTCTCTCTCTCTCTCTATATATATATATATATATATATATATATATATATATATATATATATAAATTCTAGGGAGCCTTGTAGCTTCTAACACTAAATGTATATAAAAAATCTTTTTTTCCAAAAACCTATGTCATTTCAGTTGATTATATCCCAATTTTCTTTGGTGTATTTTTTACACAATTTGATATAATGGTATGTGTCTTGTTTGGATCATCAGTTGATTACCATGTTTTTGGAATTCAAAAATAAGAGTCATATTTACACACACACACACACACACACACACACACACACATACATACACGCACACACACACACACACACACACACACACACATATATATATATATGTATTGGTAATTCTTTTTCCCTACCGGTTCATGCCTGTTATACTAATGCTGTCAATTATAGGGAATAATAATACTACTGTTTCCTAGAATAATACAAATATGGCTATAATTAAGTGTATTGATAACGATGGATTGATATAAATGATTACTAGCTAGACTGTAGGGGACTATTTTCCCTAACTATCAAATGAGTGGTTACTTTCCAGAGAGACCTCGTAATTAGTGAATTTTCGAATTCTTTTGTACCCATTATCAAGATAGATCTCTCTAGATAGAATCAGTGATCAATAGCGAATTTTGCAAACGACTCAGATTGAACATGTCGACAAATAGTATATTTACAAAACAAAACTTGTCCTAGAGAATTGAAAAACTAGATCATTTCGGGACATTAAAATTAAAACTGATCACCTTCTCTAAGATAAAGGGCTAAACTCTCTAATCACAGATCAAGAAAAGCTGACTGCGAATCTAGCAGATGGGTGAGTGGAACTAAAGAAGAACTAAAAACGTTTCATTTTGTCTCGATAAAGAACGGGGCAACCCTGGACGAAGCGGATGGAGATCCTGCGATAGACAGTCGAAGGAATCCTCCCTTTTCCCTCGCTGATGTAGCCCAAAGGATGGCGGAACTCGATACGATCAGCCTAGTTTGGCTACAGGTGCCTCCTTAAGGGCGTCAAATCACGCATCCAACCGGTTTACGGGATTCCACCGCCTGGTTTAGAATCTGACTTCACCCATAATGGTTGCTTACCAAAGCTAGAGACGTCAGTTTGCGATTTACCTTTACCAATATCAATAAAGAAGAGAGAATGATTCATGTCTTCCCTCCACAAAAAAAAACCTCACTCGTTTCAGGTAGTCTGCATAGATAAAAAGATCAAAATGTTGATCCATACGTCAATAATTCTATCATTTCAACGTGTGCTACACTACTACTAACAAGAATATACTGAATATCATAACAGCTCTGTGTTTTCATTTATTTGTTTGTTCCTGTCACGCTAAGCGACGTAGCTATTCTTCCTTATCATTAAGTAAGTCACCACTCAGTAAAACAGGATTGTATTAAATAATAAACACTCTTTCTCTCCCCTCTCTCTCTCTCTCTCTCTCTCTCTCTATATATATATATATATATATATATATATGTGTGTGTGTGTATATATATATATACATATGTATATATATATATATATATATATGTATGTATATATATATATATATGTATGTATATATATATATATATATATATATATATATATATATATATATATATATATATATATATATATAAATATATATATATCATAATACTAATCAGGAATGCGATATAATACAATATCCGATGTATGATGGGTTTATCTTATCAAGTGTTTGATTCATTCAACATTGAACTGCAGGTTCATTTAGAGTAAAGCTCAAATGTAACAAAGTGAGGATTTAATACACAAACATGTTTATGTTTTGGTCCTGTTTCGACTCCAGGCAACAATTACAACAAACGAATGGATAAATACCGATGAGGCCATCACCTGCTTTAGCAACATCAAGAAAACGTTTTTCTATACAATTCGACATCAACTTTTCCCAATCCATATCCAAAAGAATCTTCAAGGAAGTTACGGAATTTGCAAAAATTAATACTGATATTGACAAAGGATATGAAAAGATTTATCAAACACGGTAGACAGACGATACTATCCCACCATCGTGAAAAATGGTCTGGAAAAACAACGTCTGCAGTTTTGATGTATCTATGGGTAGTCTCAATCCTGCCGAGATGTTGGACCTAATCGGTTTTTACGTTTTATATAACCGTACCAGGATACTAGATTCTAATGTTTTCCAAGTTTGTTATTTATGAACACCACCAGATATACATTCCCATTAAATAAAGCTGAAAAAATGGAGCAAGCAATAGCCAACCAATGAATAAAAACGTACATGAATAGAATAAAAAGATTTCCCCGCCTCGAATGATAGACACGCACCCCAAATGTTCCTAATAGGAATTCAAAATAAATCGAATTATTCTCCCGAAGAATCCAAGACGAGGCAGAAACACATACATGTTTGTGTGGCAAATCCTTACTCCATTATATATATATATATATATATATATATATATATATATATATATATATATATATATATATATTTGTGTGTGGGGGTTGCGTGCGTGCACATGTGTGTGTATGTGCAAAATGATAAAAAAGTAGACTTTCAGAAATGAACAAAAATTAGTTTGTTGTCTACGGACTGCTGTTTTTAACACCCACTGCAATGAAAATCTCTAATATTCAGGTATATCAACTGATATATATATATATATATATATATATATATATATATATATATATATATATATATATATATATATATATATATATATATATATGCCGTCATATTACACGGGACAAGTAACAACAAAATGTTGATAACTTTAGAATGACCATCCTAAGCAATAAATATTTTTACGACCTGATAACAATTATTATAGAACACCACAAAAAATTGAAAACGATTTAAAATGATGAACCACTAACAACAGTTACGATTCTAAGTATCTTGTTATAATTGAATATTTCTGAGTGTATGTGTGTGTTTTCATGTGTGTTAGTCAGCACCCCAAGCATTGTTGTGTCGAGTTTGAAATTTTAGGATCAGTAGTTTTAGAGAAATCTAATAAAGATAATTTTCATTATCATTTAATAAAAACTAAAAATCTTTCCTAATTCATTAATTTATCAGTTGTTTTACCGATGCTGATTCCTACTTGGGGATTATTCTTCATTTTCCAATCAACACAACTCACTTTCGGAAGGAAATCGGTCTGGGTGTAGACTGCGATACAAGGCAACACATGAATTAAGATGAACGTAATAATATAGTCACAAAGATTGAAAATAATAATGATTGATTATATACTATCCGATGAAAAACCATAAAATATATAAATTGACATTACTGCAATGAAGTAACCTAAAGGATTTGAAGTCGTAGTTTTGTAAAACTGACAGAACATCATGAATATTATGGCTGGTTGCTCGTACCAAAAACTCCAGCCCCTCCTAAACATGAATGTATTGAACGAACACTGCCTTAGTCAATGAAAAGACAAATAACAGGTCTGATGAGTGTTTCAATAGAAACCATCGTGTGATAAACGTCTTTAAGCAGCCTGTTGTATTTGGGGTGATCAATTAAAAAATTGAATCACTTACTTCCTCCTGTTGAGCGGTGAACACTGAAGGTCTTTTGTTTTTGTTTTGTTTTTTTAATGAAGAAAAACAAGCATGCATACAGCTGGATACATCCAGTGATCAATTTAGCATAAACATGCATTGCAAATTAAACCCCTCACTAAAAATCCACTTCGTGGAGTTTTTTCCAAATATAATGAAGGGTGAATATCGAAATTTTCAGCCTTATAGCTCCAACCAGCCAACCAGACCAACTCGAAAACTAAATAAAAACCTATGTTGATGGTATGGTTGGCAGTTTTGGTTGAGGGTTTCTTATAATTGACAATTACCACTAATGAAAAAAAAGAAGAAGCTGACTGCGGCCAGAAATTGCGCGTGGTCGTTGATGAGGTGAACCTTGTCCGAGTAAAATGAGACTGGCATCTATCCTTGTTCTATGAAGAATCATATTACATGCAGATGCCGTCCTGCTTCTCTGTATTTGTTTTTCGTTTTTCTATTCTTTTGTCCTCTTCTCCCATCATCCAACATCGATTCTTTCTCTTTTTTACCGTATTTATTGTCATATCCATCTATCAATCCTGATTTTATCCATGCAGCTTAATATTCATCACGATTCTCCTATATTCCCACATCTCCTTTTAAATGTTGTATTATGTTTATAATTAATTGTTAAATATTAATATTATTTGATTCTACAGTTATTTCACCCGCCTTTTAGAGTTGGTCGTTGGACATAGTTCTTCTCTAAGATTCGCCGGATATCTCCACCATCGGCTTTATGGAGTGGATACTTTTTAGTACCTCATGCCAAATTATATTCCACCGGCCACGCTTTTTACAGATGATCTCTGGGTATCCACATAGTGAGTCATGATGTCCAGCGACTGTCTGAAGTGTGCACTGCCAATGCACCCCCCATATCGTCAACTATGGAGTTGAAACATAGAATTTAACGAAAAGATTGATTCTCTAACTGAAAACTATGCAACGTGCACTACTGGTAATCATGCTCAACATTGAATGCAGTGATCACAAGACAGCACAGTGGATTAACATGATCACTTTTATTATGTTAATTTACAATAAATGTATTTTCAATATCGATTTTTCTTTTGTAATCGTTTTGTATTGTCTCTTATTTGTCATCGTCATCTTCATCAGCAGCAGTAGACTTTAGCGTCCATCATTGGACATTATTCTTTCCTGAGATTTGCCTGACGTCATGGGCGTCACGGAGCCAGTTACGGCCAAATCGTGCTAGATGTACTGGTTCTTGCATGATCACCCGAATCAATCAATGTAAGTAACTATATGGATAAGGCAGAGAGTCTCCAGTGGTAATTCTGTTAGTGAGCGTAATCCATTCATTACGCCCCTCTACAAGTTACTCAGACCCCTCAATTGGCCTGACTGCGAGCGACAAAAAATGAATTAATCTACCATCTCAAATTCTGCCTTTTACCATGATTTTCTCACATTTATCTTTCAGTAACTTGTGGCAAAACAATGAACAATGCCGGTTCCCGCATGATCACGGAAATTAAGCAACATCGAGTCTGATCAGTGTTTGGAAGACGACCACTTGTGAGTACTTTGCCCCATGAGCAAGAATTGTGTAGTGTCATCACTTCGGGTGCTTGTCTCCTTTAAGTCCATTCAGTGTGTCACAAGCCATGGAAAGAAAACTTGTGATCGCCGTAAGGGGATTACTTACCTTTTCCTTTTACTACATTTGTTAAATGTTTTGTGATGTATTTCTTTTGATCATCCCTGAAATTCTTCCCCTCTCTCACCTACCCACACATGTACACCTACACACACTTTTGGTTACTCGCCGAAAAGCCTTTTGCTGCCTGTATATAAAGTATACTCTGTATTCTGTTCGTCATAATTTCTCCCCTTTAATGTATGTCTTTGAATATTCTTCCTTTGTGCATTTACAGAGTAGAGTAGAGCAAGAAGTAAATAGACACTGTCAGTTTTCCTTGAATTTAAATCAAGCTTTTACAGAATGATGTTTTGATTTTAGCCGTTCTAAGAGCAACAACTCGTCCTGAAAATTGCAGTTTGTGTTTCTCCGGGCCATGGTTGTCGTAACAGATCCAGCTAATCTGAATGTGTTGCTGGCTTTTCTAACTTCTTTAAGTATTGCAATTTCCTATTATACATTGCCAACATATTTTCAATGGGATTCATGTCAGGGAAATGACTTGGTCAGTGAAGCTGTTTTGTGCGGTAATTGAGAAATTCTTGATTTGCCTGAAAAAGATTATGTTGTACCGAAAAGCTAAGGTCTTATCGCTCATTTTGATTGCCTACTAATCCCTCTTCCTAATATTAGTCAGAGTTAAGAGGGATTCTCTCCTATCTATTCATCTGAATTAATCAAGTCAGTAGAGATAATTTTTTGCTTCTTTTGGGCTAATTTCAGATTCTCTACTACTCCGGAAGCTTTTAAAAGGAGGTTGTTCTCAACATGAAATTAAAGGTGTCTATTTACTTCTTGCATCTCTCAGTACAGTAGGGTAGTTGCTCAGAAAATCAACTTCTTACAAGTCTAGATAGTTGGGAGCTTAATATGAACGAATACAAAAACTTAAATTCATAGTTTTTGTCATTGTTTGAAGGAACATAAAAAACTGGCTGCTAAAACTCATAAAAAGGCCCATTTTTGCAAAATCTGATCGGAAAATCGTTGTACTCCAACAATAGATCGAAAAAAAGGTTGCTATTTTTCTTCAAAATGTGTAACAAATAAAGGGTAGATACGTAATACGTATTTGTTATAGAGATCTGACGTTTTTCTTCATGTATTCAAATTTTATTTTTTTTGATTCATAGAAAATAGACCAAAGATTGAAGTAAACGCTATTTTTGCAAAAATTGGGGAAATTAGTGCTATATAGCAGTAATACGGACGTCTAAGACTACAAAGAAAAAATGAGAATACCAATAAAACAAAAGAAAAATACGAACTATATCTAAGGCCTTTTTCATTATATAATAAGAAAAAAGCAATTGCATTTTTGTCTTCTTTGAATTTCGTTCAGGAGAATCACACTTGTTTGGTAATTGTAAAATACAGAAATAATTATTACGGAATAAATGCACGTCTCTTAATAATGGCTTATACAAAGAGACGAATCCTCAAAAATAGTTTTTCCACCAAGAAAAAATGTATGATCATAAAAAAGAGGACTATTGTATTTTGACGATTGAACGAAACTAGATATACAAACTATCTGAAAGTGAGCATTCCTCTAAAGCAATATATAGGTGAAGAAAAAAGTTCAGAATAATTGAAACAAATAAATTATTTGGTATATTTGAGTACAAGAGGAAAAATGAACACAGTAAAACTATTTAATCTTCTTCATTGATATCTGAACACCATTCTCCATTTAGGCGTGGATATCTCACTTCTTGAAGTAGTTTTCTCAAATGACAGTAAAAGTAACAAATTAAATAGTCAGTTTTATTATTTGTCTAAAATATCTTGACTATACCCAACCTACATTGATTTTTTTCATTTGACTCCCTTTTTTATCTTATTTATCCTTTTCAAAAAATCTTTCTTTATCTATATTTTCATTTTTTTATTTACGACGTGAAAAAAAAAATCACTGATATGTCTGTTTTTCCATAAGATTTATTGCAACAGGAGAAACAACTAGAGTCGTTTAAGGAGAATGCTGCCTTCAAGTGGAATAGTCCATTGTTATAAACTGAGAAATTACTCTGTTCATTACATGGGAGAATCCTTTTTTTACCTTTTCCCTTTTCATTCTTTTCCATTAATCAAATTACCAACACCAGTAGCAACTATCGTTTACCATAGACCTTCCCCATTATTGACCACACTTTTCTATCATAGGCATCGTGGAGCCAGTAATTTCTGAACTTGTCTAATTCGTCGTGTCATCTCATATTGTGCCGGCCACATTCTTGCATATAATCTCTTATGGTTTCTATGATATCCCTCCAGTTTTTCTTCCATCATACTGTGGTGTCTTGTGATCTCTCCATGTGATGTTAAACTATTCTGATTCCTTTGTTTCCCCAGTCAAGGTTTAAGAATATGAACTGTAGGTAGGCTTCCAGTCCAATTTGACTTATTTGTATTTTTCATTTTGTTTTCATTCAATATCTGTCTAATTCTTCCTCAAATATTCTCAATCCCCCAAATTTTCCGCTTTGGATTTTCATTCATTTTTCACGGATTCCGTCTATTCCTTTCTACGCTTCTTCCTTTCTCTCTTAGTGTTTCATCTTTTGTAAGGTTTTCCTCTTTATTGGTCTTCCTCCTTTCTTGCTTTCTTTCTCTCCTTCTTCCCCCTCTCTCTGTTTCATCTTTCTTCCCTTCATGTCTAGCTTTCTACCATTCTTTATTGATATACGTCTTTCTTCCTCTCCTTGTCAGTCTTTCATTGTATTTGTGTGCTTTCCCCCTTTCTTCCTTTTTCCTTCTATCTCCTTTCCCTTCCTTTCTTCTTTTTTTCTTCTATTCATCTGTCTTCTTTCTTTCTATCTTTGTCAAACTTCTATTGTACTTGTATTAGGCTTTTCCTTTTTTTCCCTTCCTTCCTGTCTTTCTTTCCTGCTCCCACATCACTTCCGGTATCCAGGCAACAGCCAGGCAGGCGGCGTCTCTTTTCCTTCCGCTGCTATCATTCCCCCCTCCCCCTGCAGCAGAAGCGACTGTGATTATGAAAGAAACTATGCAAATTAGTTTCCCCGTTTCAACGCAATATATCTGCACATGCGCAATGAACATTCTCGTCATATGCATTCTCACGCCTATTCGTTTGTGTATAGTTCTTTTTTCGAATAGCCAAGAATGCGTGCGCTGCAATCTCGCATATTAGGCGACGAAACTCCCTGCGGAAGGAAACAAGATTGTTAGAGTCGTGCGATAATATTTGAAGATAGAAAATTTGAAAATTGGAGGAAAAAACGAAAGAAAAAAAAACAGAAAAGAATAAAAAATAAAGAGTCTAAAATGCTAAGGAAGTTGACAAATCGCCCCAAAAATTAGGAAGTCGATGCCAAATATTACAAAAACCAATTTAGCAAACCATGATTTAATTATAAATAAAAAAATCTCTCTCGACCTATCTATCTATCAATCAACTATCTATTCATCTATCTATCTATCTTTCTATCTATCTATCTTTAAATAGACTGAGATAGCGGGATAGATAAGAAATTCCACTGAGTTGAGATAAATAGGAATATATTGAAATAGGAAAATGATGAGAAAGATAGATAGGATCATACTTAGATAGAGAGAAAATCCCTGAAACTGTTACATGGTAAACGACTGATGATCACCGGAGAAAGCTTTCTTCATAGTTCCTTAATAACAAAGTATATGTATAACATCAGAAACTGAAGAAAATTACTTACATTATTTCAACAAATATTGAGAAATATATGACTAAAGTTTCAATGGATTTAGAGTTTAAAGCCGTAAAACTCTGTACACTATGTATATATATATATATATATATATATATATATATATATATATATATATGTGTGTGTGTGTGTGTGTGTGTGTGTGAATGTGTGTGAATGTGTGTGTGTGTATGTGTGTGTAGATCGATAGATCGATAGATGGATAGATAGATAGAGAGAGAGTTGATAAGATGGAGATAGGTTGATAAATTTAAATTAAGCTTACTCGGCAGAAAAGCAAATAGTTTGTTTGTTAGATGTGAGTGGATAAATGTTGTACCTACTACAGTAGAACAATTTTATTCATCAATTGCCTTTTCTGATTTACATGAAAGACCGTTGTATTTCCAATCCTTTCTTTTGACTGTGATGCTCTCTTCAGCATTCACTAAACTATGGTATGAAGAATCAGGGATAATTGGTCTAACGAAGAGGCTATTATGGTTTTATCAACCAGATGATTTTGGTATTGCTCCAGTGTGCATTCTAATGTGACAAAGATTATAACACAGATTCTAAGATGGATAGAAACAGACTTGGAAAACGAGATATAATTGAACACACACAGACACACTTGTGTACATGTATGTGTGTGTGTGTGTGTGTTTGTTTGCATGTATGAAAGTTACGTTCTCTATATCAATTTGGTTATTGTATATAGCTCATAAATAAATAACATATAATTTGTCATTCGACGATATTCAACATGACCGTATTTGGTAAGATGATTTCATAGCCTGGAACTTTAATTGGATGCAATCTTTAAGTCGTGATGATGGACAAAGGGCCATGAACCAGAAAGTGCCACCTACTTATATATAATCCTTTAGACCATGTATTGACAAAATATCGAGTCAGGCATAGATGATTCAGATTTGCATACGTTAGGAAACCTAACTTATTCCCCAGAATGGAGTAGTATCAAAACTTAACATTTGAGAATTTCATTTAGCCCTGACCGTTCTGTACCTTGCAAAATTTCAAATGGATTTCAATCAATTTTTGTGGATATGTTGGGTATTGGCTACAGATGAAGTCAGAACATTTTTGAATTGATCAATGTGCAAGTATCTATCCTGTCCCCAAGCTAACTGTATACAACCACAAGTGTCCTGTCTGTACACACGATATCTCCAAGAGATATGAATATATTTCAATGAGATTTTGTGGAAGATGGGAAATCGACTAGAAAAAAGTGATTGAATTTTGAAGCATATTTATGTACATTTATCCCCCATTTATTGTAGCTTTCTCTGCAAACGAGGCAATTTATTGAGGAATTTTGCAGTCAGTACTCACGATACTTTTAGAATTTATCAATAAATTACAATCAAATTTTGTCAAAGGGCAACCAAAACGCTACATAAGTGAGAATTGTTTAATCCTGACGATTATCTGGAAACCGAAAGGGCTGTAATCTGTGAATCTAACTCACGAACTAATATCATGGACTAGCAAGTGCCAGCTACTTTTCTATGATATTTAGACCATGTCCCTACGAATAGTTGACCCAGAAGAGCGTACTGAACTTAATGCATCTTACTAAAATAAAAACCCTTTCACAACCAATTGAAGCTCAGATGCCGTTATGACGCTTTGCAAATTGCAATATTTGAAGCAATTCATCTATGAAACTACTACAATAGTCAGTTGGTAAGTTCAGTGAGTGCAAGAAGTATCCGTTGCATTTCAAAATAAATTTTACACACATCTACAAAATTGACTGAATTAGACACCAAACTTCTGATTTGAGTACATATCTTTTCAATGTTCGATCTTGTTTTGAAAATTTTGATTTTGATGTTTTTCAATCTTTGATCCGAATTCATTCGATTTGAAAGTGTATAAGGATGTTATGATAAACATTTTGAAATACACTGGATACTTTTTGCACACATTATAGATGTTGGATTTGTCACCTTTTCTGATTATTATGTCTATCAGTGCGATTTTCTGAAGCTGCTGTTTTTGACTTGTTGGAAAAGATATAATTATGTTTACTGTAATAGGATCTGTTTTTCATACTGTCATATTTGAGTATATTGCGTAAGGGTGTGTTGTAATATGTTTTTCGGATTGTAACTATAGCTTTTCTATTTCACTCTTTTTTAGGCCGGATTTTGTGTATTGGAGACGGTTAAATCTAAGTCTTTTTGCCATAGATATGTGTGTGCTTGTATGTGAATGTGCATGAAATTATGTATACATCTAAATATATATATATATATATATATATATATATATATATGTGTGTGTGTGTGTGTGTGTGTGTGTGTGTGTGTGTGTGTGTGTGTGTGTGTGTGTGTATAAAGAGAGAAACAGAGGTCGAGGGAGACCTGCAAAGAAGAATGCATGAATTCATATGTATGAATCCGTATGTCTATCTTAATACGATCATCTTCACACACTCACATACGCACATACAGACACCAAATATCCAAAGATGCTATGAACACTCAGAACCATCAATAGATTTAAACAATGTTAGGCAAAACCAATCACAAAGGTTTGCCGAGTTTTCGTGTTGTATTAAATTACAAAACCATTCGTAATTAAATAAAGCAGAGAAAATCTTCAGATTCTTTGGCAGCATCAAATTTGCCATTGACAGTCGAGTGTGACGGTAACACTATTCCAGAACAGAGAAACAGGCCAAGGAGGACAGTTGGCGTAGGCATAAGCTATTGAGAGGTCCTACTTCCCTTTGTTGAGGAAGACACTATTTTTCCGTGTCTTTTTATAGTACTGCTCTTACATAATTGATAGAGCCGGCATTAAGGTTTTAGGTTTAAATAAGCCAGGAACTCTAAAACGGAAATGGCTCATTTAGGTAGAGCTTGTAGAAAATCGACAGAGGGTGGGAAGACGATCAACTAAATGTCAGAAAAAAAGTAGGGGCATTAGTTGAGTAAGCAACATTTGAGTTTTGGAAGTCTTGGAAGGGGAAGAAGGAGTCAATTTGATAAGGAGTCACATCCAACCTTTTTTAATCAGTTACTGTACCCCTCATTCCGTCTCTCTGTTGCATGTGGAAAAAATTTAGAATATTGACTTTTTGTATCATTTCTTTTATATTCTATACGTGCATGCGCTTGTTTGTTATTGTGCTCCTGGCTATCCTGTTCTGTCTTCAGACTTGAAAATTGGCCGTACTACTCCACTAGACCCTGCTTTTTCGTTCTTTTTTTAATTTTGGGGATGTTATTCAAACAGGCCTTTTGTTTTTGTGTGCTAGTGCCTTGACCTAACTGTTTTGTTAATAGACATTGAAATTGACATTTGTTATCGTCTAGCCTCTTTCTGTGTTTGTTTTTTGATGTTGTTTTTTTTTTGGGGGGGGGTAGAGAGGCAAAAAGAATTGTTGACCTTTTGGGGGTCTTATTTTAACAGATTTATTATTTTGCTTGGTTGTTCAAGTCACCATAAGGATGTTACTTATTTATTTTTTATTTATTTTTTCTAGGGGGGGGATGCATTGTTGTTTTCTGGAGTCTTATCCTGTCGTGTTTTTCAATAGCATCTTGATCCTGGAGGATATGGATTTTTTTAAATTCTATTATGGGTGTTTTTTAGTGGATAATATGAGTGATGCCATGAATAGAATTTATTCTGACCATATTTATTCTCCAATTGAATTGGTTTAGATGGCTTGAATTATTGCCGGTCACAAATACGTTTTGAACATAATTGCCTGTCATTACCTTCATATAAATAGTTTATTTTATTTCTTTTATTCTGTTCTGTTATTATGTCACGTACATGTGCACACAATATGTTAAGTTATATATCTACATCTAAATCATGAATATTTAACACTGATTGTAAAAATAATAAACAGTTAGAGTTCAAGCCAATATTTCCCATCGGGTTCAAGCCTTTTATCAGCTTTTGTACAGGCCGGGGCAAGACTCTGTAAACAAACAGTGAAATTTGGTACCTCCACTCAAGTAAGCAAAAAAGAGTCTGCTTGAAAGATTATCTTTTATATACAGCTACCCGCTCCTCTTTTTAAACGTTCGCTTTACGCTACTTATTTTTGTTTTTACAAAAAAGGGCAATAAACAAAAACAAAAAAAATAAAGTTCGATGTTTGTTTTGCTGTGAACCATTACTGAGGCAGAGCACATCCTCTCTTTCCCTATTCTACATCCAAGTTTCTTCTATGTCCAAAGGTTAGGCGAAACCATCATTATCATCATCATCATTTAGATTAAGGATCTTCTTTTAAATCCAAGTTGAACAAGTCTCTTTTTGTTTGTCATTTTAGAATTTCTATAAATCGTTTAACTTTTAAGGTTCCTTTTTCAATTTTTGTTAATCTTCATTTTTGTTGGACATAGACTTTCCCCGACAATAGTCAGACCTCTCTATCATAGATATCGCAACTCCAATACTTCTTGATTCTTAGCTCGTCACACCATCTAACTCTCAGTAAAAAATTCGCATATGATCTCTGGGGATCCATGCTGTGAATTGTGATGACCAATGGTTGTCCGACAATTATGCTGCACGTCCATTCTATTGCCATTGGAGTTTTCTAATTGATTTTGTGATATTGCAGACTCCTGTCTTTTCTCAAATGTACTCTGCGGTCTTCTTATCTCTCCATGTGAGGCTGAGCATGATTCTGTCATGTTCACATTGCATGGTTCACAGTTTGTGGGGTAATCTTTTCCACTGCCATAGATGAATATCGGGAGGATGCATTGGTCTTAAGATGAGTGGGATATTTTCTATTCTTGAACGTGGAGATGGCTCTACCAAAAGTTTGCCATCTTTGGCAGAATGAATTGCTGAAAGTGGCTAAAAGGCTTTGCTTGGAGAATCAAAAAGTAAAGAAGAGATAAGGATGGATATCTAAAAATATATATTCATTGTGTAAGTAAATACATCATTAAGCTGTAGGTCTATTGATTTATTTACGTCCATTAAGGATAACCAAACAGGATTCATCAGTGTGTTAGTTCAGGTCAGATATTTTTCTAGTTGGATCACCAAGATCATGAAGAAACAGAGTCAATTAGTGGGTTCAAGAATGGTGTACTGTGACCAAAACGCATCGTTACAACCAAATTGCATTGAATACATCGGTCCCCCACGACCACCTAAATTGAGCAATATCAATTTTGGTCGGTATCTAGACCGTTCGGGGATACCAGATTCAGTATTCACCTGGGGATCAAAGGAGCCTACTGCAGCGATCACCTTAATTCTCCTTGGGATGGGACTAATCTCTAACCTCGTTCAATAATGTTAGCCAAACATGCCTTCCTTCCTTATCCGTAATCCCTCTGAATGTCTGATAAGTAATGAATGAATGAATGAATCAGACATTGATAGATGTGCAAATCTCGTGTCTAATATTCTATCATTTGAAAAAGAGCTTTTAAAACATTATAGTGTGTCGCCTATAACGCCTTAGCGCGCCACAAAATTAGATATCTTTCAAAAATACTTTTTCTGAGTCTGTTGAACTGATGGGATGACATTATACATTTGGCTTGACTAACATAATGATAATAGAGATGATGTCAATTCGCAGCTCAAAATATGTTCAAGAATGATATGCAATGAACTGAATGCGTGAAGAACATATCCAGTATTCCAGTAAGTAATGCCAATCTTTATCAATAAACAAACCTCTTTTATTTGGAAACGTTTATAGTCAAATCCGCACATGTAATATTAAGCAACGTGCAGATGTCTTTTATTACGTTAAGGGGCGCAAATGACGTTGTGCAATAGAATTTCATTAATGCAATTGACGTGGTAAAGTAGAATTTTATTAATGTTTTAATACTGAAAACGCAGAATTGAAACAATAAAAATTGTGAAGAGTAAGGAAAACAAGAATTATAATGGTAGCCAGTCTCTTGTCGATTGAACATTATTGCTCAATGTTAGAACAGATTTCTCGTTCACAGAGACGATTCAGTGACGAACTTGTTCCTTTGCCTGTCTGATGAATGTTGGTTTTCAGCTGCCTAGAGAATTCAAAATATTTATGACACCACTTTAAACGAGTTGTGAAACGAAATGCGGTTGCAGTCCTCTTGAAGGGGACGTCAGATATTTCATAAACCCATTAGACGTGAACATAAACGCCGGCATCAAAGTGACCATTTCTCTTGAAATAATGATGTTGGAGAAATAAATTATTCCTGACAGACAACCGGACGTCACGTGAGACGGAAATCCACCAGGGCGGAAGTCTCCATTACGTGAAATCAAAACGAAGAATTGGAAAGATACCCACAAAGACAGGGGGTCAGTTCCTGAATCTCCGATTTCTCGGGCCTTCGTCCATTTCCATGTGCATCGTCGAAGTCATTAACAAGGCCTCAGATTGTTGATGGGCTTTTACAGTCGAGGAAATAATCTTCAGAGTTCTTCATCATTTGGGGATTTTAGACTCAGCAAAAGGCACTCTACCACTTGGACACACATGCCTATCTATTGAGCTATCTATCTACTTGTCTCAATCTACTCATTCCTGTTTATGGCTCTTTTCATATATAGATATATTTATATATATATAGCGATGTACATGCAAATGTGTGCATGCATTTAGGTGTGTGTATGTGTGGAATAGACCCGTTAAAACACGGAAATACACGGGCACTTAGAAATGAGCACACTGAGTTGGATCAAGTGGAACGTACACGTTTAGACCTTGACAAACATGAATGGGTACACATATAGATAGATAGATAGATAGATAGATAGATAGATAGATAGATAGATACGAACAGACATATAGATATATTTAGTCGATGCAAAATTTCATTATCTTTTTTTTTTCTTTTCACCAATCCTTATCTACATGTGTTTTACTCTATTTTAGATATTTTCCAGTGGAAAATTCCAGTGATGTCATAAATAGAATCAATTCTAATCATATTTATTCTTCAATTAATTTTTTTTCCATAACTTCCAATTTTGACGCTAAAGCTGTTCAGTTATTGACTTTAATGGAAACTTTAACGGTCTGTTTTATATCAATTTGGCTAATTTCCCGTCGTATCTTTGTCTACCATCTCCATTTATTTTTCTTTCAATTCGTTTATTTACACACATCTCAATTCAATCAATCAGCTCTCTGTTTTTTCTCATATATATATTTATTCATATTCAGCTCTTCACAGAACATGTTTGATCACCATATTCAATACTTTTGAAAGATTGGAAGGATGGGCCATGAGCTAAGGAAGAATTCAAGGATACATCCGGGTATTCATTACCGATTGTGTCATATTTTGCAGTTGCTTTTTAATATACTTTTATCATCAAAAACCGACAACCAAGACTTCTCCAAAACTGTCAAAAAGGTTTCTCCAGTTCTTAAGCAGGTTTGATTGACTCACTATATCTCCATGTACTGTGCGTTCAGGCTGCACCAGTAGAGCTAGAGGGCTGAAATTTTAAACATGTTTTCCTTTTTATACGAAAAATGATATCTTTTTGTTTTTTCAAGTGCCCACCCCATTAATGGGTTCAATTTCGGTGTAAGTTTATGCTAAATTGGTCTGTTTGTATTTTAGTGATCACAACCCAACAAAAGCCCATAGAAGGAAGTTATTCATCGGTCAACTTTTTTTCTAAATAATTCATTTGATCACAGCATACTGCCAAAAGATGCAGGTCACACAACAGTTTCTATTGATTGAGAAACCAGAACTGTATTTCTGCTTTTCATTTCTTTATTTGGTTCTTCGTCCTCTCCTCTTCTCCCAGGTTTAATTTTCTTTTCTCACAGTCTGTTTATTTACTTCTATCTTTATTCAATCAATTTTTCTTAATTCTGTTCTCCATTTATTTACTTTACTCATACTACATAGACCTTCAGAGGACAGGTTTGTTTACCATAGGAAAGACATTCGAACTGATGTCACTCTGAGACGAACAAGAAAGACACGCTTGAGCATATCGAAACCTTAAGTGCTTTACTCACTCTTTCTCTCTCTATGTCTCTGTCCCACTCTGTCTGCATAACTTAGCCCCCCCTCTCTCTCTCCCTCTCTTTGCTCGCCTGCCATTGAATCAGATGCGAGTTCAATACATACTGGGTGTCCAACACTTTTGACTTAGGACCAGACGAAGCTAAATAAACATAGCCATGGACAAAGATAGATAGAATTATGCTTACTTAATTTTCTTTCTTTTCAATTTCTTCCTTACTCAATATTTTTCTCCTATCTTTCTCACCCTTGATCAACTTATGTGTCTATTTATGTTCTTTCATTAACTTACATCTTTATTCAATCGATATTTTTTTCATTCAGTTCTCTGCCTATTTACTTATTTATTTACTTACTTACTTGACATCGAACAGTGCAGAACCCGCTTGCTCACCATAGGCAAGACGGCATTCGAAGTCATGTCACCCCAACAAAGATAGATAGATAGATAGATAGATAGATAGATAGATAGATAGATAGATAGATAGATAGATAGATAGATATGAACACACTGGCATGAAAAGAGAGAGATAAATAGATAGATAGATAGATAGATGGTAGGTAGATAGATGGGTAGATAGATAGATATGAACACACTGACATGAAAAGAGATAGATAGATAGATATGAACACACTGACATGAATGGGGATATATGGATAAATAAATATGAACAAAGTGACATGAAGAGAGATAGATAGATACATAGATAAATATGAACAAAATGACATTAACAGAGATAGATAGATAGATAGATAGATAGATAGATAGATAGATAGAGAGATAGATAGATAGACTGAGATATATACAAGGTGATAGATTGATTGATATCAGATATATAGATAGACAGACAGATAGATAGATAGATAGATAGATAGATAGATAGATAGATAGATAGATGGACAAATTGATATGAATGGGTATATAGATCAATAGATAGATAGATAGATAGATAGATAGATAGATAGATATGAACAAAATGACATTAACAGAGATAGATAGATAGATAGATAGATAGATAGATAGATAGATATGAACAAACTGACATGCACAGAGATAGATAAACAGATATGAACAACGACATATGGATAGATTCCTCCTGTTCACTTTTCTCTTTCTCTTTTTTTCTTTTTCTTTGTCTTCTTTTTTCTTTCTTACTTTCGCTCTCATTTTTTTCTTGAACTTGTTTGACTAAATTTTTCTCCCCTCCTATGTATCTCCAATTTTTTTTACTCAGTTTGTTTATTTACCTTTATCTTCCTTCAATCAATTCTTCTTTCTTTTTCTCCTTCTATTTACTTATTTATTTACTTATATACCTGGCACAGATCTTTACAGGACACGTTTGCTCACCATAGGCAAGAAGACATTCGAATTGATGTCACCTCGAGACAAACAAGAAAGACACGCATGCGCATATCAAAATCTTAAGTGCCTCGATCACTCTCTCTTCTTGCCATCATTTAGAAAAATAAAAGAACGATCATGTTCGCTTCTTTACAAAGATGGCGCACTTTCACTCCGTCAGTTCGTGTCCTGTCACTCGTTGCTATAAGAGAATTCATTTAAAACGATCCTAAAAGCAGAGGACAAAAAAAAATTACAAAATAAGGACATAGATTAAGTACACTGGCGCCATAATGTATTTTGAGAAGTTATTGAATTTAGGATGTATAAGCAAGTAAGTCTCTACGTGGAATTATGGACGAATTGATGTAGAAGCCAGTTCTAGCATCAATATAAGTAATACACACATATAACTACACACACGCACATCTATATGTATTCTGAGAGAGAATAAGGTATGTATTCTTGCTGTACAGGTATATACGTGTGTACGCATGCGCCTATTGTGTGAGCATATTTATTTATAGATTGTATATAAATAAAATTATTTGAAAAACTGATGTACCCATCTGCCTCTCCACTTTACGAGAAATTATAACGGATAGAGTAAAACATAGTCTTAAAATATTATACGTGCACGTCTGTATGTGTACTTACTTTAACATAACATCTCAAGTAATTCAGTACATATGTATAAACATCATTAATATCCGTAAGTCATATATTTTCCTATACTAATATATAGACGTAAATATAAACATATTGCGTTGGTGTTTGTGTGTATGTCTTCGTGTGTATGTTTGAACATCACCTTTCATCTTGATATATATATATATATATATATATATATATATATATATATATATATATATATATATTCAGAGAGAGAGAGAGAGAGAGAGGGAGAGAGTTGAAGAGAGAGAAGAGATAAAGAGAGAAAAAGAAAGAGAGAGATAGGGGGATCGAGGTAGACGGAATCAAATTTACATATGCGCGTAGTGTTCAATTGTGCACGCTTGGATTCCATGTACTTCTTGTTCCTGATTTGTTTTGGAATAGTGTGGTATATTATGCTTAATACTTTAATGTGTTTGCACGGCCACTAGCAAATGTCTTTAAGTGGCAGGATAAAGGGAAGTGAAAGCGATCGACCCATAAACAAGCGACTCAAAATTGACATAAGTTCATTGACGTCTGTCACCGAAGATCCTCGAAGACACTTACAGCACGACAATGTTGATGAAATTTAAATGATGCTTCTTATAGCTTGAATATTATTATTATTATTATTATTATTATTATTATTATTATTATTATTATTATTATTTTCACACCAGTTGCCTGGTGGCCGTTGCTAAAGTGTGAGTGACGGCAAGTCTCTTCTTGACTTCTTTCCTCTCAACATTCCCCCATCTCCATGTCAATGCTGTTCAATCCCATACCAGTTGCTTGGTGGTCATTGCTGAAGGCTGACGTACTGTAAGTCTCTTCGGGCGTCCAAGCATCTTGGTGTCTTTACATACCACAGCAGCCCTGTGAATTGCATCATGGCAACTTTCCCCTGTTTTACACGTTTTCGTCATTCTAACTGTGAGGCCAGTGCTGACGACCGGAGGTCTCAAGTCTCATATTTCAAGTTCGCTTCGTGTTGATTCTAGTATTGCTGTGGTCTGCATAATCTCAATCGTACCTCTTATCTACAGCTCTCTTAATCTTATTTGAACGTCTTTGTTATATTTCCCAGGGCGCTTATTATTATTTGTACTACCCTAACCTTTATATTGCACAATTTTTCAGCTCTTTTGCCAACTCCTTCTATTTTTATCCACTCTGTGATACGCAGGTTTGGGTATGTCTAATAATTGGAAGGTTCTCTTTCCTATGTCAATGACTACCAGATCTTCTTGCTTTGGTAGGATGGTCGGTTTGGATGTCAAAGTCCTAGAGTAATTTGTGGGTTTTCCTTTTTAGGTTAGTCACAGGTTTGTGTTGATCATTTGGATACAAAGTTCCAAATGTTTAATAGTTGCTACTCTGTCTTGCCTGTTCTTTCACTCCTTTTGGGTGAGCAGACAACATTCACTGGCTATGAGGTTTACATTCTTGTACTTTTTTCCACGTAAGCAGGATTTGCTGTTCGTCTAGGTTTTGTCAATATCCGCCTTGACATAGTTTGTCCTGATACATTTATTCTGAGCTACAATGATGAGGGATTCTGTATCTCTTTTCATGTTTCCTTTGCAGAGCCATGCCCATCATTAACCGTCTTTAGACTATTGCGCCTATTTTATCTGTTCCTACTTTGCCTCTCTTTTTGTCCCCTTTTTTCATTGCCAAACGAGTTTTGAGCAGAAACATAGGACAGGCAAAAATGTCATGATTAAAATCATAGTTACCTACTGTCTGGTTAAAGAAATCGCTTCTGAATCATGCTTTTCAATCAAACATTTTTTTGTAATTTGAGTCTTTAACCAAGCCCAAAATACAAACCATAGATGCGCGAATTTTTCCCCTTGCACCAGGAACTACATCTAGCACCAAAATGTAAAATCTTTAAATCATTTTTTGCTATTTAATCCCATCAGTCAGTTAGTCAGTAAAGACAATCGGTACTATTGATATTAGCACATCTAAAAAAAATAATTTTCAAATCTTAAGTAGTTTAAAAGTTGAATTCTTTTGGAAACACCCTGTACGTGCAAACGATGTTGATGAAAACTATATGAAAGGACAAGATGTTATTGTGTCAAAAAAAAAAATTCAAATGCAGTTGGCGTTTTAAGAATATTGTCGACAACAATAAGATGTTATCTTTATTTGCAAGTTGTTGTTTTTTTTCTGGTGAATAAATGTCTTCTTTATTAGAATAATAGCGACAAGAGTGTTTTGAAAGTATCATTGTCTCTTTAATAGTTCCGAATTGAAGAGAAAAAAAGAGGACAATGCTGCGGAAAATGAGAACTAAACATATAAAGGAATGCATAATTACAATAATTCTTTATTGATTTCATTTTTGTTCTTAATGTCTGCTAGGATAGTGTAATGGTTAGCATGTTTGTCTCACACGCAGAAAGCCCTGTATTCGATATCCAGTATAATATGTGCAGAGTGTGATAAACTCTTCCTTCAAGCTAATCGAGTACACACTAAACTGTGGAAGTATTTCTTCGGTGGACTTGCACCATTTTCTTCAACAAGACTTACACAAAATTACAAATAAAAAAAATCACACATGCAACTCTTGTTAGCGCTAATTCTACAATGGAGGTGGTAGTGCCGTAGCAGTCAAACGACATTGACGATGGAATTGTCGTAACAGGTTCGAACTCTTTATGTTCTCTTGTTGGGAGTTTGGATCCATTTCTTATCTTCTTCGTCCTCTAGCTTTTGGAAATATACCAGGTCAGACTGGATGCTTTGGCATTTGAAAGCATTTGTGCTACGAGGAGAACAATCCTGATTTTAAACGATATAGTGGAGCCCCTTTAAGGCAGGTAGATTCCAACTTTTACGTCCTTCTGACATCTCTTGCAACCATGTTGATGCCAAACGTATTGTTCTCTTCTTTCTTCTGGACTATATCAGTCACGTTGAGACCACAGGGACCAATCAAGTGTCGTATCATTGTTTATAAAGACAGAATAGGACATTCATTATCCACTATTTCATCAGTATTATCAATTATGACACTGATAATTTTTGGAGTGATGCATTGTACACCAATATTAGTTTTTGATAAAGATTTTCTCTAATTAAACATTTATCCACTATTGAGTCTATAGCTAGCAATGTCTTTTTCCCCGTAGCAAAAACAAAAAAAAATACAATCCTCACCAAGATTAAGGGAGTAAATCAATGTTTACAATTCATCCCCCCACACACACAGTGATTACAAATTCACTATCAGCAAACTGCAAGGGGGTTGTTTTACCGACTAAGCAAAATTGACAATCCTTTGATATCAACAATTAATCATACATATAAACACGATCTTATTTCAATCCAAAGAATAAGCACAATACACATAATTATCTAATTTTTCATATATATATATAAACTCACTCAAACCACCTGTCGACGGCACTTAGTAATCAGTGCAGACCTTGAGATTAGAGTAGAGAGTATTCTAGGTGAGATTCGACCTCATGCCCTATTTGCTTTGAGAAAGCTTCTTTTGTACGGCAATGCTCAACCAACTCAGCTACGAGCTCTTACAACAGGCGATTGTCCAAATATACCCTTTATATCTCTCTGCCTCGTTTGCCGCCATATATGTTATTGTTTTTACGTGTGCAAGTACTAATAGTGTTAATATCATCCTGATTTATTCTTACTTGGCTAAAGCGTGGTCAACCATTATCAGTTTTTAACTAATTTTTTTTTTTCATCTTAATGCTACCATTTTTACTTATCACAACTTACTGAGTCTGTAAGTTTACAGCAGTGGATAAACGTCACACCTTGGAAACAAAAATAAAGAAAAAAAGAATAAACCCTCGACAGAACTCGAACAATGTAAGTGAGAAAGTTAGAAGCCTTGAAACCAACCCAATTCGTCTCGCCAATCGTCGTTCGAGAATAATCTAACTTATTAAAATCACAAGTGATCGATATTCAGTTACAAGATGACCAGACAGATTGTATTCATTCTTTATTCAGTGTAGAATCAAAAGCGGAATATCACGATGAAAGATATTGAACTGAATGCAGGCACAAAACGTGAGAATAAGGAATTGAATGATTATTATAATTGTTAAGTATACAGCGTGAGTAAAAGTATCCCATACATTTCGAAAAGATCATTTTAACATCCTCACATAGATTCGAAATTGACAGAATTCGGACTGAATGTTTGTGTGGAAGAAAAATTGTTACAGTAAATACAGGTCTGGTTAATCACCAAACCTTCACATGACCAACGTCTTTTGGCAGCATAGTCTTTTTTTTTAATGCAAAAAAAGTGTTGTCAATGGATAAATTACATCAGAACACTGAACAAAAATCAGAAATTATGGTCCCAAATATGTTTTTAATTGTATATAGATTTTTAGAATAATTTTATTTTATTTGCATCTGATATATTTTCCACTCACCGTATGTATTTAGATTAACCTTAATCCACACTTATCGGATGCATTTTCTACTCACAGAACGTTTTTCAGACAACAAAAGATATTGGAAATTCTCTCGTCTTGAAAAAAAATCAGCAAGAATGAGAAAAATTCCTAGTGAATGTTTTACAATTGAAATAACGCATAAACAAATTTGGAAGATGTGAATAAAAAGAAAGAAGGTCTTCTCTGGAGGAAATACATATTTTTGATAAAAGTAAGTATTGTTCTACGCCATTTTGGAACCAGGAAGCTGCAGTGGAGCTGAAATAATACCAAGTGACTTTCTCTTCTATAGATGCAATCACATGACATATTTTTCACCAATCATTTCATGGCTTTGTTTTTGTTTTTTGTTTTTTAACTCAGTGTTCGCAAATAGCAATATTCAAAATCTCTCTTTTTAATTATGAGTAGTGCTCCGAAAAAAAACACTCATTTTGCATATTTCAATAACAGGTTGAGTCACCTTGATATTACTCGTTAACCAATCTATGTGGGCTTAACTGTGCATCCGTGAACAGATATTCCCCTTTGGGGCTTTTTATTTCGACAGTGGCAAACTATTGAGTGTGTTTATCTTCTCTACAACCATCGAATTGACCGTTAATGGGTAATTCATTCTGCATATAGGGTTTTTAAGGGCAAAACGTCCAATTTCCGACGTCTCTTAGTCCCTTTACACCCCTGGTTTGCCTCCTGTGAATTCTTGTTTTTCCCAATGAAATTTCAGACAGCAAACAAGATTAACGATTAAGGGCCGATAACGATACCAAAGGAAGATTTTGCAGACTAAAATGAAAAGTTAACTGGGACGATCCAAATGGGATTACTCTGATGTGGACTAAGGTACCATTGTCCCTGGTGAGTTCTGTTTTTACTATCATTAAATAGCTTGATACTTTCCGACCACAATAAGTATAGATTACGCCAAATGTGGTAATTGAAAGTAAAATTAAGCTTACAAAATATTTTTTTTTGCTGTTACCAAGTACCGTAGTCCTCAATGTATAATTCACTACTATAGATAACCCGCACCCTTGGTTAGGTTTCATTTCATTTGTTGGAACATGCATTTTCCTGTATATACTCCGCACTTCTTTGATCTGATCTGCGTTTCCAAAATGTCGAGCGCTCGCCACGAGTCGAAATATGTGAGCTTGACCGAAGCCTCATTGAGTAATAATATCTTCCGGTCTCGAATGTCCGCGAATATGACTGTATGAGTGTAGTTATTCCATTGTAACAGAACAATAAACGATACACATTTGTTCTAGTGAGGATTTAGCTTAATAGGGCCATATATATAGTAGTGATTGTCAGTGGCGTGGCTAACTATGAGCAAAATGTAGGGAAGAGCAAAGTAGACGAGTCAGTTGAATCAACAAATGAACATATGTTTCAGTGTAGAAAAAACACGTACATACTTTGCTTAGAGTGTAATATGAATGTGTCTTTTTGTTGTTATACAACAAGATCTAAATTACAAGTTTCTGAGTTTGCCAGGAATAATGACAATCAAAGGCTGCTCGTCTTTTTGTAATTGATGAAAGCAATGTAAAACTGTGAAAAAAGTCAGTGACAACTTGAGAAATTGCCGAAATCTAAACGGGCCAACAGAAGCCAATTTATAACAACTGAAATCCCTTTGGTTTAAAGGACAACACATTTTATCATTGAACAGGAAAGCTATTAAACTTGAACATTGAGAGAAAAAAGTAAAATTTGCAAGATTATATCTGTTTTATGGGAAATGCATTAAAACCACACTGACGGTGACGGACTTGAAAGAGCAGGGACACATACATTCACGGATGAAAGATTCAAAATGATACAGAGGGTGTAAAAAGTACTCGATAAAAGAAAAGTTTTTTTAACATCCTCGTAATAGTGTATTGGATATTTGTAATATCCTTTTATACCGTAGAATGAGTAATTTTCAAAAAGTAATTTATCAAAATGTTTCTTTTAATTCAGGAGATGAAGCATAGTCGATCAATAATTTTTGGACTTGTATTCCTTTCACCTAAAATCCAATTGCTTTTTATCAAAAGGCCGTTGAATGACGGCTAGAAGGTTGCAACAGATTATCAATATTTCAAAAAAACTTTGTGGGATAGATATATAGATATAATTAGATAGATATGATTAGATATATACGGATAAGTAGATAGATATCAGTGATTCTCTAATGATGCTAATGGAACAAGATGCTGAATTATTGCACACACATCTGAGGAGGAATATATATTTCAGAACTTAGCATTCCTAATCAGATGTTCAATGTCGACTTGAACTGATAAAGATATATATATATATATATATATATATATATATATATATATATATATATAGATTAGTTCCCTTGTCATCATCAACACGAAATATACGTGTTATAAATTTTAAAAAAATGTATTGTTTGTTTCCAATCTCAGCGTTTGTTGTTAAGAACAGTGAAATATCTTTTTACATATCCGTTTTAGGTAACGCGATTGACATCATCCATGTATCATGAATTATCAAATATGTTTGAAACACTCGTTCCTACGCAAAAGAAAAATTAATGTAGTTTGTTTTGACAGTGACATGACGATAAGAACGAAACCTACTCAGATATATACAGCAAGTGCAAAAAGTATCAGATTCATTTAGAAATAAACACTTACACAACTTTCGAATTCGATGTTTTATAAGTACGTTAAATTTTTGTGAGTGCTTTTTTCGTGTATAAGGGATACACTTTGCACTCACTATACATGCATATATTTTAAGTGCGTGTACATGGATGTGTGTGTAGCCTATTTTTCATACACACACACACACACACGGATACACACACACACATACATACACACACACACACACATATATATATGTATATTCTAAATGCATATATATAAGAGCACACAACTGCAAAAAGCAATTATACAACTCTCTTCTAACTCTTGAATTAAGCACTCTGGTAGATGGTAAATTATATGTAAAAAAAACATATAGCTTACTTTGGCTCCAACAATAGTCAAGTTTTGTATTGGGTAGGTGTTGGATACCGGACTACAGCTTTCGAACCAAAGTTTCGATTCCAACTAGAGGCACCGGAGTGGATATCGAATTTACAGCCACTCTGAATAATCGTAATGCAACAAAGCAGCAGTGTGTGACACTATTTTCAATCAGTATATATATATATATATGTATATATATATATATATATACGTATCATATATGTATATATATACATGTGTGTATATATATATATATATATATATATATATATATATATATATATATATATATGTATATGTAATATATCAATGATATATATATAGTACATAATATAAATTTTCGATTCATAAGAATGCAAACAGAGAACAAAAACAAAGTTTATCCGTTGCTGAAGTTTTATCAAAGTTCTCAATATTTAACACAGTTAATAAAGCTATCATTATATGAATGAATGGAAATAACAAGGAAACATATACATGCACCGATATATAGGGACCCAGTCTTCGTCAGTATAAAAGATAATTGTATTTACTGGAACCAGGGAAAGGGGAAAACATTTGGCTGTAGTCCATT
The DNA here is from genome assembly GCA_963457665.1 of Thysanoteuthis rhombus. Classification (NCBI taxonomy): domain Eukaryota; kingdom Metazoa; phylum Mollusca; class Cephalopoda; order Oegopsida; family Thysanoteuthidae; genus Thysanoteuthis; species Thysanoteuthis major. Next base: position 64,472,263 of record OY735211.1, read on the forward strand.
CATCTGATTGATAAATAGTTGATGGGGATGGGAGATTGAAGATGGAATGTCATGTAACAAGCTGTTCAAGTATAAAAATGGAATCACTAATTGACCTGTTTCTACCCACTAAAAAGTTTATTCGCTCCAACCCCGTGTATAAGACCACTTTATCCGATAACCAAAAATTGCCAAGAAAAAAAAATTGATGCAAGCTTGATATTATACGACTTGGAAGAATCATCTTCAGGGTTAGTGAAAAGAAATTGTCAAAATCTTCGGTTGAGCATGTTGGTAAATAATCGACTTGAAAAAGTTTTTTCTTTGTAATTAGTATTCTTAATGATGAAATAATAAGTTAGTTTGCATGCAGTATGAGACTAAAACTCAAACAACGGATTCACTATTCACAAAGGTGAATATTCTATAGAAATGACACGAACAGTGAGTAATGTCTGCTGTTAAACTTATTGATCCCTCATCGTTGAAAACCTTTTTAAGGTAGACTTTGTTACAAAAAATGAATGTGTAGAATAAAATGATATCAATATACAATAAGCATAAAACCTTATATAGAATAACAAACTACATGCATGACCATAAGCTGCTTACCATGGACTCATTTCGGGGATTTTAAAACAAAACAGTTTGACATAGCACCCCGACAGTGATGATCAAACATCACCTCCTTTTCAGTTATGATTATACTATATAGCTTATGTCATACATGAAGTTTGTTTTCTTATAGGATATTATCATAATGTATTGAATACAGATATTATTTTTACTACAGAAGCATTTAATTTTTTTGAAACAGGGTTTGCTTACGTAGCTCACCCCCAAAATGCATTTATCGACGAGGGATCAGTAAGTATAACAATAGACATAACTCGTTGATCGTGTCACTCCTATTGAGTGTTTACACATGTAAATATTGAATCTGCTGTGTCAGTTCTAATCTCAGACTGCATGCAAGCCAACCTATATGTATATATGCATAAATTACTCAGAATGAGAAAAAGTTGGGAGTAAAAGTAAATAAAAACTTCAATGGTTAATCATTCAATCGACTAATTAATTAACTAGTATGCTATACAAAATTCTGGAAGTCTTCCCGTCTCCAATAGCATGAGTGTACCTTCAAGTGGTTAAATGGTTAGGTTTTCATTGGCTTTGAAAACAAGAAAGAAAATCCATGGGATTTCTGACTGTCTTCTGTATTCGAAAGAATATATATATATATATATATATATATATATATATATATATAAATATATATATGTACATATGTGTATGTGGGATTTTTTTCTGAATGTTATACATACAGAACATTATATCTTACCCTGGGAGCAGATGATATGTGTGTGCGTGTGTGTGTGTGTGTGTGTGTGTGTGCACCTGCATGTCTGTATGTGTGCATATGTGTACGTGAACACGCACACACGTTTGTTTTTATCCGCTAACACATATTAGCGGATTTTCGTGAGTGATTTTTAATCATAGTAAGATAAGGTCCTGAGATAAATGAAGAGCATAATTTTTACGAATGCCTTTTAGGGATCGATCTTATGTATGTTCGAGGAGAGATGTCAATAAAAGGAGATAACACTGCATAGAAGGAGAAATTGTGAGGTTTCATTTGACAGATACGGAAATTCTATATTAGGGACAGTATAAAAAGGGGATTAAAAAGAAGAAAAAGAAAGAAAAGTGAACGGGTCTTGTTAGTCACTCAATAGAAACCAACACGCGACCAGCAAACCATATTTGAATCGATCAAAAGAATCGGAAAAAAGGCTGATCAATCGCGAAGTTACTTCTCACACCTTTTATTGAGCAGTGATCATTACAGAAGTCAGAATTGAACAAAAATAGGTATGAATACTGCTGGACACGGAAAGGATCAATCTAGTGTAAAATTATATTGGAAATTCTTCCTTTCGCAAAAAAATATAATTCATTTTAGACAGAATAAGGAGTAAACATTAAAATGTTGTTCATCCCTCTAAACCCATTACTGCGGACAGTAGACGTGATACATATGCACACATGTCCAGCCAGTCAGACCTTGAAAGATGTTGACATTTTAGGTGGCTGTTTCGGTTGATTGCTTCCAATATGAAGCTAACAAAAAACGATTGAAAAGGTTTAAGAGAAGATGAAAATGAAAAATCAAACCAGGAAATTCAATAAAAAAAAGTCAAAAATCGAGAAGAAAAGAGAAAGTGAGAAAAAATACACAAAAATGAAAGGAAGTGTAAAGAAGCCAAGAGGAACGAAATGAAATCATAGAGAAGAAAAAGAATGAAGAAAAGAAAAAAGTTTAGAAAGAATGAGGGGAGGGAAAGAGAGACGAATTAAGAATAATGATAATACGGATGGAGACGAAGAAAAATCGGGATGAGAAAGAAAGAAAAAAGAATGAAATGAAAGAGGAAATAAGTTAGCAAATGAACGGAGAGATAAAAAAAATGGAAAAAAATCTTGAATGAAACTACAACGAACGACAAAAAAAAAAAAACAATTCATGCATCATAAATAGAAAAGGGTGGATTGATGGGTGGATGGTGGAATTCAAGGAGATTTCTATGTAAAACAAGAGAGGGAGAAAGACCGGTATTCCTTCCCCCGCCCACCGCTGAATGATTGACAGGTGTCAGAGACAGAAGATTACGTCTGTTGTGTCCGTTGTACAGATGAGTGTACAAAATGACGTCACATGTCCGCCAGGCATTAAGGCGGGAAAGATTTTTTTTGGATGAAAAGGGAGGGTTGCCAAATTAACTATTTTACGGCCAAATATCGCTGATTTTTTCTAACCGACGAAAATCTAGGATAGCCAAATCAATCAGATAAGTTTAAGTAAATGTACAATTTTTATGCAGTAATTTTCATTCATTTCTATAGAGTAATTTTATTTTTGACATAGGTTATATATATATATATATATATATATATATATATATATATATATATATATACTCTAATGGAAACAACAGACGGCCGGTTGCGAAAGACACGAAATATTTACATTACGTAGTATATATATATATATATATATATATATATATATATATATATATATATATGTATGCGTGTGTGTGTGCGTGTGTGTGTGTGTGTTGGATATAAACAGCTAGCTGCAGATGAAAAATTTCGCAGATTGTATCCATGTTAAAATACCGATTTTTAGCTATAAATCATGAAGTGTACTTGACAATTTCTCAAAAAAAGGAGCCTGACGAGTGTCATAAGGCTTCAAAAGTATGCAGAATGGAGAAGCTTAGGGGAAAAAACAGATAATCATGCCTCGGGCCTAAGCGTGATAAAGATAGCGCTGAATAGGATGCGTAAAAAGTAATTTTAGAATTATGTCAAAATCGCCAATGAATGTTTCAAAATTGAAGATGGTAATGACATTATTTGAATTTTTGAGACAGTTGGAAAACCAAATAAGGGAAATAATCATTGCCAGCAAAATATGAGTCAAAAAACTTGAACCGAATAAAAAGGTCAGCCGACACGAAAAACTAACGGTGGAATATATTTATCTCAGGCAACGATGTTGATGGGGCACATGTATTTAGTCATGTCCGTCTGACTGTCTGTCTGTTTATCAAACAGTCTTTTTTCCATCCATCAACACGATATCTCAGGAACTTTTCTACGGATCCAAGTGGAATATCGTGCAAAGATGGGTTATAGGGTGATAAATATGCGATTAAATTCATGGACGGATCAAAGATATTGATTTTGATTAAGAGATATATTTCCATTGTGTTAATACATTTATGTTTCCGTTCATATCTGTCCACATGATTTGGAACCATTTCCATTCACGACAACCACCTGAAGAAAAACTGTAAGATACAATGACTGAAACGTTGTTTTCAAAAGATGAATCAAGATGAGGATAACAAACTATATACAACTCGAAGAAAATATTACACGTTCTAAGTCATTCTCATTTCTAGCTCCATGTGTTTGAGTATCTAATTCTCACTCTCATTATCTTTGTCTCCCTCAAAATCCCTTTCCTTCTATCCGTTTCTTTCTTTTTATTCCTTCCTTTTTTTTCTTTCTTTTTCACTTGCTTATATTTCGTCACTCTCAGTCTCGGTCTTTCTCTCTCTCTCTTTCTTTCTTTCTCTCTCTCTCTCTCTCTCTCTCTCTCTCATTACATATATGGTCTTTTCTTCATATAACGTTCTGTGTCTCTCGCTCTCACCTTTTCCTCCGAGTTTCTCTCCATGACAAACATACAGACACATACCCAGATACATACACACCTAAATATACACAAATACTCACACACACACACAAACCTACACACACATATAGACACATACGCACGCCCGTACCTAAACTTCCTGTTTTTTCTCCTGTGTTACTTACAAGCAGATTGTTAACGAAATCTCATCGCCATCAAGACAGGACTATTTTTTGATAATGTCACCTGCCTCAAACCAAATGCTAATCATTGTTCTGTGAATTGTTTTCGACAATCAAAAATCTTTAATGAGAAGAGCAATGGACATTTTTAGTCCCCAGCAGCTTAACAAGAAAAAAATACAACTCCCTAGCCATCGATACGCACGACGGTACGCCTTATGATAGTTCCTTGTTCTACATGTAAATGGAACCACGATAACCTCTCCTTTCATTTACTACAATCATCACAATCATTAGTCTTTTAACATCTGCAGTTGGGCATGGACACCCCAAGGATTCGCCACACCTCTCTATCATTGACGTCGCGGAGCCAATTCCATCTGAATCTGTCTAGTTCGTCTGTCCATTTTCTATTCTGCCTGCCTCGGCTGAGCATGTGATCTCTGGAGATCCATGTTGTCAGTTTGCAGGTTCGTCTTTTGATTAGGTTCTGTGTCTCATTTCCATAAGTGACTATTGGGAGGATGAATGAATTTTTTTCCTGAAGGTTGACATTACTCTGCCAAAGGATTGTCATCCCTCAGTGATTTTTCAATAGCCACTGACCTCTAATTGAGACTTACAATAATCTTAATGCAATCAATAGGCCCCCAAACCCTAATTAGTTCCTGAGAGTAATTACAGTTAGTCTAATACAGTGAGTCAAATAGATATCTGATACATCTCGAGAGTTTGTTCTGTTAACATTCTCATTCACCTTAACAAAACTAAAAATATTTAAAATAAGATTGAACTTTTAAAAGCTATGTACAAAAATCACAAATCTTTGATCCAAATTCTTTTTGTTAAAGTGGACCATTCAAAATGTTTTTGATATGTTTATACTTTGTACACTATGAAAAAAACAACGATGACTAAATTTTTTTTATTGTTAGGTCAATTGAACAACTGTAGACATCAGAGATGGCGAAGGCTTCTATCGTTTTTTGTACATTTGTATGTATTTTGGGGTTCGTGTACGTGTTTGTTTATGAGTTCGTGTGTTCCATCGCTCCTGGCAATACTACTTCGTCTACAGACTTGTCAATTAGCATCAGTACTCCATTACACATTTTCCTTAAAACGGTCTATTTGTCTTTCGGAAAAATATCAATTTCAGCTTTTGGGGGCCTTATTTTGACGGATGTAGTCTATTGTTAACATATATATTCTCAAGAACATAGATGTTTCTTCGTGTTTTTCACTCTAATCAAAATGTTTCCCAAAGGAAAGCGCTTGTGATGTCAGGAAAGAATTTATTCTGAACAATTTCATTCTCGATGGAATTTTCTTTGCATGATTTCAAATTTTGATTGTACAGTTGTTCAGTTAATCATTGTGATGGCAAGTTTATTATGCTAGATTCAAGATAAATTATCATTGGGCTTTTTTAATTACAAACTGAACTGTAATCAGTGTTGTCGTATAATTTGTTTTATGAGCGTTCGCTTAAAGGCCACCTTTGCCAGCAATTAAGCTATGTCAAGTCACCTCGAATGAATTGAATTAACATTATAATGCAATCACATAAACAAAAGGAACTACTCTAAAATTAGTGTTTCTCAAAAAAAAGAAAAGAAAATTTCCCCCACTTGTGACCTCCAAACAATATCTCCCACCTCAATTTAAATCCATTGAAGGGGAGGAAAGACTTATCAGGATACGAGGTCAGGTGAAAAAAAACAACTTCCAAAAAAAGTTTTATAATTATATGAAGTCAAGTCAAGTGAAAACAACTTCCGAAAATGTTATCAGTATTTAGGTCAAGTAAAAAAATCGACATGAAAAATGTCATCAGAATAAGTAGGAATTTTTTTCTTAAAGTCGTCAACAAAATATGAACGTAGGTAAAGAAGCAACTCACAAAAATAGTATTGTAAAAATCATTAGGTTATGGAAAATGAATTTAAAAAAATGTTTTCAAAATATGAGCTCAAATTTGGGAAAAATCTTCAAAAAGTGTAATAGGAATCTGAAGCCAGGTAAAATCTAACTTCTAAAAAAATGTCCCTAGATAACGAGGTTAGATATTTAAAAAATACCGAGAAAGAATATCAGCTCATGAGCCAGCTGATAATTTACGTAAAAAGTTTTATCAGAAAATGAGATGAGGTAAAAAGTCAACTTCCAAGAAAAGTCTTGACAGAATATAACGTTAGGTAAGAAAGAACACACTTGAAAAAAAAAGAATGTGATCTGAATATGAACCCAGGTAGGAAAAAAAAGTAACTCAAAGAAGAGAGTATTTTCAGAACATAAGGTCGGGTAAAAAAATTACTTCCATAAAAAGTATTATCTGGACAGAGAATAACAGAAAAAGAGTCGTGATCAGAACAAACTGTTGTCTGATGATATCATTTAAAACACCGGACGCTCTATTTCAACATCATAACCTTGAAGATAAAACCGAGGGTTCTGTTCTGCTTAGTCATTGTATAGTAAATAGAATACCCAAACCTAAAATATAATTTATCAGTTGGAAATCACTGGGATTTGCTTTATTCATTAAGATAGAGCATTTTGAAAGTGTAGAACTAACAGAACTGTACTAACATTGTACTGCTTCTACTAGATCACAGTAACATAAATACATACACATACACATGAAAATTCCTTAAAAGAAGAAAATTACACATATAATAATTAGCAATGTATGTTTCTACTATTCCACACTAAGGGACAAACTGTTGTTGTGAAACAGAGTTTCATGTTCTGATGACCCAATAAAATACTGAATTCAAAGGTCAATTAGAAATAAGAAAAAAATCCGCTTGTGATCAACAGATTGGTAATATCCAAGTTAACTGCAATGCAAATCTCCATTATCCACGTATATGAAATAAAGTCTGTACATCCGTATATTCATATATCTCGCCACTTTGACGGCACGCATAAACTAGTTATTATAATGTAGATATATATCGGTTAATACTGTTCAAGTAAAAATATCCTATCAGTTTAAACAATCTTTATATTTTCAAAATGGACTCTTTTTTAGTCACTAAGGCAGATTGAACCGGCAGATAAATTTTATTCAATTTATTCCGCATGGATGGCGACCAGAGTTTAATTCAAGTAAAACGCTGACTACAAGAGAAAACTTTTTCTTTTGATATTAGACATCGTATATTTGCCATTGATTCAAATCGTCGGTGTCATGTGCAACGCAGGAAAAGATACCGTACTCCCCCGTTATTACAGCACCCCCTGTACATATAAGAGTTCGTTGTATCGAATCTGCTATTGTAACAGGCAGATTTTATACCAATTTTAGTATTAGAAAAAAAAGACTTCCACATTATTTTAAGGGTTTCTTAATTTTAGATTTCAATTCAGCCAAATGTCATCTGAGTTTTCTAATGGATTCTCTGATATCTTTAACTCATATTTCCCCTTTGACATACTTCCCTGTCTATCGACACCCTTCCCCATGTGATGGTGAGTATGATTCTTTCCGTAGAAATATGAGGCATCCATTGTAAGAAAGACGAACTCACTGTTCCGAATTTGTGTCTTCTGTAGGGAAGCATTAAAACATTCTCACTCTACCTGTCTTCAACTTTGCCTCTAATACTCTTTGTTCTACTGCTGCTTATAATACGATTTTCCACCACATGCCGAATCCTGATTGCTAATGTTAATTGCCGGTCGGTGTTTTTTCAATTTTTCTACATGATTTCGAATTTTCATGCAACAGTTGTTCATTTAATGTCTATGATGAAAAGTTCTATTGAGTTTTATCAACATCATGAAGATCATCGACTGATCTCAAGTGATTCAGATATTCTCCGCCTATGTCTACGGTCATAATTAGGAGAATTATGAAACATGCTGAGTTATTTCAATGATGAAGTGAAAAAAATGGAGGCCTAAAGTTGAATAGATCAAAGACAGCAGCAATGTTAAACGATAAAGTCTCAAAAAAAAAAAACACAAATGGAAGACAAGCTTTAAAAGAAGTCGGCGAATAAGTTTACCTAAGTCAGCTAATAGTTGGGAAAAGGCCATGAAAGCAGAATGAAACTACTCATAACGATTTGTTCAAACGCATTTCATATGAATAGAGACATAGCAAAGACAACCTTGTCTACGTGCCTGAAGTGCAAATTGTTGGATGAATGAATAAAACCAGCAAAGTCTCCAGGACGCTAATCATTGAAATTGACAGGAGAAACTGAGAAGCAATCCTAGGGATAACTCTAAAAGATAGAAAAAGATCAACATGGATTCGACGTAGGATCGAAGTGAAAAGATATCATACAAATGATTAAACAACACAAATGGAGATGGGCTTGAAACTTATCACAATGAAATGGCAACTGGTGGAACAAGATGACTAAGCAGTTGGTGCTCATGGGATAGAAAATGTAATGATAAAAAACTGACACACTATGGGATGAAATAGAAAGGTTTGTTGATGTGGCATAGTAGAGGGTAGCACAGTCATAAAATCAGATGGGAATGGCCGTTGTCCAGCAGAGGACTTAAAATAGGTGATGATGATGATGATGATGATGATGATGATGATGATGATGATGATGATGGGGAGGAGGGAAAAGATATAGATCATAGGTACCATCTCAGGTGATTGAAGCCATGGAGAGCGAAATACATCTTAATAATTCTTCCATTACTAACAGACGAAAATATCACTTTTGTTAAAAGTCTGAAGCTGTTTCTTGAATATTGTACTTGGTTCTCCCCGGGCGGTGGTGGAAATGATTTCATTTAAACATTTATTTTTTATTTATCGTCAGGAGTCCCGCTGTCTAATGTGTTGGGGTGTCTTGATAAATTTGGAAAAATCATCTGTGATTTGCGGTATGGAAAATGCTGTGTAGAAACGTTGTTGTAAAGAATGAAAATCAAAGAAAAAACTTTGGAAAGCGAGAGGACAATAAATTGAATAATCCGTATATATATGACTGTGACCATTGTAAAATAGGTTTCACTTAACATTGTTTTAGTTAAAATTCGTGGTTTTCCATGAACTAATCACGTGGTTTTTGTTCTATTGTTTATTTTCGGTCTCTCTAAGCAAGGCCTTTCGGTCACTTTTCGTATTAATATATATATATATATATATATATATATATATATATATATATAATCAAATAATTTTGTCATCCACAGAAAGCTGTTCTGTTGTATTACAAATCATCAGTGTGGCTATAGACTATCCATTAAACCTGCCGCTCTTATTTTCCCTACGTGAAGCTCGACTTTGTGTCACATTTTGCTGTGGTGGGACAGTAAATAAGTAGACCATCCAGTAATACTAGGTAGGTTCAAAAAAACCTTTGCTTCAGACCCAGAGACTGGCATCTTAACTTTGCCTTACGCAGAACTTGACGTTCAGTAAGGTTGAATTCAAGCGATATATTTACTCATGCATAAATCCCCATCCACCAGAGTGCTCCATTCTTAAGTTGGAAGAGTATTGCATATTTGTGTGATTTGTGTGTTTGTGTTTATGTATGTTGCCTGGTGATAACAAACAAAGTCCCCGGAAGTACCAGATGCTGCCCTTCACATGGTTTTTTGGAGTACTTGACCATGTCTGCATTATCCACCATCCAAGATATTTCTTTTAAATCTCCTTCTGCGATTCATTTTAACATGCTAACATGCACACATATACAAACAGACGCAAATACATCCACAAAACTCCTGCACACACACAAAACACACACCCATCTCTGAATACACTAATCATTTCTAAGTAAGTAGTAATCTGTCTGTTCTTGGACGTGGACCTTTCACCGATATCCGTTAGTTCTGTCGTTCCAGGGCCTCACAGTGCCAATAACTTTCGAACTTGTCCAAATCATTACTCAATCTAATTTTTGATCGACCACAATTTCATTTATGATCTCCAAATGTTCTCATGATTATATGACATGGCATGCCTATTGCAATTTAAATTTCATTATGGCTTCAAAAATATTTTTTCAATGTAGTTTGCCCTCCAATATATTTGGCTGTCTGGTGATCCCTCCATGTGATTTTTAGTACGATCCTTTTATGTACATGGTTCTTAGTCTGATGGCCGATCCCTGTATTACGATATATATATATATATATATATATATATATATATATATATATATATATATATATATATATGTCCTCCAAATCTCAATTTTTTTCTTATAGCTTTCTCACTCTATCTCTAATTGTATCTCAGGGTGCAATACCTTGGAAAGAGATCCTGAGATGCTTTGTCATCAAAATCCCTCTCTCGGCCTCGCTGATGTAATCCAGACTAAAACAGAGAGCAACACACCTGGCATCAAATTGACTGCAGGATATGTGGGAAGGACATCGAATTGGGCGCCATTGCACCCGAAGTGGGCTCCAACCCCAGTTATTGAATCAGCGTTGTCCTCCTCCTAATCTGGTTGCCTTGCAAAGGTTACAGAGCTCAATCTACCCAAGTAATTCACCAGAGATTTGACTCTCAACTAAGAATCATGCAAGGGGCGCAAGAAGGGATCATGCTCAACATCACATGGAGAAATCACAAGACGAGTCAAATATATACTAGAATCCTTCAGGAAATTCAAATGTCATTGTAACAATAATGTGGGAAAACTCCTGGTCATCACAACCCACAACGTGGATCCCCACAGATCAGAAAAGAAATTATGCCTGACAGAAAATAACGTAGCACGACGATTTACACAAGTTCAATGAATATCAGTGACATTGACATGATTCTCGCAAAAGAGAAGTCTGGCAAATCTTTGGGAAGATTCAATAACGAACGTTGTTGATGATTATGGTGATTTACGATTAGGTGTTATGCAAATCGACCCACCTGAGGATCCGAACATCCCCCCACAAAAAATAACGCTAGTTGTCATAGTTTTTACAGTAGACCTAACTCTGATATGCTAACTACCAAGTGACCTTACGCTGGTCACGGCTTCACTGGCCCTACCTTGACTTTCCATAACACAATTTTCTGTTCTTTCGGTCTGTGATATGTGAAATAGACTTATAGGCGATAAGCACCAAGGATGGTGTTACTCACTTGACCCTCTTCGCTTACGGCACTGGATAATTTCAATACCCATGTAAGTACAGACCAAACTTGGCATTGCTTAACTTTGGTGATCGCACGAAAACTGAGCTCTATCATTAGTTAGAGACATGCAAATATCTTTAGGCCTGGCTGGTCTCCTGAAATCCAGCGAAAAACGTTGGGAAACCATCTCAAGTTATCATTCCCGGAGCCAAGCCAAGAATCAAAACAGTTTTCTTTGATGTATCCTTCATATTCTTACCTCAACAATTGTAGTTCTATATTTCTTCACTACCGCATGATTTTTCCTGTTTCAATAGCGTTTTTGAGATATGACTTGTACAGGCTCCCATACTTAAACCCTGCCGAGTTGACAAATGATACATTGCAATTGAAACGAAAATAAAACTCAGGAGCAGCTCAGCTTGACATGTTTTCACGTGGCGTCAACATTTCCAAGGAAAAGTTTTCTTTTGTTTTATTACCATTGAAGTGATTTATCAATCACATCTGATTTTTTGGGAGGGTTTTTTTTTTTGTATAGTTTTGGGTTTCTCTTATAATATATTACGCTGTAAATGATCAGAAAAATACGAATATTTACTCTAATTCACCACGTGATTGGCTGTATTAGGATTTGCAACTTTTATGCCTTTGCCTTGTTCCTAGGTATTGTGTTATTTTGTGATTGATTACGTCTAAAAAGTATAGAAAATGTCAATCATTTTCAAACTTTGTTTTGGTGGTCAGCGCAGTGGTTATTTTGAAACTACTTATTTCCAATGAGACAACAGACAAATTTGTACACTTTAAACACTTATCGCAAAAAAATGAATATCCCAATCCTTACCATAAAGATAAAGTTCCAAGGAAATTGTAACCATTTCTATACTTACATAAACATAAGCTATTCCAAAATAATGCTTACTGCCCATAAACGGTGATATATCTTTATAACATTCGCCATATGTCAATGATGGTAACTATTAAACATCAATAAGTAACAAGAGTATCATGTTTTATTTATTTATTCGTTCATTTTTGTTGCATGTAAAATCTGGATTCATTGTTATTAGATATAAACTAGAGATTGTTCCTTGGGATTTTTTTTAGATACTGTACAATTGTAAAATATCTTGGACACTGTCCTTATTTTTGTCGGCATGGGTAAACTACTGTGAAAACGTAAGATCAAGAAGCTGTAGGAACTGAAGAGTTATTGGAAGACCAACCACAGCAAGAAGGAAAAAGTAATATATCTAGTGCATCAACGATTTTGCTTTTTTCTACTTTCGTATTAGGTTTCTTTTATAATATATTACACCGCGAGTAACGGCAGAAGTCTTGATATCCGAACTGCCGGAAGTGATCTCAGTGCCTTGCGCACTAGAGTCTGTTTTATTGCCTCTAACAAACACGTGGGAAGAGGTATACGGATTCATTTGTGTCAGGCTGTCCGTCCGAGCAATGTTTATAAAATTACTCAATGAATTTCATTGAAATTGTGTGGAGGGATAACCAATGGCGAACATAAGAATCGATTGAATTAGGGGATGGATCGAGGGTTTTGTTTCCAGTTGATGTATATTTCATTATTCTATAGGAGAAGAGATTGAAAACAAAATGTTGATGAAGAAACTACGTTTATATTCCAAGTTACCTAACATTAGTACGTGGTGCAAGAATTTGAGTAATCTATCCATCGATCATTGCTATTTTGTTTCTACTCCTTTAGCATTGTGTTTCTTTTGTAGTTAACTATATTCTCTGTTTGTAACTTTTGATTTGTTAAAGGCTATGATTACTAAATGAAGAATTACTTTTATTTATTCACTTATTTATTTATCTATTCATTTGTTCAAAAATGAGTACAACAATGATGGTTCCTTGTGATTGAATATGAATGTGGAAATACAGTGCAACATAACGTTTCTGATATTTTCTGATTACATTACAATTGCCAAGTCATTCTGAACTTTAATCTAAATATTTAAATGGAATTATTATCATATTAGACGGCATGAGTAAATAATGGAGAAGAATACAATGGACAAAAAACAGGAAGAGAAGAAGTATTGGAAGAGGAACAACTAGAAGGAAAAAGTAATTAATCTAGAATTTCGGACTTGCTATTTTTTTAATATATTACGCCGCAAGTAACAGCGCAAATCTTGATATCCAAACAGCCGGAAGAGATCTCAGTGTCCTGAGCACTCGAGTCGACTGCTAATGGTACTATTACTTCTCGTTGGTCATGCAACAAAGACAATAAACATGGTTTCATTAATTTATTCATATATAGTCATTTGTGTTCGTCGCTCCACTTTTCTACCGAACGATATCCTCAAACCGTCTCAATGAATTTTAATGGAAATTCGTGGAAGGTTGATCCATGGACTACAAAAGAAGTGATTACATTTTGGGGCAAATCCAGGGATTCGTTCTCAATTGAGAGATATTGCTTATCATCAGGCAAGAAGGGAGATTGAGAGGAATGTTAAATAAAAGGTTGAAGTGTTAATTAAAAGGTTGATTTCGAATTTTTAGTGAAGTAGCTCAATAATTCATATCGCAAAAATTGGGATCTCTCTTCTGTTGTTTTTTTTTATGAAGCCAAAATAGAGTCTGTGGACGGGAATAAACGAGAACGTTTTGGTGCACACACAATAGTAATGTCCGATAATTGAGATGAAAAATTATTCCCCTTGATTTATCTTTTTAGTTTTTGAGTCTGTAAATACATGAAATTTATCATCAGCAAGAGCAACAGCTTTTAATCGTCCATCGTTAAAATAAAACTTCCCGAAGATTCTTCCCCAAATTCGCGAAACCTCTCTATCATGTGTGTCACGAGGCCAGTACTTCTAGAATTTGTTTAGTACGTCATGTTATCTTACTTTCTGCCGGCCACAGTTACGTGTATAATCTCTGGGAATCCATTTTGTGAGTCACGATGTTCAGCAACTTTCAGTCTTGTTACGCCATTTGAGTTTCCTGATAGATTCTATGTGATGTTACCTATTCTGTCTTCTGATCTTTCTATGCAACGTTTAGCGATCCCTCACAAATACAAAACAATAATTAGACACAAACTTTCATGCAAAGTCATTCAAGATAATCGGACCCAGAAAAAAGTTTTAAATGAGGGTTTCAATTCTCATTATGGGTTTATGTTGCATTTGCCCCGTCAGTCTGTGTCTGATCGTGCTTGATTTTTGAAAAGTCAGACTTTTTTCAGTGATCCATGTTCAATAAAAAGCGAGAAAAGTAACTCATTTATTGATCATCCCTTTCTCAATTTTTTAAATGGATCAAAATGGCGTGCTGTTAAAAGACAATGATCACTTGACAGTTGTTATTAACTTGTTGGCTTTATTATCCTCAAGTCAAACTCTAAAGATTGTATTTTTAAAACGTGCACTTCTTCAACACGATTCATCTCTCCTACAGCTTCCCACCCACTCGTTCATTAATTATTTTCCCTATCCTTGCTTCTTCAATTAATCAACACTTTTCCTCTGATTTCTACCCTGACTGCTTCTTGTATCATCAACGACCTTCTTTTCTATTTCTTTATTAACCTTCCTCTCTTCTTATTATTCTTCTCTAATACCATTAATTACCTCTGCATTTTTGTATACCTCTTTTTCTTTACTGTGATCTGCTTTTGTCCATGATGATACTATCTTCATATATGAACACTTGTAATAATAGTTGTAGTAGTAGTAGTAGTAGTAGTATCAAGTAGGCTGCTTGGATACTGACACGTTTGTCTCATCAACAGAGGTCTCCTGGGTTCGATTCTCGATATGAGCGAAAAGTGGGGAAAATTCTTCATGCAGGCAAATTTTCCTGTACATTCAGCAGCTTATTGAGTACACTCTAAGCCATGTGACTGGGGTGGAGATATCTTTTTGGTAAACTTGCATTCTCCCAATGTTAAGATAATGAAAAAAAAAAGAATAATGTCCTGATCTTGACCAAACTTAAGAATCGCAAGGTTGTCTAAGCCAACGTATACAACAGGAACCCATCTTCCATACTCCATTGGAAGTTGTCTCATAGGAGACAGAGATGCTGTTGATATCAAACGATGGCACTCATCGTGGTTTTTCTAGCTGATTTCAAGACTGCAATCATCCGGATGATTTCAATTTTTCTCAGTTTCACAATCCTCTAAATCACTTTGCAAAACTTTCCAAGATTGTTCCAAGTGATCCAATAACGATGGGCATGACTGTCACCTTCATGTTCTCCGATTTCTTTTTTCTGAAAAGCTCCTGATATTTATCCAGTTTTTCACCAAATTTCATTTTTTTTCTTATGATTTGTTGAAAATAGCGATATTTACTCACTGATTGATCTATTAGAACCTGTCAGTTTTCAGAACTGTCTGTCAGTCTATATAAGTAACACGCGTATAGGTCACACCTGTACAGCTAGGAGGATGAAAAATTTAAACATCTTTTTATCATAAAACGTTGTTTTTGTTCATTTTTAAATTCAATCCCCAAATAGGTTTTCTATAGCGAGTTCATCCTACTTTTTTCTGGCAACATTCGAGCTTTTTTTTTTTTTTTTGGACTTTTTTCAACAATGACAACCCAACATAAGGGTGAGAGAAGTAATTTATCCATCTATCACCTTTTCTCTGACTATTTTCAATTGATCATCCCAAACACGACATGCTGCCTAAAGACATTGGTCACGTGATGGTTTCTATTGAGTGTTATTGTATACGTTCCAATTTCCGACCTGTTGATGCAGAAGTGTTATTTTCGTTATCTGCACGAAACGGTATCCAATTTTATTCCTAAAAGATTGGGAATATGCCGCTAGGAAAATCATTCTAA
This sequence comes from Thysanoteuthis rhombus, assembly GCA_963457665.1. Lineage (NCBI taxonomy): Eukaryota > Metazoa > Mollusca > Cephalopoda > Oegopsida > Thysanoteuthidae > Thysanoteuthis > Thysanoteuthis major. The sequence continues at coordinate 64,488,553 of OY735211.1, forward strand.
GACTCGAGAAGCTTACAGCAACGACTTTGCAATAAACGCTAACTTTTTATTTGGCAGATAAAATTAGCGATACTAACCTCCATTCACCACAGCTGGGACTGTCAAGAGACACACGAGTAATATACAAGGAGACCTATATGTGTGAATATATCTGTGGATCTCGAAAACTCTAGTCTCTCTCTCTCTCTCTAGTCTCTCTCTCTCTCTCTAGTCTCTCTCTCTCTCTCTCTCGCTCTCGCTCTCTCTCTCTCTAACACACACCAACACACACATGGATGTATCTAGAATTTAGGAAAACCATCCTCGACTTGGAAGTAGGCCACTTGAGTAGGAACGTATATAATGATGAATACGTATATTGTTATGAAATGAATGATTATATATATAAGCCAAAACAGGGCAGAAACGAGAACATGTTCGCGTAGAGAATCCTTAATTTCAATACACACACACACACACACACACACACATATATATATATATATATATATATATATATATATATATATATATATATATAAGGAAAGGAACGGGCAATACTAGTTTTTCGTGCCCTTTCAAAGCTAGAAAACACTGTTGCTGGCTCATTTCTTCAAGCTGTTTTTACTACTGCTATTGTCCTGATGGTTTCGATTCTCTCTCAAATTTCCTTATCTACTTACCTCTTCGCGAGACTTGGAAGATATTCAAGGGATCCAATACGGTTGGCTACGGCTGTCACCGCCATATTTTCCGATTTCCTGTTGTCTGAGAAGCTACAAATACTTATCAGGTTTTCACCAACTTTCATTCTTTTGACTGTGATTCGTTGGAACAGCAATATCTACTCATTGATTGTTCTTTTAGAACCTGCGAACCAAATTCTTTCTAAAACCGTGATATACGTTTCTCAAATTGGTAAGATTGTAGTTGTATTAGCTCTATTTACTTTGTTAAATATTGAGCAAATATTAAATATCATCCACGACGGATAGAAATTCTGTATGCCTTTGTTTTTAGTGATTTTACAAATAATCGAAACATTAGTACATATATCTCGGAGTCATCAGCTTTTATGATAATCCTCACTTCGTTTGTGCTCTTCTTTCCAGCTAAATTACTTTGGACCCTTGGAAATCCTTGAATCGACCCAAATGCAATGATAGAAACCAAAATAAGGCGTCTTAGAAAGCAGAGGACTCAAGTCACCGTTTTACCGTAAACTATCTTTCTATGGAAAACTATTACGGTTTCTATCATCAGTAGTTAACGTGTGAGCATCGCTTCACCGTCATCTTTGCTCAGTGATCAGATCATACGAGAAAAAAAGGAAATAACGTGTAAAATAGAATCATTCAAAATCAACTCACATCAATCATTGCAGAATGAGCCTGAAATCTTATCGTGAGTCAAAAGAGGAAGAAATCCATGAAAGAAATCAATAGAAACTGTCACGTGACCGACGTTTTTTGACAGCATGTCATATCTGGGCTGATCAATCGAAAAAATGTGATGATTTGTTAGGGTCATTTGAAAATAGAGTTTTAAAATGCCGGCCTGAACGCAGTCTGGCACAGACTCTTTAGATGGATACATATCAAGAGATGAATTTTGAGAAATAAGATTAAAAGTTTTTTCCATACATAAGTAGGAATAGATGTTTCAATTGTCAACTCTCTTGTTCCACGGGAGCCGCTTGTATATGCGATAAACACACGCATATATATATATATATATATATATATATATATATATATATATATATATATATATATATAAATCCACCTCCACAACACTACCCCCTACCTTGACACACTCTGCCCTCCCCAAGACCAACTGCTGCTGCTTTACCAAAATCCCAATACCTGCTGGTCATCCTTACATTCAGCATGAGGCCTCTAGTAGCCCTGACAACAAAACTTACCCACAATGCATAGCCCCTGGCAGTGGACTCTGGTTCCACATGGTACATTTTAATTCACACTCACACAACACGCACCACTGATGATGGGAGAAATCCCGAAACATGTATGGACTATTGACATATGAGGATTAATAAACCCTACCACCAAAAACTTCACTCCCGAGTCTGTCTCACTCTCTAAAGTACACATTATATATATATATATATATATATATATATGGCCAGCCAGCCAGACCCATTTTTTTTTTAAACCGGAAAAACCTATGTTGTCAGTTCTGGTGACAGTTTCGATTATGTGTTTCTAACAGAAAGACAAAAAATATTGAAGAAGCAACTTAACGAGGATAAAGGCCATTCGTGATGAATGGGTATTCACAAGCATTTATGTCATTAATGAAACTGTTTGAATCGTATAGGTGTAGGCAGTGGTGTAAAGTCACAACTGGGAGGATACGATTACACTCCATATGATTCTATGATAATGAGAGTGACAGTTACTAAGCCGATTAAAACATTGCCCACTCAACATCCACCCAACTAAAAAATAATTGATAAAATAGTCCTTATATTGATATGCTTCTTTCGACTTTCTGGCTAGGATGCTAGTGATGTATCGATTCCTCGGTTGGGTTTTCGGGTAAGATGCGGACTAAACAAAAGACATGTGGCACTGGGGTTTCCAATCTATCGGCAGCATCTCCGCATGGCACGTCGAGAGGAGGGATCAGAAAGACTTCTGTTGTCTTACTGACATTAAATAATATATATATATATATATATATATATATATATATATATATATATATATATATATATATATATATATATGGTCAGGTTATAGCCACCAACAAAATGTCTCCAACACATCCTCTACAAACGTGGGAGGTTACCAAATATATATAGATAGATAGATAGATAGATAGATGGGGAGTAGTTAGAATTTATATTTTATCTATCTTTTTATGCTCTATTTTGAAATACTGAATACTATCACCATGATCTCAGAAAATAGTAAGCATACATATGTATATAACCTCATTCGGACCCTCTCGCTAGCCTGCCTTATTTGACCACCTCTTTCTCATTGACTATGGTGCTAACACTTCCCCGTCCTCTTTTACTAAACAACTAGAGAACATACCATAGAATCTCATTGCATACCCTATACTCAAAGTTCTTCTGTACCACTGCATGTACTTTAGAAAAACTTTGTCGAATTATTAGTTGCATAAGCCTGTCCTTGTGATAATAATTTTATCTATATATTTAACTATTTTTTCATAATAAGTTTCTGTACTCGTTTTTCTCTCAATTTTTTCACCTTCCAATCGTCAAATTCCAACCATCATATATATATATATATATATATATATATATATATATATATATATATATATATATATATATATATATATGAAATTTGAACCATCATATATACATGTGTGTGTATTTGTGTGTGTATGTGTTAAAGTTTGAAAAAAAAAATAATGAACAGAGAGCTGCAAGAACTAGTAAGTGTACTTGTCCATATCTGAAACTCATTGTCCATTCCTATCTGACAACACTGACGTATATAAATATTTACTAACTTGTAGTTATTTCAGCACGGAGTCTAATAGGAGAATGGAGAGTCAGTAAGAAGATTGTATTGCACTAATATCTAAAGAGGCAACAGCCTCCCTGTTTCGGATAAAAAGAATCCCTAATCGTAACTTTTATCTTGGAAAAAAACCGACCATTAGTAATTTTATTCGCAGATGAGACACAATGTTATGCACATGTGGAAACAATGACAGCTGATATCCTGTGATACGTCAACTGACGAACACCGGATCTTAGACGAAAACCTCCATGCTTGACTGGGAAATATCAGTGTTGCTAAGTATGCTTTATAATTGAAACTGTTTTCAAAACTGTTTTTAAAAATGGCTAAGATCAGCTAAATCTTTCCTTTTCCAGATGAATTACCGGCTAAAATACTATATGTATTCATTAACTTAAGAATAATCAGTATACAATATGAGTCCAAAAAGAATTATAAATGAAAGTTGTTCAATTATTTTTATTGGATTTTATCAATTATTTTCAAATAGGCAAATTTCCGCTAATTCTTATGTCTTGAATTGGAATTTTCCGGTGAGATTTGGTTAATTTGACAACCTTAGCTAAGACTGGTTCTGCAGGCGCATGAACGACCAACAGTATAGCAGGTAGATAGTCATAGTGTTTTGGCTCCACAGTACAAACCTTTCATTTAATTGTTCTCTCTCTCTCTCTCTCTCTCTCTCTCTCTCTCTCTCTCTCTCTCTCTCTCGTTATCTACTTGTTATTTCCTTTCTCTTTGCAATCTTTTTCTTTACTCATCTTTGTTTTGCATCTTTCATTGACTTTATACATCGTGCTCCCTATCAACTTTGTGAAAGCAAGAGGGAGAGGGGGGAGGAACAGAAATAACAAATAAAGAGGCTATAGAAAAAGAGAGGAAGAAAAAAACGAGAAAAATCGGAACAAATCTGGATGCTGCAGGGTCAAATTCCTCTCCAAATTATATCCCATTGAGGTTGCAATCTTTTTATCATATTTGTATAAATAAAGTCTCATATATATATATATATATATATATATATATATATATATATATATATATATATATATGTATCACAGATAGTAGAGAGTTCATTCTCCTACATTTGGTGAAGGTTGTTTTTGCTGTTGTTCCCGGACAGAGTCAGAAATGCAATGTGAGACAGATACGGGAATGATATATATATATATATATATATATATAGAGAGAGAGAGAGAGAGAGAGAGAGAGGGGGAGAAAGAGACAGACAGACAGAGAGAAAGGGTGAAATAAAGATGGAAAGAGAGTTGGAATGATGCAAAAAATAGAAGAAGAAAAGATAAATATAAAGAGAAAAGATTTGGAGGGGGGATCGATATAAGGAAAAGGTAGACACGAATAAGGTTAGAGAAGGAAATAGACTGAGAAATAAAGATTGAGGGTTATAGAACAATATAGAAAGAGAACTGGAGAAATAGAAAAGGAACTAGTCAAACAGAATTACAGAGAGAAAATAATGAAGAGAATACACAGAGAGAGATTTTTCTTCTTCACATTACGCGTTAGAAAATGGGTACCGCACCATTTTCATGTCATTCGACTTCTCTTCTCATTACGCATGCATGAATCTAAATGTTTCGCCTCCATATTGGTTTTTCTTTTACACCTCGTTTTTATTCTTTTATTTTTTCGTCAAAACGGCTTTTGAGTAGTACAAGCGTAAAATCCGTTGAGCAAATGCACCGCTGTGATTACGTCACGTTCAATATCGGAACTTCAAAATATGGAGGAGGCACGAGTTGAGGGAAGCGGTGCCAGGATGTGCTTACAGGATATTCCAGTCAGTACCAGCACAAGTATTTGCACCTACGCAAGGGGTATTACGAACAAGGCAGCCTCTCTACCCACCCAAAGGGCTTTGAGTTCAAGCGTACTTTGTATATTAGGTAAGTATACCTTGTGGAATAAAAGATTTTACAAGAATGCAAAAAGAATCACTGATTCTAACTCTGCAAACCTATAGAATACAGAGAGTACAGAAGGTATGTGATTTCAAAAAGTTTATTTCTATATACTTACACACCTTCAAAATTGACAGAATCTCGAAAAAATTGTTCTGATTTTTGTACTTAACTTCTCAAAATTCAATCTTGTTTCAATATTTTTTTTGATTCTCTATTTTTAATCTATGTTGCAAATTCTGTAAATTTTGAAGCTGTGTAAGGATGTCGTATTTAACTTTTAGAAATGCATTCGATACGTTTTGCATTTATTGAACAAATCCATTTTATGAGAGAAATATCTCAAACCATCTTTAGGTACACCATGGAATCCCGACACCCTTGATCCCAGAACGATGTTGAATTATCCATTCATTAGGGCCAAACGGGGTCATGTAATAATAATCCAATAATCCAAATCCTCTAACATATTTCTCATAATTGCTCCATTAGTGACCCATTTAAATGACATTACATTTCCCACGACTCCATCTGATGAGCCAAATGTTTTTGCAACACCTCACTCAATATTATTGAAATGATAGATACTACGACTGCAGATAGTTTAACCATGATCTCACAGTGACTAAACACTGCATACATTCTTAATTGTGGCCAATGTTCCTTGTTTGCATATTGTGTTGGGAGATGAAGAATTTAGAAGAAAACTGGTTAAAGGATGATCAATCAAATGAGTTTTTTTTTATTGCCTCTTGACCACTAAAAAGTCCAAATTCTCATAAAACGAGTATGAATGCCGCAAGACACTTATTCAAGTGCTAATTTAGCCATTGCAAATTAAACCAGCATACAAAGGCCTATTCAGGGTGATTTTCGAAAATAAAAACCTCAAAAGCGTTTTTTACTGGTCATAAAAAGGTGTAAGTGTTTAAACATTTAGTCCTCAAACTCTATTGATGCTGGATGTTCGTGCAATATATAACTAGCTAGCCATACCAGCTCAAAAAACGAAGAAACCTTTGGGGGCAGTTTCAGTAATATTCATGGATTGCAGTTTCTGATAGACCATAACAAAAAGGGGATTAATTCTTAAAGAATAAGTAACTTTTATCTTTACGATAAGAAGTAAGAGTCAATTTTTGTATAAAGATAAAAACAAAAACAAAAAAAACAGACAGTCTGTTCAAAACTTGCGACGCTGTATATACTATTTCTTTCCAATTGAGTTTTCAAGTCGACCCTCATTGAAATGAATGAACACTGCATAAAAATGCAACATAATTCATTGTAAATGGAAAAAGTCATATATATATATATATATATATATATATATATATATATATATATATATATATATATATATATATACGTATATGTGTGTGTGTTAATACTGCAATATTTTTATTTCTTGCTCTCTTCCTTTCTCTTCATTTTCCACTCGAGATTTGATTCTTAAAAAAGAACAATATGACGCAGAGTGACATAAAAGAGAAACAAATATTCATCTTCCTTTGCCCATTCCCTTGATCATATCTTTACTGTCTTTTACAACGTTTTCTTCCTTTCATTATCTCTTTCAAATTGAGATAACAGTTCTCTCTCTCTTCGTTGCGAACATTCTGTACAATTCTTCAACCACTCTGTCATCTCATCTCTAATTCTTTACAAACACCGTTAACCTATTTAAGTCGGGTCTTAACTATTTTGAGAAGTCTCGTTTCGAAGCATAGACAGTTTTCACGCGTGCTTATACGTACATGTGCGTGCTGAGGTTAGTTAAGTTTCCCTGCGGGAGGGATGAGCGAAAAAGACACACCTACATGCCACTTTCGCTTCGGGATGTTACTTCCAACTTGCACGTCGGTAATTCACGTGTGCATGTCCATGTCTCGCGGGTGCTATGACATTTTAAGGTAGACGCACACGAGTTTCACAGCATGGGCACCTTTCATGCGTCTCTGTCAATCATGTTTGCTTTGTGTCATTTCTTAGAACCCTTGATTGCGTTGCTATGGATTTAAGATCAGTGGACATGATCGTCACTGACTGACTGTCTGACTGACCGATTGACACATAGAAACACTCACACCATCTCTTGCCTTCCTCTCCATATGTTTGAAATTGCAAAGGGGAAAGCTTGTAACATCCCATGCGAGATCTTTACACACGAAAAGATGTCGTCTGCTTCCGTCAGTCAATATAATTGATGTGACAGATAAATTTGATCGATTTGTCAGACAGATTGATCTGAAAAATGTGTCTAACATAATGCTTTGACAAGTTATATTGACAGATTTGTCTTATTTGACGGTCCCCTAGGATTGGAATTTATGAAATCGAGCTAGCACATCTATGACCTGACTTTCAAGCTTGTTTTTGAGGTTCTGTTATATGTTCCAGCTTCTCTTGCATACAACGTCTGTATCCAGCCATATAGTATAAACAAAAAACAAAATCTACCTAGAGAAATGGACTCTTTGTTTTCTCCAATGTACTCTCCTGGGAACCTCACTCACTTCTTCAAGCGTCCCTTCAACTTTTCCAAAAATTTGCAATGTCTTCTTTGGAGATGTCCTGTTGCATTTCTCCTTAATCTTATCCATGGTCTGAAATCTCTCTGGGAAGTCTCAGAAGTCACAGAGGGTCAAATATGGGCTGCGCTAGGATTGATAAACCTTGGTCATGCGATGTTTTGGAGAAAAAAAAAGAAAAACTGCATCAGACGTGAATGCAACGATTGAAGAGTACGCGAGCTCACTAATTGATGTCTTATCGAGTGGCAGTCAGACTAAATAGGCTCACAGGGCCATATGTTCGGGGATGGGCAGTAAGGTCACCACGTTACATTGATACTACGTAACCGGTTACCGAGATATTCAAGATAGATGGTTTTGAACTTAACGTGGTTCCACTTGGTTCCCAACAATACTACGTCAGATAACTTCGGTTTGAAGATCCAAAGGGTGATAAGTTAAAAAGACAGAATAATATTGGAAACAAGCCTAGCTGATGTATGGCCAAGCCCTTCTCCTATGTCTATTCCGAATGAAGATAATTACTTCAACGATTGTATTGTATACATGATAAATAAAGATTTTTTCAGGATACTGTGTAGAGTTTCGAGAAGGTTCATAAAAATTCAAAGATTTTTTTCAGGCTATTAAACTCCTTCTTGGTGAGTGTATTGATAACACGGCGTTTCACCGATTCATCTAACTGCTTTCTTCAGGCGTGATATCTAATGTGATGGTCGTAAACAGAATCGTCCAATGATGGCAGTGAATAGAATATTTCGATGGTAGCCATGCAACAAGATATGATTCGGGTGATGTTGATATCTTCCTCTTTCCTTGATAGGCCTGAAATTCCATACCACGACTCAACAGGGACAAGAAAAAAAGAAAAAATCGACAATACCCAATGTCTTACTGTGGCTACCATTGGAATATTCTGTTCAATGTCTACCACTATCACATCAGGGTATAAACAATGTGAAGTTCGAAAATCTCTTTTAACATATTTTTAAGATAAATATATTTATTTCATGAAATGGTATAAGCCCTTAAGATAGATACGTGATACTTTCACTTAGACTTCAGCCAATAATTGGTAGGTTGTAATTTCAAATCACGGTCGGGGATTTTTTTCTTTTTTTTTTTTTTTTTGTTCTTACAGTAGAAAAACAAAATCATCACTAGGTTTGGATAGCAGTATGATAACAAGAGATACAAAATGGAGTCGAACATAAATTGTTAAGAGCTGGTATTATATGCTGTTGGCCAACAAAAGGATTAAAAATAAAAGTTCAGTACAAAATGGTCGAAATAATGGGGAGAGAGAGAGAAAAATGAAACAGCGTATAAAATTGGTTGTACATGGATGGCTATCGGACATTCCTCACATGATTCTCTTCCATTTGCTCTTGCAGCAAGAAATAAGTACAGTGAAAAAAATTACCGTATTTCGAACCAAATACGTAAACTCACGTTGTGACGAGACTCGTTCTATTCAATGACATATGCGTTTTAATTGCACGTTTTGTTTAATAATTTTGCAAGACTCTTGTCTGAGATTATTTTGTATCGACAGCACATGAAGATTTAAGTGAATTATTTGAAAAGACTAAAAGTTGTAATCTCTCAAAACTTGGACACTAAAAGGAAGAGAGAAATGTGAAAAGGAATTTCAAAACAAATCTTATTGTAACTTGGAATGCATTGATTTTATCTAGAGATCTATAACCCGTAAATGGGGTACTAAGATATGAAAGGGGTTATAAAAAGAAATTTTTTTTTGTCTGTTTTTGTTTATTTCCTTTTGTTTTTTTCTTTTTGTTTGTTTTTTTCTTTTTTTATTACTGTACTTGGTATAAAATCCATCCGTCATTATGATAAATTCACTTAATTCCCTCAGGGTGCTACGATAATGGGGGTCTACCGTACACTGAAACAGATTTCCGTTATTTGAACCAAACATAATGTATTTATTTTAAAATTCTCTTCAAAAATCATCTTGCACATCATACTACGAAGATCAGACGTTAAAAATGGATATTTGATCTAGATCGATAATGATAGTCATACAGTTTTACCCCGGATATATTTTGTCTAAATTATCCTTAGTTTAATTTTTAAAAAATAGGCTTGGTTAATCACTAAATAAGAATCATCGCATGAACAACAAGTTTTGGCAGGGGGTGATCAATATTTTGAAAAATTGAAGAAAGGATGATAAATGATTAAATAACTTCTCTCGCCTTTTGTAGGGTATTGATCAGTAAAAAAAGTCCAAACTTTTTGAGAAACAAATGTGAATGCTACCGGACTCAAACTCAGGGAGCAATTAAGCATGAACTTACATTTCATATTGAACCCTCACTAAAAACTCAGGATATGAATTAGGATTTTTTTAAAAAACAACCTTTTCTTTTCTCAACATTTATTGTGAATGAATGCTTATATTTTCAGCCCTCAGCTCCATTGGTGTGGCCTGTACGCGTGATACATACACACATAGACGGTGACTGTTGTTTTACGAGAGGAGATGGCTATCTGCTCCTGAGAGAGAGACTGTGTGTGTGCATATGTATGTGTGTGTGTTTGTGTGACAACACATACAGTACGTAGATAATATACGCTTCTGCTACGCACATACCATCCACTAATTCTTATATAGTTGAGGACCAGTTACAAGCAGGAACAAGATGACTGGAAGCTGTATCAACAGCAAGTTTTAGTGTCTCAAAGTTGAATCTCTCCAGAAATAACAAGATATAGGCGATAGGAAATCAGCGTGACTGAACTCCGTTGGCCATCTAATTGACCTGGATTGGCGACCTTATGCCATCTTAATACCAAGGTAACACTCTGAGTGACAGGGTTGGATATGAAAGGTACTATCAGAATGATCTGGAACTATGCAAAGCAGAAGTGTTCAGCCCTTTCAGGTTTCTCAGCATACCCACTTACAAAAACATACATACATACATACATGCATACATACGTAGGTACATACGTACATACGTACATACATACATACATAACCAGCCAGCTACTAGAGAGACAAACTCAAAAACTCGAGAAGCCAATGTTGACAGATTTGGTGAAAATTTTGGTTGACAGTTTTTATCAGTACATGCCTTCTTTGGGTTTTTTTTTTATCGCCACGTTTGATTTTTGCAATTTTTTTCATTCATTTGTTCATTCTTCTCCCTTTTTTTCTCCCTTCTCTTTTCCTTCTTTTTGTTATGGCCGTTTTTCTAACTAACATAGATCCACGTTTTTACGGCCTTTTTAGGGATTTTAGAGTATAGTTATAACTAATTTGCCCTTAAACAGGGTATATTTCATACGAAGTATATCATGGATGATAAACTAAAATGACTTTTTACTACCTTTTCACAGTCGGTCTATAAGGGTTTACTGACTTTTGTTTTTAAAATAATGCTCTGTAATGACTAGTTGCAGTAATTTCCGTCTATGATTTTGAAAGATTATGAAAAAAAACGTAGCTTTACAATTTGTGTCTTATTAAAAAAATGTTGTTAAAATGAGAGTTTGCAGTATCTCTCTTCCTTCCATTTGATCCATATATATATATATATATCTTCTTTTTTTTTCTTTCCCTCACTCCTATTTCGTTTACTTGTGCCCTCTCTTTCTTTCAGTATTCCTCTAATCGTTCGTCCTTCCTTTCTACCGATCGACCTTCTTTTCTTTATTTAATTTCATTTTCAATCTTTTGAACAGTTCCTTGTTCATTTTCTCCCTTTTCTTTGTTTCTCCCCTCCTTTCGTTTATTTTCCTTTCATTTTTCTTTATTTTCTTTAATTGATTCTCACTTTCTTTCATTTTATGTTTTCTTTTTCTTTAATTCTTACCAATCTTTTTATCCTTTTGCCTTTCTTTCTTTTTCTTCCTTTCTCTTCTTCTCTATTTTCCTTCTAATTTTTTCCTTTCCTTTTTATTTTCATCTTTCTTTTCTTCTTTCAAACATTTCTAACTGTTTTATTTTCTTTCCTTACTTCTTACCTATCTATTTTCCCATTCTTTCACTTTTGTCTTTCTCTCTTCCTTTGCTTCCTTCCTCCCTTACTTTCTTTCTTTCTATCTTTCTTACCCCATCTCTTCGTCATTATCTCTCTCTCTCTCTCTTTCTCTCCCTCTATCTATCTATCTATCTATCTATCTATCTATCTATATATATATATATATATATATATATATATATATATATATATATATATATATATATATATCAGCTTTGTCATGTAAGTGTGTGTGTGCATTCACAGCACAGGCGTCCTTTGATTCAGTCGCTGTTGTTGTTTTCAAAACGCACGCTTTTCAAAAGCGCTCTGTTTCACGGTCCAGCGATTTCGTAAAATCTTCCACGGTGCGTCGAGATGACACCGCGAGCGATTTTTGAAGGGAAGATGCTGATCTGAACCGGCACAGGAATAGATGAACTTATCGAATTTCGTTCTTCTCTCGCGTTATATCAAACGGAAAACGAACACACACCCACAAAGAGCACGCGCAGTGACAGGGGAAAGATTCGCGCATGCGTGCTCACCATCGTCCACACCCGTCTACGCCCTGACACACGCCGTTGTTTGCAACATCTTGCACGCTCCAGAGGATAATATAAATGCCTACGAGCAGAACTACCTGAACATTGGCGCTTGGTGCGTGCACGTAAAGCATTTATGTCTTTAAACAGGTTGTCAGGCCTTGACACATTTTAACGTTTGAAAAAAAATACATTAACATACGCAGAGATTTATGTCATAATGAATAGCCGGGAAATGGCCAAACGGTTTTTCGGTTTTCAATTTCCTCGATGCAGGACAAACTGCAAGAAATACAAATGCATTCTCTCTTTGACAAGTATTAGAAAACTCCAACCGAAACTGTGAACCTTGGCTTCTTCAGTTTTCATGTTAGTATGGCTTGCTGGCTTGTTGGCAGTCTCGTTATGTAACACCAGTAACATCAACAGAGCTAGAGGGCCAAACAATCCAAAATTTCCTCCTCATTATCCTAGATAGTCGTTTTAGTGATCACTGCCAAACGGATAGCGAGAGAAGAGACTAACCAATTGATCCCCCTCTTTTTTCTAAATTACTAATTGACCCCCCACCCCAACCAGGCATGGTTCCAAAAGCTGTTGGTAACGTGACTGTTTCTATTGTAGTTGAAAGGAAGAACGAGGAGAAGATCAAGAAAAGGAGGAGAAAAAAAAAGAAGAAAAAGGAGAAAAAAAAATCAAGGAGGAGATGAAGAAAAATAACATGTCTTTACTTGAGTAAATGAAATACGGTTTTTTTTTAAATACATGGTCTTAAAGCTGAGCGAGATCTTATCTCAAACGTACTCTTCCACCCAACTCCCCAATATTGTAAAATGTGAAGAAGAAACAAACTTTTTATTCAATACATATGTTTTTAAACAAAGAAAATTAAGTTTGAGTAAAAGGCTTCCGTGTGTTGAACGATTCAGAATTGTTTTGAAAACAATTTTCATATAATGGTGAAAAAACATTAACAATTGCAATTTAAGATGCAACTTCAAAAAATGAGTGAGAAGAATTTATGAGCACGTCAATTATATTCAGAAATATTAGTCACCTGGCAATACTGTACTCAGAGGCAACAGCATATAGTATACCGAAATGATTGAATCATGCACTAGCCCCATTCTAGCGGCTATTCTGCTGTGTTGTGTAAGATTTGTCGGTTTCTGAAGTTATATACGTTCAAGTAATGAAAAATGAAATCTAATTTCAAGTATGTGTGTTTTTTGCATCTTTTTGAATTTTTTGAAAATTAGTGCCTCTTCGTTTTCAAATAGATTGAATAAACATTTTAAAAAGAATGTTTTTTAATAACTTATTTTAAGTTGTTTTTTTTTTTTCGAAACATAAGATGTTTTAATCTTCACCCTTCTAGCTCCACTAGTTCAATCTGTAAGCGCCACACATACATAAATAGTCAACCAAACTGATAAACCCACTTGAAAACTGAAGAAACCTATGTTGGCTGTTTTGATGTTGACAGTTTCTACTAACAATTGGTAATGAATAACTGTAGGCGGAGGAAGTGCAGGTTTAAACGGGGAATGGACTCGGCGAATCAGGTTCAAATCCGGCTGAGACAATTTGCTCTCACTTCGTATCCGGGAAAGGCATAGATTCATTTCTTCCTTTCCAAATATCTGAGTAAGCAGCAAGGCTGACTGGGATATCTGGCTTCAGTTGGCAACCAGTCAAGGAGAATGAAAACGCAGATTCCAAAGCCTAGGATTTGAGTACCCTTAAGAAGGCTGGACGCCGACTTTAACGTCCTCCAGGCAACTACTCCAGCCAAGTTGATACCAAAACATACAGCACCCCATATTCCTTTTTTGAAATACGCTTCACCCAGGCTTGTGCCCTGCAAAGTTCGATTCGGAGTCGTTCAACAGTATGCCGGGACAGGAGGAAGCTTTTCTCTCCACTTGTTGTAACGGTACATTTTAATGACACACGCGTTTTCTAACACAGTTATTGCCGGAAATTAGTTTTTAGTATCAGTACATGAAAATTCCGGTGCATTTCTTTTTAAACTAAATTTAGTAAAGCCTTAATATGCCCTCTTTTTTTGTCGGTACTTTTGTATGTTTTTCGTTCGTATCTTTGTTTTGTTTTGTTTTTGTTTTTTTGTTTTTTTTGTTTTTTTTTTTCTGTTATTATTAAATTTCATAAGAAGTCATTACAAAACTCTCCAGGATGCCTTAAAGACGGGGATTTGTTGTAATTTGTTTCTATAGAATCAAACTTTTTTTTAATTCATTTATCGTTACGGCTGTGGCTTTCATCTTTTTTGTTGATGACACTGCATTTCACTTAACCTAGTCTTTTGCCTTTGTTTAGAACAGCGGTCTTCAAAATTCCACAACTCGGGGAACGCTGTTTAATCATTAAATTTTCCAGGGAACCCCATCAATAAACAACTCCCCCTTCAACATACATATGCTAACACATGTATCTAACAATTTGATTTGAATTTTTTTCATGGAATCAACTGAATGTGTATCGATCCAAGTAGAAAATACACCAATGAATGGGAAAATAAGAACAAATCTTACAAGGGTACGACTACTGACTGATCATCATCTGTGTTACATGAATAACTTGGATGCTTTTAGTAAGAAAGGCAATATGTTGTGGTTTTGTTTTTTTCTGATATAAAAAAAAAATAAAAGCAGCGAATGAATGATTTATGTAATGAATGATTATTAAAGATATTGCAAAATATCACTTTGTTCTGTGGAACCCTCACTTACACGGAATCTTCGGTATCCACTGAACACAGTTGGAATATCGCAGCTCTCTTGCACGAAAATCTAAAATAAAGTGTTTTTATTGTCAAGCTTTAGTCCTAGTCGGAAGCTCGAACTGTTACAACAATAACAATCCTCAACCAGTTAGGTTGAGTAAATTCTTCACCAATGTATAAAAAATTCATGTCCTTCGAGTGATATGAACGCTTGACCAAGTAATCGGTAGGAGGTTATCTTACCAACCAAGCTAAACTGACACAATAAACATAACTATAATTATTTATGTTAGAGACATACAAGGATCCATTCCACTCTAATAAATAGATATATTAATAAAATCAACATTTCCCAACTGTGATTTGAACTCGCGACCTGTGGGGGGGGGGTGATCTTTGAACTCTCGAACGATAGACGGCTCTCCTACTGACTGCACCAAACTGACAAGTCCTACACATGTTCTAGTTAGTTACGCTCCCCTTTCATTGCATATTTGTTTCAATCCGACTTCTGAGTCATCCCATAGATATTTTAAGACTGTGAAAAAGATTAAGGAGATTGCTTTGAAGTTACAGACAGCGATCCTGAAAAGGATTTTGAAGGCTGTTTTGAAAATTGGCAGGTTTGCTGGGAAATAGTTGAAGGAGACCTGATGCCATTGCCCGAGCCAGGCTTTATTTTTTCGTTGAAATTAAATGATTGGATACTTTCCAGGCCCACACAAAAATACACTCACACACACACATATATGAGGTAAGCTATATATAAGGTGTCACGGCGCGGGCTCCGTATATCACATTACTGCTTTGCTGTATGTGAATTACACTAAAATTGCCTTTCACTCACACCATCGTGCGCCCCTGCACACACACACACACAGACAGATATATATATATATATATATATATATATATATATATATATATATATATATATATATATATATATATATATATATATATATATATATATATATATATATATATAGTTTTTTTCTTAAACAATGTCTCAAGGTCTTCTTGTTTGTCCAGGATTTTTATTTTTTCCTATTCACTATAAAACTTGGATGCAAGCCAATCTCTCTCTCTCTCTCTCTCTCTCTCTCTCTCTCTCTCTCTCTCACACACACACTCTCTCTTATTTGCTTTACTTTTTGCAATTCGTTGGGCGAAATAACTCTTAGAGCAAATCAGAAAAGACAACAAAATAACATCTCCACAAAAACTACGAAGTGAAAATGGAAAATGAAGTCTGACTTTAAAATAAAAAAATCAAATAAAAAAACAGGTAAGCAATAATAAGTAATCACAAAATCGTTTGGGAGAAAGTATTCAAGGCGAAAGGAAAAAGCTCAGCTAAATTCGTTTTTTTTTTTTTTATTTTGTTTGGAATAGAAAACATTTTACAAGTGTACTACACGTCTATTAACTGTCTTCAGTCGGCAGCCATTTTTCTTCAATAAGATTCCTACTTTTGCTTTTTTTCTCTCCTTCTTTCATTCGGTTTTTCGTCATTTAATTTCCACGTCTATTATCTGAGTCTTTCTTGCGGTGAGATTGTAGAACTGGTGGTTTCACGAAATCCCTCGTGATTTTTCAAAATCCCTAGGAATGTTGTGAAATTCCTGAGTGTTCAATTATTTCACGAAATCTCTTACAGTACAATCATTGTAGTAATTGTTTACAAGTTTGTGATGGTGACCATTACCACTATAGTGAATTCGATTCTCACTGGGTGACCCACTACTGTGGCCCGGTGTAAAACTAAACCAAATGTTGTGAATACCGAAGTAGGATATTCTTGATATTTTCTGAGAATATTGAGCTTAGTGTGACATAAAGCAACAGTGATTGGGCACCCAGTGAGGATGATAGTAATAACAGAAATTACTGGAATGTTCAATGATTCTTTAAAAACCCTTGGGATTTCACGAGATCACGAATTTCACAATCTTACTGTAACAACTACGCGTCCATTAACTGTGTCCTAAGACGGCAGCCATTTTTCTTCAATTACCTTTTTCTTATGTTTTTTTTTAATTTTTTTCCATTTGCTTTTATATGTTTTAATTCATAGTTTTTGCTTTTATTTTGATTTTCCATTTAATTCTCCTTTTTTTCACATTTAATTTCTTTCTCCCCATAAAACTTACCTTGGCATTCTGCAATAAAATAAAAGATCTTAGTGTCACTTCTTTTCTTTTTTTCTTGTTTCATTCTTTGTTTTTTTCCTTTCTTCCTTTCTTTCTTCCTATCCGTCTGTTTTTCTTTACAGTATTGTTAGAAACTGTCAACTAAAACTGTCACTAAAACTGTCCGTATAAGTTTCTCAAATTAATCTGGTTTAGCTGGCTGGCTGGTTGGCTGGTTGGCTATTTATATATCTATTGCTCATATAACCGCACTAATAGAGCTAAAGGACTGAAACTGTTAACATATCATCTCTACAAAAACGGAGAGGCTCTATTTACAATGTATTTTCATACTAAATAATCCCTCTAGTTTGCATCATGTAGCATCCATGCATGCTTTTTGAGAAAAAAAACTTTTTTTCATTGATTACAAGCAAAAGGCGAGAAGGGTAACTAGATCACAACTTTGCACATTCTTTATTGATCATCCTTAATACGGTGTGCTACTAATAGACGTTGGTACCATAAGGGTTCCTATTGAACGAATAGCCGGACCTGTTCATTTTTCCTTTTATCGACCCTCTTTAGTCATTACTACTTCTCTTCTTTTTTTTTTCGTCTTGCTTTAAAATAGCTTTTTCTTCTTTCTTTTTCTTTTATTCTGTCTATTTGTCGCCCCATTCTCTCATTACTTCTTTCATTTTACATCAATAATCCTCGTTACCTCGGCCAACAATGCTCGATAGGTATCATTATTTGGTCACTTCTTTTTGTATTTCTGCCTGTCTACACGATATCTCCAAAATTACACAATGAATTTCAATGAAGGGATTGTGGTAGGGTGGGCGATGGGTTGAAGGGGAATCAGTTGGGTTTAGGGCGGATCCAGGAATATTTTCTGATTTACAGATTTTTCTATTTTGTTCCATACATCCGTTCATCTCTCTCCGAAAGTTATGAATAATTTTCAATGGAATTTCGTGGAAAAGTGGGCAATAAGCTACGTAACGAGTGAATAATCTTTGAACAGATCAATGAACAATTACTCACCTACGTCGTAGTTATAGCTATAAGTGAATACCACATAATGTCACAAAATGTTCATGTCTGTTCACGTGGTATCTCCAACAGCTCAATGAATTTTAATGAGAATTCGTGTAAAGATGGACGAAAGGCTACTGAATGAGTGATTGGATCTTAGGTTGGATCGATACAGATTAATTCTCTTAAAAATGGTGTTGGCAAAGGGATGCGCTCTCTGGGTACTTTTTAGTTTATTTATTTATATATTCATATATTTATTTGTTCAATTTTTGTGTTTCTTTCCTCCATCTTCAGTTCCCCATAAATCTCAACCCAGCATTCTGCACTGAGATTTTTAAATTTCTATCTATATCTATATCTATCTATATATCCATCTATCTATCTATCTATCTATCTATCTATCTATCCATCTATCTCTCTCTCTCTCTCTCTCTCTATATATATATATATATATATATATATATATATATATATATATATATATATATATATATACATATATATATATATATATATATATATATATATATATATATATATATATATCCAAACAAGGGAAATGTTGTTTTTTTTTTGTTTTTCAAATCCCCTTCCCCGTGAATTGGTTTTTATGTAGGGGTTCACTTTAGAATGAAAATTCACGCCATATCAATATAAGCAAATTGGTCCTTATTTTGTGTCCATATTTTTTGTTTTTTGATAATAAAAGTATGATCCATCAATATTGGTAGTATTTCCATCGAAGTGACTTGATTTAACCACCACCACTACTTATTTTACGAGGAGAAAAGCGGCATATATATATGGCAGTGATTCATAATTTCCCTTGGAATGCAAGCTGTTCCCCTCTCTTTCAAATCATCTGCCTTCCTTTCCATAAGAAATTCCCAACCAAACTGTCAAAACAGGTTCCATCAGTTTTTAAGTTGGTCTTGCTGGCTAGTTGATTATCTATATAATGTGCATGTCTAGAAGAAAAAACATTTTATGCCCCAACTCGTAATTTTTTAGTGGGGGTTCATTTTTCAAAGTTGATACTTGCTCAATTGATTTCTTTGTTTTTGTCCAGCAATATTCGCGCTCGTCAAGAAAATTCAAACTTTTTAGTGATCACTACCCAACAAAAGGCAAAAGAAGTAACTTATCAATTGATTATCCCATTGATCAGCCCTAACATGCCTGAAAACGTTGGTCATGGGACGGTTTCTATTGATTTTTCTTCATTCCATCTTTCTCTTTTTCTGATTTAATTTCTTCTCCCTTCACACAACTTCCCTTAACAATCAGAACCTAGATTAAAAATCTCTCCTTTTCCTTTAATTTTTTTTTCATTCATTTTCATTCAGTCAAGATTTTTTTTTCAATTTCTCATTCTCTGTCTTTCATTTCTAAAAAGATTTCATTCATCCATCATTTTTTTCTTCCTTCTTTATGGTACGATTCTTTAAATGATTTTTCTATTTTCACAACAATAATTTTCATCCACCGATTTATTTGTTTAAACCATATCTTTTTTTCAATCTTTTACTTTCTTTCTCTTTTTTTTTTCAGTTCTTTTTTTTTCTCTCTCGGCTCTCCTTTCTCCCTCTTTCTTTTTTCAATTTTCTGTTTCTTTGTCTCTCTTCTCTCAACTCTCTGTTTCCACCGCTTTCTTCATTCAATTTTCCGCGTCCTTCTATTTCTTTTCTCCAATTCAATGTTCTTTCTCTTTCTTCTTTTCAATTATTTCTTTCTTTTATTCTGGAGCTATTCTTATTCATTGTTTTTGTATCGCTTTTTTTTTTCAATAATTTTCATCCATTTTTTTTCTTCATTCGTCTCATTTTTGTTCAACTTTTTTCTTTCGTTTTGCACATCTTTTTCTCTTTAATTCACACCTTTCCTTTATAACCATTATTATTTTTCACACATTTTTCTTTTTCTCCCTTCTTACTTCGCTCTCTGTCGCTTTCCCTTTTTATTTTTTTATCAGTCACACTCTTTTTGTTATTATCACTGAATTCCTTTTCTTTCAATCAATAAAATAGATTTATTTTTCCATCTTCATTTTCTTCCTTTACTTCATTTATTGCACCTTTTTTCTCCGATTCACAAAAATAATCTTCATTTACTTGTTTTATTCATCTAAATAACTTCCTTTCTTTTTCACTACTCTGCTTTTTCTCCGAAGCCATTGAGTTTTATTATCAACTTTTCTCCTAAAGAAAGAGTCAAATAAAATAAAACTTTGCAATAAAATTCTCTTCCTACCTTGAAGACGATCTTCTCGGGCTAATTTCTCGTCCCTTGGCAATAAACCTACCATTTAGCCAACTCCAACACATGCTTCTATGTTACCCACGTTTCTCCTTCTCTCTCTCTCTCTCTCTCTCTCTCTCTCTCTCTCTCTCTCTCTCTCTCGCTCCTAGAACAGCCGAAATGAATTGATAAAAGTTATCAGAGAAGCCAAGAGTGTGTACAGCCAGAAGCCGACCAAAGAAGACGAAAAAAACATGGCCGTCTGCCTTCTGTAGTTAGTATTCTATAATTATGCTATCTTTGTTTTATGGCGAACTTGGCTATTATTCTGTAATCGACATTTCTTCTGGGTCAGTTCTTCTGGAATAAGACCACAAGGCATACGATGAGGTAAAATACCAGTAAGCAGTGCCTTCACGCTGGCTACAACTTCAGCCGTCCTCACATGAGTTCCACAGATCCCATTACTATTCATTCGATCGGTTTGCGATGTATGGATTAGACTAAGAGTCTTACAAGCACTTGAACTGGCATAACTCATTCATCTTGAGCAATTTCCTCCATAGCTCAGGGGTTATGGATTCATACCTTTCCAACGGGCATTATTTCGAATTCAGCACATGCTGTCATTGCCAGAGATTGAATTTGCCGCACAGAATCCATTCTCAATACCTTTACGCTCAGCCGTCCTACAATTCCATACGACATGGAATTCGATTGTGGAAACTGAACATCGTGCTGCTGAATGTCATAAGTCGACACTGTTCTATGCCATTCGGTCACGTGGTGCGGTTCTGGATTGACTGAATTATTTCCAGTGGATTTTTTCTCCGTAGTTTGAAGATAGCAGTGTGCGTAAAGCCTTGTTTTCTTTGGAAGGAAAACTGCGACCGCAATTTTAGTGACACCTCAAAAAGATTTTAAGGAATGATTTGAAGAACCAAGTTCAAAATTACAAATATTTTTTTCTATTGTTGGGATCGGTAATGGGTTTTGACTCAAGTTGTTCTGGGTTATTAGAAAACTTAGAGCAAAACTGTTAACAGAGGTCTCTTCAATTTTCAAGTGGGTCTTGCAAGCTCACTCACCGACTTACTGTGTATCGTGCGTTCAAGCAGGATTAATTGAGCTATATGGGGGAAATACAAACATTTAATCCTCATACTCCCACAAAAAACTTTTCTTTTTTTTTTCACCCCAACTCAAATGGGTCTTTAGTGGGGGTACTATGCTAAATTAGTCATTTAGTCTGTTTCCGTGTGTGTTCACGCTTATTTTTCTCACATCATACCTTTTAGCGATCCAACAAAATGCAAGAAAAGTAATCCTTCACTGATCATCCCAAACATGAGTTGCTATCAAAAGGCGCTAATTACGAGTCTGTTTCTATTAAATGACAAACCAGAGCTATCCTTCTTATTTTGAGTGATCTCAATATAACACGATCTTCGGTTTCGTAACGACTTTGTGTTAAATGATTTGCCTCTAGCCCAATGCATCAAGACAGTGCAATATGCATGTCATTTACTAGAATGTTAATGAAAAATTGACGTTTCACATGTTTAGGGACGATAGAGTAAACTAACACATCGGATTTCGTAAAGGGTAGTCACGAATGACACGGGTGAGATTCCTTCTTGATCATGAAAACTAACAAAAAATTCCATTAGTTTTAAATTGAAGGGTCTGTTACCAATGCATCTCCCTGATAATCACCGATGGAGTTGAAAGATGGAATCCCAACCAACAAAAATTGATCTTCAAACTGAGAACCATGCAACATGCAACGGAGAAAATCATGATTAACATCACGTAGAGAGATAACAAGACGGCATAGTATTTTAGAAAACAGACAAGAGTCAAATATATCGTAGAAAACCATGAGGAAAATCAAGAGAATCAAAGATCATGTAAGAAGTTGAGGCCGGCAAATAATGAGATGGTATGACAAACTAAACAAATTTCAGAAAATATTGGCTCCACGACTGCGACCTTTTGATGGTCTGGCAAGTGAAAGTGAGATTATGATATAATTGCTTAAGGTACTTCGATAAAAGATGTGATTCTTCTGTATGAGATACAATATCATCATTTTGACTTCCTGTGGTTTAACTCGATGGCTGAAAAAAAGGATCAACTGAACTAGTTGCTTCAAAGTTACATCAAAAATAGGAAAAGGACTCATAATCTTTGTAATCGTGAAAAAAATTCACCTTGAAATCAGTTGCAAATGTTGTTTTCTATCTTGGGTGTTCTCTCTGCTACAGACCTACATACGTGAAAATAGTTTAGTCTGTAAAAAGGCAGTTGAATATCTTTTGGCACAAGATCGGGAAGATGGTCCAAATGGTAGAAACTAGAAAAATAATGGAAACCAGAATTTAGACTGGGCACTATCATCAGTAGATATAAATATTCAATCCAGATTTTGTTTTTCAATTATTTGTTTATTCAATTTCGTTTTTTTTTTGCGATTTGTAAGATCAAATGAGCGACGGTGTAGAACTTTACAATTCATAATTGAAGGTTTTCTCTGTCGACCGTCTTTTACGGAGAGCAAAATATCTCTTGCGTTTAGGTGCATCCATACAATCATGATAGAAAGCATCTTATGCTGCCAATCAGTCGCTTTAAAAATTTATACTGATGTGTTTTTATCATTTCATTTATATTAGTATAAATTCAGTCATGTATCTTCATGAAAAAACGTCAACCAAATCTCCACGAACACAAAGTTTTTAAGTTTTTATATATTTATATATATATATATATATATATATATATATATATATATATATATATATATATATATATATATATATATATATATATATGTGTGTGTGTGTGTGTGTGAATGTGATGTACACTGATGGACCTAAATGGCTTGGGAATCCAACATTTGCTCACCATTATGAGTTTTCTGCTTTTTTAATCCCTCCAAAATTGTTTATTTAGTGAGATTTCAATTCACCATGTAATTTAAGCTAACTTGATTCCTGAGTTTGTGAACCAGGTATTCTAGCTTGTTTGGTGAAGATTCCTTTTTTTTTCGTGATCACAGCCCAACAAAAGGCAAAAGAAGTAACTTATTCATTGATCATTCCAATTTTTCAGTTTACATTCATCATTCACGACACAGTTTTGGTGATGGTATTGGTCGAAGATTTCTAAAATGAATGAATAGGAGAAGTGTCTGAAGGAAAACAGAATGAATGAGGAAGTCATGACGAAAAAAGAAAACCCAAAGAAAACGAATATGGAAGAAGGAAATTTCCGAAGGAAAACCAGAATGAACATCGGAATCAAGCAAGAAACATTTGTAAGGAGGGTAATAAAAAAAAAACAGTTCGTAATAGAAAACATGTTTTAAAACTTCAAGTGCAGAAGAGATATGTAAGTAAAATTTTGGAAAGAACAGAAAACAAGGAAAAAATTGACAAACCAAAAAGCTATGTTCGTGGTTAAAGGCACCGGCAGGAGGCAACCGACTGGACGGAAGTGACAGCTGTCCTTAAGAATTGGTTGTGGCATTCTAATTTAGTCCGGCAACTAGAAATACCAACAAGAAAGATCTGGGGAGAGTTTGGAATGTTGGTGTGGAGGGAGGGGGAGAGCACTTGGTAGAATGATATAATTGTTGGCATCCTGGGTCTTGGAGTCTGAATCATATAAGAGAAAAGGGGGAGAGCTGCAAAAAGGATGATGGATATATGGTTTAAAAGGAACTAGAGGGAAATAGTAAGAAAGAAAGGAAAAAGGAAGAAAATTCCAAGCAAGCAAACAAGAAAAAGGAAAAGCGAAAAAAAAAAGAGAGAAAGAAACAATGCAACAAAAAGAAAAAAGGAAAGAAAGAAAAAAAGATGGAAGGAAGAAAGAAGAGACAGAAAACGAGAACAAAAAAGAGAAACAATGGGGAAAATGATAAGGCTTTTCTGAGTTCGTCCCATGTCGACTCTTACTGTGCTAACCCTTTTGAAGTCTTATCTACAATCCTTTCCGTCTCATCATTCCTGTCTGACCTTATCATACTGTGTGAGCTATCTATAAGTTACAATTGTTGAACCTTTTGTACAATCTGTTATCTTTACTTCTAGTTAGATGTCCCGCCAAACTCAATCTTTATTTCTTGAATATTTCTGTGATATCTTTGACCTAAGTTTATTTTCTGACTCATTTTGATCTTTTTTAATCTTTCGATGTTATTCCTAACACTGTTCTTCCCATTCATTTTAGGTTTCTTTTCAAATGATTTAATCATTTTGCATTAGGAAAATATGTAGGTATTTGAATCAAACGCACAGATGTGCACACACACATACACACACACACACACATATATATATATATATATATATATATACATATACATATATATATATATATATATATATATATATATATAGATATGATGAAAATTTTCCAAAAAATGAAAAAATTTAGCTTTATGCATCATCATTTGAATATATGGCCTTTACCTTTAACACAAACGATGAGCAGTGGAATCAAACATGTTTGGATTCCAGCAAATACATAGATCTTCCATAGGAATAGAGCACTCTGGTGGATGAGGAGTTTCTGCGTAAATGAATATATCGCTTAAATTCATCCTTACTGACCACCCAGTTCCGTAGTCCAGAGGTAGGATATCGGCCTCCGGGTCCAATGTCCAATTCTGCCTCGCAGTACTGGATGGATGATGTCTATAGCCATACAAGAGATGTAATACATCGAAACAGCTGTCTGTAGATGACACAATAATTACACACACACACATATATATGTATATATATATATATATATAGAGAGAGAGAGAGAGAGAGAGAGATAGATGGATAGATGGATAGATAGATCGATAGATAGATAGATGTGGATAAACTGAGATAGATGGATAGGTAGACTGAGATGAATAGATAATAGATGACATATGATGGATAAATATGGACAGAGATAGATAGATGGATAGATATGAACAGATTGAGATAGATGGATAAACCATAGACTGAGATAGATAGATAAATAGATAGATAGACAAACATGAACAGACTGCAATAGATACATATAACAGACACACACACACACACACATGTATATATACTATATCATATATGTATAGAAAGAGAGAGAGACGGACAGAGAGAGAGCGAGATGGACACATAGATATATATGTGAGCGGAGATGAATTGATTGATAAATAGATATGAACTGACACATAATAGATGGATAGATAATGAACACATATATAGAGAGAGACAGACAGACAGACAGACAGAAAGAAGGTTAGATTGGTTGATTGATATGGATAATTGAAGATACATATGATTCGAGATAGATAGATAGATAGATGGATGGATGGATGGATGGATAGAAAGTCTCGTTTATAATTGTTATTCCAGCTATTTTTTTCTTCATCGTTTTCCCCACGTTCATCTTCACATTCACGATTTCTTTGAATCTAAATATTGATTCGTACAATGAAATATTTTGTTTATTGTCCTAATCTCTGTTTGGCTTCTGTCCGCTGCGAGGGTCACTAAACAGTGGAATAATAATTTGGGAGTTGCGCCTCCGATCGGGGAGAATGGAACAAACAATGCCATGAACAGTGCTGGATCATCAGAGGACCTTTCAAGAGGCTGAAAACAACATAGCCCTGTGCCAATTTGCGTTTAGCTCACGTTCTAGTTGCAGGAACGCACCTAGATCTGTTTGCAAGTCGTTTGTTATAGACCAAAATGGAAAAGACGCAGAGCAAAACACAAGATACTATGAGTCATATGTATTTACCAAAAATTGTCCTTTGTAGATATGTCTTTGCGGTTCATTTTCCGAGGAGAAAGGGTCAGATGTCATCCATTTCCTTTCTTTATTGCGTCAGAAGATAGATCGATATAAACGTATTGAAATAATAGATACTAATCTTAACATAGTTTAGCTGAGCGGAGTATGGTGCAGTATGGTGGTTGGGATATCATGCTACATTAGGGGAGAACTTTTATAAACTGTCAATATCAAAACAGGTTTCTTCAGTTCCCCAGTTGGTTTGACTGGCTAGCTTGCTATGTATGGATGTATTACGCATACAGATTGCACAAGTGGACCTAGAGAACGGAAAATTTAAAAACTCGCTCCTTATATGATTCTAATGTTTTTTTAAAATTTTTCCCTCCAATAAGATTTCAATGGGGATTTTTATTTGCAATGAAAGTTTATGCCAAATTCATCCGTTTATTTTTGTCCGGCGGCATTCACATTTCTGCTTGTTTCCTTTTGTTTTATTTCATTTTAATTTGTTTTGTTTTTTTGTTTTATCAAAAGTTCAGACTCTCTAGAGACCATGCTTCAATGAGAAGTAATTAATAAATAGATCCCTGCTTTCATCAGTATCTAATTGTTTACATAAACATAACATGTTGCCAAAAGGTGTTGGGGGCATGACAGTTTCTACTAACTGGCTAACCAGATCCTTTTTTATTTTAGGTTTTTTTCCTTTGTTCAATTCTATATTTTCATTTTTGATCTTTTTTATTGTTTTTCCTTATCTATTTTTCTAAATATTTATATGGGATTGGATTTTTTTCGAACTGTTTACATTCATGATTTCTTTGAATCTGAATATTGATCTATGCAAGTGAGTATTTTGTTTATCGATCTTACTTTCTGCATGGCTGCTGTCCGCCTTGAGGGTCAGTAAACAGTGGAATAATATTTTGGGAGATGCTCCTCCGATATGGACGACTAGAATAGTAGTTCAGCGAAGGATCTGCAAGAAGCACAGAACTTTTCTCCACAGAGGATCCTCTGTTATCCAAACTTCAAATATCCGAATTTTGGGTTATTCAAATAATATTTCAAGGCCCCATAATAGTATTCAGATGAGTAACCCGAATAAAATATCCCCATCCACTCCGTTTATATAATAGAGGCTTATTCGTATATGGAATCATTCCCGTCTTCTCCCGCTCTCTCTCTCTCTCTCTCTCTCTCTCTCTCTCTCTCTCTCTCTCTCTCTCTCTCTCTCTCTCTCTCTGTGCCCTTCTTCATAAGATGAAGTTGCAAAGTTATATGTATTCGGTTGTGTTCCAATATGAGGGCAGATGAGGCTCCTTGTTTGAATGTTTTATTTTATTTTCAAGTGTTCTATTTCGTTTTTAATTGGCATTTTTTCTTAAAAAATCCAATTGCGTGGTACGTATGAAGTATATATACATACTCAGTCATAGATAGGATAAGTTACAGAGTAACCCTTTTCTAATGCCTAAAGGACTATAGAAACACCTTGAGTAGATTAAATGACAGTGTATAAGGATTCTAACAGCAGAGGTAAGGATGAAAGATTGAAAGTTAAGTTGCGTGAGAAACGGAAGATAGTAGGAGAAAAATAGAAGAGAAAGGGGTAGATGATCATTTAGTTCCAGTATCAGGTAAAAGAAAAGGGTAAGTTATCATAATAAGAGATATTGATAAAAAAAAATTCGCCTCTGAGTAAGACGGACCAAAAGTTTATTACCTGAGTTGGCAGATAGAGAGATACCAGAGTAGACGTATGGTCGACGGGCCGCCGACCCAGACCGCTGGCAATAGAAAGACATTGAACACTATTTCTCCCTGAGTGGGGGTTTTGTTTCGTCTCCAAACGAAGACTGCCAATGTATTTTCGGTTGGCCAAAGAAAAATTAAGGTTTGATTTTAAACACGAATCTTCTGTCAATTACCAAGTGGCAGTAGGAGTGCCACGAGAACTTGTCGAAAAATATTCCTATGTCATTATCCTTCTGTCATGGCTTTTCATCTTTCTTCCTGTCTGTCCACAGGATAACTCCCAAAACTACTCAATGCATTTACATTATTTTTGCTTATCTAAGTTTCATTGGAATTCACAGAAAAATCTTGGAGATAACGTGTTGACATGCATGAAATTTTGGCAACTTTATGTACTATTGACCTACAACTACGAAGAAAGGGAGATAATCCTGCATGGAATCGCCCACTTCCTCCTGTGACTTTTATCTACCTATGTACTGCAATAATTAAAATGTATTCAGTAGTTTGGGAGATATTGTGCGGACAGTGGGAAAGACAAAGGGGAAGACCTATAGGGAGCTGCAATCGAATACATGGAACTTTGCAACTTCATTGGCAAAGGCAATAAAATATTACAAGAAAAAACAAGGGACACAACTTTTTATTGACGAATATTTAGTTACCTATCTTGAGTTTTAGATTTAGTATTTTTATGAGCTGGGGTCTCTTAAACCTTTTCCCTGCTTAAAAGTAAAAATTTCTTTTAATCTGGAATAAAATTTAATCACTTGGTCGATGGGACTTTCTTCCTAAAACTTACTTTAGGTTTTAATGAAAATCTTAAAAAACGAAACAGATGGACGAACAGATACGAAAGAATGCATAAAATTCTGAATAACATTTTGAGATGATGTTGACGATCGGGACGCGACCCAGGCAACGACAGCACACAGCGTGGCAAATCAAAGGAGCTACAAAAGTACATAAAAGATTCATTGTATAGAAAAATTTGTAATCATGATTCCCCCCCTCTCTCTCTCTCTCTCTCTCTCTCTCTCTCTCTCTCTCTCCTTCTCTATGTCTCTCTCTCTCAAACCAAGGCTCCACCCTCCTCTGTCCCACCCACGAAACCTCTCATTAGCCTGATAAAAAATGAATGAATGAGATATTGCGCACGAGTGCTTTCACTCAAGTATACACATTTCCAAAGCAAATCAACGCGGCAATCATCCTCTTAAAACTCCACACGCTTAAATACTCAGTAAGTTACTGGTGATCTAGAAAAATGTTGCTGCCACTTATCGAAATCTGTCATTTAACACCGTGTCGTCGTCATCAGAAAAAAAGAAAAGAGAGACAATTATGACCATGACTGACCTCGATTGACCCAGCATCAAATTTTCCTATCATCCCTCACTGACATGTGACTTATTATAATTGTGTGTCATGTTGGCCCTAGGTCAGTCACAGAGGACCTTAAATGTCAAACATCACCGTCTGGGTAAAGAGAGTTGGTTTAATTACGTCGAAATTTCCTGCTTGATGGAAAACAGTGACCCTGGAGACAGAGGCTGACGCGCAGACTTTTTGGCCTACCGAGTCAAACAACACATTTGATAGAAGAACGTCATGATATAGTGGGGGTGCATATTAGCAAGTTTGTTTAGGTGTACAATGTTGAAGGGGCCTACCCCACTTTCTGTTGATGGCACATACCATTGTGTACTGTTTTATTACAATCATATACTCTTTTGTGATATAAACATTACATTTTCTAAAAACCTTTCTAGTTCTTTTATTCTATTCTATCACTTGAAAGTGAATGGTCTCTCTCCTGATACTACAGACAATGGAACGACACTAGGGTGTCTGCCTCTGGGCGACGAGTATAGAGATCCTGGGATGCCCATTCGTCAGAATTTCTCGTGGATGCAGTGCAAAGAAACGCAGAGAGCTATCTGTCTGGTTTTAGTCTTGCCACAGTAGGAGCTGCCAAAAGGAAGTCAATTTGGGAGACAGTTCATCTTAAAGTGGTTCCACTCCTTTGGTTGGAATTAGAGTTATTCTTATCCTTGACTGGTTGCCTTCCCAAGGTTAGAGAGCCGAATAGCTGGGAGGAGACGAAAAAAATCTGCGCATTTTCCGAGGGAAATTGTGTAAAATGAACATATACAAGCCGAATCATAGTTTGAGCTCGAGTCACCGATTCTCTTAGCCGTTACTGCTACGCCAATCACATTTTCTACTTGTAATTACATCGTATATGACAAATAGATGAAAATATAGCCATACATAGCTATATATATATATATGCATATATATATATATATATATATATATATATATATATATGTGTGTGTGTGTGTGTGTGTGTGTGTGTAGATATAGATATATAAATACGTATTAGGAAAAATACTAAATGAGCAATTTGAAATGCGGTCTTCATCTACCATCTGGCCAAGGCTTAATACAAGCTTTGGATGGACAACTAAGTGAGAGACATGAAAATAATGATTAGAAAAAAATGATATAAAAATGATGGCCCTTGAGTGCAGGCAAATATATCAACATATTTGGCAATTAATAGCTTATATTACCTGAATTTTAATAGGACACATTTATTTAAACTAAATAATTCGATTACTAAATAAACTAAATAATTTCGATTCATGTAGACATGAGACCGTTATATTGCTTACATTAAAAACATTCAGACCCATTACCGACCCATGCAGGGTCAATGTCTAATCTAACTACTATCCTTTCTGAACATGATTACTGCATCTTCTGATTGTACATATAACACATGAGAAAATTATGACTTATGAACAATAAAAGAAAATGTAACTGTTGCATGGCTTTCTTAATTCTTTTTTTTCATAATAAATTCACCGCGTAACAAAGCGAGATCATTTAGTAAGAGTTTCTTTATAACGTATAACTCGATTCATAATCACTCTGACGGATATATATATATATATATATATATATATATATATATATATATATATATGCGTGTGTGTGTGTGTGTATATATATATATTATATATATATGAATTTGTACTGGCGTTTGACACTGGAGACTGATGAAGATATAAGCTGAAAAAGCATACGTACGTTTTCGCGCCTACGGAGAGAATTAATTGCCACAATGCATTAATGTATTAGAACTAGTAGTATTATAAGAAGTCCAAGTCTGGAGTTGACTTTGTTGAGCAACAACAAAAACAAGAAATATGCATTTATACTTGAAAATATATTTTTTGCATCTTTTTGTTTATTACGCATACAGTATAAAAGATGCTGTTCGACTAATGCAGGAGACTCGTGCGAATGTATCACTACTTCATCAACTAAGGGAAGGAGGAAGGAAATAAAAAGTGAGAGAAAGAGGGAAAGAAAGAGAGAAAAAGAATGAGAAAGGGAGAGAGAAAAGACAAAAAGATGGAAAAGAAAAACTATTCAGATTAGAAGTAAAAGTGGAGTTTGACCTTGCAGTAGCCACGCTTATCATTGTTTATTTTTATCATAAAGTAATGTAACCTAATATTTTTATTAATTTTCGCCACGTTTCATCTTTATCCTAATTTGAGAAGAGTTGTGATAAAAAACAACTAAAGAATAAGACTGAGGTAAAAAGCATTTAAGATTAAAAAAAAAGAGTTTCTTTTACTTTTACTTTTTACAGTTAATAATGAAAATTGAATGGAAACGTCTGACCGATTTTTTTTCTATTCTTAGAACGTGACACGTACGAGAATCTTTTCCATTTGGAATTAGAAAATATTAATTTTCAGTTTTCATTCAAAACACTTTTAAATCATACTTTCGATTAAAAATGCGATGGACACACATACGCACACACAAACACATACACATGCATACACACACACACATACACACACACATTTATATTTATATATAGCCAAATTTTCAGTTGAGGTTTCGAGATATAATAATACTATTTAAGCCTTAACCGGTTTCATAAATGTCTTCGGGAGGCGAATGTGATTTTTCACTTTTTTCTAATATATATATATATATATATATATATATATATATATATATATATATATATATATATATATATATATATATGTATATATATATATATATATATATATATATACATATCATACAAACGCACATGAAATCATATACTCACACACACACAACACACACACACACAACACACACACACACGTATATATATATATATATATATATGTACATATATATATATATATATATACATATATATATATATCAGCTGATTGAAATATTATCAAAATTCATCAGTGCACTTTGTTTGGTTAATGCAGACTATGGAAAAGCCTCTGATTCAATCGAACACACGTCAGTCTTCAACACGTAAAAGTTTTCTTGAATTTAATTTCAATATATTAATAGTGATACATCGATCTTACGTCCGATTGCATATCTATAATAGATCGAAATCATGCACTGTTTGATATAATTTGCGCATGAAAAGTGATTTAATACCAAAGTCTGATAACGAGAAGGACTAATTTTACAAAGGGTGATGGCTCAATTTGAATCGTTGCATAGACATTGCAATCGGTTGTTTGTTTTGAATCTATACACACCTTTCGAAGTTTTGTTGAATTTCATTCTAATACATCGATAGTCATCGTTCTAACGCCTGATCGCAAATACATCCTTATAAGAGTTTAATCAATCAACTGCCAATGACGGGAACTTCAGATATCGCAGTTTTACCGCTCAATGGCGAATAACAAAAATTTCCGCCGTCTGATTGTTGACACGACGAAGAGAACGCAGTGTACACGTCATGTTTGTTTCAAGTTCCCCAGACAGGGAAGGCAAGAGAGTGGAGGAGGAAAGTCAAGGCGTATGTACAGTATCCAAGTTTAGGTATGTATGTTTCAGGGCATTATATGTTGGGCAGGGATTATATTTCACGTAGTAGTTGCAACCTTTTCAAGGACATTCTTTACTAGTGACAATAAGATTACTAGTTTTCAATCCTCCTATTCAAGTTGCGAAAAATTTATTGTAGGAGATAAAACCAATTTAACACAATGATAAAAAGCTACAACAAAAAATAAAAATGATTTCAATAAACAACATTTGCAAGGAATATACCAACTTTGGTGTATGGTAATACAACATATTGCATCACACGTACCCCACTACACATAAGCCCAAAACACGACTATACCTTTAGATATTGGCCTTATTCCTTGGACTACCTTAACACCTCTCCATTAAAGAGATCTAGAACTGTCTTATGATAATCAACTAACGCACGGATCAAATTTTATCTGTAATCCAAAAACGTAGTCCAAGAGCGAGTCGATGCATGGCAGTATGAAAAATGTTCCCCCTTACGGTATAGTTGAAATGTTTGGGGAAGCTTGGTCCCTTCAAAATTAGGTCGAAGAGAATAGTTGGAAAATTGTCAGGAGGTAAATGGATTTAATTCAGTGGTCTGGGAACGTGTGATATTTTGAATGAAGGCTCGTGACCCCTTAGAAGACCTGGGGACTTTTGAGGAAACACTTAATTGGCGTTAAAGAGTAATGGATTTTGCGACAAAGTTGCAGGCCAGAGGTCAGCAGGCTAACTTTCAAAATTGCACCACGGTAACAAGAGAATGTAGATTCCTAGTCTTTGTAAAATTCGCTTTTACTTTTCCCGCTCACCATTGCCCAATGGTAGATTGCTTACCTCCAGTCCTGTACACTGTGGTTCAATTTTCCACCAAGTCATGGCAAATACTCTATAAATGGTACACAATGCCTCTCCTTGAAGCAATCAGTATGAAGATGATGATTGATAAACAGCTTCCCGGGCCTGGGGTGATACACCTGAATTATGGTGGATACATGGGTTCTCGTAAGACCACCGAAGTTAAACAAATCTGAGCTTAGTCAGTGCCATAATGGGTTACAATTGTGAGGTACCAAGAGCCAGAAGTACAACAAAGCTTCGACAGGCTTAGCAAGCCGTAAATGTGTGTCGGTGTTCATCTAAAAATGCGATAACCTAGATGAGGGGATGAGCAAAAAACAATGATACATTATACACATAACTTCGACTCGTGTTTGCTTCCCTTGAGAGTGAAAGCAAATTCACTTATTACTTCTGTCTACAAAGTTGGGCAGAAATTGTGTATTTACCTGTGTTTCTTTGATCATTTGTTTGTATACACAATACCTTCAGAAAGTAGTCAATTATTTTCAATGGCATTTTGCGGAAATATGGGTCATTAAACCATCAACAATCCATTGAATCTTGGAGGATAATTTTCGAGCTTCGTTTTCTTAACCTAAAAGCCATGACAAGTTCAGATTTTCAGTTAAGACCAAAACATGCAAGATTTATACAATTCAATTGATGGATATGCAGGGTAGGGAAAAGAAAGAGTCAGGCTGGTTGCTACTGATATCATAAATGATACAAAGGGTAGAAAGACGGAGGATAGTTAGGTTGTTTAATTATAGGGTCCGATAGAGAGGGAAAGAAAATTATAAATTTTAATGGAAAAATTCGACGGCAAAAAAGAGGAAAGAAAGGTAGAACATCGGATAAAAGGTTGGGAGAGGAAAATACTTATTCAGTTTATCATGAGAGTAGAGGAAGTAGAGATAAGAGCCTGTTAAATTGATAAGTAAGTAGGTCAGGAGATTAAGGAATGAAAAGTTAGGGAATTTATTAAGACGATACGGAAGGGAAGGGTTTAGCAACTACTATTGGTATTATGTTTGAAATGTGATATATATATATATATATATATATATATATATATATATATTGAATACTTGTTGTAAAATGTTAAATTTCTTGTCCAGTAAACATGTATAAAAGAGCACAAAAGCTCTTATAAAAAAATTTTTTTTAATCATCTAAAGAGGAATTTTTTACTTATGGGCGCACACCAAAACATAATTTAGCTGAAAAACGTCTGAAAGATCTGAACTGTGGAACTAGCTTATGTCCCTTTAATTACCCCCCTGTCCGTTGTCTGCTTTTTTGTTACAGAATTTGACGCTCTTACTGTCCTGGAGTAGTGTAGGGTCTAGGCAATGAGACCCCAGCAATATATACGAGCTCCTAAATAAACAATTCAATGTTTTCGATAAGGGTCTTCTTTATGAGAGCAATCATGCTAATTAAATTCCGTTCCCCTTGAAAAGAAAATGGTATTCTTCTTTTCTCTCAATGATTCCTCTGAATGTTTTTCTTCTCCAAAGGAAAGAACTGCTTTCTTCTTTGATTACTGTTTATATGATAGTTTGTCCTTCAACACTAATTAGAGCAATTCTGATGCAAGGCAAACGATTCTTCAAAATCCCCAGAATCTATAAAATGAAAAAGTATCCCAGTTGAACAATTAGACACCATTCTTCGGCCTCTAAATGCTCTGCCATTAAAAACGGTAAAATGGTTCCAGTGATTTGAAAGTCTGAAGGGAGAATTCGACTCAGTTCTTTGCAGAGTCGAGGCCACGAATCCGGATGCAACGACTGATTTGTATTCGAACAACAATTATCAAGAAATGAAGGTTTTGGTTTCTCTCTTACGATTAGTTTTATTTTTTCAACTACATATTTTGATGAAAGATAGTTCTCTGTCACTGCCTCTCCATACACATGCACACGCGCACACACACACACACACACACACACACGGATATATATATATATAGAGAGAGAGAGAGAGTGACAGATAGACAGACAGGTTGAAAGAGAGAGAGAAAGACAGAGTGTGTGGAAGAGAGAGAGAGAAAGATTGAGATGAAATTGACAATTGAAAGTTGAAGAGGAAAACTCAAGAGATAGGTGTTTGTATTATTCCGCGGGTGTAGTTCGATGCATTTGACAGGGACCAGTCGTCTTTTGCAGAGAAAGAATATTTTGGCAGTTCACAGAAAAAAGTTAGCTGTTTATATGCACGATGCTGGAGAGGAACGAACATGTAAACAGCCATTTTTCTCCATGAACTGCCGTAATTTTTTTCCTCTGAAAAAGATGGCCAGCCAGCGTCAAAATCATCAAACTACGTTCGCAGAATATTTTTCATTTAGATTGGGATGTAACATCTACATATCAAGTTTCACCCTTTGCCTTCCAATTGTCATTTTCATCTACATTCTGTCAGATCACTCACTCTTTACACACAACACACACACACACACACACACACACATATATATATATATATATATATATATATATATATATATACACACACACACACACATATATATATATGCCTTGAATAGTGCGGTGTTTGTTAATGTGTGTTTTGATATAATAATTAGTTGTAAAAATCGATTTAAGTAAGAATAATCTGAAAATGCGTAAATCATGATATCATGATGAGGCAGTGAACGGTGTGGTTTTGAACAGTATGGAAAATCTTGGAGTGAATAATTAGCACTAATTGTGATATACCTGATGGATCAGCTCCAAACTGACCAATCACAGAGGACCATAATGCACATACACGAATAAAATTTCTCCCTTGGTTTACTCAGAGGGCTGTTGAGCACCATTGAAGAACCCTGTGTACTGCATGATCGTCATCATCATAACGTATTGTGATAGTATGTAAGCCCCCTACCCTCATAGACAGTCTTGATTCTGTTCCCGGCGGCTTTTTGCTTTTTTGAAAGAGATTCCAGACCGCCTCTCTAGATCTTTATCTCATTTTTCACCGGATAAAATCTTTGACAATTTGCAAGAAAATTCATAAATTATTTTCATTGTTATGATCTTGAAGTTGTGGAAAAAAGAATCTCTAATTAATTGATTTTTAAAAAAAATACAATTATCAGGCTTGTTTTCTTAGAAATCATCAACCAAACTGTTTACAAGGGTTTTTTCAGTTCTTAAATTGGTGCAGCTGGCTGGCTAGCTTTTTGTCGATGAATAGTGCACACAAGCCGCACCAACGGGGCAAGAAAGCTGAAAATGTAAATAGTCACTCTTTATATGCCCAGAAAAGAAACTCTTTTTTTTTTTTTTTTCTTGAACCCCAATAGGTTTTTAGTGGTGGTTCAATATACAATGGAAGTTTATGCTAAACTGATCCCTCTGTTTGTGCTCACTTTTTTTCCTGAAGTTTCAGAGTTTTTAGTGATCAATGTCCGAACAAAAAGCGAAAAAAGTAACTAATATATTGGTTACCTCCCCTTTTTTTCATTTTTTTTCAAACGATCACGCTTAAAACGGCAAGCATTTTTTTTTTTCTTTATTTTACAATAAATTATGAAATTTGAAATAATTTGTTTTTTGGGGTTTTTTGGGGTGTTTTTTGTTTGGGGTTTTTTGTAGTTTCAGTGTTCTTTGAGGTTCATTATTATTTTTTTTAATTCAAAGCTTTGCCTGGTTGGTGTACTTGTCTTTGAATGATAGCACAAGGAAAAAAACTGTGCAAAACTGAACGAAGAGAGAAGAGAATAGAAAAAAAGGTAGTCATTATAAAAATCTCCATGTGTCCAATTTCTCTTGGTAGCAAAACTTTTTGGGATGATTAATTAAAAATTGGAGAAAAAATGGGGATCAATGAATGATTTTCCAGGAGCATGAGAATTGAAAAAAGAATTAAAAAATTTGAATTTTAAAAAAAGTGGACACGAATTCTACCGAACAAAACATGAGCTACAAATTTAGCGAGTTGCAATTAGAACCTGGCAAAAAACCTTTTTACTACGGACTTTTTTGAAGTACCCATTTTTTAAATTATAATAAGGGGTAAATGTTCAAATTTTCAGTCTTTTATATCCATTGATGCGCCTTGCAGTCAAAGAAAGCGAAAAGGAACATAAAGAGATGGCTAAAGTGTTGTATGAACTACGAAGCGCCCAGAATGCTCATATCTCTGCCAACTGCATCATCACTAAAAACATGAATGAAAACCAGGTCACAATCAGTTGTAAAATTAATTCTCATATCTATCTCTAAATTCAATTCATTTTTCCTCAACGCAAGGATTACGCTTCAAAAGATGAGAGCCATTAGCAGGGGGAGTATCTTGGGATCTACCCAATCAAAAATCCAATCACATTTCTATGGTCCACTGTCCACTCTTTCACATAATTGTCCATTGAGAACTTTTGGGGATATAGTATGGATATTTATAAAATGTGGGCTATATTACGTAATGTAGGCAAATAATTACTAACTTGGGGAGGTAACTGTACATAGATCCAACCAAAAATCTAATGAACAATAACTTACCCCACTTCCTTCCTATCAACTTATTACAATTGAAATCCATTGAGGACATTTGGAGATATCTCGTCAAAAATCAAAAGACAAAAATATTGGAAGACACTACTGAGTACATGTACGTCCCAAACTTTGTTAGCATTGGTAAAAATGAAGAATAAAAACTTGCAATCAAAAACAATCTCAGATCTATCCTATGATTTAATCATTTCTTCTTTACCTCATGACCAGAGCCTCGGGAAAATTTGACTGAAATTTTCCTAGAACTTTCAGAAATATTCTTTCAACCACACTTAGACTTAATCACCCCTTCTGTAGTTTACTGCTGTTAAAATTCATTAAGAACTTTTGGACATACCGGATAGAAAACAGACGAACAGATAGACACGATTAAATGCATATACCTCTTTAACTTTCGTTGGTAAGAATGCAAAAGAACCAATAGAGCCAGTAAAACGAAATCCTTGTAGAAATAAAAGCATGTGTAAATACATTTTATATGTTTTTCAAATAAGAAAAGACAATGCCAGTATCAGTTAGTAGGTGTAACGTTTGAAGAGATTCAATATCTTCCCAACTCCAGTTGGATGTGATTGTCTGTGGCAGAGATTTCCCCAGGCCAACTGAATACAGGGAATGAAGCACCTGCTGACCATTAACTGGACAGTGAAGTGGCTTTTCAACTTCTCTTCGTGAAACTTGACAAATCGTCGAGCTCTTCGGAGTTGCATTGTGTTTTTTTTTTGTTGTTTTTTTTTTCATTAAAGCACTTACCAAACTCCTTATGTTTTTTTTTTATTCATTTGCAAAGACATTCCGCAACAAAGCATAGCACACTTTTCTCTCTTTTCCCCTTCTCTCTCTGTCGATTTTGTGAAAATTCCTCGGCTTTTCGAGTTTAATAACACGTCATCATCATGATGAATTCTTCTTGAACAAACATGAATTGCATAATAATTGTTTTCCAAACATAATATGTTTCCGATTAATGATTATTGCAAGATTTTTACGGCATAATCTGGAAGTGCAAACTGATCGTGAAGTTTTAAATGGCAAAGGCGTTGGTAGAGGAATAATACCTATGCAGTAATAGTAGTTTTATATTGTGAAAAATTATTCCAAAATTCTATTATATCGAAAAATATTTTTCTACGAAGTGGGGATATATATATATATATATATATATATATATATATATATATATATATATAAAACCAATATAAGTATACAATGCTCTTCCAACATAGAATGGAGCACTATGATGGACAGGGAATATACATGCGTAAATAAATACATTGCTTAAATTCAACCTCCCGTGGAGTTGAGACGGGATACGAGTCTCTGGGTTTGGAACTAAGGTTTTGATCCAACCTTGTGGTACTGGATTGGATAACGGATAGTCTATAGCCACACTGAAGAGTTGTAATACAACAAAACAGCAGTCTGTGGATGACACAATAATATATATATATATATATATATATATATATATATATATATATATATATAATGTGTACTTTAGAGAGTGAGACAGACTTGGGAGTGAAGTTGTTGGTGGTAAGGTTTATTAATCCTTATATGTCAATAGTCCATACATGTTTCGGGATTTCTCCCATCATCAGTGGTGTGCGTTGTGTGAGTGTGAATTAAAATGTACCATGTGGAACCAGAGTACACTGCCAGGGGCTATGCATTGTGGGTAAGTTTTGTTGTCAGGGCTACTAGAGGCCTCCTGCTGAATGTAAGAATGACCAGCAGGTATTGGGATTTTGGTAAAGCAGCAGCAGTTGGTCTTGGGGAGGGCAGAGTGTGTCAAGGTAGGGGGTAGTGTTGTGGAGGTGGATTTTTTGGTATGTTTGGGATAGTGTGGAAAGAGGGGTGGTGGGGTCAAGGAGCTACATAGGTATCAACCTTAAAAGTTACTGAAAATGTTTTGGCTATGATTTGGACAGGGGTTATAACAGGCTAAGGTGAAGTTTTTCCTATGGGTCTAGGTGACTTTGAAGCTTCCATTATTGAATGAGTCTAAGATGTGGGTGTGAGGATATTAATGGTAGGAGTTGTGTATATTAGTGTTCTGTGTGGTGAGGGTTGTTCAGTTTAGTATTTAATCCATTAGGATATAGGGTTTTAAGTTTGTTGATCCACATGTCTTCGTGTTTTTCTAGAACTTTAGTTATGTCAATTGGAGTAGTTTTTTCTATTTTTTCTATGATGGTGAAGCTAGTGTCAGTGGCAAAATTGTGGTCAGGTGTGCGAAAGTGTTGTTCTATGGGAAGTGGGCTACGATTATTTTTTGACTTAATCCTATGTCTATAATTATTAGACTCAACAATTATAGACATAGGATTAAGTCAAAAAATAATCGTAGCCCACTTCCCATAGAACTACACTTTCGTACACCTGACCACAATTTTGCCACTGACACTAGCTTCACCATCATAGAAAAAATAGAAAAAACTACTCCAATTGACATAACTAAAGTTCTAGAAAAACACGAAGACATGTGGATCAACAAACTTAAAACCCTATATCCTAATGGATTAAATACTAAACTGAACAACCCTCACCACACAGAACACTAATACACACAACTCCTACCATTAATATCCTCACACCCACATCTTAGACACATGATATATATATATATATATATATATATATATATATATATATATATATATATATATATATATATATATATATATATATATATAACAAGAATATATCGTTGAAATGTTCATTCTTTGTCGATATGAGTTTTTAAGTGTCTTATTTAGGCAGTATGTAATTTAATTGAGCCTACCCAATATTTTTTCTGAAATACGGATCTCCAAATGTTATCCATCTCAAAGTGAATGGTATCTTCATTTATCACCTTACAATCAATTATTTACATTGATTTTCACGTTTATGCGTATATTCTTAAAATGTTCGACTTTCATATCAGGAAATGTAATCACTGACTGTAAAGCACAGTTGTATCAGTTTGGATCCATAACAATAGACAGGTTTTCTCTTCGTCCAATAGCTATAACTGACTTCGATAAAACGAATATCGGCTTTAATGAACTCGTGGATCTATCCGAACTAACTTCTGATATACCGAACGAAGTTCAATGAATGCATCAAATATGTGGACCATAACGGCACTATACCGTTTTTACCCCCTAAATTCGATTCATCAGAAAGTCATTTTGAGGATGGGTCTTAAGATTCGTGAGTTGGAAGTACTACGTGCTACATTGTTTTTCTTTCAAAGTGGTTTTGAGCCTCTTTTTGCACCAAATAAATCAACACGTAGTTTTGATTTAGTCAAATTTTAATTTAACCAAAGCAAGGACGCCACAATAAAAATTTGGTCACCCCAGGCTAATGTAATCAAGAACTAACGGCAAGTTCGTTGATTTCAAATCCTGTCGAAGCTTTATTGAGAACTTTAGACAAATACCATTCTCCCACACCGTTACTAACAATAGATCAGCATGAGTGTTCGTTTCAATCATTCATGTTAAGGGAACTCAGTATATAAAGATCTCATTGATCGAATCATTCTCCGAGTAATTAATCTCTGTATAAACCATTACCAATAATAGATCAAAATTGATTATATTGATCGAAATTGTTTGACCGGAAGAGATCGATAGAACAACGGATTCGGTTACGTGGCTGCCAGCTAATTAATAGTTTAGCAAGTTATCGATCTATTTTAAGTATATTTTAAGTGTGTTCACTAATAATAGATCATCATGGATGATATCGCTAATTTAGTCAAGAATTGTCCGGAGAGCCTAAAGGCTAGTATAAGCATGGCCAGATTTAGACCTTGGAGACCTGAGGTATTTAGTTTTGCTGCGCCTTTCATACACAAAAATTTTAGTACACGGCAATTCACTAAATCCACACATCAAAGTCCACTTATTGCACGTAATTGGAACTGAATAGTTACACATACAAAGGTTAAATGAGTTATATATCTAGAGTAAATGCATGTATACATGTAAATAAACGCCAGCAAAAACTCGGATAGATTTTCAATATTCCCGTATTTACTGTGGATGCAAGTAGTAATTTTATTAGTTTACTTAAAACAATAGAACGCATCATAATGATAGGAATTCAAAATGGATTCCAAAAAGTAATTTTTAATTCATTTCTTATGATAGAAACTAATTTTTCAATTACCATATTTCTGTTTATAGGAGCCGGACGCAATTGCCCCTCTCAACCTTCTACTAACCAGATCCCTGATGCAAGTAGATAAAACACTTGATCATCATAATATATTATAATTAGCTGCGTGCTTAAGCCGTCTCTCAAATTCTTCCGTCCATCATAACAAAATGATAAACATTTTTTATATGAATAGATACGTTAAAAATCTTCTTTTTTGTAATGTACCATATACTTTTTGCACATACTATATACTTGCTTAGAACAATGTAATCAATCTAGTAAGTATACTTTTACAGGACTGGTAAAATTATTGCTGATATTTTTTCAAAATAGCCTTATTTCATGTATAAAGCCTAAAATCCTCGAGTGATGTTGATCATTGTTCTTTGCAAAATGCATTTAAAATCCGGTTTTATTGTTGAGTTCTAATTTGCCTTTCCAACATTTTCCAACTTTTTCAAAAGTTTCTAGTTTCCTTTTAATGTTGAATACACTTTTCCTTGATAGTCCAACTTTATTAGCAATTTCATCACAACTCAAGTCGGGATCTTCCATTCTAAACTTCCACGTAGACACTTATCCTCGGGCTCAAAACATTACCAGATCCCATGATGACGATATTTGACAAGCATACACGGGAATCGCTACTACGAGAGTAACATGT
The DNA here is from genome assembly GCA_963457665.1 of Thysanoteuthis rhombus. Taxonomy (NCBI): domain Eukaryota; kingdom Metazoa; phylum Mollusca; class Cephalopoda; order Oegopsida; family Thysanoteuthidae; genus Thysanoteuthis; species Thysanoteuthis major. The sequence goes on from OY735211.1 coordinate 64,531,793, forward strand.
TTGAATTGAGATCCTTTGGTATAAATTAAGTCAAATGAGTACAGAGTAGGAAACAGTAAGTGCTGAAATGACATTCTTCTACACCTGAAATGAGCTACCATCCTGGGTAGGGGAGAGTCAATTTTGTTTGAGGATAACCTGAGGTCACACGAGGTTGACAATGGTTGAAAAAAGTACAAAAGGTATAATGAATACAGAATCCAAAATGCATAAGACTATTTATTACTGTTTTTATCGTAGTAATTCTAATAGGGTTTCACAATGAAATACATAGATTTTTTTTTAAATGCTCATTGATTATGACAGTACAGTAGTTGTGCGTGTTGATAAGCTTATTTATTGCAGTGTGTGTGGGAGTTTATTCCGTGTGTGTGTGTGTTTGGTTCTGCCCAATTTTAGTCATCGGTCTATACCTCTCAAATGGCGCTAAAGTGTAGAGAAGCGAACTTGTGTAGAATGCGCATTAGAGAATCATTTCTCTTGCGAGTTCTTCGCACCAGAAATGATAAGAGCCAGCCATTGCATCTATGGTTTGAATTCCAGGCTTGTTTTTACATTCAAAGCATTTTTTCGGATGATTGAATTCCTTCTTCTTGTGTATGTTGTATACATGACGTTCTGGCTGATTCATTCTATGATCCTTTTCAGGTATAATATCCAGATGTGATGGTGGTAAAATATTATTTCACAACGATAGTAGTAAACAAAATATTGTAATGGAAGGATGAATATTCTGGTTTTCTGTTAATTCTGTCTTGTTTTCACCTTGCAATATTTTCATTTAAAAAAATGTTTCAGCTGTTTTCCAATGCTTTCATACAATCTTGGGTCATATTTTTATTGATCTATCTAATGATAAATCCAATAATCTATCTATCTATGTCTGTATGTCTCTGTCAGTGTCTTCATATCATTTTCTGTCAGTCTATTCATATCTGTCTATGTATTGGAGACTGATCATCCCTTTCTCTCTCTCTCTCTTTCTCAATCTATCCATCTATATGTAAATAGATAGATATACCTATCACAGCCTGTTCACACACACACACACACACATATATATATATATATATATATATATATATATATATATATATATATATATATATATATATATATACTTGACTCTATCGATCTATCCCTCGATCTATCACAGTCTGTTCATACATATCTACATCATTTTTTGCTTTTTTTTACATTGGCGAATAGAAACAGTTCTGCTGATTTTGTAGCGAACGCATCTGTCTTTTCGTCACCTTTCGCTGCGAATCAACACCCAACGAAGCAATGAGTTGCATTGTGCTCCTTCCCCACAGAGAATTGTTATTTCTTTGGAACACTGGTCTATTGAAATGAACGAAGCTGGAACGTCTAAAATCGGACAAAGACAACAATCCGGTTTTTTGGATTCAACGAAGTAAAAATTTCCCTTTTTGTTCTGATATCAACAACGCCTAAGTCTCGAAGAATTGTATAACTCGACCTCGCAACGCCGTGACTGTGAATACCATTGCCTCAGTGAACTATGGAAGGCCAGCCGTATTATGAAATATGACGTCACTACTCCTGATACCATAGTCAGTAGCAAAGATCATAAAGCAGCCAATGTTTTTCAATAAAAGCAGCAATCATCATTCTAGATTTATTGTGTCAACTGTCATCGTAACAATGATACCGCAGACAGGAGGAGAAAGCTTCATCAGTAGCAGCAAGGTTATGGTTAGGGCAAAAGTTGAGGTCAAGTTTAGAAGAAGCACATAAAGAGAGAAAGAGACATGGAACAAAAGATAGGGGTGTGGTTTGGAAGAGAGTGTTGACGTTAAGGCGAACGAGAAAGAATCGAAGAGGGAGAAGAAAGTGAGGATATGAAGAAATCAGGAAGAATGAAAAGAGAGTAAATAATGAAGAGGCCCGAAGAAAGAAAAGGAGAAGAGAAACAAGAACAGGAAAGAGAAAAACAAGAACAAGAAGAGCAACAACAACAATAACAGCGAGGGAAAACAGAAAGAAAAATTAAGAAGAAAGAGATAGAATGAAAGAGAAAAGAAAATCGAAAAACATGTTGAAGAAAAAAAAAAGGCTATTGGGATATACAAGTTGTTGGGAAAAAAGAAAAAGTGGGAAGGAAATATATAGAAAAAATATGCTTACGAGAACAAAATGCATACTAAGTCAGAATTGATTGATAAAGAAGGAATTAAAACATTTCCATTTCATTTTCTTTTCATACGAAACAGAATTCTTTATCTGATATATATATATATATATCATTTCATTGATATATTTTATATTTATTGTACAAAAAATGAAAAAGTGTATAAGATGAAGATATTCTATAAATTGATGATAATAATAATAATAATAATAATAATAATAATAATAATAATAATAATAATAATAATAATAATAATAATAATAACAAGAAGAAGAAGAAGGAGAAGAAGAAGAAAGAGAAAAAGAAAGGATGGGGCATAATTAAATGATGACATAATACAAGACCTTATGCATATGTATAGATGTATGAATATATGTATTCTTTACGAAAAAATAATGCGTACGTCAGAAAATATTGATAGAAGAATTTGAAAGATGGAATTAAATGTGACCGACTTTTCGTTTTATCTCTTTTTTTCTTTGGTATATAACAGATTTTTATCCACCGATTTATATATATATATATATATATATATATATATATATATATATATATATATATATATATATATGTGTGTGTGTGTGTGTGTGTGTGTTTTACTTTTCATATATAACAATTTTTATCTTTTTTTTTTCACTCATGCTTACTTATATATACGTGTCTATGTCAGCGAGTGTGTGCATTCACGTGTGTGTACGTATGTCTTTTCTTTGTATAAAACAGATTTTTATCTCTTTATGCTTGCGTATAAGTACATATTTTTTTCGTATAAAAGAGATTTTATCTATTCATGCCTACTTATATACATATATTTTTCTTAGTGTATCGATTTTTTGATCCTTATCACACAAGAAAAAAACTAGATGGCGCCACCAGTCCGATTGACAAAGTTGATTTTGGTGTAAATGTCAGCGTGCTTTCCCGCGCGGACGGATGTGGAAAGGGCGCATGCGTGTTTTTTAATGTTTATTATTCGACAGAAAACGAGACACGACGTTATTCTTCGAGACCCGGCCTGACTCAGTAGTCATTGAGTGCTGAGTGTCCATTTCAGAAAACGTTCCCTGCCTCTTTCATGCCAACCAACCTCCTTGCCCACTTTCTCATACGTCACATTCAGAGCCATCAAAAATGAAACACTTTTACGCACATTCATATTGTTTTTATTTTCAACTTTTCCATATTGGAATATTGTCTATTCCTTTGTTTTCATTTGTTATTTGTTATTTTTTTGTATTATTGTCATCATTTTCATTATTACTTGCCACTGCTACAACCAAATATTTCTTCTTCTTCTTCTTCTTCTTCTTCTTCTTCTTCTTCTTCTTCTTCTTCTTCTTCTTCTTCTTCTTCTTGTGGTTTTCACCGCAGACCTCGTAATGGCAATCAAAAATTCAATTAAAATCAAACGCAGCTAATTGCGTCGTAGTGAAGATGAAAAAATTATTCCAACTATCCTTATACTTATGATGGTATGTGCTCGGATCGCGTGTGTTATCAGAGGGACTCGAGTATTTTTGTCGAATGATTTGTCACCGAGAGTATCCATATCACTGCAAAAAAGCAAGCCAGATAGCTATGATTAAACGCTGCTTCAGTAATTCAATATAAAATGTTAAGAACATTATAAGTAACCTCAATTCAACCATTGAATGTGGGGCTCTGATATGAAGTTCTCACTATAAAAAGACATAGGCCTTTTGGAATTTATCCAGAACCGGTGTTTAAGTCCAACTGCAGACTGAATTGATCTTCCATTGTTCCTATGCAGACGTGAGTTAGCTGATTTGTGCAGAGTACATAAAATATTTAACGGTTACTACAAACTTGCTGTTGAAATTTCCTTGAATAATGAGTCAAGACACTTGGGGGAAGGACATTCACACGAATACAATAAAAAAAGATACGAGAGAACGATTGTTAGATCAAACATTTTCAAATTGAAAATGATTGACAGTTTGAATATTCTTCAGAGCAAAATTATTCAAGAACCAACGCTGGCTATATCAGAAGGAATTGGAGATCCTACTCGACAGAGAATAGGGATCATTATCCAACAATCTAATCTCAAAACGACATTGCTCTCTTCAGTTTTCTGACCGATTATAGCTTGATAAAGTCATTATAATCATTTAGTGATTTACTTGGCTTTTTTGTTCTGTTCCTGTTCATTATTCACTGCTACCTGCGACTAACCGATTTAAACATTGTTGTTGGGTTAAGATTATCTATGTCTTCTGTCCAGCCCCTACCGTTCATAATCGACCCTTAAAACTTTTCACACACGCTTCCTTCACTGAGTGGGGAAAATGTTCTTTCTATTCCCTAGCAGAATACTATTGTTTCTCGAGGGGAGCTCTCTATGCAATGTTAGTTCATATTAAATTGATCACTAAGTTATGCACACTTGTTTTTTTTTTTGTTTTTTTTTTTTAATTCAGACCGGTTTTAGTTATCTGTTCTGTCTGATAAACTAATCTAATCTGTCACAGTGAATACACATTTCTCGTTCGATATGTTTTTCGAATATTTCCAGTTAGAATGGCTACTTTTGAAATAAACATAAAGACCAAAGAGAACATTTGAACATTACTTGAAATAAACAAAGAAAAACATAAACAACAGTTTTATTTTATTTCTGTTTTACTTTTCCATTGCTTCGCTCAAAGATCTCTGACAATGTATTATATATCACTACTGGAAATTTACTAGATCACGAGCTAACAGTCAAAGGAGGTCGACTGGGTCTCTCCTGTGTTGTCCAACAAGGGGATACATGTCGGTTATGACGTTCAAATATATTATCTTTGCCTTTTGGTTGATATATACATCATAAACTATCATTATTATGAGCGAGTCGTTGGTGACACGGACAAACCGAAAAAAAAATCACCTTCCTTTCTGGAGATGTGGTCGGTATAATCGGTAACAGCTGACTTCAATCTGCTATCGGAGCAGCTTATTTTCGTATTAAATCCCTTGGGAAAGGCACGAATCCTAATCACCTCAAAGTGAGCGTGAAATAGAAAGATACATCGAACTTCTAGATATTAGTATTCGATGATGTAAATAAAAAAACACAATTTAGGAGAATGAATTTTTGTTCAGATCAAATTATTTACTGCAATGAACAAAAAGACAGTAATGATCGTAAAATAATGAGTTGAGTCCAAGGTGGGATAAGAACCCACACCCTTTTCCATAGGAGCACTTGTGTAGCCTAAGTCTGCTCTAACAATTTGCGCTACCGGGACCTTTACGGTGAGCAGGAGTCTAATCCACACCGGGGCTCATTACTTTATTTTCCGATTATTGCTGTTGTTTAGTTCATTACTCTTTCTTTCTTTCTTTCTTCCTCTCTTTTTTCTTTCTTCCTTTCTCTCTTTCTCTCTATCTATCTATCTATCTATATATATACATATATATATATATGTATATATATATATATATATATATATATATATATATATATATATATATACATATATATATATATATATATATATATATATATATATATATATATATATATATATATATATATATATATATATATATATATATATAGTCCAGGTCAGTCAATATGTCTGGATTGAAGAATCGAAAATGAGTCTAAGAAAAAGATGGAAGATTACTGGACAATAACAATGCTGAAAGCTGTTCATTGTTCAAAGCAATTCATATTGTCGGGGCTGATGACGTCAGTGTTGCCCCGGGTGACAGAACATACGTGCCAGGCAGGCCCCATTCCTTTCCTAGGTCTGATTACTACACACTACAATAAGCGAGAACCATTCTCTTGCCCAGTCACCCAGTCTTACCAATCATTCTGTTTCAGAATAATTAAGATTGAACAATTTTTCTGGTGGCTGAACAAAATCATACCAATGGACTGTCTCAGTCAGTGAAATTGAATCTTTATGATAAAAATAAAATAAGCTCCGTCTGGAGCCGCGAGTTCATCATTCATTCATTCATAACTTGTCGCTTGCAGCCAGGCTATTCAAAGGATTGGGGATCAGTTTACCTTAATGGACATAGTAAAGAGATTGGTTTCATCCTTCGGAAGAGTCACAGGATCGCCATGGAGGCTCTTTTCACGATCCCTAACTGCCCCCAAGGACAGTCTACTCAGTTGGTCACCCATCTAGGTGAAGGTCAACTTCGATGTTGCTTAACTACGGAGATCGTACAACTGAAGCTGTTTCAGCGATGTTTTTTTTCATGATTCACATCTACATTGCAAAAATGAAATATAATCTGCGTGGAAGCAAAATTCACAATGTTTTTGTTTAAGTCAGTGATTCTTATCATCTGTCAAGGCTCGTATCTTTTTGAGATTCGAAATCTTTCTTGCACTGCTTTCAGATTTAAAAATCTTTTTCGTATCTCGTGAACTCAAGTCCTAATTATTAATTTTGAATTCGTCAAGATATAAGTATCAAATTAAACATTGTAAGTACCACAATGATAAGAGTTATCAAACATGAAAATTGGAAGTTTGCATCAAAATTCTTATTTTGATATCTGATAAATCTCATTGTCCAAGTCGTTTCTGTTCAACCAATGACATTTTCTCATATTAGCTCCGTAGTATACTAACACTCTTCTGTATTCATGCATTATTAAAATCTTACAGTTTTTATAACACCGTCGTATGAGTAGTTCCAGTTGTTCTTGTTCTTGTTTTTGTTGTTGTTTTCTCCTCATCGTTGTTACTATTATTATGAAAACAAGAAGAAAAACGAGACTGTTTGAATTTTCAAAAATATGACGATTGATGCAAGGAAATAAAGCTGAACTTAATCGATATATATTGTACATCTTCTTCAGTCAAAAATTGAAATCCCTATCAACAATCAAGGCATTAACAATTATACGTCATTATTATTACAAATAGTATTAGGAGTAGTTGTCGTGGCAAACTCATGAGTTGACTTTGCCTCCGAAGAATAGCAATTTTACTTTGTCAGTAACTGATGAGCCATTACACATTAAACGATGACTCACATACAAAGTGATGACGAACGACTCAGAAAACAACAACAATAGCAGTGTTAGATCTTTTCGATACGATGAATAAATTAGAATATATTTTATTTCACTAAAAGAAAGAACAACGAATCAATTTTGGCGTTTCGTTTTTGGTAAAAATCGAATTTCTGATCTGGAAAGTATAATAATATGTATATATTATAGTATATATATGTTTGTATTGTTGATATGAAGTGATCCGACGACATATAGATGAAAATATCAATTGGGAGCTGAAGAGAAAAAGTCTTACATCTCAATTTATTATTTTTATCATTATTATTATTATTATTATTATTATTATTATTATTATTATTATTATTATTATTATTATTATTATTATTATTTGGAATCTCACACCAGTTGCCTGGTGGTAACCGCTGGAGTTTGAGTGACAGCAAGTCTCCTCAAGTCTCCAGCCCTCCTCTCCTAGTACTAGTAATTCTGCGATTTACAGTTTCACACCGGTTGCCCAGTGGTTATCGCTGAAGGCTGAGTGACAATAAGTCTCCTAAGGTTTTCAGCTAACGTCTCCTCTCTCTTTTGCATATCATGACAGAGCTACAGTTCGTTGCAGTACTTATATCTCTAGCACCTTCCTCAGTATCCGTGCAGTTCCCAGTAGTGCTGTGGTCTGTACGGTCTCTATCCGTCCTCTAATCCTGATCTCCTCCAGTCTCTCCCTCAGCGTTTTGGGGACAGTTCCCTGTGCTCCAACTATGACCGGTACTACCCTGGTTTTCAAGTTCCACATCTTCCTCAGCTCTCTTGCTAAGTCCTGGTATTTTTCCCTTTTTTCACCCTCCTTCTTTTTTACTCTATGGTCTGCAGGCACAGCAACGTCTACTATTTGGCAGGTCTTCCTTTTTTTGTCTACTATTACTAAGTCCAGTCTTCTTGCCTGGATGAGGTGGTCAGTTTGGATGTCAAAGTCCCACAGTAGTTTGTGGTTGTCATTCTCCAAAACTGCCTCTGGCTTGTGCTGATACCACTTTTCTACATGGTTGAATCCCATTTGTTTGCTTAGTTCCCAGTATATCATCGTTGCTACTCTATCGTGTCTATGCTTATACTCCTTCTGGGCGAGTTGACTACATTCACTAGTTATGTGGTTTACTGTTATTATTATTATTATTATTATTATTATTATTATTATTATTGTTTGGAATCTCACACCAGTTGCTTTGTGGTAACTGCTGGAGTTTGAGTGACAGCAAGTCTCCTCAAGTCTCCAGCCCTCCTCTCCTAGTACTCATAGGTCGCAGTAATTCTGCGATTTACAGTTTCACACCGGTTGCCCAGTGGTTATCGCTGAAGGCTGAGTGACAATAAGTCTCCTCAGGTCTTCAGCTATTATTATTATTATTATTATTATTATTATTATTATTATTATTATTATTATTATTATTATTATTATTATTATTATTATTATTATTATTATTATGTGGGCTTAGTTCAATGCATTTCGACGGGGCCTGTCATCCTTTTCAGAGAAAAATATTTATGGCGCTAACATCTTGTATTTTAATCTTCAGCATCGAATTGTCAGAAGTATATTTCGCTTTCTGAAAAGGTATAAATAGTTATGCTTCTTTGAGAAAGATGGCTGGCCCCCCGTCGAAATCCATGGAACGAAAAGTTGAGATGTAACAACAATCTCTTGATTTTTTCCTCTATACCTTCCAATCGTCATTTTCATCTATCAGTATATCTATTTATCAATATATATATATATATATATATATATATATATATATATATATATATAGACAGAGAGAGAGAGAGAGAGAGAGAGAGAGAGAGAGAGAGAGAGATAGATAGATAGATAGATAGGCATGAGTATCCTTTTTCGCCAAAAATTTCCGTGTTCCGGAAGATAATATCATTAGAACACATTGACTTTTGGTTCACTGGTCAGTAGATTTGTGGATCGAATCATTCCAGGAACAACTACACTTTTTAGTTTTTGAATTCAGTGGTGTATTATTCGTTCGGTTAAGAAGGCTTTTCCTTTATTTCCTTTCTTTCAAAGCTAGTGTCGGAGTACACATTAGGCTGAGCAGAGTTTTTTTCTGTCTGCTTTCGAGGCAGTTAGTAGATCGACCATTAGGCTGAGTGTACGTTTTTATTCCTTGTTTTGTCAAATAACTTATATCGAGTTCTGAGCTTTTTTGTGCATTTAATAACAATGATGAATGATGGATGCCGATTACAATTATCAGACCAAAAACCAGTGACGTCATGCACGAATTATACTAACAAAGTAAAATTTGCTCTAACTAATAAAGCCCAACTGAGGTTGACTTTTTTTGCTGAAGTTTACAAATCTCATCAACTGAAAATACTAATAATGGTGTCGAAATTGGACACGTACTTTTGGAATGATATTGTATGGAGAAAGAAATTCTGATATTTTACCTTGTAGGTTTTAATGAAGCTAGGGAGTTTGTCCCTTACGCAATTAGGATTGTTCAATCTAAAATGATATAGCTGTATAATTAATAAGAAAGGCATTTCATTCCTTTTATTATCGTTAATTCTCTTAAACATGTTAAAATTTTCATGTAAGATATTGTTAACAAAATACTCAATTGGTGATTTACTGCATAAAGGTGAAACAACAAACATTGTAGGTGTAAAGAAAAAAATTGTTTGACACCCTTTTCTTGCACACACTAAATTGCCTTACAGTCCACTTGGGAGAGCGTGACTCCAGATTATTAAGCATTTATTTGTATTAAGTCGGGGTCGTAAGTGCCTTTTTGTATAATAATAATAATAATAATAATAATAATAATAATAATAATAATAATAATGATGATGATGATGATGATGATGATGATGATGATGATGATGATGGTGATAATAATAATAATAATAATAATAATAATAATAATAATAATAATAATAATAATAATAATAATAATAATAATAATAATATGGAAAAGTGGTACCAGCACAAACCGGAGACAGCCCTGCAGAATGGAAATGACGAATTACTTTGGGATTTTAAGATGCAAACCGACTACCCCATCTAAGCGAGAAGACCAGACCGAGTAATCGTGGACAAGAACAGGAGAAACTGCAATATAATAGGCGTGGCCGTGCCTGCAGACCATAGAACAAATAGGAAAGAGATAGAAAAGCCGAAAAAAATACCAGTACCTAGCAAGAGAGCTGTAGAAGGTGCATGACATAAAAGTCATGGTAGTACCAGTAATAATAGATGCACTTAGAACCGTACCAAAAACACTGAAGGCGACATTGGAGGAATTAGGGGTAAAAGGAGGGATTGAAACTGTGCAGACCACAGCACTGCTAGAGACTGCACAAATACTGGGAAAAGTGCAATGAATATGAGATCTACGACCCCTAACTGTTAGCAGTAGCCTAAGAGAGGAGAAAAAACATACCACAAATAGTGATGGAGGTACGTACCACAACACAGCTGTGATAGGTGAAGGAGAGATGAGAGGAGGGCTGTAACCTAAGGAGACTTACTGTTACTCAGGCTTCAGTGTTGACCTTCGGAAAACCGGCTCGGAACCGTAAACCACATCACTGCTATGGACTATGGGACTGTGGAGAGGAGGGCTGGAGACCAGAGGAGACTTGCTGTCACTCAATCTCCAGCTATGACCACCAGGCAGCTGGTGATAAAATGAATGATAATAATTAAAAAGTGTCACCACAGTCAATGATTGAACAACTGTAACATCAAAATTTGAAGTCATTTAAAAAATTAAAACAAACTTCCACCAAAGAACAAATATGATAGAATGAACTAGAATGAAACATCTGATTTACAGTACAGAAAACAACAAAAAACATTTAAATTCTGGAGAAGTCAGATTCTATTAATAAACCTACCAAAATAAGTCAGAAGAGTAAAAAAAATATGTTGTTTTTTTTTTCACCAATTGTTTTTTAAATGTATCTTTAGAAGGGATGCAGTGGAGTACTGATGTTAATTTTCAAGGGTATGGCTAGGAGCGCCGCAACAAACAAACACGTAAACATGCGTACATAGATTGCTCCCCGTCGCCATTTTTATGCTTTGGTTGTTCGATGAAAATGATATTGGGTTTAAAATTGACAAGGTGAATAGGAAGAAAAGGGGATAATAATAACAGAGAGATTGGAGAATTCACGTTCTTAATAATTATGCAAATATAATTTGAAGATGGAATATTAATAATGATAAGAACTGAAATCATCCACACGACAGTGTTATTACAATTGCAAGGTTTTAATAATGCATGAATACAGGAGATTGTCAATATACTGCCGAGTTGATGCTGCATATACTGAAGAGTTGTGCATGGTGTAGCATCAATTACAGAAACAATGGAAACGCCTAATTGAATTCAAAATCTGTTTCAGAGTGTTTACGTTTATTTCCAGCATTTACCCTTGAGAAATACATGAATCCAACTTCCGCTGATATAGTGGTACACACAAGGCTTCTTTGGGTCTTTGGGGGAAAAAACAAGACTGATTTCAAAACAGGGATCAGGGCCCCCTCAAAGCGTTTGGGAGCCAACTTTGATGTCCTAATGGCAACTCCTGCAACCATGCTGATGCCAAGCGTATCGGATTTTGTTTTCTTCTGGACTACATCAGCAAGGCCGTGTGGTGGATTCAATTGACTAAGCATCCTTGGATCTTCATGCGCGTCGCCAAAACTTTTACTCCGGAGAAGTCACTTCAGTGTCGTTATTGAGATAGAATGAGCCCTACTACAAGAGGTAGGTTTTCGATTACAGCGTGTGCCACAGATGAATAAATGGCCAGATTCGTTTGGAAGGCAAGTGATATGATATTTCATAAAGTGTGCACTACTGGGCAAAAAGAATGAGCCAAGCACCACCCATTAAAAGAATGATCTGAACAACACAGAAAACGTTAAAGCTAATCCAATTGGGATAAGATTTGAGAACACTGACCAGAAATGGATGGAATAACATAGATGCAGCACATTCTAAATAATTAGTGGACTACTTGACCAAACGAAAAAACAAGGAGAAAGTGTTTCCATACTAAAAACGTACTCTACGCACAGATACTGTGTGCACCATTGTATAACATTGTCAAATATTTCACGCATGATCTTAGGAATAAAAGAGTTATTGCAAAAAAGGTTGACGAAAAAATTTGGCTCATCTTTTGCCCAGGAGTGTACACTCACAGAAGGAGCTAGTTTGTTAACTAAATTCAAGGAATGGTAATTTATTTACTTGAAGCAATATCAAACACTCAGACGGACTTCCTAGGAAAAGTCGTAAAATGCATCTATTGATTACGCAAGAGAAATCAGGAGGGTCTGCAAGATTTGTAAAAGTACTGGAATTTTGAAGCAATCACAACCAAGTAAACGCAATTTTTGCGTCATGTAAATACAGTTAGCATAAATCACGACGATCGTTCGGTAAAATCAAATACATCAGCTTTGGCATGTTTATCCACACTCGTTCAACTTCCTTGCACCCTTTTATGTTGCTTCTTTAGCGCAAACCAAATATTGTGCAAGATGTCAATTGAAAATGATGAGTCTATCGCTGAAACTGCTTCGTATTGAATAACTCATCCGAAAGAGCCAAGCTCAGCAGTCTATATTAAAATGTAACATTGAACTTGATGAAATTACTACACAGTTGTTGTTCGTTTTATTGTATCCACACATTTTACATCATACTCTTCATGCAACATTGGTAAACAGACTACACTTGAAAGAGAAAAGTTTGAAAACACCACTCTAATAATATTGAACCATAACTGACTGCATAATCAGACCTGAAACCCAACTCCAACCTGATAACCAATTATACGCATTACTACCAACCTCTACTGAAGTAGGGAAACGCCATAGCTTTTTTTTATTTCATTCATTAGTGTGAATTTCCGCCATTTTCATCGAGAAAACAGTACAAGAAGGTCTGAAGCCTAAACTCATCTATCCATACTAAACTGCTTAGAGGCACAGCCAACATCTACTGAAATAGCCTCATTTCATTCATGAATGTGCAGTGCTGCAATCGTTGGATAGTCAGGTGACTGCCCAACGATCAAGTCTACCTCTTACTCCATCTTCCCACAACCACATCTAATTTCGAACTCCAAGGTTTGACTTAATCATCGTCAAACTTTGGAAGTTCAGATCTTAGAATTATAGACATTGGAATATAAGATTTGTTTGATTTAGGACATAAATATGAGAGAGAAGGGAGCAGAAAAAAGGACGCCATGACGTTTGCAAGTTCTCAGTATTTTTTTGTAAACTTTGAATTTCTGCTATAAAACATATCATATAACATGTACCTTTTTAAGAAATATATGTATAATCCGTCAGAATGATCAAGAATTACGTTATATTATATTGAAACTCATTTGAAATGATCTCCCGTTATCACACAATTAATTTATCATTTAGTCTCTCCAACATAAATAGAATAAACAATCAAAGAAAACGGATCTGTTTGATTGTTTATTCTATCCATGTTGTCTAGGCCAAAGGATACATTCCACGTGTAATGACAGATGATCATTTGAAATAAGAGTTTCAATATAGTATAACGCAACTTATAATCATTCCAAGTATAAGAAATATCGAAAGCATTTAAAAAGACTATGAATCCGTCTGTGATTTTTAGCTATTCGTTCAACCAAGATATATTATCAATGATTACAAATGAATTTTATTTCGTGTTTCCTTGGCCAATTGGTCTGAAATGTATATCTTGGATACGACCCATATTTCTTCCTTCCGTGCTTTCGAGTATTGACCATGATTACATGCCTTCCAAACAAATTCTCTCTCTTCCTTGATTTTGAAGCTGATGACGGATCAACCATCGGGCTGAGTAGACTTTTTCTATCTTTCTATCGTTAAACTCCTACGATTGAGTTTTGATTTTCATTTTTTTAAATAACAACAATGACCAGACCAAAAAATAATGACGCTGATGTTGAGAATGATCCTTTCTTGTGAACGTTTTTGGGTTCCTAGTTTGAAGATGAATGTTTTGGTTGGGCTCCATATTTCAGCTTCAAAGGTGACTATTGGTTATAGACTCTTCTTATTCAAATTAATGGGATCTTTTTGATCTTGCACGTTAAGTTTGCTCTTTGGAGAGCATGCAAACCTACGATGATTATTTGTAGAGATAGACCGAATCATCTATAGACGACCAGGATTCGCCGATCTGATAACAATAAAAAAATCAACTTTATAACGAATCGTCCAATAAATGGTAGCACTTTTACTGCCACCTTTTTACCCGTCTGTTTTCATCCTCTATCTTTTATCTCTGATTTAACCCCATATTTATCCCTTCTCTCTTTTTCTCTTCATCTCTCTTAATATATATATATCCTATTGAGACTCCTTCCACAAATCCATTCTCATTCACCCTACTTGTTATTCATTTCTCTAACTCATACCCACCTTTCACTCATTCATGTATCTATATGTTTCTCATGTTTCCCCTTTTCTCTCTTCTTTGTCAAACATTCTCTCTAAATTCTCTACTCATTCTATCTATGACCATTTATATTTATTTCATTTTCAATTTCTCAATTTCTTTAAAAACTCTCTTCGCTTCTTTTCCTCGAAGCATCTTTCTGTCCCAGACACCATTCACACCCCTACACTCTGCTCTCTCCCTCCTTTGCCCTCTTTCTCTCTCTCTCTCTCTCTCTCTCACACACACACACTCACACACACACACAATCACTTGACGACTTGTCTAACCGTTCCTTCTCCTTTTTCTCCCCACCCCTCCAACTCTTTTACATTGAACGACTTCCTTCTAAGATTTTCTTCCCTTCCCTCTTACCCCTTCCCTCTCTCCCTCACGCACATGCACGCATACAGACACACACTGATCAACCTTCTTTACTTTCTCTATTTTCTCCCTCATCTCTCTCTATCCCTACCTTTCCCCCTCTTTCTCATTGAACAAGACTGAATTACTTTCTCTCTATTATCCACCTTCTCCCTCTCTCCTTGTTTCTTCCCCTTTCTCTCCTCTCTCTCCCCCTGTCTCTCTCTCTCTCTCTCTCTCTCTCTCTCTCTCTCTCTCTCTCTCTGAAAGTCTTCTACTTATCTCTAATTCCCAACCTCCCTCTTTACCTACCTTTCCTGGCCGTTTTCTCCTTATCGTAAGTCCATTCAATTTTCCGAGAGGAAATCCGAATTTAGAAAATTTCTTCTGATGACTCATTCTTGAACTTTCGAACACAATCAATAATTGAAGAGGTAGAAAGAGAAGCTAGAAATGAATCGGTCTAAAATCAACACAAAACTCTATTTATAAAACTTATTTATAAAAGATTTTAAAAAAAGATAGAAAAGAAATTCTATCAGGAGAGTCTGTGTATGCCAGCATGCATGCTCCGATGTCTGTCTAGGATGAACCACTTACTGTGTATACTCATGTTTGAATCGATCCCGTGTACTGGTCGATCCTTGATTTGTGGTCACGAAATCATTTATTCATTACAATCTTTCAGTGTAGGTCGACCTATTATTGATGTATGTTTTGATATGTTCATTTTTCCTGTTACTTTACATTAATTATCTTTCATATCTAAAGCCAAAGGGTTGATCCTTCTCTTTTATATATCTATCATTTATAATATTTGAATTTCAACCTTATAAAGTTATTTCTCATGTGTATAGGTAGACGCCCTGATTTCTGGTCACGAAATCATTTATTCAATGTATGATTAGTGTACAGGTCAACCGAAAATTAATTTATGTTTTATGTGTTATTTCCTTATAGTTACCATTAAATATTTTTCATTTTTAAAGCCTATGTTTGCTCCTGATTCTCCCAATTATGTTTAAGGATTGTTCTTCAAAACTAGACCTATACACGAGTGTGTACGGTATAAGTAAGCCGACATTGTGTAGAGTATTGGCTGCTGCGTCACGGTGCATATATTTGAAAAACGTTCGAACACAATCGGTGAATGGATATATATATATATATATATATATATATATATATATATATATATATATATATATATATATATATATATATATGGAGAGAAAGAGAGAGAGAGAGAGGGTATGGGGCTAAAATCAACACAAAACTTTATTTATAAAACCTATTCATAAAATAGAAAGAAATAAAGGGGAGACATTCTATGGGGTGGGTCTGTGTGTTCGGGCACGCATGCGCCAGAGTTGATGTCTCAGAATATCCACTTATATGAAAGACCATTCGACATTTCGAAGAGCAGGTGGTGACAAACTGAGTTTCGCTAACCACATGCAGCTCTTTGACATTTGACAAAAATGTTGGATGTATTCCTCTTCTCATCACTGTTAAAATAAAACGTACAAAAGAAAAAACTGTAAGCCACATGATCATTCATTCATGATCAGGATTTAATTCCCAACCGAAATGGTAGATCTGAATAAGGTATTATTTTTCACTCTTCGGTCTGTTAAAATAGTTAAATCCACTATTTGAAATATCCTCTTCGTTCACGCTGGATTTCAGGATTAGTTATTGTAATCTATTCATTAGCTACAAAGAGAAGTTTAAAAGGGCGTAGAGGTGTGCACACCCTGGGGATGAGAGTCCAAAAATTTTTCCCATATTTTATTCTGATGGAGATATGAATTACCAAACAATATACTCGATACTCAATGGATACTAATGGAATTTTGTGCAAGAGTAAGCCATGGGAAAGAGGAGGAGTTGTTTGGGGTCAGATCCTTGCAGAGTTATTCCCCCTGACAATTATGTTTTGCAGGGGTGTGCTCTTTTTGGGTGCTTTCTAGCTTAATTGTATAATTTTGTTAAAGATACAAAAGCATTGTCATGGTATCCATATTTATCAATCTTCTCTTAATAGTAGAAAATTTGAAACTGAAATAAATTAAAACTAAAGATGGATAGAATTGGTTGAAAATGTAGACATGTCATTGCAAGAATGATGTAAATGATTGGTATTAGTATATAGAGATCACCAAATTCCTAGATATCCTGGGAAAAGAGTGAGTTCTGGGAGGTTGGTGACACCATCAGTTACCATCCCGGGTGACACCAACCTTAGGCTACTGACTGGCTACAATTCCTTTTGAATCACTCCCCCACAAGTCATTTCAGCTCCTATATAACTTGTGGTTTTGTTATCTGCATTCATATATGTGCTGTTTTGTTCTGCTTCCTTCAGTCTTCATGTAGCAAGCCCCAAGGATTTAGATCCAGGTTGCTTTTACTTGTCATCTGCCTTTGCGTTTCTGAAACATTTCTGTGTATAAAAGTTTTTGTCTCCTACCAGAGTCACTGTGCACTTAAATTTTATGTAGATTCATTTCTTTTCTAGCATTATTATAAATGTGGATGCAACTAATCTGAGATCCATGCTACATGCACAGGATATAATCATGCTAAACATCCCATGGAAATCACAAAGCAGCACAACATATTTTGTTTATTTTCTCAGCTGAAGTACTGTCAATCAGAACTAACAGTTATCAGAGACATTTTAGAAGACATTAACAAGCTAAAATCAAAATCAGCAGGATATGTTGCAAAAATAATTGCTTGGCATCCTCACTAATAATGCAGATCCCTCGTGATCCCAAGTGAAATTGTTACTGGCGTGAAGATTTGGAATGTTTTGACCCTCGGAAGCAAAAAACTGGCGTGCTCAAAGAGGCTTCTGTGCATCATCGAATCTTAAAGATAAGCAGAAGGCCACATTCTGTCTCTTAAACAATCATAAATTGACCTCCAAAGGGCGTAAGCCCGGGCAAATTGTATGAAGATCATCACATGCCCAGTCGACAGTGTTGCTGATGTCGTCAAAACGAAAGCAGAACACAATATCTTTGCTGCAGGAGCTGCGATGAGGACTTCGTAGTTGGCATTCAACGATCTCAAAGGGTCTCCACTACTTAGTTTGGGATCAATTATCCTTCTTCTGGATTGGTTGCCTTCCCAAGAGTAGATAACCCAGTCTTCTTTGTTCTTTTACGCATGAAAAGAGGTGAATTCGTAACTCTCTTAAGGGTATTAGTTTGAAGTGAAAGTAACAAGCGGAGTTTGAACTTGGCTCACTGATTCCATCATCTACGCTGTTGCCTACTATTTTATGTGCACATCCATAATATATAATAAACTAAATAATCTTCAACATAATATACAAACCAGAAAGAGAGTTCTGCATATAGGCTACAGAATCCAGAACGTTATACTTTTTATCGATACTGGATTTTATCAAAACGCCTTGATAAGTGTCGACCTCATATATCTGTAGTAAAACCAGAGAACATAGCTACATGGTACAAATTCAGACATTCACTAGTGTTAAGAAAATTCTCCACAAGAGTTGCAAACCTATGGAATAGCCCAAGTGAAAAGACAGTCGTATGCGAGAATATTAATTTTCTTCAAATTAATCTTTATTATGATATTGGCCATACCAAATTTAACTGCTGATTTTTTGATTAGTTTAATTCCATCCCAACTGAATTGAAGCTGGTTTATTAATGCAAACAACAGTTATCTAAAAAGCCTATTCCATTCTGGTACATTCTCTAACAAAGAAATTTTTTGTGCATTCCAAATGAAACATAAAATCTCAGATTGTAGATGCAATTGACATTTTTAAGTATTTTACTGTAAATATTCTGTGTAGTTTCGTCGAGAGAAAATTTAATCAAGTCCTTTACATAATATGATTATATTAGAATCAAATTAATTCACTTTAATTAAATTTGATTTAGCATCGACGTAAAAAAGCTTACAATTGAATTCCGCTTCCTGCTTGTAGCATTAGACCATACAAACATACGGTGAGTATGAAAAGTATCCAGTACTTTTCAAAATGTTTATTCTAACATCATTGAAATTAGCAGAATTTATACCAAAGTTTTTTATATAGGCTTCCAATGTTCAATCTTGGTTTTCAAGATTTCTCTTTATTTTTTTCTATCTTTAGACTAAATGCTGTCAGTTTTAAAGCTGTGTAAGGATTTTTTGATGAACTTTCTTAAATGTATCATACACATTTTTGCAGACACACACATATATACACACACACATATATATATATATATATATATATATATATATATATATATATATATATATATATATATACATATATATATACATATATATATATATTCGTGCATGTATGTGTGTGCATGCAGAGAGAGAGAGGGGGGAAGAATTGTTATACAAGGATTATTTGAAAATCCTCTGATCTCCTCGTGCTGTAACCATTCTGCTATGGATTCAGCAGCAAGTTATCTCCCCCACCCCTAGCCATGTTGAACCCACCTTTTTTGCTCGGGCTCCAGACAAGCTGATGTGACTCCCGAGCTGTAGTTTTTTTCCGACAAGAAGTAACAGCGAAACTGCCTTGAAAGTCTATGGTGGCCTGTTATTTCACCCATACAGAGAGGTACTCAAGCTTTTCTCAAGGGTACTCCTGCAAAGTGAAACTGAGTGGCCTGGGCAAAAAGCGAACTCACCACACCCTTAACATTTTTGGTCCCAGTAACTTTTTTTTGTAATTCCATCGGTTTGCACTGGGCAAAAAAATTTTTATGGCCCACATTCAAATATGTCTTGAACTTTACAAAATTTGAAACTTATACTTTGAAAGGGATCTTTAATTCTCAAATGTACAGCGCCAACCGTATCCAATGCATTTCGAAAAGCCCATCCTAACATCTTTATACAACTCATAAATTTGCAAAATGTCGACCAAACATTAAAAAATACAGAAATTTTCAAAATCCAAAAAATTGAACAAAACTGAACATCGTAAAGTTATGTAGAAAAATAAAAAATCTACGGTCTGAATTATCTCAATTTTGAAGGTTCATTTTCATCAGCAGCAGTAGACTCTATTCATCCGTCGTTGGATATTCTGCAAGATTCACCAGACCTTTCTATCATTATCATTTGAGTTTCATAGTGGTTTCTACGATACCTCCGACTAATGTACTTTTTTCGTATATATTTTCAATGTACTTATTCTGTGTTGTCTTCTGATCACTCAATGTGATATAGAGCACAGTCCTCTAATGAGCGTTGCATAATTCTCTTTTTGAGGGCCAATTTTCTGGTTATAGTCCATGTTTCTGCTCCATAAGTGACTATCTGCAGAGTGCATTGTTTGAACACCTTCGTTTTGAACTTTTTGAAATGTATCGGATACTTTTTCAATTCATCGTATGTTTGTATACATGTGTGGATGTATGTGAAAACGTTATTAGATTAGTGTATTTCAGATTGCTGATGCGTATGTGCATGTGTGTTATGAGATCATTTTAAGTTAATAAATACGTATTAAGACCGAAATATATGCATATGCATAAATATCATATGATGACCCCGAAAAACAAGTGTGCAGATTATCTATATATGTCACATATGCATATACTCGCACATATACATATCTATATTTCATGAACACATATTCTGCTACATTGCAGAATGCCTAGCCCATCTTTGGTATAAGTTACCCATAATCTTCCCTGGCAGTCAACTTGAAAGATGTCTGGCTAACATGGAATTGTTCTTGAGAGGACACAACCGTAAAAGGGTCGATACATGCCGTCCACCCCAATCACACAACTTAGGGAGTACTCAATTAGCCGCTGAGTGCACAGGGGAACTTGCCCTCTGAAGTGTTTTCCACGCTCTTCGCTCGTTTGGCGTGTGAGGCAGACTTGGTAACCATTTCACCATCTTCTGCTAGGCAGACAATATGCAAATGAACACATGCTTTTATTCTGCCTTTCTAGCAAAATCATTAGTGGAGCTAATGTTGTGTTTTCCCCCTCTTGAATGTCAACATCCACTTACTAGATGATGAGGTGACCATCTAAAAATATCTGAATAGAATTGAGCGACAGAATGTTCTTAAGAGTGAATTAGATTGAAGAAATAAGCTTTCAAAACAACAGGGCCAGTTTTACCATGTATAATAATAGAAAACTTTTCTAAATAAATTGATAAAAAATTCTTTTCGAGGCAGATTTTGAATACATTTCCAAAATAACGCTCAACAAAAATACTGCTGTTCGCTTAGCATTGTATCAAAATAATGGTTGCATTCTCTCTCTTCATAGAGCCCAGCCATAGGAAAGCTCTTTATGATTGGAAGTATTGTTTACAGACCGAAAACCGTCGGGAGATTTTACAGCCAATGGATAATATCTGAGGATCCATGCAGAAGAAATTCCCATAGTTCTGCACAGAATAAAAATATTTTTGCCATCATTAAACTCCTGCTGATTTCACAAAAAAAAAAATAATGTGACAATAGTTTTATTTATGAATTTATTGGTAAACTCGCTACAGTTTCTCTAATTTTTCCGATGTCTTCACATTGAAAAAGTAGCGGATGAACTAAAAAATATCTCTGGATTAGATTGAATATACTTGTAGAATGTGAGAAAATAACACTAACGAAAAACTAGAACGAATAAGCGTCGATTTAAAAAATCAAGACAGAAAATATGAGATACTAAAAGCCTATAAACATTTAAAACCGAACAATCAGCCTATTGCTAATATCATAACAATTGAGATATTCACCAAAAAAATCAATTTCCTGATATTTTCTTCCATACTGCTGTTGAATATTCACTCAGTTGAAAAAACAAAAACATTAAAGAATTAGGAGCTATACTTGAACTAATTAATTTTGAATTTGATATCATATCATTATCAGAATCAAAAGTTACGGAGAAAATTAACCCATTATAAATCTCGACATAGATGGTTTCAAACAACCTATTGGTACGAACACAGAGGCAGTTAAGGTTGGTGTTTTTTTATGTGTATCAAATGAAATAAATTTCTAACAGACAAAATTCGAATATATAAAAAACAAAAGCTTTTGAATCTTGTGATTATAAATTCTAATCACATAATTTGTTATAAAGATAGACATCGTGCAAAAGTAAATTCATTAACTTTCATCTCACAAATCTATTATATTAAGTAAACAATGAAAATTATATATATATATATATATATATATATATATATATATATGTAATAATAATTAATGCTGCTCTAATCAGGGTTGAGCACTCTTTAAGTGAGGTAACCCATCCATTGTAAAGTTATGCAATGCTCTTCCATTGGGATAGAGCACTGTGGATTGGGGATTTATGTTTAAATGAATATATCGCTTAAATCAAGCCATACTGACAGTCCAGTTCCGTAACTTAGAAGTTATATATCGATCTCCAGATATGAACTGAAGGTTTCAATCCTGCCTTGCGGTACTGGATGAGTTAATGGAAAGTCTATAGCCACACTGAAAAGATGTAATTCATCGAAACAGCTGTCTGGATGACACAATATATATATATATATATATATATATATATATATATATATATATATATATTACAAGTGACTTTGATTTTGATTTAATCAAAACTAGAAATCAACAAACAGCATCTGATTTTTATGATACGCTCTCATCAATTGTTTCACTGCCTACTATTCTCTTGCGAAAAATAATGATGCCAATACTTTAGTGAATAATGTTTTTTTACAAATTGTTCATACTATTCGTTGAAATCTCACCGTCTCAATAACTGATCACCTTCCTTTATTTGCAATTATTCAAAAATCCAACAAAAATATCATACCCAACGTGAATGTACTCACTTCAAAAACAGAAAAAGTTTGTATTTGTATAAAAAATGAAATTGATAATATCATTCGGAAAGAATAGCTACAATATGAAAAAAATGATGCAGATCTTTTTTCAATATATTTGATGAGACATTTGTGAAAATACAAGATGGATATAAGCCACTTGAAAAAAAAACAAATAAAAATTGAAGGATACACATAAAGCATTGTCGACTAATGGATGTTTTACGAATATCAAAAGAAGAAATCTAATCCTCTGCAAAAGTATAACAGCAAAGAAATGAAACAATCAAAACGTCTTTACATATTGAATACCGAAAATACTATGTAATGCAATCATAGACCTTGTAAAAAAACAAATTTGATTATCTCAAATATTATTCCAAACATTCAAATCATATAAAGAGTATCTAGAAAGGAATCAATCAGATACTTGAGGTTAAATCCAAATCATATGACATTTCAACATACGTGTAGAATGGGAATTCTACACCAATTGATGCTCAGATTAATTTCAAATACAGAAAATATACATATAATCTATTCGTAGATTCCGAATTGGATAATCATGATAATCTTATAGAATAATCATCACCATGGAAGTATAAACCCCATAAAAAACTGGTTTGTATTCTATTTGAATAACAGACATCAATATGAATCTGTAAAAGGGTTCTAATCTCGAATGAATACGGTTAAGTATGAAGTCCCACGCGGATCTATACTAGGATTTTTTTCATATAGATACATATAAACGACATTCGTCTTGCTATGATGGATACTTTACTGCATATCATTTCGCTGATGATACCATTTTTCTTCTGACTGATAATCTTTATAAAAGAATACAAACAGAATTAAATTGCGATATTACATATCTCAATAAAATTCCCCTTAATACAAGAAAACAGAAATAATGTTCTTTGAAAAACCGTCCAAAAATTACCTGAAAATATTAAAATTAAAATGAATGGCCGAAGAATATTCCCCACTTCCAATATAAAATGCCTTGGTCTATAACTAGATGAATTTATCAATGGATTTGTCAATTGTTTAGAAATGCAAATAAAACTTATAAGAGTGAACCTAATCTGAATATACAAGACCGTCTATCTTTTCATTAGGCTACATTATTCCCTTCTGTGAAGTATGAGAAAGAGAATAGAAAAACTTCAAAACTCAACAATTAAAATTATAGCTCAAAATGATAAGACTATTTGAATGATAACCATAATGATGACATTTGTAATGATAATGATAAAGCATTTACTGAGACTTATGTGACACCGTACAAACCCTAAAAATCATTAAATTAAAAGGTAAAATAAGTTTTAGAATAGTTTATTAGTATACCATTTCATACATAAAAAAAAATTCCTAACAGTTTGAATAAATGTTTTATTCGGCAAACAAAAAAAACTCTAGAAAGTCATTAAAAGTTTGTTTTTATTTTATCTATGTCACATATTCTCACAGAGAAATATGGAAGAAATTCAGTAAAACGTAAAGCTACACTGGCTTGGAAAAATTTCATAGAGGTTTTTTTCCAAAAATAATGAATTTGAATGGAAATAGTTTTGAAATAATCCTCGAAAAATACTTGATAAATACGCATTGTAATAAATTAATCATCAAACTGGACAAGAATCAATTTTAAGTTTGCTGAAGTCCTCTCTAGAAAATATTGTAATTTAATTGTAAATACAATTCGTTTTTAAAAATTGTGGAATTATTTATATTATTTTTCTTCGTGTTTATTCATTAAATCATTTCTTTCAAATTGTATTGTTTGTTAATAGAAAAATTCCGAATTTGAATGAATAAGAAATATACTGTATATGAAAATATATAGGTGAGTACTGCTTGTAAGGCTTTAACCTTAATTTGTTCCTTCCTCACCAAATATTGTATGAATAAAAAAATATCAATTTGGTGTTGTTTATGAAGAATAATGGCGTGCAACATTTCGTCCATGTTGGATAATCTTAGGCACTTATTGCCCAAAACTCACAGTGACCCCTAATGTCAGCTGCGTGGTTCCTTCGAACTGTATGTTTTATACTTGCTCCGACACTATCGATACCAAGAAAGCTAGTTGTGTTTTCAGATCCGGTTGCTGGATGATGGATGACGTATGATGACAAATGTGCACAAAAGAAAACGTTGCATCTGCGGAGAGATGTAAACGGGTTCCGTATTAAGAACGAAGAGTCTGATTATAGGAATAATCCATCTTTTATTCTGTCATGTCTCTCCCTTGATGGTGCGAACAGATGAAATTGCGCTGGGATCTAAAATGATACATTTTCCATATCGAATTTTACGCAAATAATATGTAAAATTTTACTCTTTCTGGGATACTCAAATAAGGGTAAGTGGTGACTAACTGCTATGTATCTAAACTTACTACTCTTGAATCTGGCCGTATCTATCTTTAAGTGGGTACTATTCCTATCTCTCTGAATTCATTGGTTTATCTCCAGACATACACTTGCTCCCACATGTATCTATCTATGTGACATACACACGGGTTCACGCATTTTTTCTGTAATCTTATCACTCTTGTCAGTACTAATCCCTAAATCTTCCCTTCACTAGCCAAGTATCTTCGGGCAGAGGTTAGCTGCTCTCGACCCCTGATTCCATTCATCTCCTCATGAGAAAAGGGATGAGAATGAAGCACACACACAGAGCCATTTTAACATGGACATTCACATATTTTTATCATACACTACCACTCTCAAATTGCTGACACTGTGCCTCACATATCCCTATTACATAACATTATTTGGTGAAATAAATCCTATCGTTATCATTATCATTATTTGCAATCTCACACAGATTGCCTGGTGGTCAACGCTGAAGACCAAGTAAGAGCAAGTAAAGTGTCCTCAAGTCTCGAAGCCTCTTCTCCACACCTCATAGATCACAGTTCACGACGGTGCTGTAGATTACAGTTTCACACCAGTTGCCTGTTGGTTATTGTTCCGGTCTCCAGCCCTAATATTGCCCCTAGCTATCATAGCAGTGCAGTTGTTCGTACCGTCCCCATCATGCCTTTTTCTCTGCCATTAAGCTATTGCTTTCGTCTAAGATCGTAACTCTCATTTTTCCAGTGCTGTATAGTCTCAAACCTTCCTCTTATCCCTAGTTCCTCAAATCCCGTTTTCAGAGTCTTCGGTATAGTTCTGGGTGCACCTATCATTGCTGGTACTACCCACACTTTCATGGTCCTCCTCTTCTTCAGTCCCCTTGCTAGGCCCTGTTATATCCCTAAATTTTCACTCATTGTATTCACTCAGTGATCAGTAGTCATGGCCACGTCTATAAGTTGGCAGTTTATTCTTCCCTTGTCAATGGTTACTAGATCTGGTCTATTTCGTTTCGATAGGTGGTCAGTTTGGATGTCAAAGTCTTAGAGTAATTTGTGACTCATATTTTCAAGGAGTGTATCTAGTTTGTGCTGATACCACTTGTCCGTATGGTTGAATCCTATCCGTTTCCTCAGTTCCCAGTGTATCACTGATGCTACCCAGTCATATTCTATTTTAGTACACTTTCTTTGCTAGATAATGACATTCACGGTTTATGTGCTTCACGATCTCATCCTTTTCAATAAATAACGAAAACTGTCGTTTGATAGGATTCTGCCGATTTTCGCTTCAGCGTAGTTCGTCCTGATGTTTTGGTTCTTGGCTGTCATGATGAGCGGAACGCCAACGCATCGATCTTATTTTTCTCCTCCAAATTATTCTGTTTTGCATGCATTACAATCATGTCTTGTTTTAAAAGTCGTTTTGATGGAAAGATTACAATATATACTTTTTTAAAACAAACTACTTGTTAAAAATAGAACAATACGTGAAATGGATTCGTATAAAAGAATAATTCGATGAAATGAAACGTTTGCTTGATTCACTCGATCAATGTGATTATATACATTCTGCTCAGTCGACACATCATCATGGTTATAAGCATGTCAAATGTTGTAACGAGATTTTGATTATTATAATACAATTCGATCCTTCTACCCATCGGATACACCCAAAAAATATGGCTTTATATACATATATATTTAATTCAATAGTAATATTCCTAATTATTGATCTAGTAAAATTATATTTTAAAACTATTGGAAAATTTTGTATTGTTAGCATTTTCCTTTGCAACTCGCATCCTTGAAAATTTACAACTTACAATCTAGTCTACGTATATACAGTGAAGCCGATAAGTATCGGATACAATGTTCATTTTGATATACTCCGACAACTTCGGAATTGACAGATTTTGTACCAAGGATTTCTGATTCTTAGACATAACTCTCCGATGTTCAGTTTTGTTTTGATACATTTTTTTTAATTTTGTATTCGTTTATCTTTAGTCTGAATTCTGATGATTTTGAATAAGGGATGTTGATATTGACTTTTAAAAAAGATGTGTTGAATACCTTTTGCACTCACTGTATCCAGAGACAAACAATGATAAATCAATGAAGAATATAGAAAAAGGGAGCAAAGAGAATAAGATTGATAGATAAATAGATAGATAGATAGATTGATGTAAACTGTCCGACAAATAGATAGAGATATGAATACATACACACATACATACCTTTGTGCGAATTGGAGAACTGTCATAGACATGAAATATCGATTCCTTTGATCTTTCTTATCAGACCAGCTTCAATTCCCCGTTTCAAGATTTTATATCTTTAAACACTTCTTCTTCTTCTTCTTCTTCTTCTTCTTCTTCTTCTTCTTCTTCTTCTTCTTCTTCTTCTTCTTCTTTTGTCAGTTTAGCTATCAACATTTCAACCCCAATCAATATCCATCAGTCTTTTCAGAAAAAAAACAGTCTTCCTTGTTTTCTCGTTCAATTAAGATTCGTCTTGTTCATTCAAAGGAGATTAGAAGAGATGAATAACACTGGTTAGTCACTCGATAGAAACCGTCATGCAACCGGTAACTTTTTGGCACTTTGGCGTGTTGAAGGTGATGAATGAAAAAAAGGATGATCAATAATTGAGCTACTTCTCGCCTTTTGTTTGGCAGTTATCACTAAAATTTCTGAGTTTTCGAAAACCAAAGTTGAATGCTGCAAAATGGAAACTAAAGGACCATTTACTTATTGACATGTCTACTAGGAGCCTATATCGGGAGTATGATATTTCTTCAAGATATAATAAAGGATGAATGTTTCATATTTTTAACCCTCTTGCTTCACAAACGTATGAGACATACTTCACATACGTGTGAGGCATCTGCAATCAGCTATGCATAGTCGGCCAAACCAACTTCAAAACTAAAGAAACCTATTTTATGTGTATTTACAAGAAAATGCTTTTTTCTAAACATGATAAGGAATGATTCGTACATACATACATACATACATACATACATAGTTAGTCAGACCTATTTAAAAACTAAAGAAATCTATGTTTACCGAATCAATGAGAGTTTTCGTTGACTTTATTTGATTTCCCGTTAGACTCTTTATTACGAGATATTCAACATTGAATATATCAGTTTGGTAAAACCATCGAAGTTAAGTCATGGTAAGCCTAGGTGGTTGATCAATTGGGTATACCAGGTGCTGTAAGCAACCGACGACCATATACAGAGCCTTTCTAGATGATCCCATTTGCCCTCATCCCCTGAAATCTCTGACTTGCCTGGCGATAAGATATGAATGGATGACACAGACCTAATAGTGACATTATTAAAGTTGTTTAAAGGTGGATATTTGTCCCTTTAAATACAGCCCAGATGCAATTGTCGACTATGATGGTCCAAAACGTTAAATTGGACAGAACTTAACTATAAAAACCAAAAACTTATATCACTAATATAATGGACCTGAAGAAAGTCTCCAAATGTGAACACGAAATACGCTTTCGTGAAAAAGTCTGTTAAAAGAAAAAATGCTATTGATACTCACAAATAAAAAAGTTGATGTTACCACATTAATTTTGACGGCTCTTTGTGAACTCAGAAAGTTTTGTTTAAATAACTAAACTCGATAAAACAATGGATGAAACCAAGAACCAACAATCATAGAGTGCTATGAAAATAGAGGCCGTCAGTGTTCCGTAACGTTGCATGTTGTAGTTTTATATTTTATATTGACAGGAAACCTGTCAAAGAGTAAAGAGTAGAACACAGCGACTTTGGCTTTCTTGTCAGCACGTCTGTGTTTGGCAAGTGATATGGTCGGGTATATTAGACTAGTTAAAAGTGCTCAACTACTACTGCCTAGATATCAATGAATCATTGGAATTATTTGTCGAGCCACAGTAACCATCAAAGGAGGCGAAGTGTTCGATCCTTTTTCATATGTACGTGTGTTTGTGACTTGGTTTATGTATCTGTAAGTTTGGAAATTGGCATCAGTACTTGACCAGCCCTTCTTTTAAATGTTGTTGCTTTTCCCTCACGGAAAAACCTTTCCGACCTTACTGGACCTTACTATGATGGGTTTATCAATCTAGATTCTAGATGCTTTTGAATATTTTTCATTCTATTTTAGATGTTTTCAGGTAGAAAACGCAAATGATATCATGAATAGAATTTACCCTGACCATAATTATACTTTGATGGATTTTTTTTTACATGACTTCAAATTTTGACGCAACAGTTGGTCAGTTATTGACTGTGATGGTGAGTCATATATAATTTGGTGCTATTTTAGAATTGTAATAGAAGATTGAATCAATCCATGGGATTTTGAGTGAAAGGAAGGAATGACTACCAGGAATACATTGCTAATATGGTCTACTATCATGGACAACCAAGTGTTTTAGATGGATTTGTGGCATTATGTCTCCGTGACGTCATTGATCCAAGATAGCTGCCATTATGGAGACTCATTCAGATTTTCAATAATTAACTCTTTTTTTAAAATATGACCTAGGAATTACCATGTTAGCATGAAGAAAGGAAGAAAATATGTTAAAACCTATTTTCTACCGTAGGTAAGGTCGTTCTAATCAAATGCAATGGTCGCAAAACCCCTTCCATATTTCGGAAACTATCGAAGATAAAAGCATACATTCAATAACATGTGTTTTAAAGGACCATTTAGACTTTTAAAAACGACCTAGCCCATTCCATTTATCACGCCGTTCAAAGCTTGATAATTCTGGGGTTTTCAGCGATCGATAATTTGAGATCTATCCGAATTCGGATTTGGCAACTGTCGAGGTTGTTAGTTGTCGGAGAATTATGGTGTTTTTTCTAGATCCGTTAATCTTCACTTACAAAATATTAGTAGCAAAACACAATCTACGAACAGAATTGATTTCCATGCGTATTCTTGTGTATTTTTGAAGCGGACAACGATTTTTAGGATAAGTTGAGAAGTTTTTAGAATGAAAAAATAGAAGTTTAGAATAAGTTTTTAGAGTTGAAAAAAAAGAGAAATTGTTAATTGACAAATGTCTTATAAATAATTTCACATAACAGGGGCACTTGCCCGAAATATAGTGTTTTGAGATGAAAGTATAAAATGCAGCACATTCATTTCATTCAAACGTATTCAAACAACAAATTTGGATATTGAGCCATTATGTATTCACAATATGTTGCCCATAGCAACCATTCCAAAACAGCTGCCAGCGACAACTGTTTTCAGATCAATCTTCCTATCAGCAATGGATATAACATGATATTGAGGATATGATTTGTTGAATTTATTAACATTCATAGTTTTTACAAAATGCAATTTGGTTAATACATGAAAGTTATGTAAAATTCAAGATGGCTATGACTAGTGTGAAAATCGTAATTGAAATAGTGTTGCTTGAACCACCCGGATATGGGCGTGAAAACATACTTTTTGCGATTCAGAATTCGAGCTAAGAACTTTACAATTACACCGAATCCCCCTTCTATCAGGTAATCCAGAATGACCAATGTGAGTTGGTGATAATTATTGTAGAGTTGATAATTAAAGTGGTTGTGATAATTTTGATGTTGACGCTGATTGTGAAGATGGTGGTGATAAAGATTATGGTATGGTGTGGATGATGGTAGTGATGGTGTTTGTATCTATGGTACAACACCGCCTACTCAACCCAACCATCATAGCAGCCACCATCATTACCACAACAATCACCATCTCCACCACCATCATCACAGCCATCATCTCCCATGACCATCATCACCACCATCACCACTGCAATCACCATCATCATTCCAACATCGCCACAACCACTACCATCCCCTCTTCAATCATCACCATCACCATAATCATCATCATCAATATCATCAGCCCAAAATACACAGTGAATGTAGTTGTGGTGTTTTCAATAGCATTTGATCCAACACACGATGATTATTTCGAATTCTCTGATGAAAAAAAAACTTTGGGGCAATTCTAAAGTTCCAAATTCGGATTCTGAATTCATTGAAAGTAAATGATATGGACACCGAGAACATCTACATCAGACTACTTTACGCAACTTAAAATTTTCATTTCAGTCGTGGCAACCATCTCAAATTTTCCATGACTTGCAAGCATTTTCTAAATGACAATTCCTCCAAATTATGTACGGTAAATAAATTCAATTAATTGAGTCCTCAATATCATATTACATCTATTGCTGATAGGAAACTTGATCAAAAAACAGTAGTCACCAGCAGCCATTTTGTAATAGCTGTCATGAGCAACAAATTGGAAATCAATGATGGCTCAATATCCAATGTTCGTATTATACCTTTGGTTATAATCTCACCAAAGAATTTGCTTTTATCACAAAATGCACAGTTGTTTGGCTAAGTACTCCGACTATATGCACTAATTCATACGTGTTCTGTCAACAAAGTATCCTGAAATATGAACATTAACGAGAAAAAAGCCTACTGGAGTATAGCGTCTCTATTCCCTGCAAATTACTCATCATTGTATTTAAGACACGTATCCAAACGTTCCTTGCACTTTTCAGAACAGTCTGCGATTTTCTCTTCTTAGACTTTCCATCAGCAGCTTAATCACATTCTTCTTAATCTCGTTCATGGCCCTTTCAATGGTGAAAAGGCAAATCTCAATTACAGGGTGGGATGCTAACAGATCAGGGTGAAGCAATGTTTTTCCAAAAGTTTTTGCATGACACTCAACCAAAGAGAATGCAACACATAATACATGGGCTTCTTTAATGGCATCTGAATTCCTATGGGGTAACTCGACGAAAGGATGTATGCTTACGTGTGGTCAGTATTTGTAGGATGTTACATCAAATTTACGCAAAACATTCTTGAGATATTCAAAAATGTTGAATATTAAGAAGGCTGATATCATACCAGTCATAAATTGGAACTGAAATCATTATCTAGTCCGACTACCCTTTTTTTCAATTCAGATATAGGTCTATAAAGAGATAATTGAATGGTTAGCATGTCTGCCTCACATGCAGAATGTCCTGGGTTTGATGCCCGGTAGGAGCAAATAGCGTGAGAGCGTTGCATAAGGACAAATTTCTCTGTGAACAACTTTACAAGCTGTGCGATAAGGGAGGGATATCCTTAAGGGGTTGGTCATAAAAAGTCGTAAGAATGAAATAAATAACAAAATTGAGACTTGCAAGGATCACTTAGCTGACGCATGCAACAGAAACTGGAATTTCGTAACTGGCCTCCATACTACATCGAAAGTTGATTCTTGACAACTGTTTCCCTTTTTAACAATAAAAACTGTATCCCGTTCGAAAAACTCAGAATAAACTTTCAAGATTTTCTCCAGCAAAAAGTTGCATCTTCTCCAAAGTGTAGTTGGGAGATATGAACAAAACGTCCATAATTCGAAGCTTTACACTTCCAGTGCCAGTCTTATTCCAACTGATGGGTGAATGATTGGAACATAACAATGTAGAAATCAGCATTGTGCGGAAGAAAAAATGGAGGCAGGTCGTGAATTCCAAAAGGGGGAGATTACATAGTGATCATCATAAAAATGCAGCAGCAGCTTTTTCCTATCATTTGTTGGAAATAAACCTTCCCAAAGTTCACTAAACTTCTCTATTAAGGGGTTACGAGGCCAGTACTTTCTGAATATGTGTAGTTATCTTTCAATATTTTGGGGCCGACAACGGTTTCCCATATGATCTCTGAGGATATACGTCGTGGGTAGCTTTTGTCTGACATTCTTTCAACATGACCAGCCCATTGTCATTTGAGTTTTTTAATAGATTCTATGATATATGTGATTCTTTTTTTCTCGAATATACGATGCACTCTTGTGCTGTCTCATGTGAGGAGAATTTTTTTCCCTACGAATGTTGCATGGTTCTTGATTTGAGAGTCTATCTTCCGGTCAAGTTCCATCTTTTGAATCAATAAGTGACTCTTTGGAGAATGCTTTGGTTGTATACTTATCTTTCCTGGACCAATAAGATTTTTTTGTTATCGAAGGTTGAGCTAACTCTACCAAAAATACGTCACTCTTGATTGCTCCTCTGTTCAAAGATTTCATGGCTGTCCTAGATAGACGTAGTAGTCAAATTTCATCAGCCCTGCGTTTTTGATTTCTAATCGTTGTATCTTTGTCTGAAACATAATTGTCGTACTTGACGTTTGTTTCAATGAACTTCGGGTGAAGACCAACTTCCTTTCTTATTTTTTTCAATTTGCCTACAGTTAACGTAGTTTGGGGGAAACATTAAATAACTCAATTTGGTACAGAAGGTATTATTGCGATTACGATTAAGTTCCATTTCAACAATTCTGTTGAAGAGAGACAAAAACTTTTGGACACATGTCTGCTATTGTAACTATTCTGCGAGGAATGCATATACTTATTCACAATACAAATAATTAAAAATGACTTAAAAGAACTCATCAAAGCTATGATAACATGGCAACAAAAATCTGACAATTAAAATAAGAAGACTGAAAAACTTTTAAAATAACTCTGCTCAACAGAAACTGCAACAAGGCCATTTTGGCAGCATTTTGTTGATCACTTACGAAAAACGGAAAAAGACAGTGATCAATGAATGATTTACATCTATCATCTTTTGTTGGGCAGTGATCCCTAGAAAAGGTCCAAATTTTCAAGTAATAAACTAATTGACCAATTCAGCATAAACTTACTTTGCATATCAAACTCTCTTCAAAAACCGTACGAAAACTATTCAGAGGGTAATTTTAGAAAACAGAAAAAAAATTTTTCTTGAAATGACAAGGGGTTAATGTTCATATTTTCAGCCCTCTAATTCCATTGGTGCAACCTGTATGCATGCCAGCTAGGCAAATCTGCTAGAAAACTGAGGAAACCTATGGTGACAGATTTGACTGATGGTTTCTGACATGCCCCAAAGATCAAAATAGAGTGATCACTCAATGAATAACTACGAAGCCTGCCAATTTCACATACACGCTTAAACAGCCAGCCATACCAGCTTAAAAACTAAAGAAACCTGTGTTCACGGTTTGGTTATAGTTTTGATTCACAGTTCCTAAAAAAAAGCGCTAAAATTGAAATTAAGAGATGAAAAATAAAATACAAATTCCAATGTGTGTTATTATAAGCCATGGATATCTTAATGGGACAGGAACCTAACTACAGAATTTGAGGTGTGAAAACATTTGGAAGATGCATTTTTTGCTAAAGTTTTCCAGTTTGAGGAACAGGAATGTCATCACTACCCAGCAGAGGAATTCCATTTGGTATTTTCCAAGTATCAAAATTGTGAAGATTTGGCAATGAACAAAAGTTCCAAAAATGAAATTTCGTCGTGAAGGAAAAGGAAAATTTACGAAAATTAACGGAAATTAACGATCTTTTACACTGAATGATATAATACATCAATATACATGAACAATAGGTCCGTATAGGCTTATTCTGATGATGGGTTTCGAGTTTTTAGATTATTTAGGTACTGAAGCTACTGAATTTGGTCCCATGACCACACAGGTTAGGTCTTGCGCAGCTAAAGACATCTGTAACTCTATTTCAATTTCGCTACGACAGTTACCTCTTTATTTCTGCGTACTGTGGTCACTTTGGGACAGACTTTTGAAGATAACAGACTGATAATACGAAGCCAAGGTTAAAGAAAGTGCAAAAATTTACATTTATTATTATAGATTTATATTCATTGTTATTGAATTCACTTTGTATAAAGTAAATTTACATTTTTTTAAGATATTATGATTAAAGAATTCTTTTGATAAATTTTGATTTCATTTTTCAAGTGTTTGAGGCGACTTATTTTTTATATAATAACCGTTTTGTGTAAAATAGCTCCGATTAATTTTCAGCATTCTGGTTTTTCCCGCTGAAACAGGCGTCTCCTATCACAGGACGATTTTGCATTTGTGTTTTCATGTAAATAACACCTCAATACTGGTCATACGTTAACTGAAACACTAGTTACTGGCTGTCAAAGTCACTAAGCGTACAAGATCTAGCGGCTTTCAAAAGAAGTGCAGAATGCTAAAGTTTAAGACCCCTGGGACAAGAGTTCATTTCGTCGAATTTAATTCATTTCGTGTTTGCTCTCAGAGGTTTTCTTGGTGCAAAATTAGCAGACAGATTGGTGAAGTCAAAACATCTCTAGGGTAAGATAGGTTTTTTTTCTAATTTGTTTTTTAATCAGTGGCCTCATGTCTTTTCTCTTCATTCTTTTTTCGAAAAAGTTTACTCATCGTGGCTGTTTCCAGTGCAACAATTCGGCTTTGAAGACAATGACAGCCATGATGAAGTAATTCGATCCTTTTGTACGTTTTTCATTTTTCAAACACCAGAAATTAAGACTTACTGTGTGTACTCCCGTTATTACAACACTCTCATAGAATTAAAGATGTCGTTAACACGAATTTGACTTCATATCTTGAGGATTTTGTACCAAATGTTTCGATAATTAGAAATCAAAACTCACAGATAAATGATTTTTATTACCCTTTAAAGTTTGATACACTATTCACGAGTTCCAGGATTGTAAATAAAATCAATGATCCGAAAGATTAATCATGCAAATTATAAACATCATGATATGTATTTGGAAATCAACAGAATTCTATTCATAATACACGAAGTCCAATCTTCTTAACTATGCCAGGCTCATCATTGATTGAGGAGACTTTTCTTCTAAATTTCTTTCCAGCCTTGTGTATCAATTAAGGTAGCATTATTACAAAGATTTAACCAATTTGAGTTTGTGAGAAAAATGCACTGAACATTTCATGTGGTGTTTTCGCAAACTGATACCCGACAATAGTCTTACAAGGATATTTTTAAAATAAACTAATTGTCGTTAGAACACATATATCATCAAATACTTTCGTTAGAACAAGTGCTGTTACAACGGGAGTTTACAAAATTTGCCTCAAAATAATGTCAGGGTAGGGAGAGACCATTACCGATGGCGTGCAATTACGGCAAAGAGCCAACGCCCACTCCGATAATGTTAATTCGACTGGGAACAATCAAATTTTCAATCGCAGCTAAACCTAGTTGGGGGTGATGTTGGGGATTTTGTTCAGGCCTGCGTCTTGGTCGAAATCTGCCAGTCCCTATCGATTTGGGTTTATTTGATTTGTCGTTTTACTTTTATGGATTGGCTAATTTGTTTACAATGTTTTTCAATTTCAACTCAGTCGTTTTTCTTAATCAGAAACCTACACCTCTTTTATAAACACTGTTTCGTAGTGACAACTTTTGTTTTGATGAATGGTGTGAGTCGATGAAAGTAATGATGCTTTAGGGACGAAGATCTTGGTTCCTCGTGGTTTGGTATGTAGTATGCCGGCCCTGTTACTTATGGAGGGAGAAAAGAGATGTTAGGAAGTGAATGGAATGCGCGCCAAGTTTGAAAATCGACGTGCATTGATGAAACAAAGAGGAATGAACACATACAAATATTTTGGCCAGAGAAAAAGACGCACGGTTAATTGAAGAATTAAAATGCAGTTGAAGTATATATAAAGATAACATAAATGCGATCAATCGTGAGAAGTAATGTTAGAAGAGGAGAAGAAGAGATGGCAAAAGGTGGGAGCTTTCTTGTCTTGGTTGTACTGGCTTCGGTGTCAAAGCGGAGTTTGACGGAACTGCTTGGATTCCGTATGGTTGGACCACTCCAAGATGATACGTGGAAACCAAGTTCAATGTGCGAGCCTTACTCCCAAGTAAGTGAATTCACTTGGGGCTATTCTCTGACGCTGACAGACTCTCGACGAACAGACCATGAGAGACGGAGAAAAATATAGTTTCATCTATGCGTGTTCCCCGAAGTAAGGATATCTAGGAAAGATAATCGTGACTATCGAATAGTAGAAAGACTTTGTTATTTCGTTCACGAGGGTGAAAGGTGATTCGCATTTTGAGCACTTGGTGAAGACACGGTAGCGTAAATGCAAGACTGAGTTTATTTGTGAAGCTCGATATCGGTAAAGTGAAATGGGCAAAATTAGTACCGAGATAGGTCATGGAAGAAAAATGGTCAAGATCAGATTGGCCAGTGGGTCAGCGAAATGATGACGATCTTAGAGAGAAGGGAAGAGAGAGAAAGAGAGTGGCTGGCTGCAAAGGCCGGGGCCAGAGGCATGACCAGCTAGGGATGCTGGTGCCAATGAGCCTTGGAGCGGGGAGAAGGAAAGAGAGAGAATGGCCGGCCGCAAAGGCTGGGGCTAGAAGCGTACCCAGCTAGGGGTACTGGGGCAAATGGACATTGAACCATGTGCATCCAGGGGTTGATAAGGGGCGACAGAAGAAATGACAATTTGGATATCTAGTTAAAAAAAGAATTTCGTATTCAATTTCCAACTAAAAGTATAGGGGGTGCTACAACTGCATCTACCAATTCATCCGTCTTTTTATATCTATCTATCTATCTATCTATCTTAGCTTATTCATATCTGTTTGCCTATCTATATATTTCAGTATATTTACATTTGTAATTGGGAGGAGTCATGCAGCGTATTTTCTTTGCAATAAAGAACACCCAAACATGGGCAAAGCCAAACCAAATTTGGTATGAATACTCAATGCACCAGATAGGGATTCAGAGGCGGTATTCTATGTACAAGATAACAATTTTACCCAAGTTATACCTTACTTTCCGTATATATAAACATATATATATATATATATATATATATATATATATATATATATATATATTCTTGTTTTATATGTTTATTTCTTTTAGAGGTGTAAAGTGGAGGGAACTGTTTTCACCCTTAAGATTTGTGAAATGATCGACAGGCTTACTAATCAGCCACAGCAGATGTCCCATTTCTCATTGAGTTTAATACTTTTCAATGTGTTCACATACACTTTACTCTCTTCTTAAGCACAGGGCGGGAAGCTACATTTTCATTCTAGTCTTAGATCACAAATAATCTCATTCTATGCAGATGTGCCAACTCGTACGTGAATGACCTTTTCATTTTAGACAAGCGCTATGGTAGTTGTGTGCCATTAACCAACAATCTCGTAGATGTAACTTTTTCTTAATCACAAGAAGATGTTTGGTCATCGTAGGTCGATGAGCTTCAAGTAACCAAGAATAGAAATCAACTAACGACCTAGCAGCTCTTTGTGTCCATTTCACGATGCAATATCCTCTAAAGGTGTCCGGGCTAAAAGATGCAACCTATTTAATTGATCCCCCTTTCTTACCTGCTCCTTTTTTTCCTACTTTTCCTTCTTTTTCCTGTTCTCCGACTATTTGTTCCTCTTTTTCCTTATCTTTCTTCCTTTTCTTTTCTCTCTGATTCTTTTCTATTGGGGATAGCTCTAGCTCTTAGGGAGCTTGATACTTTTCTCTTTCCCAATCTGTTTTCCTTTTTTTTTCTTTATCTTTTCTTTTCCATCTTTTCCTCATACCGCTCCCTTTTGCTCCTTTGCCGTCTTCTTTTTCTTTTTTTTTCCTCTGCTTTCCTTCATGTTTTCCATCTTTTTTTTATTTTCATCTCCTTCGCTTCCGTCTTCTTCATTCTCTTTTATTCCTTTTCCTTCTTTCTCCATTTTCCTCCTTTCCCTTTCTTTCTTCTTTTTCCTTCATTTTCAGATTTCTCTTCTGTTTTCCTCATTTTCTTTCTCTTTTTTTTACCTCCTTTAACCCTTGGCTTCTCGTTTTACCGATTTGTTTTTCGAACTTTGATGACATGCGCAGTGCTGTATTTCCGACTTTGCTTTTAATTAAAAACCTCCCTATTGGCTGTCCATAGAGGGACGCTGCAATCCAAATGGAAAACAACACTCAACTGATTCATGTAATTAACTCCCTCGATTGGGAGAAGAGTTGCTCAAGGAGGGAATTTACTGAATTGCTGAAGTTCGGTAAGAAAGAAAAAAACATTATTAACAAAAAAGAGGTGATACTTGAATTCAATATGGTATAAAGTAATACACATATAGATGTAGAGATGCTTTATGTTAGGTGTATAAGTATGGTGTACAGTATTTCTCAACCGTGATTTTGCAAGAAGGGTTTTGCAAAAATGTTGTACGTGCGTGGAAAGAACACCTGCCTCATTCGAGTTTATGTACAGAGAACCTACTTGACATAAGTATTTGAAGAAAATATGATTGCAATCAAAATAAGAAGGCATGAATCTAGTTCTGTTTATGGTTCTGAATGCTTTATTTTTGGAAAACTTTTTTTTCTTTTTTGATGGAATTAAGTTCTTTGTCTATACAAAAAATCAAGAGGAATTATTTATTCATGGATCACGCCATTCTCAAATGATCACCCCAACAGTGGATGCTGCAAAAAATATCGGTCATGTGGCTGCTTATATTGAATGACCAACATGACCTGTATACACACAAACAAACACACACACACACACACACAAGCATTAGTTTCACACTATATTCCCACTATATAAAAAGTAGAAAGTGAAAGTAGCATTCTGCAGTGAGCTGTTATAGAGGCAGTGCACACTAACATCCTTTTCCTCATACATCCTAGTCTCTTGTACCTCTCACCATCGGAAACTCTGACCAAAATAACAATAATTGGTATATACAACACCGACTGTGTTGAGGCAGCTACCCTATCGGTCGCAGGTTTGATTCTTGCAGCAATCCAATTTTTTTTTTTAAATTCTATTCCTGATGTCTAGGCCAAATAAAAGATTCATTTTGATATAACTGAAGATAATTTAAGATAGGAGTTGATATGATATAACGCAATCTATGATTATTCTGTCAGATCATATATCCTTTTCATAATAACTCAATTGTTGGGATGGAAGAAGCAAATACAGTAGATATGGACAGCAAATTGACGAAAAATGGGAATTAGGAGTTGGAACAGTGACTTGAAATTTTGAAGCGATCAGATCTCTGAAGTATCCAAATTCTTTAATTATTCATTCTATTTACTCTGTCTCCGCCAAATGGTGCATTCACCGTGTTATAACGCAGGTAATTTCAAGTTGTTTTTTTTTCTGTAAACAATTGACAGTACATACAATTCAGAACAAGCTATTTCTCTTGAAACTTTCACACGCACAATAGGTGGGGAGATAAAGCTGTCAAAGTAAACAATGTATTTGAAAAGAAACAACGTTACTGTGGATGGCTTAAACTTTTCAAACTGTAAGACATAACGTAACCCACAACTAGTATCACCACTAAGATTGTTGAACTGTGAAATCCTTTCAGAAAACGGTCGGAGGCGCATGAAGATTAATAATACAAATTTTAAATAATTTGCTTTTTGTGACCCAGCAAAAAAGCAAACGAAAAGCTAATGAAAAACTTGAATCGGAAAAAATACTTGTTTTATCTAATTTGTGTTCTTAGGGTTCGGATGAGTATTGCAAATTGAATTTATTAGAAATCTGATTAAACACCTGATTTTGAAGGCCCAAGTCGATGTTTACTCAGCTTGTATTAGTAAATTATATCGTTGCTCTTCCCCAGTTTTAATTAGTCCCCGGCTTGTCAGGTGCAATTCAAGTCATAGATCCCTGGAAGAGTATTCCAGCACCCCCTCCATACATGATGCTTAATTAACATACCCATCCTACCCCACACTTCATCTCATTAAACACATGACTGACTCTACCAATCTATATCCATCTATCGATATATATATATATATATATATATATATATATATATAGAGAGAGAGAGAGAGAGAGAGAGAGAGGGAGAGAAAGAGAGAGAGAGGTAGATAGAGAGAGGAATTGATATATATGATCGAACAGATTGATTATAAATTGCGATATATTATATAAAATCTTTGATTCGAAATGATCTCCTGTCATTACACGGTCATTGTATAACTTAGCATAGATAACGTAGATATAATGAATAATTTAAGGAAATGGGGATGCTGTATGAACCGAACCTGCTACCATAGGATAACTGCGTTAACCTAAGTCTACGTTACAATTGAACTAAACAGCTGCCAGTAATGCAAAAGGTCAAAGTAAACATTGGTTGCATGATGATTTCTATTGTTTTTTTCTTTTGTTTCAATATATTCTTGCGTTACTTTTGATTCAATTTAATTCAAAAATATATAGAATACCTCTTCATCACTTCTGAAATCCTACTTCTTCGTAACCCTGTCCCCCAAATTGCATCAAGTAATATGATGATTGCAACATTAGAATTCGGCTCAGTCTATAAAGAAGCCCCCCCAACAAACATTTAGTAGAAATTTCAACGGTACGGAAATGTTAATTTTATGAGTCAGTTTGGTTTAATGAGATGGGATGGACAAGCAGTGAAGAGTTACATTGCTCAAATTAGATGAGAATTGTTGTTGATGTTGTTCTTTATCTTTTTGTTCTTGTTACGGTAGAAAAGCAAAGCCAAGTCCAGCCTACAGCATTGAATGCACTTTAACATTTCTAACAGGATATGCAAAAATACAGTTAGTGAAAAAAAGTATCCAATAGATTTCACAAGTCTAATTTGATATACGTGTACAGCTTCAATTCGGACCACTTCCGTTCACTGTGGCCCAAAGGTAGAGTCTTCTTAATTTTACACTGAATTTTTATATTTTCGGGCCTTACTTTTTGATTTGCTTGGAAAAGGGTACAGGATACCTGTCCATCACTTCTAAGTCCGTGCCTGTCCTTCAAATCACATCAAGTGATATGAGGGTTACGGCAATCGATGGATGACATAACAGAGACAAAGAGGGAAAGGAATAGGGTAGAATGAAATAAGTTAGGAGCAATTATATCCGTCTGACAATCTGTCCGTAAGTTTGTGTATCTGTCCGTAAAGCTTGTGTATCAATTTTCCTGTCGCTCTTTTAGCTTTGGCTGTCCGCTTTTCAGACAAATGAAGTGTTATATGATCCGCTGCATTGATTCGTTTGTTTTCCCCCTCCGGGACTGTTTTGAACTATAAAAATCGGGGAATATTACCGCAGTGTTTTTAACCTGAGACAGATTTCATCCCTGGGGCTGTCGGCATTTGTGTTGTTGTCCGTTTTTCGCTAGATTTATTTATTCATTTATTGCGTTTAAATCTAATTCTGTTGATTTATTTATTTGTTCCGTTAAATCTGAAGGGTTACTTGATATTGTGTTTGGTTTGTGCGACCTGTCAGGACTAAAACCATCGAACAATGAAGGACGCTTCAGGTTTCAAATTACGGAAAGATTCCTAAACCATGCATTCATCGTGGTAGCAGCAGGTGGTTTCATAAAACTGGCTTCCCTATTCTCCCGCTTTGTTCTTTTCACACCGTCTGTTTATCTATCTTTTATACACACTTTCTCTTGCATACACATGCATGCACAGGCGCGCACACACATATATACATACATTTTATCCACAATATGGCTTCTCAAAGTAGGGGTTAGGTCTCTCAAAAGGTCAGATAAGGATCAATAATTGTTGCAGAAATATTTGAAAACATTTTTTCAAAAAAAAAATATCTAAATGATTTGTTTGATTATCTCTTCAAGATCTGGTGATAATTATAATTAAAATTGCCCCAAACTATATTCTAGTGATAAAAACTTAACTTTCCTTTCTGTTACATTTTAGTGATGTAATTTCAAAAGTTTTTTTTTTTTCGTGTTAAACAAAAAACATACATTATAAATACTTCTCAATATTAACAATGTTTTTTTTCTGTGGTCTTAATAGCTGTTTCTTTTGTAACAATTGAGTCCCTAAAGATTTCTCTCATCAGGAGGGGTCGTGATAGAAAACAGTTTGGTAACCCCTGGTCTCTAATACGAGGATTCGCCGGATCT
Source organism: Thysanoteuthis rhombus (assembly GCA_963457665.1). Classification (NCBI taxonomy): domain Eukaryota; kingdom Metazoa; phylum Mollusca; class Cephalopoda; order Oegopsida; family Thysanoteuthidae; genus Thysanoteuthis; species Thysanoteuthis major. The sequence goes on from OY735211.1 coordinate 64,574,818, forward strand.
TTAATCATGGGCTTCGCTGAGCCTATACTTTTCGAACTTGTAATATTATCTTTGATGATCTTTGTGAGTTGTGATGTCCGACAACCACTGCAACATGACCATTCCATTGTCAATTGAGTTTTATGATAGAATAGGTGTTATATCTTTCTCTGATATACTGTGCTGACTCTTGATCTCAACACTTGATGTTGAGCATGCTTCTATCCTGACTCATGGTTTAAAAGTCAATTTCTTGGTTACCTTCATGTTTCAGATCCATAGGTGACTATCGGGAGGATGCATTTGTTGCATACCCATCTTTTTAGGGCAAGTGGGAATTTCTTTGAGATTTGTACAATGAAAGCTTGTCAACCTCGCCTGATTCTTCTGGCCAGTCACAAAATTTGTTTAAAATTCGCTCATCTTTGCTCAATTTAGTACAGAAAAGGCTATGAAATCTACCTTTAACCTTTGAATTATCATTAACTAAAATCCAGTTGTTTCTTTTTTGTTTGTTTTTTGTGTGTTTTGTTGTTTTTTTGTTGTTTTTTTTACTATTCTTCATTCTCTGTCCTACATAGATGTATAAAACATATTGTTCAATTCCTCCGAGTGCAATTGTTATTCTTTTTTTGAATATTGCTGTGCACAACAAGCCGATTCAATGACTGTGTTCTTACATTTATATGTATCTAAGTACCTATCTATCCTGACCTTTTTGAAAATTTTCTTAGGGAGTTTTCACACGGAGGTTCAATTTATAATGGAAGTCAATGACATTTTGGTTACTCTGTTTGCATTCATGCTTTTTTTCTATCATAAATTTATTGTTCAAATCATACAAGTAGTATTTTCGAGACATCTATGAATGGTGATGATTCATGATTTCCCTTGGAATGTTAGTTTTGTTTTTGTTGTTATGAGAATGGCAAAGAATATATTATTTGATCCGACTTACTAACTTCCATTGTTCAGCAGACACACAATGAATAAGAGATACACAAAATGCCGCTAAAAACTAGTATGGTAGCTATTATAAATGACAGAATTATGTACGTATGAATTGGCATCGCTGTCTACGATCAGATTATTAGTACTCTATCAAGGATCAAAGTGTATATTACTTGATATCAATCCATCTATCTATCTAGATGTATAAAATGTCAATATATTGATCGATCGATTGATCCAAAAATGCTGTAGGTAACTCCCAGAAAGAATGGCTTTATGTAATCAATTTACGATTTATATCGAAATATTTACATTCATAAGTACGGAAGAGAATGATTACAACAAGAAAAAAGAGGTAGTGAATGATATTTAATACATCAATGTCGTTATAAGTCAGGAAATAGGAAAGATATTCACCTTTCTGGACTGCAGGTTTTTAGAGTTTTATGAGTTTAGTTATTTTAGTTTCCTAAATTGTCTCCAAAATTTTTTCACAATTTGTTTGCTATAGACAATGATTTTTGAATTAAGGTTAAATGCAGTAAACCCTCGGGTTAACAGACTAATAGGGCTGGACGTTTGTCTGCAAATTGCAAATGTCTATTAAATCGATTGTTAATGGAGGAAGGATATTTTTTTTAATTTTTATTCTGATCTCATTAGGGGGAGAAACTGATAAAACAGCAGATCCATAGTTGTAAATAAATGCCGAATGTATCTTAGATACAAAGACAAATTAGGAATCAACAATAAATGTTTTATAAAAAAATCATTTACATACAAAAACAAAACTTGATGATGGAAGCCATTCTAAACAGAAAATGGAGCATGCAGTCTTTGCATGCAGTTTTGGACGACTCTAATTTGGTTTTATTTCTGCTGTAAAACTGCTTCAAAAAATTGATAAAAAATTGTATGTTTACTTTTATCAAGTGCAATTCGTAGTAGATTTGTGAGAAAACAAATTAATATCAGACACAAAATTTTTTGTCAAGCAAAAGTTTTTGTTAAAATCAGGATTAAGTAAAAAGAATCAATGGAAATAAAGAAAAAAGATATTGCTTGTACCTTCAAAAAATGGCTAAAATCGAATAGTGTGTCGAGTTACCTATGAAATAATATTAAATCAACTAATTATTCTTTTCCACTATCTGCTATCGTTAATTTGGCTAAATAAGGGAAAATTGGCTAGATCAAGCCAGGAAATAGCTTTTTTGGCATCCCAAATAGCGTGCATACACTTTGCATTTGCAGTTGAAGTGTCTGCTGAATCCGAAAACCGCTATATCCTGGTCCGTTGAACCGGGGGGTTCAATGTACCACGATAATAGAGAATAAATATTATAATAAGGTTTTGAAAAAAAAATTCGATGTTTCTGTTTGTATCCAGTCCTAAATAAAATGACATTTGAACACAAACATCCTATGTTGTTTTTTTTTTCAAAACTTTACTATAATATTTGTCCACTATTATTGATATATTTAACATTTATCTAATTACCAGAGATGTCTCAATTTAGCATTACAGTTTTATTGTAAATATAAACCCATTGTAAAGCCCCTCTATTTAAAAACAAATCTTTTTGCATTAAATTTCCCTGTGTCCTTTGAGTATTTGCGCCAGATTTGCTCGAGTTGCGCGTATATTTTCGGCAGGAGGAGTACAGAGACAAGCAGAGCCATTTCCTTTCAAATATTATAGTAACATTATGAAAGGAACCCTCCTAAAGGACCTGTGAATATTTTTCTAGAGAAAACGAATAATGCAAGTTCTTCCCTTCGGTCCTCCAAGTATGCACACCAAATTTGGTTGGTCTGCACTAATATTCAAGAAGGAAGACACCTACCAACAGAGGCATAGTTATATTGTTATTAGGACTACATTCTTTTTTTTTTTTTTTTTTTTTTTGCAAAACGGAAGAGACCATATTCTTTATTAGGTCCATTCAGTATGGATACCAAATTTGAATGAGCGGTGCTGCAGCTGCATCAAAGGACAGAAAGTAAGATTTCAGTTTCGCATAAAAGTAACATTGCAAATAGACCCATCTCCGAAAATCCTTATATTTATCAAAGGGTACTTACCAAAGATGATAAGATGGTGGCAGTGACAAATATACGAAGCAAGTTGGAAATCTATCGCAGCAGCCATCCATTAGATGACCCAATTATCGATCCGCCCTTATGTTATCAGGTTTTGATTCGATCCATTTGTCTACATCAATATTCATCATCAATTTTTTCCTGACTACAGACACCACAACTCTTCAAAGACTGGCTATGAAAAAAATTGCTTATCCTAATATTTAGTTTCCATCATTTCCAATGGAGAAGTCACTTTCGGCATGTATACAGAGATGTTTCAGAAGTTTAGTACTCAGGGACGATAGCGACAAAGTTGGGGTACATCACTTGGTTCGAGTGAGCTATTCGAGGTAACCTGAACTTTGGATAGTACCTAGTTTATACAAATATATTTCAAAAGATCTTAAGCATCCTCATACGCCTTCGAGATTGACAAAACTTTCATTGAAGATTTTCAATTGCGGTTTACAACTTTTCCGTCTTCAATCTTGTTTCAAAATTCCTTGAGACGAGTTTTCAATCTTCGGTTGAAATTCTGACAATTTTGAAGCCATATAAAGATATCAAAATTAACTTTCCAGCATGTATCGGAATTTTCGCATTCACTGTATTTCTGCCCATATTGTAAGTATTTGTGACTTTCTATAGAAGTATCAACTAAATCTGATGACCCAATTATCGATCCATCCATAAGTTATCAGGTGTTGCTTCGATCCATTTTGTCTACATCAATATCTATCATCCATTTCTTACTCTTAGATTTTCTACAGACACCGCAACTCTTCAAAGAGACCCACCGACCGTTAGTCAGAGTTTTGAATCTAAAAGCTTTCGTGCCAGGGACATCATTGCTGCTACGTTCCCCCATCCCAAACCCCGCTTTTCTTTCAATCGATTTATGGATGTTACCTGTGTTCTGCACTGGCAACACACACTCACCAACTATTTCTGGGGCTTCAAAAGCATGACCACCCAAACAGTTCACCTACCACCCGCCTAATACACGTGAGTGTGTGGCCACAAATGGACCGATATTGTCAAAAATTGAAAACTTTATACGAACTCTTCCCTTTCTTTCTCTTTTCCAAGATTGTTATATCTTTTGAGATTTTAGAAGTAAACAAGTAAGCCAGTCTCTCTGAAGATCTGATACGGAGTGGAAGGAAAATGGACAAGTCTGGTTGACCACACATAAGAAACCGTCACGTCATCAACCTACCTTGGTAGCAAGCTTGTGTTTAGGATGATAAATTAAAATTTGGAAAAAGGGTTGATCGATAATTTATTTCCGGACACAATCCAAGGGACTAATTCAGCATAAACTTACATTTTGGAGGTGTGATATCAATAAAAAGAGCATATTTTTCTAGACAGGAACAAATTTTATGGCCTTTCGCTCGATTGGTGCGTTTTGGCACTATTTACACATGATACATACGAAGTCGGTGAGACAAATTTTGAAACCGAATAAACTTATGTTGACACTTTTGGTGACAGTTTTGATTGATGCTCTCTAATATATATCCCCAGAGAGGCAAGTCGTTCACAAACGAGAGATTAGCACAACACACTCTTCTTACATAATCCCACTAATCTAAGCCTAGTAAACATCAACAAAATTATATTATAAATTTGATTGTTTATTCATTCACCTCATCTACCATCCTTTCTCTTCTCCCTTGCAACCATCTTTTGCAATGTAATGAACACAGCTAGGAAAGTTGGAATGTGTTCAGGCTTGAATAAAAGCTAAAGGGACTCAACCTTCAATATGATTGCCATTCATTCATTACTTCTCTTAAATAAGCATAAAGCGTTGTGGATGCAAATAAGAAAAAAAACTTTTTCCTCTCAGCATACTCTTCTGTTTAATCCAGCAGTGTTAGCGAGCCACTTTGTCCTGTCTGACACTATTGGTGTACAATGAACAAAATTTCACCAACTTTGAAAAATTGGATACCCATAAATTCATTGGTTTGTCTCAAAGTATATTTACCCGGCCGATTAAATATAGTTTGAGATATAGTAATAAATTTCGATGTATCAAATTAGAGTCATTTTAAAGTTTGACTACGTAATATTCCGTTCAGTTTACTGGATTTGATATTGCTTGGGTGCTAATGAGTCTGGCGTAAGATATAGTACTGACAGTTTGACACGAATTCGCATTTTCAGTAGTACGAAATTAACACATCTTTGACTAGTTGACACACAGCTCGAAGGTTTCATACCTCAAAGGAACACTGTCTGCTCGTTAAGATTAGGAATAAATCTTGCCCTCACTAATTCACGTGGGTTATTTTTATACTGATTAGTCACACGATTTCCCTGGCTGATCTAAAGTTGGGAGTAGGGGATTATATCCAACGAAAATGTACAGATGCGTTAAAATAGATTCATTTTATTTAATATATCAATCCACTCTGTCATTCACAATGTATGATAGGCCTTAATTCAACAATTCCAGATCGGATCGGCGAATGTGCGCAACAGCCAATGATTCATAATTGCAGTTCATCTTTTGATATTCGATAAGTGCTAAATATTACGATTTTTGGAAAATAATGACCATTTTTATATACTAAATTTTTAGTCCAACAACATAACTATAGTATATTGAGTCAATATATATATATATATATATATATATATATATATATATATATATATATATATGTATGTATCAGTGAAAGACATCACACCCAAATGAAAAAAACTTTCGGAAACGTGTGTGAAATATGCATCCTTGATAGGTTTTCCCAAAACGAGATAAATGCTTGACTCCATCCAAGAAAACATTGAATGAGAAGTTTACGTTGATGAATATTCGCAGAAGGTGTGCACATTTGAAAAGTTTTGTTTTACACGATGGACTGTTGGTATTTCGTGTTCTCAGTAAATTCAAGTTGATTATAATCAACTGCCGGTTTTGTTGGATACGTGTCTTCGTTGGAAATTGGCAGTGGACATTGGTGCAAAAATTACAGGGTGCATCATTTTGGTCTTTCATCCAGATAGATATTATATTTATCAATAGACTTGTCTGAAACTTTGCAAAGCGGGAAGTTGGCAACGATGAAGGGGGGACGGCTTGCAAACCTACTGTTCAGCCATTTGAAGGGATACAAAGTGATGCTTCTTCCAAATTGTTCTTTGAAAATATACTCGCAGAATTGAATCAATACCCGTTGGTGGAAGAGTCCTCTTTACTGAAAAAGTGAAACAGACCAAATTATTTGACTTGACTGATTAATGACTGCAAAGGTTCTGGTTCTTGCCACCCAGCTGGTTTTGAAGATCACAACAGAAGAATGTACTTCCAACTAAGTTCCCAAACCTTTGAAATGTTTGAAAATCTTCTAAGTGCAAATCAGTGATGAGCTGAATAGCCTTCAAGAGACTTATGGAAGTGATAACCGAAATTTAATGTTTTGGAACCAGAATATTAGATCTTGAAAACAATATTTTAAAGCGTCAACAGTTTGTTTCAATGATATCAATGAGTAGTTGGAAGAGCTACAAAAAGAAGGAAAATTATTTATCGTAAACACCATTCTGATTTGTAAACTGCTACTCGTCAATCATGTCAAGACTACATCACAGGTGAAACAAGGGCGTACCGCACGGATATGATCGAGTATGTCACAGAAAAGGTTCAATCTTTTAACCCTCTACCTTTTAAAAGATGGATATGATTTTGTTGCACTACACGAGGACAACTTTTTCACGTTTTGTTAAATTAATCAATTGGACTCTCAAATCTGATGACCAAAGTTTTTGTAGTAGTTTTGTTTTGTTTGTTTGCTGTTTTTGTTGGAGAGCTATTTATGCTGAAATAAATTCAGTTCAGAAATCAAAAGGTGTTATGAACATGGTGTTTTCGTCAAGTTCATAATACATACGATATCTGATATTAGGAGATATCAAAACACAAGTAAATAATGTTCTTCAAATGCATTTTCCGGCAATTAGGAGGAGAAAATTTTTTAAATTCTACCTATAAGACCTAAAACATTTACAGGTTTTATTCACTCCATAATAATCTTGTATCATAAAATTAATATTGTGGTAAAAAAAAAAGCGTTTTCGATAGCTCATGGGATTTTCCCGAGTGAGCAAGCCCACGGATCCCTCCCCGAACTGGGTGCTGGATGGTGTGGCCTTTCCTGTCGGAGAACTCAGCCCCTCGTCAGGACAATCCTAGCAACTCCCCTGGTTCTACATAAGCTCAACAAAACCAATGATGATAGAAAACAGTCTCTATTTTCTGAATAGTCTGATGAGTCAAATTTTTATTACTATTTACCCTCACCTTAATTTGTCTTTAGTGTTTTATCACCATTGCCCTAGATGTATGTAAAAAGCGTTTGAAAAATGCTGTACTAATGTGGACACTACCTATTCATAAACAAACACGTTGGTAAAAGATCAGGACGATGGGTGAGTTTAAAGAATTGATTTGGAATTCTGCAGGATAGATTTGCTTTTGTAGCTACGTACATGACACTATTTCAAGCCTTCGAAGATGATGGTAAGTCTGCTCCGGTTATAAAACTGCTAATCGATGCAAAAAGATATGACCATTTGCTTAGAATTATATTAGAACTCTGTTCGAAGAATTCTGACTTATGATGATTTTATTCGACTGAGTCTTTTTCGTTCTACGTATATTTTAGAAATAAAACTCCTGATTGAGGGGTTGGTAAAGACTGATCAGTTCCTTTTCCTAATCTGTTAGGTGTGTGTAAGATTTCCATTGGATAAACAGTTTTCAACTGAGTATATAGAGTCTACACTTCAAAAAAAGAGCGCTTGGAACGTATGCAAACTTTTTTTACTTTATTCTTGGTTTGTAGGTTTGATCACACATATATATATCACCTTTCGGGGTTATGTTTCAAAAATCTTTAAAAAGTCAAGAAGTGTACACGATGATTATGTATCGCTATCTTCTTTATTTCCATAATAATTCATTCAATATTGTGTGGATAGTGACCCATCAGTTTTTTTATCAGGTATCGAACTATTAACAATGCTGAAGTTATATCTCTCTTATATATATATATATATATATATATATATATATATATATATATATATATATATATATATATATATATATATATATACATATATATATATATATAGATATATATGTATATATATATATGTATATATGTATGTATGTATATATATATATATAGATAGATGGATAGATATAGATAGATATATATGCATATATATATATATATATATATATATATATATATATATATATATATATAAAGATGACATTAAATAAAGATGACAGACGATCTTTTCCGTCTTTTTTATTGTTTTCGTACAAGATATTTGATTTCAATGAATATATATATATATGTGTGTGTGTGTGTGTGTGTGTGTGAGTATGTGCGTGTGTGTCTGTATGTATATATATTGAAAAATAGATATATATAAAATCCAACAGAATGATTATAAATTGCATTGTATTATGTAGAAACTCTTATTTGAAATGATCTCCCGTTGTTACCCTGTTAACGTATCACTCAATATTCCTATTTACGCTGGCAAGTTCGAGGGATACATTAGCCGTGTAACGACAGGATATCATTTCAAATAAGAGTTTCTATAAAAGATAATGCAATTTATTACCACCCATATCCACATACGTGTTTGTGGGTATGTTCGTGTGTATGTTTGTGTGTTGATTTCCTAATATTAGCAATTGAATGACATGTATGTCCCCTGGAAGCAATACAATGAACACACAATTGGATGGTCTCTGAAGTAAAAAAAAAACAACATTTTTTCTTCTTCTACCAAGACGAGAGAGTCGGGTTGCCAGGATCCCATTAATTAGAGGTAGACTATTCTTCCCCCATACGGCCCCTGAAGATTTGTCTCCACCTGTGCACCTTTCCCACCCTTGGTATCAATAGATTCATCCCATTAGTACGCAAAGGTCATCACTTGGGACTAATTCCCTGACTGAGAGAACAAACCTTGCAATCAGAACATGACCACCAAATAAAAAAAACTTCGATCCCCTGTTGTAGGTTTGACCTGGAAATTGAAGCATACTATGATTCACCAAATGTCCGTCAATATGCAAATGTTCAACTCAAGGACCAAGCAATCTATCCTCATAAACTTTTCTATGCGTTGTAATTGGTCTCTACGCTTGTTCTAGAAAGTTGTTTTTCTTTAAAAAATTGTGTGGCGGCTGCAGTTGCATTTACCCGATCTGTTTTTCTTCCATTTATCTCTATCTGATCTATAGGTAAACAAACCAATGCTATATATATACATATGCTACTTATGAAGACATTTCGGTAGGAAGTATATTTTGCGCAGGTACTTTGCAGCAAATCCAGCGGCACCCAGATAGCCTGAATAAAGAATAAATGAACACCGTACGGCGATCGAACCCATGTCTACCAGGAAGCAACCTGAAGGTGAGTCTGCTCCTACCAACCTGGAAAGGAAGAGGTCAAAAGCACACTCATCACTTATTCATCAAATGATTATCTTTATCATCATCATCAGGTCTTTTATCGTTCGTCGCTGGACATAGACCTTCCCCAGAATTCGCCAGACCTCACTATCGGGGATCATACTTTCTGAATTCGTGTAATTCGTCACTCCATATTGGATTCTGCTGGACTCAAATGCGCATGTGATCTCTCGATATCCATGGTGTGAGTCGTGATGTCCATCGGTCGTTAGGTGTTCTTGCAACATGACCAGCCAGTAGAAATTTCCAGTTAATTCTTTGATGTCTCGGACACCTGTTCTTTACCTGATTTCTGTGCTGTCTTGTGGTCTCCCCATGTGAGGTTGGGCATGATTTTTTCATGTGCTCGTTGCATACTTCTCAGTCAGTGGGTCGGTGTCTTGATTACATCTTGTAGTTTTTTTAAGTTTTAGCTTGCTTTACCGAAGGCATTGCAACCCTAGAGTGATTCTCCACGTTTTTTCCTCTCATGGAGATTCGTTTTCTTAGATATATTTAGTGATCCACTTTCTCCAATTCTTTGCCTTCGATTTTGATCGTTGTGGTCTTATTTCCGACGTTAATGTTGCAAGTGACTTTTTTTCTCCTGAAGTTCATGGGCAGCTAACTTTTTGATCTTTGAGGTCGCTCTGATATTAGCTGTTAATTCTATTCCTTTATTCTCCCAGTCTACGTTTTTGAAAATCATCCTGAGGCAGACTGGGAAGAATTTGGGTGAACGGGTATCACATTGTTTCATAACTTTGATGATGAAAGGGTTCCAAGTCTTTCTGTAACTTGAGAGGAGGTTGCTGTGACTGTATATATGTTGCAGTACTCGGATGTATACAGAGTCTATACTTCGAGTGATAGTTTTACACCATATTAGTGCGAGCTTTTTTTGTTGTTTTTTCTTGCCATTTTCAAGGTTTAAACATCTTGGTCCATCAATCTCATATTCTATATATAGACTGAGCCAATCTCTGGTTCTAAAAGTGGGAATAGAATAATTTTTGTATTGAAATATTCTCCAATATCTTCTCTCCCTACAATAGTTCGAAGTTTTGTTCATTTTGTTTATATTATACATGATTCGACGTTTTTTGTCGATGAAAGAATTATAAGAATTATGATGTGTAGTAATAAGAAGAAACACACACAGGCCATCATGAACACACACAATACCATTGGCTTTAGGAAATCTATCTGCCCATTTTTTTCGGTGAGTGTTTTCAATTAACTCGACGAACAAGCGACAAGTGTTGCCTAACAAAGGAAAATTTCAAAGTGAACTAAGTATCCTCCCTCACTGAGAAATTTTCTTTGGTATCTTTGTTTTAAATTGACATTCTGAACAATCAAATACGTGAAACAGAGATTAAATCAAATTAAACCTAAAATAATTACATTTGGGTCACGGCTTTTCAGCCAGAAATTTCAATCAAACAAAGATACCTAAAAATTATGAAGGATAAAATATAGTACTTATATTAGTTCATTGGTCAAGAATATGTACTTTTGTCAGGCTCAAGGGCTTTTAGTAAAAAAAAATAATCCTCGATTCAGTTTGTAGTCTAAAGAAAAATACTATCCAAACAATAAAACCAATGAAGTAATATGTAATTCGGTATTTTCAATTTCATTTGAGTCGTAGCTCTTGAGCTCTGGATTGAACAAAAAATTTTACGTAAAAAATAGAATTGATCAAAGATAGTTACCAAAGCAATATTATTTGAAATTTGATAACGATATATACGGAATACATCTTACTTACGTAACTGTCTTCACTCGTTTTTCAATTCAATATCGGAAAATATATCATATGCTATTACCAGATGCAAACATATCTGATTCTATACAGAGTATAAAATGGTGACACAATATCGTCTAAATCATTTGCAATGAGCTTTGAAAGCTCAACTGGTTCCGTGGAGAAAGAAACATCAAAAGAATTATAAAACATGTTGACTGATCTGAAAAGGAAGAGTAAATAGCTTGCATAAAGATGATTGAAACAAATCCTACCGGAGACTATGAAGAAAGAGGACAAAGCTCGAAAATACATTTTCTTAAGACGGATAATATGCTTAGAGAACAGGCCATGGGAGCGAAATAAAACAATGCATTTCGATCGACTGGACACCAATTGGTTTGAATACAGACGTATTAAAGAGCAGCTCACAAATGTGCTTAGTACAGTATACAATCAATGCATAATCAGCTATTACTCACAGATGTGAAACATGGAAATTAACAAAACAAAGTGAAAATAACCTATAATTGCAAGGAGAGTTACGGGAAGAGCAAAGCAAGAGATAGCACTAAGGGATAGGAAAAGAACAACATGGTCCAGATGAAGGAATAGGATGGAAAATTATATACGGTCAATTGAGCGTCAAAAAGAAGATGGGCTGGATACTTTGCAAGGAGGGATGAAAAAAGGTGGAGAAAAAGACCAGCCAATTAGTGCCCATGTGACAGTACATGCAATAGAAATGTTTGCTCATAGGACGCGACAGAGGTTAAAACACCCATTTTCCTGTCATATAATGGCCGCTGATATGTAGACACACATATACATTACTGTGTGATCCACAGAGAGCTGCTTAGTTGTATTACTACTCTTCTATGTGGCTATGGACTATCCATTATCGTATCCAGTACCACGAGGCAGGATTGAAACCTTCCCTTCAGACCCAGAGGCTGGTATCCTACCGCTGTGCCACGGAACTGGACGGTCAATAAGACTGAATTTGAGCAATATATTTATTTAGCTCAAATTCCCTATCCACCATAATGCTTTCTCTATCTCTCTCTCTCTCTCTCTGTATATATATATATATATATATATATATATATATATATATATATATATATATATATATATATATATATATATATGTTTGTATGTGTGTGTGTGTGTGTGTGTGTGTGTGTTCGTCTGTGTGTGTCCGATTAACACAGCTAGGTGAAGCTATGCTAATATACCTGTACTGTTTTAAATCCCCAAAACAGGTCCGTGGTAGAATAGCTGATGATTCCAATAATTATATTAAACGTACAAACTTTGCATCTAAATTTAAACAACAATGATAAAATCTAATATTGTAGGTCTCTTGACATCAGACAATAATATGCAACGAAAGATAACCTACTTGCACGACATAGTTGATATGGAGGATTGTTTGTATCAAAATAAGGGAATCTCCAACGATTATGATTATATATATATAATTCGAGGCCGGCTAAAAATCTTACTGAGAAACTGATTCCAATACACATAATGGTTGGCCAAAATACAAACACAAAACATTACACCGAAGTACCTGACATACTAGAGCGAACATGACATGAATTAAACGAAATTCATGACACCCCTAACCAGGGACTGGCGTTAGAGCATCTAGTGTTATAGTGCAGTACATTTCATACAGGAATGTGTCACATTTGTATTTTTTACTCATTTTAAGACGTGCCTTTGTTATAATATCCTTATATACTTTCAGAATCGACACACTAAAGCTTTCTAATTTTCGTATTTCAATGTTCAGTTTTGATCAATGTTTTTTGTCAATTCTGAAACTATACGAGGATGTTAAAATGAACTCTCCAAATTGTATTTGATACATTTTGCAGTCAATACATATATATATATATATATATATATATATATATATATATATATATATATATATGTGAGTGTGTGTATTTGTGTCTCTGTGTGCAATATCGTGTGACCAGCTTCAAAGAGGTAAGAAGGAAATCACTGGAGTTTCCTCTTTTAGATCTACTGAAGACTGATTTTGTATTAAGACCACAAGCAAAAGAGTAAAACCTCTTTTTTTTCGTAGTTTGTCTGTCTTTTCGTCTCAGACTTACTTATAAGACGTCATGTCGACTGGGATAACTTCTCAGTTCTTCTTATTCAATACTCGAAGATACGAAGACCATTCTTCAAACCTTGTACCCTGACCTATGTAATCTCCAATCTGTACTTTTAAGTTAATCCGATTCTGTGTTCAACTCAGAGCTATATAGAGTTGGCCATGGCTAAATACAGGTCATGGGACATTGTTAATCCGACAGGTATTCTGTACGAATGTTTGATGAACGTATTCGTGGAGAGATAACAAGGCAGCACAATATATTAGCGAAAAATAGAAGTCCAAGAAATGGAATCTATTCAAATGGCAATGAACTGGACATGTTGCAAGAATGTCTGACAATAGCTGGACATTATGAATCACAACACGGATCCCAAGAGGTCATATGCAGAATTGTAGCTGGCGTAATAACTTAAAAATGGTCAAGAGATACTTGTGCTGCCACGTTTGCAACGAAAAGATCTCAAGGATTTGGGGGGGAAATCTATTTCTAACGACCAACGGTAAATCATTATGATCATCATCATACCCTTTTAATGCTGCTGCTGATGATTAGTAATTTTGATTTCAAAATTCCTACGTGTCAGGAAAGACCTTCGGGTGTCCCTTAACTGTGTACCATAGACTCAGTCACAGAAATTCGCTGAGTGACACTTAGTTAATTCTATCACATTCAAAACACTGCGTTAGGAAACATTGGGGATGACCGCGCAATGGAAAAAAAATTCGGTGAGATATCGACTCATGACTAAAAATCCCGAAGTTATTTCTATCGTCAAAAGCTTTGTGCCATTTGTAAGAATAAAGATAGGAGAAAAATCTGATGTAAAATTGATTTGAGTACAATCACATTGAGCTCAAGATAACTTTGAAACATGATAATGGGAAATGTTGTATCAATGTCAAGGAAACATCATCGTAAGAATTTGCATTACACTGATTTGAAAATTTACCCAAATCATGTAATAGTTGAATTCAAATAAATAGTACATTTGTCTTAAAAATTGATCCACTACGTTCAATGAACAGTTATCTATTCATATTTGTTAATTCCTTTCCAAGATTATCATATGTTCTTTATGAAGTAGGTATACTTGAATATTTTGACTATTGATTGTTGTATATAATTAACGTGGTTTTGATATACACAGTAACTATCTATGTAGATCTAGATCAAGCGGAGTAGCATAATTTTCCTAATTTTTTTTTTAATTAACTTTTACTCAACATCGGTTAATATGTCACTGATGATCAAACTCACTACAGGAGTAATAGTCTTCTACTGTTCTATATTGAAGCTCATTCATTTGTTTCTGTCTCTCTATATTTCTTCTGTCTTCTTCTTCCATATATATATACTGTCTCTGTACATAGCTTATGTTATGAATATTTGTAACTATCTATTGCAACACCTATCAATAGGATGATCCAGTTAGTATTAGCTCATGTAGTGTGCTTCGATCCGTAATTGTAGATCTATTTCTTCCCGATAATTTTCTGATGTTTCTTCATCTACTCTGAAGTAGTCCGTTTTGGAATGTCCGTTGTTTTTCTATCTTTACTGTATCAAAGGCTAATCGTTTGACCCATATCCAATCTTCCTAGAACTTTTTTCTCTCCTCCTCTCCAAGACACAGCCACTTCTTTCAACTCTCATTTATCCATTTGTATTTTTGCCATCAACAAGTAACAGGCTGAAACATATTGCTGATTCTACAATTTTCTGTACTGCAACTTCTGACGATGTTTTGTGATGAGGCAAAATGCATAGAGTTTTATCTAAATAAATTTTCAGATGTATTGCAAGTCTCCTCAATCTTCCATTTTCCGCATTGTTTTTCATCACTACAATTCTGTTGGATTATCTTACAACCGCAAATAAACGTGCGTGCGTGCGTGCGTGCGTGCATGTATGTGTGCATGTGTACACTGTCAAAAGTGAGCATATTTTACTTTGTTGTCTTCACCCTGACTATCATTCCAGGCAATCAATCAGTAGAAAGTCCCCTATCTCAAGTCGAATAACTAGTAGTGGGATATGTGGAGCCTGAACAGAGATGACTGAAACCGTAGCCAGCGTGAGGTACCCCCTTTACGTTTTAATCGATTTCATCAATTATTATTTACTAGACATACGTTAATATGGCCATAGGGCTTTTGATTGGTTCATATTCGCAGACATTTTCGGCAACACCTTGCGTATCTATACACACGTGCACGCACCTACGGGGGTGCACAAGGGGGGTGACCTCGATGCTGATCAAATAATGAAATAAAGTCTGAAAGGAAGAGGCAAGTCCTCCCTTTACCACCATTATGTTCAGCTGCCAAAAAAATGAGAGTTTTTGACTAATAATTGTATCTTTGAAAGCGTCAAGTGCAGGTGTGTTTGCTCCTTCTGCCTCGAAACACGAGGGCAACTGATTGAAAGAAGATGAACGGGAATTTGATCTCTCATTGGTGGCTGTTGAGTCAATTGAGTGAGTGAACAGGGGGTGAAGAGGAAGAAAAAGAAGAAGAAGAAGAAGAAGAAGAAGAAGAAAAAGAAGAAGAAGAAAAAGAAGAAGAAGAAGAAGAAGAAGAAGAAGAAGAAGAAGAAGAAGAAGAAGAAGAAGAAGAAGAGATCACAACAGATCAAGATATATATTGTTGTCGAATACGCCCATAGGTAGCATGGAAAGTCAATCGTTGTACACAAAATTAAAAGAAGGACATTCCATTCTTTGAAAAAAAAAAAAAAAATAAAAAAAAAAAATAAAATAAAAATAAAACCTTTGGGACAAATAAATAATGATAAATTGAAAAAACTGTAAGAAACACGACACTAAGAGTAAACACGATTGACAAAAAAACACAAACAGAAAAAGAGACGATTGTATTTTGAATGCAATGAGACAGCGAATGTCATCTGTGATAATGAATTGGGATAATGTTTTCACTCGAGGCAGAGAGTAATTATGATACTCGTCAAGTTGCATCAGGGGAAATGTTCTTAAAATAAGGTAAGGGTGAAAATGGAAAGTTAGAAAAAAGAAGCAACCTATTATACGTGGATAAAATGATAGAATTGAACAACCGTAGTTATCAAAAATGGTAAGGGGTTATATGCCCTTTTATACGTACATATGTTTATGTGTTTGGGTATTTATTGGTTCTAGCGCTCCTGACCACACGGTTTTGCCCGTAGACAGTTGAGAATTGGCATCAGTACTCCACTAGACCCCTTTTGTTTTTGTTGTTTTGGGGAAGGAAGCTTTCTGACGATTTTAAGATCTTGTTTTGACGGATTTCCTAATAACAGAAAGATTTTTGTAGAATCTAGATGTTTTTAAATGTTTTTTTTCTCTCTATTTCAGATGATTTCTAATAAAGATAAATGTACATCATCCAAAATCAAGATCTTTTGGTTTTCACTCTATTTTAGATTTTCTCCAAAGGATTTTAGATTTTGATAAAGCACAGGAGTTTGTTTCTAGAGCAGACAATTCTTGTTTCAATTTCATTCAGTTTTTAGTTTGTGTCTTTACTTGAGGCAAACAGTTATTAAGAAACTTGTCAGAGCAAATTGTAACATGGGAAATTTGAATAAAATGAGGGTGAATAAGGAAATCTTGGAAGAAAAAAAACAAATTACTATATAGAAGCGTTGGACCCGCAGATCTTGCAACTTAATCTCTGGGGTGCATTGTATCTGAGGGACCCTGAAAAATCTAAAAGGGATTTTTTTAAAATATTCATAAAAATAGTGTTTTAAAAATTTTCTGGGAGTCGGGCATAGTGCCGCCATTGATATGATTACAATAATACACATCTTTTTTAAATTTCTTTTTTCATTTGTCTATACATATCCCCCAAACGCAAACTGATATAATCCGTTTAAAATAGAAAATCGTAAAATAAAAAGTTATGAACGGGCGCCTACCGTGGCACAATGGTCTGGAAAAGGAATCAGGATAATTTTACAGCACATAAACACTGATTGTGATACACAGTTTTGCTGCTATCCTTTTTTGAACAATACTGTCTTTGAGCAGCAGGTTTTTTTAGGTTGCTATTGACATGTTCAATAAAAATACTTCGAAGTATATATTTCACTTTTTCATTATCAAATTTTCTGACCTATTTTGCAGTGAAAGGATTTTTCCCCATACTTTTGACTCTTTATACGAATATGTTTTTAATATATATATATATATATATATATATATATATATATATATATATATATATATATATATATATATGTATGTGTGTGTGTGTGTGTGTGTGCATGTGTTTGCATGTGTATGCGTTTGTGTGTGTGTAAGTGTAAAGAATACGTGGAGAAAATCCTTATATATAGATCAACAAAGAGATTGGGAAGGCTAACGAACGTTGTTGCTTGGATGAGATGTCAAACTAATCGGTTCGCGTACTTACGTAAGTGGGAATCAGTCAATTGCGACTAGTATTCAACAAATCTGCTTTAAAACTTATAATGCCAATGTTTTCAGATGTACATCAATTATCAAAGAAGTGTATGGGAGACTTGCAGACCAAAGCAGGTATAGAAAAATTGCAAGCATAAGGAAGAAATTTATTATTCTTATGAGCAGTATGGTAGTAATATATCAACTTCAGAATAAACATCTTTGTCTGCAGGACTATGTTTGTGTATTATCCTCGATCTGGGCTCCTATTTTTTTTCATCGCCGTGTGTTTATGCTGTCATCCATGTTGTCTTCTGAAAAGCAACGAAAATGGATTTGCGGACATTTGAGGAACACAGAACCCGGTTCGGAATAAAAAGGAGATTACACTATTCCATCTGCACAAAACTCACGTTTTCAGCACCTCCATATCAATTTCGGTCCGCCATCGGAGATATAGAGTACGTGGCATGAATCCACCTTGGCAAAGAAATAAAAGCAGTGAGCGGTCTTCCTTGTATTAATGAGAAAAGGACTGGCCTCAGCGCTTGTCCATTAGATTTGCAAGGGCGACTCTATTACATACTGATAAAACGACATTGTTCTTTTCCTATTAGGGTAACCGGGCGAGCGAGCTAGCAAATCATCAGCCCCAATCTCCATGCGCAGATCCTACTCTGCCAAGTAAACATGCAAGTGTACAAGGGTTCCAAAAAAGCTGTAACGTGTCTTCCGCTTGTCTGTGCATTCAAAATGTTTTCCGGGCGATTTAACTCTTTCTTGTTTGTGTTATTAGCAGGACTTTTCCGTCGATTGCATTCCCGCAGAAAACTATTCGAATGTAAGTGACCCTTCTCGAAACAATGGAGAGTAAATAAAAAGTACATTTCTTGCAAAGGAAGAAAGGAGATATAATACTTTCGTCAAATACATAATGCCGAGAACATATCGGACGGTAACCGATATTTCCTTATCTCGAGTTAGAGAGCGAACAGGTCAATCATTACGACTGCAAAAACATTTTATCACCCCAAAGCGTTACGTATCTATTAACAGTCAATTAAAATGTTTCCTCATGGAATTGGAAAATATTTATTTTGGGAATCTGTCAGCATCTAGGTTGGTTTCTTTAGGTTCTAAGTTAGTCCTCCTGCCTGCCTGCCTGCCTGCCTGGCTACTTATTCATATGTCACGCATACAGCTCGTGCTAGTAGAGGTAGAGGGTGAAAATTTTTGCATTTACGCTTCATTACATCTTGAAAAATTTTTTTGTTTTCAGAAATACCCTAGGCTCACTCCCCTCCCCCAAATATTTCTTTAGTTTGCATTTCATTTACAATATGAGTTGAATAAGTTTCGTTGTCTATGTCTGGAAGGGTTCACACTTGTTTAGAACATTTTGACGTCATTAGTGATCATCCCCCCCCCAAAAAAGGGGTAGAAAATGACTAATTCATTGATCACCTCTTTTACTATTTTTAGAAACAATCAACCACAGCACAGTACGTGGCCGGAAGAGGTTGGTCACTTGGTGTTTTCCATTGAGTGACTAATCAGACCTGTCTGTTTTACAAATTGATACAGATGTCCAGTTCTTTGATGTAGGATGTTTAGAAAAGGGTGCAACGTCTTTTTTGACGACTTGTATTTAAATTATTCAATGTCTAATTACGAACTAATCACAAAAAGATGTTATTACATATAAAATTCAACTCTAAAATAGATTTGCCATCACAGTCAATAGCTAAACAATCATTGCGTTAAAATACTGTGAATGAATTTCATCGAATATGGTCATGAGAAATTCAATTTATGACATCAGTGGCGTTCTCCTCTAACAGTCTAAAATAAAGTAAAAAGAACATTTAGAAACATCTATACACTGGAGAACCTACACGTTGTTTTCACTGGAAAACACCTGAAAAGTTTTTTAAAATGATTCAGAAAAGTCTAGATTCTGGAGAATCTAGTTGCTATTAATAAATTCGTCAAAATAAGGCCCCAAAAAGGTCAAAAAATATATTTAGCAGAGGTCTAGCAGAGTAATAATGAAGCAGATTACTGAAAATCCCGAACACAAAATGAGTGTGAACGCAGACTGGCACAAACGTGTGACTAATTCAGCAAAATTTTTAAACTATTGATTGATCCGTACACACAATGAAAACCTGCCGGGGGGGGGGGATGAAAAGATAAGTTTTCATAAGCATATTAAAGACTATATGTTTAAATTTTCAGTTGTCTAAGCTCAATTGGTGCGGCTTGAACTTGTGACTCATCCAGTCAGACCAATATAAAAATGTGGAAAATCTTTGTGAATATGTTGACTGTTCCGGTTGACGATTTCTAAATATATAGAAAGAAAGAAAGAAAGAAAGAAAGAAGAAGAAACAAACAAACAAACAAACAAACAAAAGGAATAAGGTAAATGAAATGGCAAGAAGAAGAAAAAGGAAAGCTTGGTAGGGTGGTATTAATGGTGCTGGTGGACTTGATGGATGCTGTGCTGGTGGAGGAGATGGTATCTGTGGTTATATTGAGCAGAACGTTACTTTATTTGATTGAACAGTAACGTACGAGATCCGAAAATAATATTTCATTTCTTTCGGACACCAACAAACTTGAAATAGTTCCAATGACTCACGAGAATTTCATATGACAGAAAGAAATTGAAAAAAAAAAAAAAAAGTCAATGGAATATAAAAGACACAAAAACGAATCTGATTAGTCACCCACTGGAAACCAACATATAACCAATGTCTTTTGGTAGCATGCTGTGTCGGGAGCGATCAATTAGGACATTGAATCGAGAAACAATCAATGAATACGTTACTTCCCCCGCATTCTTTGGTCAGTGATCACTAGAAGATCTGATTTTTCGATAAACGACCGTGGGCGCAAATTAAGGGATCAAATTTGAATTGCGAACTGAATCTCCATTTGAGGCCTATTTGAGAAAGGTTATCCACAAAAATAAATGTTTTTTTCCTAAACATAATAAGGAGAAAATGTTGAAAATTTCAGTCCTTTAGCTCCATTGGTATGGCCTCTATGCGTGATATATACGTATATGCATAGCGAACTCAAGTAACCAATTTTAACAGTTTCAGTGACAGTTTTGATTTAAGGTTTCTAAGACAAGAAATCGAATAAAAGATTCGCTTTAATTCAATGCAACGTCAAGTCAAACCAAATACGGAATAACCTTGCATTGTCTTTTTTTCATTTAGAGAGTGCGGTTTATGACGTAGTACGGTTCAGGGATAGCCATACAAATTAATGTAAACCTAATCACTTCCATCCATATATGCTGCCTTTTTACCTCGTAAATTAAGCAGTGGTTTGTAGTAAAATTAGGTTATATTGATGAAAACGTAAGAGATCCGAAAATAATATTTTCTGTAATGGTTGAATCATAAATTCATAGGTTTATGATTAGAAAAAAGAACAGGTCTTGTTAGACACACAATAGGGTGATCAACTATTAATAAAAATGATAAAAATGATCAATGAATCCGCTACTTTTCTTACCTTTTGTGGGCTGTGATCACTAATATCTGTAATTTTGAAAAAAAACGAGCTCAAATGCTAGAGACACCTACAAAGGGACTAATTTAGCATAAATTTCCAAGGTGAATTTAACCCCTAAATGAAAACCTTTTTTAGGAGGAGGTGATGAAATAAATGTTTCTTTGCTCATTGAGGTGTGGGGGGTGTAAGATTTCAATTTTCTACTATGAACGGTTGAGTTGGGTGGAGTCGAGATAGATACATATAAATGTCAGAACACATGAATGATCTTAACTCAGCAACGGTGATTGAACCTGTTTATAATAAGACCTTGAACCGTTCAGAAAGCTTGGGAATTAATTAATTGCACTAATCAAGGTATATCTACTTCCAACACTATACATTTCCGCTAGGACACAAGGACAAAGATGAAGGAATTTCTTGCAGGGAGTAAACGGTTATTGCAATCCATCTTGGATACACTGGTTCTCGTAAGTAAGTCTCATAAGTTATGCAATGTCGTACCTGGTCATTACTTAAATCGGTGACCATTGGTAAATACCAGAAGAAGAATAAAGCTTTTATTGGACTAGTAAATGGGAATGAGTTTTTAGTAAGAACTGCCTGTGAGACACCATCGACAAATGTATGAGAGCATCATGATGATACATACATCTGCAGAAAAACCCTCTTATTGTACCCACGTTAGAACATTCAATTTTATGGATTTATATTTTTTTGATTTGTTATTAACATCGTCGCTATAAACAATTTTACATCATAAATAATTCACCATGAATTTGATGTTTCAATTTTTCTAAAAATAATTCGTATTCAATAAAGGGCAGAATTTATATCAACTATGATATATCTCCCATCTTGAAATGCCCGACATTTCAGAGAGTTACAGTTGGTTTTAAAATTTTAAGGTTAGTGTTAGGGTTTGTTTATGATCAGCGTCAGTTATCACGCTGCTGGAAGAGCGGCTATTTTGGAGAGGAAGAAGTGAAAATCGCCATAACTGTTCTGGATTGATTAATTTTTATAAACAATGATAGACAATCAAAGGACTCTTAGTGACCTCTCTAGGGCGTGAGCCTGGGCGAAGCGTATTGGGATCCTGATCTCAGTCTCGATGATGCGATGATATGATGGGTTTCACACTTTAGTTTGGAATCAGAGAGCAGTCTACCTTGCTATTTAACCCATAGCTAGGAGGAGAAGAGATAGATTTGTGCCATTCTAAAGGATATCATTGCAAAGTGAATGTTAACGATCGGGGATTTAACTTGGTTTGCCGATTTTATTGTCTGTACCATTAACCGCCATTTCACTCTCACCTACCTTTGAAAAGGGGAACTGTTTGATAAGATTATCCATTATCTAATGATAATTCAAATATGATTGAAGAAATTTTTGTGGATATGTATGCACTGTGATTACTCGACAACTGGACTTTGTAGGAGGTTGACATTCGCCAGATATAATGGTCAGCACAGTGTCAAGTTTGAAGTTATTTTGGTCAACAGTTCTCTGAAAATCAAATCAAAAGAATTCTTAAAAACTACAGATTATTGACCTTTGTATCAAAATTTATACATTTTAAATTTAGATATGAATTATCTAAATTAGCAGCACTAAAAGAAGTAACCGAAATAATCTGAATCACGGTTTCGAACGACGGACAGAAAGCTATTTTACATGACAATTATGTCAATCTGCTTTTCTTTCCATAAGGTCCGAACCCTTCCAAACATACATCTTTGGAATGGACGGTATACATAGTAACCGAAAAAAAAAATCCGAAATCGTCGTTTCGTATCTAAAGATCTTTTTTAAAGAACAATTTTATAACCAAATTTTGATTTTATGGTGAGATCATAATTACGTTGTGATCTAAAGTTTGCTTGGCTGACTGGATGGCTATATATATATATATATATATATATATATATATATATATATATATATATATATATATATATATATATATGTATCATGCACACAGGCCGCATCTACAAAACTAGGGGGATGAAAATTTAATCGTTCACTCGTCATTGTCTAGATTTTTCTCAATCCTCACTTCCATAGGTTATGATAACGGGTTCAATTTGTATTTTAAGTTTATCCTTTACTTATCCCTTAGTTTGCTTCCAGAAGAATTCATGTGGGTTTTTTTCTGAAAATTCAGACACTTTATTGATCACTGCCCAACGGAAAGCTGTCAAGAGACATTGGTACGGTTAAGGTTTCTATTGAGTAATCATCCATACGTATTCGTTTAGTTACAATGAGTATAACTCAAGACAAATATATTCTTAGAGCTTATGATTTTGCATCATCAAAAATGGATCATGAGTGAAAAACATTCGAGGAAAAAAAAACGTTCAAGTTACGAACTTTGAAAGACAAAAAAAAAAAAAACCGTCTGAAATTTATATTAGAAACACCATGCCGGTTCAGAAATTCGACCGCTGTATAGTAAATAATACTACTTCAACTGTTTAGCGTCATCTAGTAAACAAGTCAGCATTTATAAGAGGGCAAAAAGAGAAAATGTCAGACCCTCACTATAAAAAAAAAAACCCTTTCTTTAGGAAAAAAATAAATTAATAGTTATTGCTTGGAATTCA
The DNA here is from genome assembly GCA_963457665.1 of Thysanoteuthis rhombus. NCBI lineage: Eukaryota > Metazoa > Mollusca > Cephalopoda > Oegopsida > Thysanoteuthidae > Thysanoteuthis > Thysanoteuthis major. The sequence continues at coordinate 64,598,762 of OY735211.1, forward strand.
TTTGGGAATTCATGTCAGTACAACGCGTCCAATTGTTTTAAATAAATTGATAAAATTACTCTTGATTCGGGTCTAAAAAGATTGGAGTATTGGTTACTTGGAGTTTTGCTTGCATATATCTATAAGTATACATGTATTTACCTTAGATATATAACACATTTAACTCTTCTTTCTATGTATAACTCTCCAGATAGAATTAGATTCGATAAATGGACTTTGATGGATAAATTTAGTGATTTGCGGTGTACTTTA